>OY720407.1:9748581-10990366 GCA_963082905.1 Oligia fasciuncula
AATAAGGCTACTAATTAAAGTAAGTTGGGTCAAAACAAATATTAAATAAGTGTGATTTAGCAAATGAAAATGATAAGAGTGACAATCTGATTGGAACAGTCAGTGGTAATCTTCTATGATAAAATTCAAAGAAAGAAAGAAAATAACAATTACAAATCAAGACGAGATAGAAGGAGGACGCGCGGGCTTGTGAAAGGTGGAAGGAGTGGAGGGAGGCCTTTGCCCAGAAGTGGAACAGAGCAGAACAAAAGAAAACTGACATTATTAAAAAAATAATTAATCATTGAATTATAAAAACAAAATTAAGAAAACTAAATAAGCGAGACTAAATATTTTTGACAAATAACTAAAATAGTAATTTATAAAAATATTAAAAAATAAACTTTTTAAATATCTCACCTTGGAGTCCATGTCTGTTTGTGTGGGATAGGATGGTCACAGTCCTCGGTGTGGAATGTGATTCCCGTCGGTCGCCCTCGCGTTATATATCGAGCACCACGTAACTCGGGACGTGAGGTCCATACGCACGGCTCATTGAAGAAAGTGCTTGAATTACGCGACATCGATGACTCTTGCGATACATGTTACGTTTCACGAACTCTATGCTTTCATTGATTCAACAGGCTTCCGGGTTCGATTCATTGTCCAAAATTGTATTTTTCGTGTTCTTCGAATCATCTTTGTCATCGCCTAAGCAGTCACAGTACTCATATTTGAAGAGAAATCCAGTCGCTTTTCCGCAAAGATGTTTGTCAGTTGTCAATTAGGCCACTGCATTGTTTTTTTGTAGATACAGAATGTTTTGCTCCTATAAATCGCAATAACAATCGAATGCAACTGGGTTGAGCTGAAGTTGCATAATTTATTCTGGTCTGATCCCCTGAACCATCCCCTCCTTGATCAAGATTTATATATGAGTTGTTTTATTACCTAGTTGTTTTATAAGAAATCACGAAAAAAAAATCTGCTGTTTAATACAAAAGTTCCATACCTACTTGACCAAAATGTATGAAACAGCAGATTTTTTTCGTGATTTTAGAGTTGGTCCCATAGTGAAAATTGTTCAGATCGAAGGTCTAAAGCACCTCTTATGTTTGTTGGGTTAATTTTGAAACACCTCCAATATGTTATAGAAAAGGATTCGTGGGATAGCCTATGCGTTTTTTGGGTCTCCCTTGTTTTGCCGAAAAGATTTTGCCAAATTATCACTTCCCAAACAATTTTCCGCATAATTTCATTTGCCAAATTATTACTTAGCAAAAAATCTCTTCACAAATAATTGTAACCCAAACCTAATGTTTGGCAAGTGAACGTTTAAACAATAACTTGTTTACCAACTAGTACTTTTACCAATTTTTATTTAGTCAAATATTTCAGTTGGAATAACTCATTTTACGCAAAATTACATTTGCCAAATATTTAGTATCGTCAGTTTTCGCAGTTTTAAGGCAGCCATTTCAAGCATAAGATCTAACTTTGAAGACGTTTTAGTACAAGGGTGTTTTTTCCACTTGGGACAAATTCTAAACAGGTATAATATTAAGTATTCTGGTAGTATTTTTTAAAATAATTAATCTCGTCTAACTAGTTCAATTTCGGGTAGACTTTTTTCCATTTTTTTTTTCTATATAATCTAGTCGTTTCTGGCACTCGCCGGCCGCTGCCGCGGCACCGCTCGCTTCGCTCGCTCGGCTCGTGCGTAGGAGGTCACAGTTTTAACCTAACCTAACCTAAGCTTTTTTTTTAATAATTAACCTCGTCTAACTTATTCGGTTCTCGATAGCCTGCTAAAAATAATCTCTTTTTTACATATTTTTTTTTTTCTATATAATCTAGTCGTTTCTGGCACTCGCCGGCCGCTGCCGCGGCACCGCTCGCTTCGCTCGCTCGGCTCGTGCGTAGGAGGTCGCAGTTTTAACCTAACCTAAGCATTTTTTTTTAAATAATTAACCTCGTAACTAATTCGGTTCTCGATAATGTCCATTGCAAAAAAATTAAAATAGTAAGTTACAAATATTTTGTATTAAATAAATGATTATTTTTAAATTAAATTGCATTTTTTAATTATTTAATTCCCAAAAAAAAATCTCAAAAAATCTTATTTATGCCTTTATATTTTTTGTCATAACCAATCGTTTGACCAAACGTTTATTGTCTAAAGATTGTTTGCCGTAATAAATTATTTGATTAAAGACCAAATGCCTAAATGACATTATCCTTAATAATATTCTGCCAAGTAAAAATTTGACCAAATGAAAATGTGCATACTAAAATTATTCCAAACATTGCATTGGTATAATAAAAGGTTGCGAAAATTTGTTTGGGTAGTGAAATTTTGGCAAAATCTTTTCGGCAAAACGGCAGGATCCCGCGTTTTTTTTTCCGGATGGGAAATCATCAAATAACCCCTCCCGCTCTGAGTGGAGCGGAAGGGAGTGTCAGACTCTTACCGACTAAAACCCCCGTGTTCCTTCCTTAGCCCTTTATGTTATATGTTTATAGCCTATGCCTCATTCATAATTAGTGTCAAGGGAGTAAGTCTGCTCCAAATAACGCTGTAACTGTCTCGTAGATCTACTATTCGCAAGTTATCTACGACTACGACTGCTAGGTGTGGAGTTTTAAGTTCGATTCCTATTATATAATTTCATTTCATTTCATCTTACTTACCAGGCTCTAAATAGGTTACGCTGATCATATTTCCCTTATTCTTTCTGTGATATAATTTTATGTAACATTTTAGATGCCACGTGGCATGTAAGATGTAAACGAGCGATGCGAGCGGTGTGTGTGATAAGATCACTTATTTGTCTTTTTTGTTTGTTTTTGTATCTTTTATCTTATCTAGACACGGACTTTCTAGAATATACCAAAACAAAAACAAAAAAATAAATTATACATAGTAGCTGTTGGTGTACCTTAATAAATACCTAAGAACAACAAAAAAAAAAAGTATAATACTGTATGAATCTTAGAATTAATTTCGGTAAAATATTACAAAATTTGTCCTGCAAAGTTGCCTGTACTAAAATCGGTATCACAGGCGACATTAGTTCTTACAATTCGAGGTTTGACCCGCGTAAGTTTCGATCCCGTGGGAATATCGGTAGGTATAATAGTACATTATGATACATGTGTGCTATGTTGATCATTATGCACGAGGCGATATTATCGCGCGAGCCGCAGGCGAGAGCGATAAGAAAGCCGAGTGTATATTGATTAATGCACACGCGTTTCATACGACGTTTTTCAACACACTTGCGAGGAAAAAAAACAGACTTGTATTGTTAAATATTAACTTGTATGGAAAATGGCGCGCTGGTTTTGTTTTCCCGCGCGCCGTGCTAGCCAGCACTAGCGATGCGCGCGCAACATTGACTCATTTTAAATATATTAATCTATGGCACAGACAAAACCGATACAGCCTATAGAAAAAATATAATAAACACAAACCTGAAAATTGCAAAAAACCTAAGAATTTCGCGGTCTACCACTGCGCATTCACCTTAAATTGTCTGTGGTCCCCTGCGAGTTCATTTTGCGACCAAGGACAATACAGACTATTTAAAAAAAAATTGAAATATAGCCCGCGGATTTTTTCTTTCGGCATGAAGTCTCTTTGGGCGCTTTCCGAATTAGCTATAATCGCTCACATCACAGCGCTCACATCATCTCCATGGACGTAATATTACGTCCATGCATCATCTCACATGCGTTCCGATTTAGATATTACTATTATGACTGCTGAGAGCTGGCAACAATTCGGAACACTCGTGAACGCGCTCACATGACAGTGCTTACACAATGTAAAAAAGATATTATTACAGTATTTCTTTGTATAAACACCACATTTCTTCTTCAGTTCTTCTTCTTTGGTTAGGTGGCGACTGTCAGCCAGAAGCACAATTTCAAAAATGCCACGTTAGTTTAATTTAAAGATGATGCAACTCAAAACAAAACACACACTGACACAAACTCATACACACACTGTCATTTTTGACAGCGCTCACGGTGATATTATTCTAGGGCATGGTCGGCATTATCGCAAGATGGCGAATGTCATGACGTCATCTATGACGATTCACGGGACATCGTTATCGTTATCGCGCTCACGCTAATTCGGTTATTTCCCAATTCGGAACACATCGATTATTTCCCAATTCGGAACGCAGGGTTTGATGAGATTAAAAAAGCGCGCGTCTCCGACTAGTAAATAGTTATCTGTGGTATTACAGAACATGTGGACTAAAGTAAAGAAAAAGCACGCGTTCGTAATACACTCCATTATGGACCTAAAAGCGGTTCAATAAGAGCCACTTTACGAGCAAGTGTGTTGAAAAAACTATTGTATGTCCTTTCCCGGGACTCAAACTATCTCTATACCAATTTTTATCTAAATCGGTTCAGCGGTTTTAACGTGAAGAAGTAACAGACAGACACACTTTCGCATTTATAATATTAGTATGGATATATGTGTGTAGGGGTGTGTGGGGGTGAGTGTGTGTGTGTATGGTTGATACACCTAATTTACTTATAACTTTATTAGTATCTTAAAACAAAAATAATTTAGGTCTACCATGTGATTTATTCCGGTCTGATCCCCTGAACCCCCCTTCACCCCCCCCTCTCCTCGAGCCCCTGCTAGTTCGTCTTCTGTTTTAATCTCTGTCTTATCCACATTATCTAGGTTTACTCTTTTTGAAAGGTAATACAGTCAAGAGAAAATGATTTATTTTATTAACGGAAAATAGTTCAATCAACTTAGCGTTTTGCAGTCCACTGCTGGACATGAAAGCCTCTCCCAGGATGCACCAGAACACCCTGCCTTCCGCCTTCTACATCCAGAAAATAAAAACTTTTTTACAAAAAAAACAACCGACTTCCAAAAAACACTATAAAGTGAAAAATAACTTTAATTTCGGAAGTCGGTGTCTTTGGATTTGTATTTTAGTTTTTTGCCACCGACTTCCGAAATTAAAGTTATTTTTCACTTTATAGTGTTTTTTTAAGTCGGTTGTTTTTTTTGTAAAAAAGTTTTTATTTTTCTCTTTTTAGTGGGTTAGTTTGTAATTTATCAAAGTTATAATAGCCTAATGTCAACTGCTCATCACCTTTTACAAAATATTGCTTTTCCCGATGCAGGGCCGTTAATTGTTGAGGAGTTCTCCTAGTAAGAACCAGGAGAACTCCTCAACAACCACTCACCATACGCATTGTAACGAGGATAAATCTTTTAGCAACCATATTAAAGTAATCGAATCGCAACCCGTGAAATATTTGTCATTGCGTAGTTCCGATGGCCATCTGTGGTCTTCATCATCAGCTCCACTTTACCAAATGATGATTTCCGAGAGCAAATGCTCAAGTACTAGTAGTAGTAGTGCTTTACTAGGTATGTTTGTTTTCTTTTAGAATCATACCGAAGTTTGTTTGTTTTAATTGCTGCATAGCAGTTGGCACATTGAAAATACAAGATAGTATTTTGACACTAATCTATAGTGTATGGATGTGAGTGTCAAACCCTAATCACGTATAGTTTTATGATCGCCATTTTGTTAAGCACGTAATAAACACGATCGAAACAACGCTTGCTGTTTCTATTAACGACAGATGACAATTTTAAATACCTCTGATATTACGTGAAACAATTGGACAGTTTAATAAAAATCAAATATTTTAATCTCAAACATTTATTTAATTTTGTAAAAAGTAACAAAACTAACTAAAACTAGTAGTATGTACAAATCAAGTCTTTAGTGGTTTGCTAGCGTCCGTTTGTCAGATTTAGACATGAGGTGACGATCTACCAGCCTGCGGTGTACGCGGCAGGTACGGGAGCAGGGTAGGCGCTGTATGCGGCAGCAACCGGGGCAGGGTAGGCAGTGTAGGCCGCAGCGACTGGTGAGGGGTAGGCGGTTCTGTATGCAGCCGCTACAGGAGCGGCAGCGTAGCGAGCAGCTACGACAGGTGCTGCTACGGGAGCGGCAGCGTAGCGAGCAGCTACGACTGGGGCGGCTACGGGAGCGGCAGCATAGCGAGCGTAGACAGGGGCAGGGGCAGCGACGGCTGCGGCTACGGGAGCAGCGGCGTAGCGGGCGTAGACTGGGGCAGGAGCGGCGACGGGAGCAACCGCGTACCTTGCAGCGGTGACGACTGGAGCGGGCTGGGCGACAGCGTACCGGGCAGGCTCGGCGACGACGGCTGGCGCGGCAACCACAAGCGGCTCCTTGCGCACCACCGCGTTGAAACCGTTCACTGAGTCGGCGGAGTAGTCCACGACGCGGCGCGTGCCGTCGGGGTCCACCAGCGAGTACTGTCCCTGCACCAGGTCTCCGTTACGTTGCTCAGTCTGGCTTTTGTAGTCACCGGTGAGAGAGTCAGCAACGTTGTATCCAAAGTTGTACTGTGGCAGAGGGTCAAATTCTTCCAGCCTGGCTGCGACGGGGCCGGCCGCGTAAGCGACGGGGGCGGCGGCGATAGCCGCGGGCACTGCGCTGCCGTGAGCGAAGGCCAGGAGGCAAGAGAGAACTACCAACTGAAAAGAAAAATGGCAAAGCATAAGTCGCATGTAAACTTACAAGGAAACGCCTATACGTGGTAGGAGACATTAACATCTCTCTTAAGTCATACTATCCCTATTATTTTCAAGTCCGATAAATGCTTTTAACTCATTTAATGTTAGGTCCGCATTCATATGCTAAATAGCTTTTATTGAATTTTCACATTTTTGTCACTTTTTATGATTAGATATTATCACTGTTTCACAATCACTCTTAATACACTTCACAGATCGCACTGCGCTCCGTACCTTGAATGCCATGTCTGCTGCTGGTTGCTGAGATGTGTTCAGGGTTGCTTAGAGCTGTGAACTGTACCCTTAGTTTGACACTAACAGCATTTATACTAGTTGGTGGAACGCTTGCCTCATCCTGGTGGCATCTCCAAATTTGAATATATTCAAGTACGCACGTCCGTGCGGCCGCAGGCCGTCTTGCGCGCAACGCGGGGACGACGATGGTGGAACAATGCCACGTCATGTGAAGGAAAATTGTAAAATAATTATAATTGCCTAATCATATTTTACTGTGTCTGGCTGGATATAAGTCACTGTCACTGTGACGTCACATAACAATCTCTTGCATTATATTGTAGTCTTTGCTTTTAATAGAATTTGTTATCAATGCAGTGGTTGTGTTGCTGGTAGTCAGAGGCGCACGATGTTGAGCAATTTTCGCTTAACAATATACTAAGGCTGCCTTTCCACCAGAGATGAGCGAGGATGCGTAGCGAGGGATGCTGTGTGTGAAACCAACCAATACATACATACATAATCAGCCTATAATGTTCCCACTGCTGGGACACAGGCCTCCTCTCTGTGAGAGGGAGTGCGCCGTAATCCACCACGCGGGCCCAGTGCGGGTTGGTAGATGTAATATAATAATATAATATAATATCGCTTAATTTTTGTAGCTTGAACTAAGTTAGCGTTGGTATTGGTTAGTTTACACGCATCCCTCGCTACGCATAACTCGCTCATCTCTGGTGGAAAGGCAGCCTTAATCTATTAACTCACCTCCGTAGTATCGATAACATTGCCAAACACTGAACTGGCAATAAATAAACAATCAATAACAAACCGTCTTGAACAGCTGGGGACCGGCAGTCAATTCTTCCCTAAGAAAGTTGAAAAGTGATAAAGCACTGCCTGCCTACCTTTGGCTACGGTAGCGGCACGGTGAGGCAAGGGGTGCTAAGAATCCCCGGAAGAAGCGCAGAACTTTAGGTTCTGTGGCCTCCCACAGGCACCTGGCTGGTGGAGGCCTATGTCCAGCAGTGGACGTCTTTCGGCTGAAATGATGATGATGATGAGTATATACCTTCTTATTTTATTAGCGCAGAAACAAATTAGTGGACTAACACTCATTTATTTATTAAACATTGATATGCACAAACGCACTTCATGTCCACAAATTAAAACGCTCAAACATAAACAATGCTCGCGACAGTCACGAACTATGAATTTATTAGATACATAGATCACTCTCATTTTCTGTTATGGCATAGAAATAAGAAAATCTGTATAAGTTAATTTCAGTAGTAGTGCTTCAGACCCAACTCCTCTTTTGTTGATTTAATTATTCCAAAAATTGTATTTAGAGTAGATGTTATCGCAGATAATATATAGGTAGACAATAAAAAAATAATAAAAAACCCCGACTGCAAGTAAAAAGTTCAAAAAAAGCTCCCTTTTCGAGCAGTCTGATACAGTCCGTGGCAGTTATTTTAGTTCAATCTCAGATTTGATCCTCCCATTGTTTATTTAAATATGTTACTGTGATAAACTTTTGAAATGTCTCCTCAAGTCTCTTATTTTGAACCCCCACTACCGTCTAAAATCCATCATTTAGATTTTATAAAAACAAAACTTAGCCTATAGCCATCGTGCGACCCAGAGGAGTCGATAGACACCCAGCTGTTAGGATGCTCATCATCATTATCTTCCTGCCCTTATCCCATGTTACTTGGGGTCGGGGCAACACGTTTTCTTCACCGTCACGCTATCATTAACTCCCTTCTCTTTCATATCATTCCCCACACAATCCATCCATCTTTTTTTCGGCCTTCCTCTCCCTCCATCAACATGTATATTCATCACTCTTTTAGTCACATGCGTTTCATCCCTTCTCATCACATGCCCATACCAAGCCAAACGATTTCCTTTCAACTTTTCTGTCACTGGCGCCACTTTCATACTTCCTCTTATATACTCATTTCTTACTTTATCCATTCTCGTCACTCCACACATCCATCTCAACATTCTCATCTCCGCTGCATGCAATCTTTTTTCATCCGTCTTCTTCACAGCCCAGCATTCAGACCCATAAAGTACGACAGGCCTTATCACGGACTTATAAATTTTCCCCTTTAACTTGAGGGGCATCCGTGGGTCGCAAGTTGTTCCTGTGACCTGTCGCCATTTCATCCATCCTGCGTTGATCCGGTGCGTTACGTCTCGGTCTACTTCGCCATCTCCTTGGACAAGCGACCCGAGGTACCGAAAGTCGGAACAGATCGATAAGGGCGTTCCAGCGAGAGATATGAATGTTAGGATGCTACGAGGATATAAATAATCCCATAATTATACAAAGATACATAGGCATGAAAAACATTACACTGTCTTTGCTGTCACGCAGTCGGGTAAAAAGATAACCGTTATAAGTTTAGCCGACCAAGCATTACCAAAAAAATATATAGGTATGTTTTCAGGGATGGAAATATCTTTTGATGGATATTTACTTAGCCTAGAGATTACTATGGTCATGGTCTTTACATTTCGTCAACGCGCACTGGTCAAAGAAGAACACACGTTACAAATTTTCAGGAATAATTCGCCAGTCGGTAGCAATCTGAGCTATACATTACGGTATAAATGTATAACCTTCTCCTAAAATACCGCACAGATCGCGTTGAAATCAACCAAAGCCATGTAGCAACGGTTAACGTTGAATTAAAGATAAGCACATCGTGTAGGTAACTAGCCACGAGTTGTTAGCCCATTATTACGTTAGAACATGGCCGATTGATTAGAAAAGTTCGTCGTATTTTGTATAAGTCCGGTTAAGGATCTCGCTCTTTCTCACTGTTTGACACATGTTTTCATTCATTCAGCCGAAAGACGTCCACTGCTGGACATAGGCCCCAAGCACCGCCACTTCGACCGATTCTGTGCTTCCCGCATCCAGCGGATTCCTGCGGCCTTGTGGGTGATACAATAGTAGGTAAGTCAATGGTATTTTAAAATAAATCAAGTTAATCTAGTAACATACTTATTTACGTCACAGCATAGTGTCTAAAGGTCTGAAATTGCTAACACGCAATAACCATACATACTTAGTGGTCACTGCCTGTTTCGTCTATATTGTGCATCACTGTAGTATTTGTTCTGCGCGGGAATCGAACCCGCAATACGTAGCACCAAAGAGTAGCTACTGCACGAACACGAATCGTGCCGTTATTAAACAAAAGTATCCTGTATGGTATTGTATGTTTTAAAAAACCTGACTAGCGGTTATGTAAAACAGCGGATTCGACAATCCATCTGAGACATAGATATAGAACATAGAACCTTTGATTTTAGTCAGGCCGACCGGCCCACCTGACCCGGGGTCATATTTAAAAGCAATCGCTTATATTAGGACAACGCCGGTGAGCTGCAATAGCTCAAGTGCGTCAATCACTGGTAAGCGTAAGCCTACCTTATCTTAATCTTCGAGAAAATCTTCGAGAAAATCTCAATCAGCTACTACAGCTGATTGAGATTTTCTCGACGAATCAGCTAATGGAGTAAGAGTATCCCAAATATTTAAACAACACAAAGATACCATAGCAGTCGCAAAATATGTATATCAATGTGAGCTTCAGTCCGTGCGCGCGGTAGAAAAATATGTATATCAATGTGAGCTTCAGTCCGTGCGCGCGGTAGAAAAATATGTATATCAATGTGAGCTTCAGTCCGTGCGCGCGGTAGAAAAATATGTATATCAATGTGAGCTTCACTCCGTGCGCGCGGTAAAAAAACACCAAAATATCGTGAAATACGACTGCTAGTGATCAGTGTGGTGATCTCCTGGCTCCCAGCATCCCGTGAGTACCTGACCTCTCTCAATTTTCATCTTTTAGCCTGTTTCTGAGTAGGAACCTTCAAAAGCGTCCTTGGCTATACGTAGATACTCATTCATATTTGTGGTATCTCTACAGTACCTATGTGCTAGGTCGCATTAGCGCGGTATGTTTTAGAACAAATTAATTTCCTACGGTAGATTGGCGATAGTTTCACGGCCATTAGGTAAAGGGGTTTGTTTAGTGAACTGTCACAGCTGCATTCCAGAGCGGTCGCAGTTTTAGGCAATGCCCTTACATTATGCAGATAGTTTCGCCTGATTATCACGGTGATATCATGTTGCAGCGATAATAAAAGTTGCACCACTTTCTACCGGCTTCAAAAGAGGTTATCATTTCGACACGTATGTAGGTATGTAATATTATTGGAACTGCATTATATTCACGTAAGACAATCTACTAAGGCTTCCAAACAAATATACAAAATTTTATGTATGTATGTATGTTTGTCCACGCATTTCGTCATAACTATTAATCGGATCGTTACCATTTTTTTTATTGGCTTACATTTACTTCAACCTAGGGAACAGTGAAAGTTTCATCAAAATCGATTCAGCAATTATCAAGATATGGACTAATACGTGTAAGTGTGACGGCCTGGCTTATTGATACGAGCTACGGGTGTAGTGTCAAAGGGAAAACATCTCAAAACCTTGGTCAAATTCTAGTGCAATATTTACAACAAAACTATTACCTACTTATTACAAAAAACAAATATTCCAGTTTTTACTTAAAACTAAAAATTACGAAATAAAAAAGTAAATTAACCACTTCAAAAAGAAATTAACGCAAAATTATGAAATAACTTTATTTTCGGAAGTCGGTGGCAAAAAACTAAAACTAAAATACAGATCCCAAGACACCGAAATTAAAGTTATTTCATATTTTTTCTTTTTGAAGTCGGTTTAATTTTTTTTAACCCCCGACGCAAAAACGACGGGGGCTTTGAAGCAGTGAAAAAAATCAAAAGATGCGGACGTTTATGTTCCGTTTATGCCGCATATTTTGACACTCGCAAGGGAATCAAAACCTATAGGGTACTTCCCACGGATATCGATCTATGGTACTTCCCGTTGACCTAGAATTATGAAATTTGACAAGAAGCAATGTCATGTAATGATTTTAGCGGGCGTAGACCTGGGGGCCTAAAAAGGCCACTTTGGCAGAATCATAAACGTATTTTGCTTTTTTTCGTTGCAAGAGATTGGGATTGGATTTGGATTGGTATTTAAGCACAGACAAAAAAAAAATAACTGAAAAATCCTTCACCAATGGGATTTGATACGATTAACTTAACAGTTAACTGTCTATTATGATTTATAATGATTTGATGAATTCCTTTTATGATTCTGCAAAAGTGGCCTTTTTAGGCCCCCAGTGCAGCGTAGCGGCCGCTGCGGTAATGGGAGCCACGGTGGTGTAGCGAAAGCAGGTTCAGTCGCGCACGTCGCAGCGGTAAAAATTTTCACCACCGAGCGAGTTTCCTCTACCTAATGAAAAAATAATTTTAAAATCGATCCATATTTGACGAAAATATCGGTGAACATACATGTTAAAAAATACATACAGAGGAACGAGAACGAGAACGAGAGAGCCTTCTCCTGTTTTGAAATCGTTTAAAAAGAGACCAGAGTTGATTTAACGACGAAGACGGAAGACATTCAAAAGAGCTCTTCAACTGTTTTTTTTTTTTTTTGAGATTGTTCACTCATTAGGTAATAATATGAAAATGCTGTATTTACCTATAATTGTTTGTTACATTTAGTTCTTTATTGTCTGTTGTTTTCAGTAATTTCTGTAGTGTATAAAATAAACTGTTTACAGTAGCATCTTGTTTGGGCTCATTTCATTCATCTTGATGAGAACTCTTTAGACCTAACTGGGTTATGACTATCATCGAGGGTCTGATGATGGAGACAGAAGATGAAAAGCGAAAAATAACAATTTAGTGCTGACTCAAAAAGTAACAATAATTTAGGAGGTTATTTCGAATAAAATGTTTTAATTTTTCGCTTTTAGATTCAATCGTCCCATAAAAACAATAACTTAAAATCTCATTCGTTTTATTTCATTTCGTAAAAAAAGAAAAATAATTAGAACTAGTCGTATATACAAATCAAGTCTTTAGAGGTATACAGGCATCATTTGGTATGGCATTCAAGGGTAGCGGTATCCTGCGGCGGCGGATTCTACGATTTTGGCGGGTGCAGCGCGGGCGGTGGAGACCGCCGGGGCGAGCGCCGTGGGAGCGGGCGCTCTGTACGCCGCAGCTACGGGAGAAGTGTACGCGGCCGCTACACGGGCATTGGCTACAGGCGCAGTGTAGGCAGCAGCGACTTGGGTGGCGTAGGGGGCAGAGTAGGCGGCAAATGGAGCAGTGTACGCAGCATACGGCGCGCTGTATGCGGCGAACGGAGAAGTGTATGCCGCACTGTAAGCAGCCGCTACAGCAGGGGAGGCGTAGCGGGATGCTACGACGGGAGCTGCTGCATAGCGGGCGTACACAGGGGCAGGGGCGGCGGCTACGGGCGCAGCCGCTAGGGGAGCCGCAGCTACGGTAGCAGCGGTGTAGCGGGCGTAAACCGGAGCAGGAGCGGCCACGGGGGCAGCGGCGTAGCGGGCGTAGACTGGGGCCGCGGCGTAGCGGGCGTAGACTGGGGCAGGAGCGGCGACTGGTGCTGCGGCGTAGCGGGCGAAGGCGGGTGCAGCCGTGAATCTCGCCGTGGTGACAACTGGAGCAGGCTGAGCGACGGCCACGGGTGCAGCCGTGAATCTTGCAGCGGTGACAACTGGAGCAGGCTGGGCGAAGGCCACGGGTGCAGCCGTGAATCTTGCAGCGGTGATGACTGGAGCGGGCTGGGCGACCGCTACTGGTGCAGCCGCGTACCGGGCAGGCACCACCGCGGGCTCAGCAACGAAAGCGGGCGCGGCCGCCACCAGCGGTTCCTTGCGTACCACCGCGTTGAAACCGTTCACTGAGTCGGCGGAGTAGTCCACGACGCGGCGCGTGCCGTCAGGCTCCACCAGCGAGTACTGTCCCTGCACCAGGTCTCCGCTGCGCTGCTCCGTTTGACTCTTGTAGTCGCCAGTGAGAGAGTCCGCCACATTGTATCCAAAGTTGTACTGTGGGAATGGGTCGAACTCCTCGAGCCTGGCTGCGACGGGAGCAGCCGCCGCGTATGCGACGGCGGGCACTCCGCTCCCGTGAGCAATAGCCAGGAGGCAGGAGAGGACCACCAACTGTAATAGAAATTGAAATTAATTATGAGATTTTGCACTACGATAACTTGTCTATTACTATTGTTTTTTATATATTTTCCAGTATTATGAATATGATGTTTTTATCACTTTATATGATTATTTATCACTGTTTCACAATCACTGTAATACACTTCACAGATCGCACTGCGCTCCGTACCTTGAATGCCATGTCTGCTGCTGGTTGCTGAGATGTGTTCAGGGTTGCTTAGAGCTGTGAACTGTACCCTTAGTTTGACACTAACAGCATTTATAGTAGTTGGTGGAACGCTTGCCTCATCCTGGTGGCATCTCCAAATTTAAATATATTCAAGTACGCACGTACGAGTGGAGTCGTCCGGTGGGACGACTGGACAATGCCACGTAAACAATGCGGCTACTTGCAACACACTTGGCCTATGAAACATCGCGGTCACACCGCCTAGCGCTTCTTCGCTCAATTCACGAAATAACGTGTTTTTCAGAATTTCTGTTTGCCGAACTTCACGGTTAAAATGCCGCTACAAGAGATCATATTTGTGAGGCGGAAACAAGGATTGCATAAGGATGATTTGAATATTTTCGCTGGAATGAAGTGATCTCTGGGGTCACTTCATTCCAGCGAAATATTCAAAGGCTCTAGGCGACGAATGTACTATAGGTATATTGGGCATGTATTGACACTTGCTCATTGTGCTGTCATTAGTCACGATGTGTAATGCAAAAGTAACAGTAATTAGCAATTTCTCTGTTCAATCCAAACAGAAGATTTCACTGGTAATTGCTTACGTTACCTATCCTTGCTATTGACATCAACTGCCCTAACTGCCCCGTTGGTCTCGTGGTTGCAAGCGCAACTGCTGAGCATGGCTGGGTTCGATTCCCAGGTCGGGCAAAGTGTTTTTGGGGTTTCCATTAGGAATTTCTTAGTAACAGCTCGGAGTTAGGAAGTTGGCGGTGTGATACCCCCGTGCCTCGGAAAGCACGTTAAGCCGTTGGTCCTGCGCCTGATCTCCCTCCGGTGGCGTGGGATTGCCGTCCCATCGGGCTATGAGAATGAGGGATAAGAGAATGCACCTGTGTCTGCGCACACACTTGTGCAGTATAAAATCTTCCACGCCGAAGGCTAGTCTCCGTTGAGATTGGCCGTCATAGCCGAAATACGGTCTGTATTATTGACATCGCTATGATTAAGTTCTTATACATTTAAAACTTTTCTTAGTAAATAAGTAGACCGGTTTTAACGTGAAACGACTATCGATCCTAGGCTAGACCACAACATGATATTGACCGAACATCTTTGCTGATGATAACAGACGCATCTCAGAGAAAGCCAGCCTACCCACAGTGTATCATAGAATTTTTAACCCTCTATTAATATCATCATCCGTCTACCCTTTTCACAACTATGTTGGGGTCGACTTCCAGTTTATCGGATGCAGCAGAGTACCAATTTTTACATGGAGCGACACCAGTTACTGGGTAATACTATACTCGTTGGTAAGACTGGTTGTCAGACTTTCGGGCTTCTGACGACTTGTAAACCCGCCTGCAACGCCTGCAACGTGCTTTCCGAGGCACGGAGGAGTCTTGATATGTAAAGATGGTCACATCCACGGACCAATCGCAGCAAGTGTAGCCTCACCTGAGCGATTGTCTCGTGCGGCTGTTGTTATTTAGCCACAAGTGTAACGCTACGCTAATAACAGTGTTTATTTAATTAACAATTTCAGTGTTCCAGCCAAACATGGGATGTCACTTGCCTCTCGCTTACCTTCTTCTTCTTTGTTATTGCCATCGCTATGATTGTAAAAACATTATGCATTAAGACTCATTAAACTTTTCTTGTAAAAAAAGTAAATGGACATATTTTAGACGTGTGCCATTACTGAAACGTGAAATATAAAAAAACATCATCGACTCGATTATCTGTGTTGGCGATGACAGATGGAACTCAGAGTAAGCCAGCCTACCCTAGAAATAGCAAGGAATAATTGCCTAATTGCGTAACACACAGTCACAATCTGAATCTTTGAGAGATATTAATTGCTTTATAAATTATATTCGAAAAAAATGTCAACGTAATTAACGCAATGAAAGCCATGTTGTTGTTTGTTGAACTGTCAAAATAAAAGCCATTGGTACTGTTAGTGGGTTCCGAAATACGACGGCAAAATGCCGATAATGCAAATACGTTAATTTTGCTTGCAGCATGCAAAAAATACCTTAAAATACAATTATTCGTAAAAACACTTCAATAAGTACCTACTACTGAAATCGAAAAAAAAAAACGGAAATGTTACTGTTAATTATATCTACTTAGCATAAGTAATGGAATTAATGAATCATTTCATTTCATTAAACAAATCCCCTACAATCTAATTCTTTTGCAAATCAACCAACATGTTGTATTTCGTCACTCGTTACAAATCACTCTAAACGGCAATAATGGTCTAGTTTAGTTCGGCGTTTATTCGAGTATAGTCGCCGACATTTAAACAGGCCCGTCGAACACAAAACTTGTTACGATTACGAAATGACATGTGTACACAGAAATAAATTGCATCCTTTGCAATGAATAAACTAGTCTGCACAAGCGTGTTCTCATGTCTCTATTTCTGTGAACTAGTAATTGTTCTTGGTTTACGTATTTACACGGATCCATTTCAGACCCAGACCTAGGGGACTACTATTTAAGTCCGTCAACGTAGGTACGGGCCCGACCGAAAGTAGAAGTTGATCTGTCATAACAAGTGTCAAAACAATTCAATTTTTCGGACGGACCAGAAGACCTCAGCGTAGGGACAACTATCAAATCGCGTAGTCATTCATTCGTAGTTCGGAAACCGAACTAATCTTATGTCCGTAAGTAGTTGGTTGGCCA
This sequence comes from Oligia fasciuncula, assembly GCA_963082905.1. NCBI lineage: Eukaryota > Metazoa > Arthropoda > Insecta > Lepidoptera > Noctuidae > Oligia > Oligia fasciuncula. Next base: position 9,765,383 of record OY720407.1, read on the forward strand.
GACTGGCAGGGCGGGGCGGGGTGCGGCGCGGGTGCGGGAACGCGCGCGATATCCCTGTCCGCAGTCGAACCAGGCTTCGTTCTGAGTGTTGTCATGTCCAGTGTTTGTCAAAATATAATATGGATGAAGAAAACTTATTTTTACTAGAAAATAGCTCGAACTAGTTTGAGAACCCGGGTCCCCACGCGGGCCACCCGCGCTCTTCCTGCGGCCACTTGTATGAACCAGCTTTGGCGTTAGTTGCTCGCGCGCTCCGCGCGCCTAGCAACCCGAGCCCGCTTGCCCACTATGGACGCTCAAATGAAGTTCTTATGTTTGAGTACGCCGCGCTGCGCCCGCCCCGCGCCTACGTTTGCAGTCTGGCCAAGCACTAAGAAATACGGAGTAGGAAACGTCGGTGGCTACAGCTGAAACTACGGACATCGTGCTTAGGGAGTAGAGCCCTTGTTTTGGAAACAGTGATAACATTTAAGGTTACTGAAGAAGTGCTTGCACTGCTCTAAAAAACCACTAGCTAAAAAACCCGAAAAACCAGCTTTGATTCCTTAAAGTATTTCAAGTTTGCAAACAATTTTCAGGCAACTGAAAACGATTGCAGACAGATACAAATACGGTTAACTTGTTTCAACGGCAGCGGTTTGTAAGAGTCTCCCATTATCCTCTATTCGTCTGTGTCTGTCTCATTTGCATGACAACGGGCAGTTTTCTTAGGTGAATGTTTTCGCAAGGACGGAGGTCGTGCACTGTTTTGACTGACGGCTAATGGTACGTCATTAGCCCGCGACAAAGTGTGGCACACCATATTAATCTTTGTTTTGTGTGCCGAAGCAAGATTGTTTCAACGAAACATATTTTATGGGCTTAGCTTGTTATTGATTATGTCTGTCTCGATAGACGTTGGCAATTTCTACCTTAGAGACGAAACTGTTGTGAAAAATTGAGAACGAAAATAATTAAGATTTTCAGTCATTTTCAGTGAACGCAGTCTATGGAGAGTTTTAGATAAATTTATATTATATCTGAATATTACCAGTGATCAGAGCCCGATCTTGGCAGCCGGGCAAAATTGAGGGCGGAGTCATTAATTTTTTCATTAGGAGAGATTTTTTTTTACAAAAATTACCATGCTTATCAAACCGACAAAAACGTATATATAATGGTTTTTCTTTTAAAAAAAATGCTATTTAAAAAATAAAATTTTTAGACGGACCAACATATTTTAAATTGCTATCCATACGAATTAATAATATTATAAATTCAAAAGCAACTCTGTCTGTCTGTCTGTATGTTATCTTTTCACGCCTAAACCACTGAACGGATGTCGATAAAATTTGGCAAAGAGATAGATTGCATCCCGGGGAAGGACATAGGATAGTTTTTGTCCCTATATTCCCATGGGATCGACATTTACGCGGGTGAAACCGTGGGGCGCAGCTAGTAAGTATATAAGAATCTCGTGTCACAGTGTTTGTTATCGAACTCCTCCGAAACGGCTTGATCGGTTTTTATGAATTTTTTTGTGGATATTTGGTAGGTCTGAGAATCGTGGGCTAATTTTTATACCCCTAGGTGATAAGGGTAGCCCTCTCCAGATTTTTTTTTTATCGAAACTTACGCAGGTTGCCGCGGGAGCAACGGCGCAGCTAGTATTTCTTTATTATGCAACATATGCGCATTATTTCACTGCTACAGAAACCGAAGGCAACCTCAATCGTCCACCCTTGAACTACCCTCGGCCTGGCAGCTAGCTCATGAAAATGCGTGCGACAGCGATGGCGTCCATTTTCCTGGCGAACGCACGCGCGTCCTTCACAAGGTTGCCAATTGTTGCACAACAGAGCGGCGCGTGCGCGGCGCTGCCTGATAGCGTGCGCGTTCCGACGCTTATAAGTTGATGGTGAGAGATATCCGGTGAATGTAAGGATAATAATATAAGGATTGATGGATGGTTCTTAACTTTGGCTTCACCAACCTCGTCAAGTTTTTTTAGATGTTATTATTTCTAATAACGATTAAAAGTGTTCTTTTTACAACCCATTTACGGAAATTACATTTATCATTTGTCTTAGGGCTGATTTTTCAATCATCTGATAACTTTATTCGAAGAATAATTTTGAAATATTGACAGTTATTTCAAACAAAAACTGTCAAACGTCAATTTTATTCCGCGGATAAAAGTTATCTGATCGCGATGAAAAGATCAGCCCTTAATGTATAACTATCATAATATTTAATCGGCGTTTTAGATAGGTAGGTAGTAAAAGAAAACCTTGAACTCCTCAAAATAATAATAATTCATACGTCAAATTTGGCTGAAATGAGGATGAGCAAATAATCTTAAGCAATTCAAAAGGTCTTATTAATAAAAATATATTTCTAAACTAATATTATAAAGAGAAAAGAAATGATTTTTGTATGTTACAATGTTACGGTTTCACGTTTAAACGGCCGAATTAATTTGGATGGAATTTAGCACATGGGTAGACCATGTCCTGGATTAGAACATAGGATACTTTTTATCCACGGGATGGAGACTTATGCGGGTGAAACCGCGTGACACAGGTAGTAATAAATAAAACTGCAATGTTAGACCATTAGCGTTTCTACTTTACCGTGATTCATTCTGTAAGGTACCTACTTGCAAGTTGCACTTACTTCGGTTTAAAACCAAGCGCGTCTTTCTAAGCAGTACACGTAGTGACACGCTACGTTTCAAGATCACAGTTCGGAATAAATAACCTGTACCTATGGCGAAATTTGGGAAATCCATAGGTCCATATTCTTCGGATGTGCTACGTTTAGACATTGGTGAACTGTGTGGTCTAATTTAACTTTGTACAGACGCCAGCACATCAAGCTACCCGAAACTGTCAAATTTTCCCAATCAACTTTGAACCATATTCTTCCGCGATAAAGTTGAAAATCTATTAAAGAAATTTGACAGATTGTAGTAGCTTGATGTGCTGGCGTCTGTACTATACAGGGTCAAATTAAATTAGCTAGCGAAACACCGCAAGCGTGATGGGTATCGATATCTACTAAACACAACAAAATAAAAAAAGACTTGATGGTTTTTTTTGGGGTCAACGACTGTTGCTGTATTTACTTGAAGAATGAGTTGAGAAAAGTGTCTGTAAAGTTTACTCAAATGATAAAACTGATGTTTAAACTGATATTTCAAAGTCAAACACTACCAGCGGTCGTTGGCCTCAAAAAATATATAATTAATTATTATTATTTGGTTTATCATGTTTTGATATCGTCCATTACGTCTGCGCAGTTTCGCTAGCTAATTTAATTTGACCCTGTACAGCCGAGGTATTCTGTAAAATTTTCACCGTGAAAACTTAGGTGAAATGACCTGTCAATAGTGTCAATCCCTATCATCAAATGGAATGACAGCTCACTTCAAGCTCACTTCACCTACATTTTCACGGTGATATTTTTACAGAATAGACCGGCTGTAAATACTAATTCCATGACTTCACCAACTACAATGCATCATGCTTCAGCTTCATATAATCTATGAAAAAGGTATGCAGTTTATGTTGTATGTACATTGTACACTATGTCGCAAACTATGCTCCACCTCCTATCCTGCCCTCTGTATTCCAAAACAAGCAGTCAAAGTGACCTCTGCGTTGGGAAGTGGCGATGAATTGGGCCAACTAGATCTGAAATACAGTCGTGCCAGCAGCGACACGAAAGAGAGGTAGAAGTGATAACATCACACGTCCAAAAAGTATTTTATTTATTTATTCATAAGCAACTTATATTAACAGTTTGCACCACACATACAAGTTATTAGTTAATATGAGTAAGTATTGTACCTAATAAAGTACAAAAGAGATAACGATTTTAGACGCATGATTACTTGTTCCACATTCAAGCAAAATAAGTTTAGCAGTTTATTCTCTGGTCCTACTATTTCAGTACAGACATTTGACACTAAAAACTTACGAGGACAACCTTTAAGTGGTTTCTGGCCAATATAAATATAATGTATGCCTTTAAAATTGATATTACGTTTATTACGAAAATATAAGATAAGCAGTCATCTTAAATAAGTCGTCTGAAGCAATAAGGTTCGACACTGCGTTCATTTATTATAATTAATTCGATTTGTTCTCGACGGTGTGTGAGACTGCTTGCGTGTGACCTTTTCAGCGCGTGCGTTGAATATACGTGACCTTTTACTACTGTCATACGACACACGAACACACAAATATTGTGACATGTGTACAACTGTAGCTTATCGATGACTCAGAATCGCCGTTGATATCGCTACTAACATTCTGGGACTCCATTGAACCTAAATTTACAGTTAACCGGCAAAAAGTTTATTTTGAAAAGGCTCACTCTTTAGATAAGCTGGTTGGTAAACGCACAAATAGGCTATCCAAAGTAAAGATTCTCCACAGTAAAGGAAAAATTAGATAATAATAAAAACTATAATACCAGACAAGACGCTCGTTGATGTCTTTTCAATGCACAAATAACAGGAAAATTGTGATTACCTAATTAATTCTTCATGAAAATCTACTGTCAATCTTTCAAAATTGAATTGAATCAAGTTTTATTCATAATTTCAACTTCGAATTGATGTTGATTTGTTCTAATGACATCGATTCAAAACTCAAAGAGTTTTGAAACTGTATGGTGCTGGTGTCGTTACACAAATTGACATTAATCACCCATTTTGTATGGATTGGCATGTATTTTGTTCCGATATCGACCTCACCAATGGCTACATAAACCTACCAACCTTTGGGAAACCGGTATCAATCCAGAAATCTTAACTTTAACGTGCAACCTACAAATTGTCATTGCACTCTTTTCACGAGGTTCTATTAAAATGTTGACCTCGATCGGCTATTTAAAATGTGGGAAGCGTTCGTTCTGCAAGAACCGTTTAAAGAGAAGCATTCACATGTCTTTTGCTTTTTTTCTTTTTTTCTGATGTAACTCCATACTTCTTAGAAGCGTGAAAAGTCCTTGATTCAACATGGAGTCACATATGGCGAGCTGCTTGTGTTCCGCAAAAAACAAACGAAATAAAACAAAAGTTAAGGTCAGTGTTATTTGACCCTTTGTTCAGACAGGAAACGACCGCTCTCCTATAATTATTGAAAGTTAATTTTATCAAAGTTGGGCAGGTTAAGGCTGTGCAAAAATTCCGAGCAAATTACGAATTACTTACTATTTGCCGAGATAATTGGCAATCAGATTAATTTCGTTGCTAATCTCATGGGAATAAATCTCTTTACTGCTTGTGTTGAATTTTAATGTTTAATTTAATTTTGTCCAGAAATCCTAACTTAATATTATAAAATAATGCGAAAGTGAGTGTGTTTGTTACACTTTCGCGCTAAAACGACTGCACGGATTTTCATGAATTTTGGCACACAGGTAGACCATGACCTGGCTAAGTATATAGGCTTTTCATCCTGGATCGCAGACAAAGTCGCGGGCAACAGCTAGATAAGAATATTTATGTTTATCACTGCAACCGGGTATAGAGCCATCATTGCATGCTGAGTCAACAACTTAAACATACATAACATTCGTCACTCACCACTTAACATTTAACATTTCACGTCTAAATCTGAAATTCAAATGCAGCACAAAATACTCTTGTACCTAAAAAGTAGTGCACATAAGTACCTTGACTCAAATTATTGACCTCATTGCTATTAGGAATGCGTCACACTGTGTGACTTGCGTCAGGCTGTCGCAGCTCTGCTTTATATTCCATCGCCAAACTCGCGACGAACCTAAACGCTTTCCTTGACAATAATACTGAGAAACAATGCGAGAGCTGTACCAATGACTTGGACATAGGATGTATCACGTTAATTTGACGTGTTTTTCAGTGGCCGGCTTATTTGAAACTAATTCCATACGTTTCTCAAGTTTAAGCATGATGTTTATGGAGCTGTTGTCCCCTATGTAGACCTGTGCTAGTACCTGCTATTAAGAGTTAATGTGTGCTATAATGTATGTACAATATCACTTTTTAATAAGTGTTAGGAAAATATCTTTGACTTTACACATTATTTAGAGGACCTATATACATAATCAGCCATGTTCATGTTCCCATTGCTGTGACACAGACCTCCTCTCTGTGAGAGGGAGTGGGCTGTATCCACGACGCGATACAAATTAAAAATTAATTACAAATTAATGATCCATACAAATTAAAATGCCTGACTGGGTTCGAACCTACGACCTACAACTCGTAAGTCGCAGCCGTCTCCTCACCTAGCCTGCTCATCTGGAAGTCAATCAGCCTATAATGTTCCCACTGCTGGGACACCGGCCTCCTTTCGGTGAGACGGACCGGGCCGTAATCCACCACGCGGGCCCAGTGCGGGTTGGCAGATGTCACATATCTTCGAATTGTTGGTTCTAGGACATGGCAGTTTTCTCACGATGTTTTCCTTCACCGTAAAAATGCTTATAAGTACTAAAAGTTCACCCCAGGTGTGTTAAACTAGAACTTTGTTGTGGTCACAAAATTCAAAGATATGTTACAAGCCACATTACCATAGTATATGCCTAAAGGTTGACAGCTGACACTTTAGAATACGTGATGAAGAAAGTAAGTGACTATTTATGGCCTTATCGCATATTTTATGCGCATTGATATGCTGATGGAAACATCTGACATTTTTACGATTAGCACACATGCTAAATATTTTGTCAGTACTTGTTAGGAAAGTAAACATGTCTATAAAACGGCTACAGTTTAAAAGGTCTGGGACTATTTAATATATATACTAATAATAAAGCTGAAAAGTTTGTTTGAACGCGCTAATCTCTGGAACTACTTGTCGGATTTGAAAAAATATTTTTGCATTTTATATCCCAATTCTTAAGGAAGGCTATAGGCTATTTAACATTACGCTAGGAACCTTTTTTTTTTTTTTGCGGATGGGAAATCATCAAATGACCCCTCCCGCTCTGGGTGGAGCGGAAGGGAGTGTCAGACTCTTACTGACTAAAACCCACCCGTGTTCCTTCCTTCCGGGCCAGCGGTAACACGCTAGGACCCAGGTACCGATCAAAACGAAAAAAGTCACAGAGAACGCTAGGCAAAAAGGAAGTAATAGCGCGGGCAGGCGATGCGATGCGACGGGGTGGGTCGGGGGAACAAGAAATGTCACGCGGACGAAGTCGCGGGCAGAAGCTAGTTTAATATAACATAACATGACGCTTGTAATTCTCGACGGGTTAGGCAGAGGTTGTTATAGGGGTCGACATTTAATTTAAATCAGTATTTATTTAGTTGTCTCTACACGATTGGAGCTATCAGTAAATTGGACATTTAATTTTATAAACGTAGCTTAAGCATAGCAATTTACATTATGATGCATAACTTGGTTTTAAAGCCAAGTGAATGTGTCTCTGCATAATATCATCTAAGCACAGAAAAGCTCTATTAGTTTTCCTAGAAATAGATAACTAGATAATGTGTCATAGGCTTACCTACTGTTTATAAGGAAAATAATTATTGTTGAACGTATGCTAACGATAAAAAAATCTATAAACTGCATTTATTACTTCACACCTAAACTAGTTTCAAGATAGATAGTAATCTCAATAAAAAACTTAATTCAATTTTGTTATCTTAGATCGCTTCATAAGTTCTTGACTTTTAAGGAACCATGACCAGATTATGAAGCAGTAAATATTTAATGACAACTTGCTAGATTGGCTTTATAGTAGGAAGAACTTACGAAAACTTGCATACTATGTTGGGCAGCAAGACTGGATCTTTTTACATCCAGGGTAATGATTTTTAAACTACCTAAGTATGTTAAACGAAGTGTAACCATTTCAATTCTCAAATCAGTTTGTTTATGTGAACTAGAGACTATTTTATTTACATCTCACATGCATAGTCAGCCTTGATGTTCCCACTGCTGGGACAGCCTTTCAATAGTGGGCCGTACTCCACCACGCGGACCCAGTGCGGGTTGGTAGATGTCACATGTCTTCGATTTTTTGGTTCTAGGACATGCTGATTCCTCACGATGTTTTCCTCCACCGTTTTGAGAGCAGTGGTGATAAAATAATTTACTCAAAGTAAAGCGCCTCACTGGGTTCGAACCTAGGACCTACAACTCGTTATTCGCAGCCGTTACCACTGGGCCACCATTGCTCCTATATACATCTCACATGCCGAGAAGAAATCAAAAAAAGAAAAAACGCTTGAGGTGAGAGCTCGATACCCTGCGATCTAATAGTGTTAAACGTTGTCGTGATGCCCAGGGCAGATTTATCGAATTGTCTCTTTGCTTTGTATTGCCTCTAAGAATACCCTCTACGTGAAAATATTCTCTCACGCACAAATCGCTTTACGCTGCTGGTGAGATCACCACACCGCTGCCGTCACAGACTGATACCAATTACAAATAGAGCATTATGCGCATGTGTTTATAATGAACAGCCACCCGACAAGCGACTTGCGCTTTACACCGCTTTACGTATGTAAGCGCTGTAGCGACAATTGCACCACTTCACGCGTGGACACAATACGAAAAGATATTCCGGGCATTGCCGACAATTTAATAGGTACTGTGCAGTTGTGATTCTGCAGTTACACTCGATGCTATCAATTACTAGACGAAAGCTTACAAAGTGCAAACATTCACATAACACTTCACATCAAATATGTTAAGTTCACAAACATCCAATTAATTATTCAGTCCCCCCAATGAGACCGAATTAAATAAAGTGATGAAATGTTTTTATATACTTACAAGACTTCGCGAGCTTGATTTATATCACAACTACAAAATAATATACAAATAATGGTCATAAATCAATATCATTAAAACTACATCGTATGCAAGAAATCTAGGTAGTTCATTTCATATCTAAGTTGAAGTTGAACCGTGTGTAGATTTTGGTAATTAATAAGAAAGTCCTAGGAGTTTATCTACTGCTTGCGAGTGTTAATCGTCATCTGTCGTGCTAGCAAGAGAATAGCTAATAAGCTTTCTCTGCTTACGAACTTCTATCTATGAATGCAACGCACTACTGTTACAGATACGTGCCTTAATACATAACCTACGCATCTAGCATAAATCCTACTTGAAGCTGAACACCTGTTAGGGAAAACCTATGAGACCATTCGCGAATATGTAATTGAAAACGATTCATTTTCATTTGTTAACTAATTAAGTCTTTTATCCTCAACTCACTTGGAACGCTATCCATTTCGTAGTAACTATTTGTAGATAGCTTTTCTTAGAAACGGTTAGTAAGTTTTGTTGACTCAGAAATATATGTAGTGTTATATATCTAAGGGCAACTATCTAAATACAAAAGAAGCTTAGCGAATAACGTTTAACCGGTTGAATGCCGTAATTACATAAACAATTAAAAAGCCATTGTGTCTCGCGTAGATCCACGTTCTATATACGATATGCCCTAGACCCTTATAGGAGGGATTGGGCCATATTAGCTCAGGATCGAGTTGAGTGGAAAAACAAAAAGGGAGGCATTTGAGCTGCAGTAGGTCAATACAGGCCGATATGACCTACTAGGCCCAAAGCTTTGAGGCTTTTCTTTGTCTATGCTTGACCGTCCGACTCTTTCTAAAGAGAATTTATCGAGCATAAAGGACATAATTCAAGTGCCGAACATTTTATACCCAAAAATTTAAGTCGGCGCCAGAAAACACCGAAAGTCTACAATTAACCCCCCGATTGCTATTTGAGATTGGAAATGCCACAAATATCATATTTTTATAACAAGCGTTTTAATCTTAGCATTTAAAAAGTTCCAACTTTTAATTGCATATAACATCTCGAACATGTTTTAACTTTTACAACATATCTACAATTAACCCCCTGGCTGCTATTTGAGTTGAAAGTACCACAAATCATATTTTTTCTATCAGTGTTGTATTTTTTACAACAACTGTTTGCGGCTTTAAACGGAATCTCAAATAGCAGCCGGAGAGTAATTGTAGAGTTTCGTTGTAATAGTAAAAGATGCTCAAGATGTTATTTCCCATAAGAAAACAGTGCTCTTTTTTCTGATGAATGATGTCCTTTAATAACTAATCCTTAAAGCGTAATCACTTTAAACTTAGACACCAAGTAATTAAGACCATAAAGATATCACTACAATATATTCGCCGGGTCGTGCTCCGGACATTGCATCACCTTCGTGACATGCCCGACAAAACTCTAGGAATGAGATAAGTAGCAGCGCAGCAATGCAGCTATGTGGATCACGAAGTTGTACCTAACACATGATGTCGATAGCTCTGTAGGTATTAACTAGGTACAAAATATGCGTGTCTTAGTAACCAATGTTTAAAACTGTAAACGAATATTTAACAGCTGATACATTTAATGTATTTCGTAGTTTGAAACGGATATTGACTTTTGACTTGAAAATGGTTTTGAAACTTCACTCTGCACCTCGTAAATTATGATAGGTACCGTTTTTTTTTGAGGAAAATGCTTTGGTACTCTAGCCTTTTTTTGCCAACCTATTTCTTAATCATAGCTACGTGAATTAGTTACACGGAAGCTTGCTCAAGCTCGACAAAAGCTGCTAGTCCTATGATTGTACTGATTGATGTACAAACTACTTAGATTTGTTTGAAGTTATTTCAAATTAACGCTCACATCACAGGGGTTAATGGATACCTGGCTCTTTTAAATTGTCCTCATTTCATTAATATACGTTAACATAGTAAGTAAACACTGTCTCGTTTCCCCTGCAATTACCTCGCCAAAGAAACTCTTAAACCAATCAACAGAAACCAGTAGAATCCTATAATCACCATTTATAGATTACTGCGTTACATAACCCCCTAGGTAGAGTATTATAATATATCTGCGCTAACCCGGTACCGATAACATCGTCTATCACTAACATTACCGAAGTCCAAAGCTTGGCCAGCAGCCAGGGGCGGATAACCATCGCGTTACCGTCAGTATAATGTCAAGGTGAAACTCTACTGTTGTCTCTGGCTCAAACGATACGAAGCGCGAATCGTAAGTAACAGTTAATGATGAATAGCCATTCATCGCGTTGTCGATAGCAGTGAAAGATTGCAAGGGGCGTGATTGTTTTAATGTATGTGCATTTTTATTAACTTCGGGTATTGTGTTCATGTGGTTACATGGTTAATGGGTTAAACAAACAGCGCAGTTCGGAGGAAATAAAAAGTTATTGTAGCAATTTCGACAGATTGACGAAATATAAAAAGGCAATGAATAAAGGCTTTTATGGAGGAGCTACCGCTATTTTGCCACCGGTGATCTTGAAAAAAATCTAAGTATGTCATGTGGATTCAGCAAAACTTATAAGAAATAAAACACACAAACTGACTGACTGACTGACTGTGATACAAAATAGTAAATAATTGAAATGAAATGATTTTATTTTTTGTAAGTAGGTTTGTACAAACACTTTTACACGTCAATCATGTTTTTTTTTAAACTAGATGAAGTCGGCGTTTCCTATCTGACTACTCTGAGAAGAAAGGCCGAAACAAACTCAGAGGTCACAGTCTCTTTTAAAGTCCAGACATAATCTTGGTCAGGTTATATGAAGACCATGTAGATCGATGTCTGAGGTGGTCTTTTGAGGAAAGAACCACACAGATTGAGAGGACCTGTCCAGTCAGTGCACGCATTTGTCAAAAATCGTGCAGCTCAACTCAAGACTTAAGGAGCTCAACGATTCGACGAACAATACCAAAGAAAGGGCATTTGGGTAGACCACATAAATAACTCAAACTGCCAGAACATGAAAAAAAAAAAAACTAACAGAACAGAGAGAATAAAAGAAATATATATATATATATGTAAAATGACCCACATCGTCTTCACATTCACAATGAAAAAATAATATAATACTTTACAAAGTAAGCAAATGTCATTGTTTAAAAAAAAAATCATCAATGTCAATGTGTATATAAAAAAGAAAAAAATCACTCAAAATGCAGAAATTGGAAGCAGCTCAATCCCAAGCCTTTTTGTCCTCAATATAATCTTTAACGGTATAAAAGGCTTTCTGGCACAACTTACGTTTAATGAAAGATTTGAATTTATTAAGGCTTAGATCTTGAACGTGGCTTGGTAGTTTATTGTAAAAGCGTAATACATCGGCATCTGAACGAGCCACCTATTTTCTTGAGCCTGGTTGTAGGTACAACATATTTGTGTTTGTTTCTAGTATTATATTATGGATATCACTGTATTTTTTAAACAATTTTATATTTTTATGGGCATATAAAAGATTTTCATAAATGTACTGAGAAGGCACACTCATTACATTAATCTCTTTAAATTTGTCTCTGAGAGAGTGTCTCGGACTTAATTTATAAATTGATCGAACAGCTCGCTTCTGCAAAACAAAGATAGTCTGAATATCGGCAGCATTTCCCCACAATAGAATACCGTACGACATTACACTATGAAAATAGCTAAAGTACACTAAACGAGCAGTCTCTATATCAGTTAAATTGCGAATTTTTCTAACAGTGTATGCTGCAGAACTTAGCTTTTTTGACAATTTATCTATATGTGGACCCCACTGAAGCTTAGCATCCAAAGTTATGCCCAAGAATACTGTGTTGTCTTCAGGATTCAATTCCTCGCCCTTTATCAACACATAAGTTTTCACCTGCCTTACGTGGGGTAGCGTAAACTTAATGCATTTGGTTTTCTTCTCGTTTAGAAGCAAATTATTAACATTGAACCAGTGGACTACTTTCGAGATCGCGCTATTTACATCGTCAGTACCCAACTGCTGACGTTTAAGTTTAAACAAAAGAGAAGTGTCATCTGCAAACAACACTATATCATGATGATCCTTTATGAGGTACGGCAAGTCATTAATATAAATGAGAAACAAGAAAGGACCAAGAATTGAGCCCTGTGGGACTCCCATTGTTACTATAGATCCGGGTGATCTTTTTCCATTAACATCAACGCTCTGAATCCTTTTACTTAAGTATGAAATAAGAAGATCCAGAGCAGTGTTTCGGATCCCGTAGTGGCGGAGTTTCCTGATTAACGTTTCGTGAAGAACGCAATCGAATGCCTTGGACAAATCACAAAAGATGCCTAAGGCATCGCATTTATCTTCCCATGCATTATAAATATGTCCTGGGATCCTGCCGTTTTGCCGAAAAGATTTTGCCAAAATTTCACTACCCAAACAAATTTTCGCAACCTTTTATTATACCAATGCAATGTTTGGAATAATTTTAGTATGCACATTTTCATTTGGTAAAATTTTTACTTGGCAGAATATTATTAAGGATAATGTCATTTAGGCATTTGGTCTTTAATCAAATGATTTATTACGGCAAACAATCTTTAGACAATAAACGTTTGGTCAAACGATTTGTTATGACAAAAAATATAAAGGCATAAATAAGATTTTTTGAGTTTTTTTTTTTTGGGAATTAAATAATTAAAAAATGCAATTTTATTTTAAAATAATCATTTATTTAATACAAAATATTTGTAACTTACTATTTTTTTTTTTTGCAATGGACATTATCGAGAACCGAATTAGTTACGAGGTTAATTATTAAAAAAAAAATGCTTAGGTTAGGTTAAAACTGTGACCTCCTACGCACGAGCCGAGCGAGCGAAGCGAGCGGTGCCGCGGCAGCGGCCGGCGAGTGCCAGAAACGACTAAATTTTAAAGAAAAAAAATATGGAAAAAAGAGATTATTTTTAACAGGCTATCGAGAACCGAATAAGTTAGACGAGGTTAATTATTAAAAAAAAATGCTTAGGTTAGGTTAGGTTAAAACTGTGACCTCCTACGCACGAGCCGAGCGAGCGAAGCGAGCGGTGCCGCGGCAGCGGCCGGCGAGTGCCAGAAACGACTAGATTATATAGAAAAAAAAATGGAAAAAAAGTCTACCCGAAACTGAACTAGTTAGACGAGATTAATTATTTTAAAAAATACTACCAGAATACTTAATATTATTATTACCTGTTTAGAATTTGTCCCAAGTGGAAAAAACACCCTTGTAATAAAACGTCTTCAAAGTTAGATCTTATGCTTGAAATGGCTGCCTTAAAACTGCGAAAACTGACGATACTAAATATTTGGCAAATGTAATTTTGCGTAAAATGAGTTATTCCAACTGAAATATTTGACTAAATAAAAATTGGTAAAAGTACAAGTTGGTAAACAAGCTATTGTTTAAACGTTCACTTGCCAAACATTAGGTTTGGGTTACAATTATTTGTGAAGAGATTTTTTGCTAAGTAATAATTTGGCAAATGAAATTATGCGGAAAATTGTTTGGGAAGTGATAATTTGGCAAAATCTTTTCGGCAAAACAAGGGAGACCCATATGTCCTAATAGTTCAACGCCGCATCAGCATCGGCATCAGTAGTTGAACGACCCCTTGTAAAACCAAACTGTTTGCTATGTAATAATTTATGTATATTAAAAAATCTTTGCATTTGGTCTAAAATTAATTTCTCAAAAATTTTACTAAAGGTAGGTAGTACAGAAATAGGTCTATAATTTGTGGGGTTTGATGTACTACCTGATTTAAACAAAGGTATTATTTTACTATTTTTCATAAGGTCAGGAAACTTCCCATTGTCAATACAACTATTAAAGATAATAGCTAGAGTAGGCGCTACAATGTCAATAATAGACTTGGCTACTTCTACAGAATTACCCCACAGATCTGCAGTCTTTTTTACATTTAAAGTGTGAAAGGTATATTAAAATTCAAATACATAGTAGTAATTTCTTACTCTGATTTACATATAAGGACAACCTGCAACTCATCCACATTACAGATTTATTGACCATTTCATTATTTTAAGTGCTGTATAATTGAGTCTTCTTGACATTATCAGTATTCGGATATCGAAGCTCCATAACGTGTACAGACGCCAGCACATCAAGCTACCCCAAACTGTCAAATTTTCCCAATCAACTTTGAACCTTATTCTTTAACGATAAAGTTGAAAATCTATTAAAGAAATTTGACAGATTGTAGTAGCTTGATGTGCTGGCGTCTGTACAATGTATATTGCGGCATAAATATCGATGAAACGTTTACCGAAGCTCATTTTCCTTTATGATCGTTTACCGATACTTACTGAACCTCTACGACGTTTATTGAGTGATAACTAAAGCTTCAACTTGACGACGTGCTACCTTTTCGTTACGTGATATCGTAAAACTGTCAAAGAAATCGAATAATCTTAACCTTGGACCAAATTATGAAGAAAACAAGTTGGCACTTAGTGTTACGTAGTGCAAAATACCGGTAATTACGAACTGCGAGCGAGTACACGAGTAGCGTAGGAATGGTAACAGATGTTCGCAAATTGCGCCGATGAACTTTAAGTCCGTTATCTTCAACGAGCACTCACAGGCCTCTAAATGAAAATATCAGTAGCTTATAATTCAGAACAAGGACAACAATGTATGCCTACAAAGTCATGTGTCATATGTATAGTAGATAAGTTAGTGCATTTAAATATGTGTTACGCTTTACTCAAATAGGTTTAAAAGGACCAGCTAACAAAATAGATGCATGTTTTTGCACATTACGATTTGAAAAACTATGATACTTATTCTAATTAACTGATCTCGTTTTTTAATTAACTGTTTCTACCTTGATTAGATTATTTTCATTTGGTTTTAAATATTGCTTCTTGACCATCATTAAGGTCTATCTTTCATTTATTTTTTCGTAATTTGAAATAAGTCATCTGCAACCCTTCTGTAAGTTACTTTTAAAAAAATCTCTGAGTGAATCACTCCTACTTTCCCACCCTTAGGGTAGGATTTTTTTACACATTTATGTGGGACAAACTTTGGAGTAGGTATACCCTTTCCAAAAAAAAAAGAATGATCAAAATCGGACTATTCTGTAAAAACTTATGCGTGGTCATAAATAAAATATTAAAAAAACATCCGCGTCGACTTGAAAACCTCCTCCGTTTTTTCGTCGGTTTAAAAAGAACATAACGCCATAACGTCATCTTATCTATACTATATACTATAATAATATTATAAAGCTGCAGAGTTTGTTTGTTTGAACGCGCTAATCTCTGGAACTACTGGTCCGATTTGAATGATTCTTTTAGTGTTGGGTAGTCCATTTATCGAGGAAGGCTATAGGCTTTTTTTTTTCAAAATTCAAAATTCCGTAATAAAATTACTATTTTGTAACACAAGGTGTAAAATCGAAAACCTATTTTTGCGTGCGCTGCAAAAACTATTGACAATAGAACAAAATGATGTACTACGGGTTTGTAGAGCCCATTAAGACCTACAAAAAAGTCCGCAAGAACATATATATCTAGCTATCATGGTTTAATCACAATAACCGATTTTGTGTTCAAAATAATTATTAAATCGTCTGAAGAAAAAAAAACTACGGTAGATATGTATCGTAATATTAATATTTATCGAAATTAAGCATTATGTTATCAAGAGTATTTATGAAGAAGTAAAATACTTTTTGTTTCATCTCAATCGGATATTGAGTAAAGTAAGAGTAAGAGTTGGTACCTATTAAGGAGTTATGGGCCATAGAGTTTTTTATCTATATCTATCTATATATATAAAATGGTAAACTGACTGACTGACTGACTGATTGTTGATATATCAACACACAGCCCAAACCGCTGCTCCTAGAGACATGGAACTTGGAGGGTGTGTTCTTTGTGAAGAGTAAGTATCCACTAAGAAAGGATTTTTGGGAATTCTACCCCTAAAGGGGTGAAATAGGGGATGGAAGTTTATATGAAAGTCCGTCAGTTTTTAAGTTATGATCTTCAAATTTTGTGTTTAGGCTGAGGATTGAAAATGAATTTACACGTGTCTCAGCGTTTTTGACAATTCTACCCCCGAAGGGTTAAAAAGGGGGATGAAGTTGTGTATGGAAAGTCCTTAATTTTCGAAGGAATAATTACTAAATTTATTATCTAGGCTTATGGTTGGAAGATAACGCAACAGTGTTGTTAGAATTTCAACCCTTAAGGGGGTGAAAAGGGGGCTGAAATTTAGTTTTTAATTATATAATCTATCAACACACAACCCAAACCGCGGGTCCTAGAGACATGGAACTGGAAGGGTGTGTTCTTTGTAAAAAGTAAATATCTACTAAGAAAGGATTTTTGGGAATTATACCCCTAAAGAGATGAAATAGGGGATGGAAGTTTATATGAAAGTCAGTCAGTTTTGAAGTTAAGATCTTCAAATGTTGTGTTTAGGTTGAGGATTGAAAATTAATTTATACGTGTCTCGGCGTTTTTGACAATTCTACCCCCGAAGGGTTAAAAAGGGGAATGAAGTTGTGTGTGGAGAGTCCTTAATTTTCGAAGTAAAAATCACTAAATTTATTATCTAGGCTTATGGTTGGAAGGTAACGCAACGGGGTTGTCAGAATTTAAACCCTTAAGGGGGTGAAAAGGGGGATAACATTTTGTTTTCTTCTATACTCTATATTATATACATTACTAGCTTCTGCCCGCGACTTCGTCCGCGTGACATTTATTTATTTATTTATTTATTTATTTATTTATTTATTTATTTATTACATCATGGAAGACTTACAGCTAAAGGAAACATAAAAAAAAAGGAAACAATAGTCGACAGAAAGCCAATTACAAGTCTTCGCGTTTAGACTTAGAATAGAATTTGTGTTGTGAGCATACAAGCAGTAACATTCACTTTAATTATACTCTATTTAATAGTCAGAATTATTAGAATAACTACTTGTTTTTGCAATTGTGTACTTGTGTTTTAAGCAGATAAATATTATTATTATTACTTAATTAAAAAGTGAGAGAGAAAAAGAAAAGAAAAATAAATCAAAAAGCACTGCAGCTATTTAAAAAAATTGAGGCTTAAACACCTTCTAGCTGAGGTCGCACTGGTT
The DNA here is from genome assembly GCA_963082905.1 of Oligia fasciuncula. NCBI lineage: Eukaryota > Metazoa > Arthropoda > Insecta > Lepidoptera > Noctuidae > Oligia > Oligia fasciuncula. The sequence goes on from OY720407.1 coordinate 9,783,298, forward strand.
GTAAAGAGATCCAAATCGTGCTGTTTACATATTTTATTAAAATTTTTGCTCGCACGCACAATATAACTGTTCTGCCTATAATTAGTAGAACTATGAGGTACACGTAAAGGTTGTATAAATCGAAATGTTTTGTTTGGAACATTGAAGTAAAATTTAGATAATAACTCAGGGCTGTCAATATTATTGTTAAAGATTTTTAATAGGAATAAATAGTCAGCAATCTCACGTCGATCTTTGAGTGGTAGTAAATGATATTTCTTACAGAGTCGGAGATAATCCATTGAATGGTACGGAATCTTTTGATGGAAACAAAGATATTTTATGAAACGTCTTTGGATGTTCTCAATGCGGTCAATGTATTTGTGATAACGTGGGTTCCATATCTGAGATGCATACTCTAGCTGGCTTCTAACAAAAGTGCAATACAATATCTTAAGTGTTTTAGCATCTGTAAAGCACTTAGAGAGACGCATTATAAATCCAAGCAATTTAGAGGCTTTTTTGACAATGGCGTCAATGTGTGTGTCATAAACTAGCTTACTATCTAGGTAGATGCCTAAATCACGAATAATATCGCACCTAGGCAAGGTTTGGCCCGCCAAAGTATAGGTGGTGGCTAGGATAGCTCGTTTTCTAGTATAAGTGATCACTGAACACTTTGATGGATTGAGATCGAGTTTGTTAGCCTGACAGTACTCTTCAAGCCGATATAAGTCAGCCTGAAGTGCTAACTCATCATCTAGCGATGAAACCTTGATGAAAATTTTCATGTCATCAGCGAAGGATAATAACTGGGATGAATGCAGGCACTGATCGATGTCGTTTACATACACCACAAATAAGAAGGGACCGAGCAACGAACCCTGAGGTACTCCGCTGGGCACAGATACCCATCTAGACATATAATTGTTGAGCACTACTGCTTGCGACCTATTGTCTATATAAGATGAGAACCACCTCAGGAGGTCTCCACGAATGCCCATGTGGTTAAGCTTATTTATAAGGGTGTCGTGGTCGATCCGATCAAATGCTTTGCTGTAATCGGTGTAAACCACATCGACTTGCTCACCATCGTCCATAGCCTCGGTAATGAAGTCGTTAAATAAGACAAGATTCGAAGTGGTGGACCGTCCCCTTAAAAAACCATGCTGGAAAGAGCTAAATGAGCTAGCAAGCGCGGGATATAGCTGGTTATAGATAATCCTCTCAAATATTTTAGCTATAATGCACAGTTTGGAAATTGGCCTATAATTAGTAATATCAGTTTTGGACCCCTTCTTATGTATGGGTGTAATAAACGCAGATTTCCACACTCTGGGGACAACACCTTGAGATAAAGACTTGGAGAACAAGATTGAGATAGGTAGGGCTATGGAAGACGCACATTCAATGAGAAATTTAGAAGATATATTATCAGGGCCAGCACCTTTTGATGGATCCAAATTGCGGAGTAAACCAGTCACCACATCGATCTTTACTTCTATTTGACAAATGTCTGACGAGGGTATAGTAGTGCTAGAGGACAGAGCAGATGCTGAATTGGGATTATTAGTTGAGGTGGAATCAAGGAAGGTAGAAAGAAAATAAGAAGAAAAAGCCTCACAAATAGAATCACCAGTGAGCAATAATTCATCGTTGTAATTTAATGTGTTAGGAATAGCGTTAGAGTTATAGCGATTTTTAACAAAGGTCCAAAAATGCTTAGGATTATTTTTAATAGATTTTTCCGTTTGATTGAGGTAACATTTATAACATGAGGCTTCCATAGTCTTAACTCTTTCACGCAAGCACTTAAAAGTTAGCTCGTCAGCTTTATTTCTGTAAGTCTTAAATTTTTTTAGGTATTTATACTTCTCCTTAATGGTTCTGATGAGCGATGTACTGTACCAGATCGGATATGTCTTATTACGTATTAACTTTTGCGGTATAAACCTATTTTGGAACTCTTTTATTGTGTCTATAAAGTACGCAACTGAGTCATCCAAGGACCGGAGTGAGAACTCGTGCTCCCAATTAACGGCAAAAATCTCGTTGTTTATAGACTCAAAATCACCTTTGCTATAGATATATCGTAACCGCGGAGCATAATCAAGGGGAGGTATTTCGAAGATGTCAATGTCAATTAACAAAGCGGGATGATAGGGATCAATAGTCACTAGAGGGTCAGTACACTCGCTAACACTGGCTAATTTATTTGAGAGGACTAAATCCAACACTTTCCCATACCTATTGACCACTCCGTTATATTGTCCAAATTCCAGCGTACATAACTCATCTGCGAGCATACATTCGTCAGTAGTGGCCGGATTAACTGGGACTAGCGAATGGTTGTAAGATGGAGCCCACGAGATTCCACTCAAGTTAAAATCACCTAAAACTAAAAACACATCGGAGGTATAATTCAATGCTGTAAGGTTCAAATTAGTCAGGAAGTTATTAAGTTGTGAAGAAAACGAAAATCCTTTGTTTTGTTTACACAAATAAACAACACAAATATAAAGCTTTACGTAATCTCGTGAGTTCCGTTTTTTAAGTCTTATGTTAATCCAGAGATCCTCCGCCGAGGAGTGAAGGAGCGGCTGCGGAGTAACAGGTAGCTCCCTGCGCGTCGCGATAAGTACACCACCACCTCGCGTTTGTCCGGTGATAGCATAATCCCGGTCACGGCGCCACACTATATATCGATCATCAAACAACTCTGAGCTTAACACACCATCCATTAGCCACGTCTCCGTTAAAACAATGACATCGTAAGAATTCATCGAGACCTGACGATAAAACGAGTCTGTTTTTGTTCGCAGTCCCCGTACGTTTTGATAAAAAACAGTTAAACACTGTTCACTATTATCACTCATTTCTACATGTAACAATAGTTGTATAAGCACCAATATAACATAATAAGATTAGCCAATTCATTTCGAAATAAACACTAATTACGCATAACAGAAATAAATATTTGTAATGTAGGTAAATGTAAGTTATGTTAAAAAGAACGTTTAGATCATACAATGTCAGGCAGGACACAACTGAGCGAGCAAGCAAGCACCTATACATCACGTGCGTGTGTATAAGCGAGATAGATATGCAATTAAGTGTTAGATCTTCAAGACAAACAGCGCGATAATGAATACAATAGAAGCTCATTAGTGATGCGAAGGTGATAATCGTTTTACAATAATAAACTAAGAAACATTCAAATTGCAAACTGTTATAGATTTTAAAATTAAAATATAATATTAGAAAAAAGCAACTACTTAATCTTGAGTGCATGATAAGGTAGCGGGTTAAACAATTTTGTTTAAATCCGTTTCTTTTCTAATTATAAAGGTTTTACAGTTAACATCTTTGCGCACATGAATTTTACCATGTTTTACCCATACAAATTCATAGCTTTTTTCTTTAGCGATGGTTTTTGTTTTATTCAAAAGTTTTTTGGATTCCACGCTTAGATGGTCATTGACGTAAACACGTTGAGGTGCTCCTTGGAAACCGATATCAGAGGTGGACAGATCCTTGTCGGCACGCGCAGCCGCAATAAAGTCCTCCTTTATATACCTGTTAAGGAAGCTCACTATCACTAATTTCTCCTTGGAGTTATGTATAGGCACCCTTGAGATATAGTTAATCTGGACCTTAGGACAGCTGTAATTGATTTTGCGGCCGATGGCGTCAACGATTGAGAATAAATTCTCATCCTTCTTTAGGGGGACTCCCTTAATCTCCACGTTATTGAGCCGAGACCTCTGATCATGTGAGGAAAGCTCAAGCTTTGTTGAAGCTAACTCTACTTGCAATAAGGAAACTGCATCCTGAAGCTTCTCGAACTCTGAGGTTTTAGTTTCAAGGTTAACTAGTCTAGTGTCAAATTCATCCAGCCTACCACTAGACGAGTCATAGTTTTTCTTGAGCTCGGTCAACTCATCTTTAATGGATTTTATGTCGTTGACTAAAGTTGGTAAATCCAGCAGCTGTTTCTTCAATTCTCGAATCTCACTCAGCACTGTGTCCAGCGAAGCTACAGGCTGGGGAGAAAGTATTGCCGGCGACGACAATCTACATGCAGGGCATTTCCATTGTGCTCTTCGTTCAACACCCAATTTCCTCCAACCCCCCTCAGATATATTGGCACAAGAGAAGTCCAGGAACTTCTTGCAGCTCGCACATTGGACCCCGTCGTTAAATTGGTCATTGCAAATTGAACACGTCTTCATCACGAACAAAACAATTATGCGAAATAAAACTTTAAAAAATCACGAAAAGATTGACGGTATATTATTTTGAGCGTTAATGCGTAGCGTAGGTACTGCGCTAATGAGTGCTCACACGGTACTTCACCCTCTTAAAAAATTGTTTTGTTTAGAAAAGCCATTTCACAACCATAGGAACTATGTATCTGTAGAGACGCCAGATTTTGTTTTTTTTTAGCTTTGAAATAAAGAAAGAAAATGCGTAAAATAGTTTTTTTTTTAGATTTTAACGGTATTAGAATTTGGATATGGTACGGTGGATATTTTTCTTAGCTCAAATTTTTATTTCAAGTGAGATTTAAGAACGGTATTTTATAGCTTTTTAAGTAGGGTAGGCACTCAAACAATAATAATCATTGTAAACATAATAAAGATTCGCCGTAAAATTCACGCAAGAAAAATCTGAATTTTCTTCACAAAGAACACACCCTCCAAATTTCATGTCTCTAGGAGCAGCGGTTTAGACTGTGCGTTGATATATCAACAATCAGTCAGTTTACCATTTTATATATATAGATTTAAAAGGCAACCGTTACTGACTGACTGATATATCAACGCACAGCTCAAACCACTGAACGGATTGTGCTGAAATTTGGCACACTTAAAGCTATTGTGATGTAGGCGTGCGCTAAGAAAGGATTTTTCAAAACTGACTCCCTAAGGGAATGAAAAGGGGGGATTTTGATTGTATGAAAAATCTTATTCCTTGAGTTAATAAACTTGAAACGTGGCACGAATACTTATCTAAGTAAATTATGCTGGCATTTTTTGTTTTTCCTACACTACCGCCTAAAAGGGGATTGGGGGGTGTCAAAATTTGTATGGAAGAATTTTAACGCGCGGTCCGATTAACTCGAAAGTCAATATTTATACTTAAGACCAAAAATAAAGAATAACGTGTATTAGGGTTTTTCGAAAATCTACCTCTAACTGCGTGAAAAGGGGTAGTTAATTTTACAGGGGAGGATTATACTGCGTGGTTTGATTAACTCGAAATTTGGTATAAATAATCTTTGAGTCAAGTAATGAACACACCCCAAACGATTTTTAGAAGTTCCACCCCTGTGGGGGTAAACAGCGGGGTACAGTTTATATGAAAAGTCTTATTCATTTAGTTAATAAACTTGAAACTTGGTCAAGAATACTAAACTTGACTAAGCAAGTAATAAAGTTTATCAAAACTACCCCTCAAAGGGGGTTTAGGGGTGTTAAAGTTTGTGTGGAAGAATTTTAACGCGTGTTCCGATTAACTCGAAACTCAGTTTTAATAAGTTTTTGACAGAAAATAATTAATAATAAGTGTATGGAGTTTTCGGAAATTGACCCCTGACGGGGATAAAGTGTTAATTCGATTTTTAAGGGGATTATGAATAAAAAAAAAATGTATAAATTTTGAACTTGAAATTTGGCACGAATGCTTATCTAAGTAAATTATAAAGTTCGTAATTTTTTGGAATTCTATACTATTCTAAAGGGAGATTGGGTGGGATTGGGTGGGATTGGGTGTAAAATTTTGTATGGAAGAATTTTAACGCGCGGTCCAATTAACTCGAAACTCAGTATGTAAAATCAAAATAAATAATAAAGTGTACCAGGGTTATTCTAAAATCTACCCCTAACGGGGTGAAGAGTGGTGGTAGTCAATTTCACAGGGGAGTATTACGTGGCTTGATTAGCTGGAAAATTGGTATAAATAATCTTTTAATCAAGTTATAGAAACATCCCAGACGATTTTTCAAAATGCCACCCTTATGAGTATAAAAAGAGGGGATACAGTTTATATGAAAAATCTTATTCGTTTGGTTAATAAACTTGAAACTTTGCTATATTTGGCTCAGTAAATAATAAAGATTGTCATTTTTAGTTTAAACAAACCTCTCACAGAGGATTTAGGGGGTGGCAAAGTTGATAAGTTAGAAAAATATGTAATCCGCTGTCTGTTCCCTGTTTTAGGGTTTTTCAAAAATCGACCATTACCACGGTGGAAAAGGGTAATAAAGTTTAAGGGGTGGATTTTACTGCTTGCTTCCATTAACTCGATAATGGGTATGGGTCTTTGAGTGAAGTTATGAACACATCCTAAACGATTTTTCATAATTCCACCCTTATGGGGGTGAAATGCGGGGTATACAGTTTATTTGAAAAATCTGATCCCTTTGATCTATAAACTTAATAATTGGGCCGAAACCTTATTTATCTAAATAAATGATAAAGATCAAAAATATACATTTTCGAAATTTTTAGACGAAAGTACGAATTTTACGCGGACGAAGTCGCGGGCAGAAGCTAGTACTAATAATAAAGCTGAAGAGTTTGTTTGTTTGAACGCGATAATCTCTGGAACTACCGGTCAGATTTGAAAAAATTCTTTTTGCATTTGATAGCCCAATTCTTGAGGAAGGCTATAGGCTATTTAACATCGCTATGACCCTTAGGAGCCGAGCAAAAAGAAAAAAACTCAGAGTGAACGGTAAGCGAATACGAAGTGTTGCGACGCGACGGGGTGGGGGTACAAGAAATTTCACGCGGACGAATAGTCGCGGGCAGAAGCTAGTGTGAAATAAAAGCTAGAAATACGACCACACTTTGACCTCGAACAACCTTCAAACCTGACAGAAACATGAATGATGACGAGCCACAGATTATCACGACAGCTACCGTCGTCACGCCACTCGTCAATCTTCGGCCACACCCGTCCAGCAACTTTTGTTTTCATCGCTCGGAGGCCTCATCAATCGACGGGACCATGGCTATACCTCCATTAATTAATCTCTGAAATAAGTATCAAGTTTATCTATTTATCTAAGAATTGCTTAGTTGTCTATTAAAATTTTATGTAAAGGTAGGGTTCCACCTCATCAAAAATTGTTGCTTGTATTCCTCGAAGCGGTTTCGCCGGTCTATCTCCATATAACGATGAGCCTATAATATTAACAGTAATATGCACAAACACACTCAGGGATGCTATTATGAATTTCCTAATGAAGGATTTCCTATTTTCCAATTTGCTCGAAACCTGGCCTAAGTACCTGCCTACCGGGTACTTTACTAGACCAAAGAAACACAGTACAATTTTTTGTTTACCAACTACCAAAGCCTGCCTCTTTTTTTTTACTTAGCAAGGGTTTTGGAAGTTGGCGGTCTCCAGTCCTGTCGGATTGTCGTCCCTTCGGACTATGAGAGGGAGTACACCTGTGTCTGTGCACAATTAGATAGCTAGTATCCGTCGCGATTGGCTGCCATGGCCGGAAATCGGCCTGAAGGACTATAGTTGACTAGTCTTTATTACAAAAAAGGTTTTATACGAATTATACGATACTAATAGAAGCTTACTTAGACTTGCAACACCTTATAGCATACGAAACTCTCCGATAAATTCTCACGATGTAGGTACTTATGTCGGAGTTTCATGACTGCGCGCGGCGCGGCGGGACGTTATACAGGAAGAAGGTGTAAGGTGGTAGAAGGACCGACACAATTTTTTTGGGGGATTGGGGATGTCATTTTCTATCACAAAATTGTTTTATTATTAATTTTTATAATGAATTTTTAAGCACCCAAGTATTTTTTTAGAACCAATTGTATATTTATAAATGTACATTGCAGGTAACACCAAAAAATATTGCGCTCTACTACAACCACAAAAAAAAAGTTGTGACGTTATTTCGGATTATTATTATCTCAATTACCTACCGCGGTGTGACACTTAAGACAGGTGCTAAGGGTGAAAATTAGGATAATATGACACTTCCTGTCCCTAAGAAAATTGTGTCGGTCCTTCTACCAAACAATATATTTATTTGTCTAAAGTTTTATATTGTCCTCTAGTCCAATGATACAAACTATAGATGACATAGATTTTCACAGAAGATATTAGCTTGCTTAATTTTTCGCAATAGCCAACTAAAAAGAACCCATTTGTGGCTGTTTAAATACATTGTCCTGATTAATTTTTATTTAAGTTCTGATTAATAACACATTTATAAAACAAATAATTATGTAGCCTTGTTAAACATCTTAGAATACGAGATGATTAAAATGTAATAACATTGAGGTGGGCGAGTCATCCTTGAGCGCGCGGGCGGAGTCGCTTGCGCAAAACAGCACAGTACAGACAGTAACAAGAGCACACGTCGCAGCTGTAAATGTCGGTCCAGCTTTTTATGGCTGCCTCATTTCTTCCTTTTCGTACTAAGTAAGCACTATTGTGGTACTTAGTGCTGATATGCATCTATTTGAAATATATATTATGCAGTAGGTACATGCATCTCATACGAAAAGCTGCGTTTGTAAGTTGTTCATAGAATCTGTCATAGAAATGTAGACACTTCTCACTATTACATATTATTACTAACCTACATTTAAATAAGGCTTGTAATTATGATGACAACGTATAATTCGATAAAAGTATTGATAAACTGACCATAACCTTGATAAAGTGGCTTAATTTAATTCCGTGTTTTATTAATAAAAAAGTCTCAGTATGCTATTTATTAATTCTGAATTTCTAAAATGTGTCAGTGCGACCTGTATTCGCCGTAGAGTTAGCCAGAGTTGCAGCTGTAGTAGGTACACCCTCTTCATTACGCCAGTGTAACAGAGAGCGAGCCTCACAGAACATAATACTCCGAGAGGGCGAGCCTATTGCCATCATCCGGGCAAAGTCCAGATGGAAAAACTCAATAACACTTTGCGCGACCCGGGAATCGAACCTAGGGCCTCATGCTCAGCTGTAGATCTTGTGTCTCTATGTATAGTAAGTAGCAAGACCTCTTTAGTCACACAAACAAATGAATAGAGTACCTACCTACTTATTATTTCGTAACGTCTTATGTGATTCACAAGTAGTAACACAACGTTAACTAGAAACTTGAGACATATCGTTTTATTTTTAATTAAAGAAGAAGCAGAGATACCTTAATACAGATTCTTCAACTAACCTAGCATGTATTGCCTGAAGGCCGAAGGGGTAGGTAGAAGTTTAAAGTAGGTACACTGAGTGACTTTAATTTAATTTAATTACAATAGATATTTTTACACCTGAAGTGCAGGACCTAACTGCTACGACAACCCAGGACATAACATCCAGGTGCCGCTGTAAAAGAAGACCCGACCCCAGATGGAATTGGGATTAATGGAAAGAAGAAGAACATATGTTTACACCTGTTCAGGTAGGTTAGGGATTAAAGAACTTTGTCATATGTATCACATTACCTATATTCAAGGAAATCAATTATGTGAATTTGACATTACAATAATATTAGATAAGTTTTATTTAAAAGTTCTATACTTAATTATATAATTATTGTACCTAATAGGTGGCAACCCGATTGGTATTAACCAGGATCGCATCCAGACTCCAGACTCCGAGTGACAACTGAAAGCTTTGCGCATGGAAAATCCCAATAACATTTTTCCCGACCCGCACCGTATTTAGTAATAACACTTTCAATTACAATCCGTGGATTTGAAGTTTTTTTTACTAATCTATTGCTTCATAGGTTTGAAAAATTCGTCTGCTCAACGTTACGCAATTACCCCGCTCTCCCCAGAACCAGGACCAGGACCATCCCAGAACACCACTCTAAGCAGTAGTTCTAAACACCAAAAAACAGAATTGTCTCAATAAAAGTCTAGCAGTTGCTAGTATACGTGGTCGTCATGGAAACGGGAAAGCAGTGCAAATGTAGCCGAAGAGCCCGCGCCGGCCAGCTGCCCCGATTACATCGACCTTGATCTGTACCGACAGAGGGCCGCGTCTCTCGTTACAGGAAATTATACATGTGTGTGAAATTGTATAGTTGCCATGTGAAAAGGGCGGAACTGGTCTCGGCAAACCGTTAAAGACCGTTGAATTAAATTAAGCGCGACTGAGTTCACCCTTTTAATTCGGACGCAACATAGTTTGTTACTTCCTCAGATTTGTAAGAGATTTAATTATTCATGATGCATAATTTATCAGCCGAATCGTGTGTAAATAATTATCCAAAACAAAGATCAGCAAAGATAACAAACATGTTATGTATGCAGCAACTACCCAATCCTTTTTTTAACGGAAATTACAGCTTACTCTTCAGGATGGTTCATGTAGAGGTATTCAGAAGCCCACCTAAGCGTTGGTTTAGAAATAGAGTTATCATATCTGAGGATTTATCCCGAGATTTCAGGATTTTTAGGCTCTTAACAGGATTGCGGCCGGATTTTGGAAATCTCAGGATTTTTCGATATTTCAATAAAATACAGTAGATTTTTATTAGAAAGTTACAATCAACATAAACAAAATAATTGGATATAATCTTGTGATTATATCCAATTATTTCTACGTAATTAACATCAATATTTATTTAAAAACATTTATTCTAATAGAATTTGTCCTCTCTGGTTTTTAGATTTAGAATCAACTTATGAGCACACCATTAACTGATTTTTCCACAGAGTTGTGATTTATTCTGACGACAAAATCTCAGGACTTTTCTATGGTAGTCAGGCTTTTTGCCAGGTTTTTCCGAGCATTACCTTTTTTTTTTGTTTTCGGGGGGAAACCTTCAAAAGGCACCTGGACTTTGGGGAAAAAGACCAGGTAGTGTGGGATTCTTACCTCACTAAAACCACCCCCTATTACAAAAATGCGCGTAGATGCATGATTGTACCTCGTTGAAATTGAATACTATTCGTCGGTTAGTATAAATAACAATTTTATTAATTAGTAAAGATAGTTCGTTTTCTCTTCTACAATAATAATAAAGCGATTTTTTTTTCTATTTATTTAGCAATAATCGTTCTCCTGATACACGTTTAGGCAAGCGTTCGTGGAGAGCTGATTTGAGAGCTCTAATTTGCAGATTCTGTTGAATATAATCCATCGAAGCAATTTTTCTCATTATCACAAACTTTTATAATAATAGAATATATTTTTGTCATACTTAGGATATGCCTTTTAGATAAAGAAAAAAAGACTGGACCTAATTAAATTTTCTACTGGAAATAAGTCTGAATATCTCCAAACTTCTACATCATTTTCACGTAGTATTTATACCAAAATAGTCTCCAATAATTGCATAGAGTATCAATTTTAAAAAATTGATTCAATAATAAATAAAATAAAAGTACTATATATTTCGCTGCGACGGCGATGCGCGCTCGCCCTGGCTGGAGGCCTGAATTTATTGAGGCATCCACAATTCCACATGGCAAGCCCGGTTAAGCAGACGACAACCTCGTAGGTTGAACTGCGAGATGCCATTTATAAAATAAAAAAAAGATGCGCGTTCACTACCGAAATGTAAGTTATCAGAGAAACCCGAGAAAACCATGTTCCTCTTCCAGAGCTTAATCGAACCTTACGACATGCAGAGCTCACGAGGTTAAGAGTCAATTATTGGCAGTTTCAAGGATTATACAAAGAAGAATATAACTGAACTAAAAATTCACTGTAATCAGTCAAATTCCCGCCAATTAGAAATATCTACCCATTTTCATAACTTTATTAACTGTCGGTTAATTCAACTTGTTGTCTCTAAGAGTAATATTATCACATTATTTTGAATTGATTTCGTGTCTGTGTGACTGGTGGGATTGGGAAGTAGCAAACAATTCTATAATTATGACAATACTAATGTTTTTTCATTCGATCCAAATAACTCCAAATCAATGAGATTACAAAATCCATAATAAGTGATTTGAGGTAATGTATAAATAATGTATGCATTTTAAACCTTTTAAAGCTTTTTAAACCTTGTCGCAATGCATCGTACACGGTAGCTAACAAACCATAGGTTATTGAGGAAAAAACAACTAACCGAACAATATCAACACCTTTGATTTGAATAACAAATTGTTATCGCAAGATCAGCTTCCGAAAATATTAGGGATCATTAATCGCCCTGGGGCTCTAATTCACGGCCGTGTGACTTACGCACGACATCGCGCGGTGAAAGGGTGCGCCCCCGCCAGCCATATAAAAGCTCCAAGCACTCCTCGTCAGACATCATTCAACATCCTCGATCAACTCTCACACCACACAATGGCATTCAAGGTACTACAAAGTTACATACCTACATACAAGAACTTGGCTGTTCAAGTTCCTAAAGCAAGAACCTATCAGTGATTAAAATAGTGAAAAAAACGTGTATCTTTGTTCTAAGATTAATCAATTTGTTTTTCCAGTTCGTAGTGTTCGCATGCATGGTGGCTGCGGCCAGCGCTGGAGTATATCCGGCTGCTCAAGTGGCTTACGCTGCTGCTCCCGCCTACGCCGGACATCAGGCATACGCCGCGGCTCCCGCCTTAGTCGCGCACCAAGCTTACGCCGCTGCCCCTGTCGTACACTCCGCTCCCGTAGCATACGCCGCACCCGTCGCCAAGGTCGCCGTCGAGGAATACAACTCGCACCCCCAGTACAGCTTCGCATACGACGTGCAGGACGGTCTCACTGGCGACTCCAAGAGCCAGCACGAGACCCGCGACGGTGACGTCGTGCACGGCTCCTACTCCGTGGTGGACCCCGACGGCACCAAGCGCACCGTGGACTACACCGCTGACGACCACAACGGTTTCAACGCCGTCGTGCGCAAGGAGGCCCTCGGTCACGTCGCTAAGGTGGTCGCCCCCGTCGCCAAGTTCGCCCCTGTCGCGTACCAGGCTGCCCCTGTTGCATACCAGGCTGCCCCCGTTGCGTACCAGTCAGCCCCTGTGTACCACTCCGCTCCCGTATACCACTCGGGCCCCGCCGCCAAGCTGGCGTACGCCGCCACCCCCGTGGTCCACGCTGCCCCAGTCGCCAAGTTCGCCGCTCCCGTCGGCTACTCCGCTCCTCTCTACCACCATTAAATTGATGCCAAACCAAAACCTAGGAATCTAATTGTACAGTACTAATAGCGTATTATTTTCAATACGTTTGTAGTATTATGTTCTACGTTCATTAGCACCTATTTAATTAAATTATTTTTTTTTATGAAACTGTTGTTTACTATTATTTTTCCAAAAATGACCTAATGATGTTTAAATAATATATACAGACAATTTACCGACAGACATATTTTGTAGATAATTAAACATTGAATCAAGTCTCCACGGGTTATAAAGTTCACGCTCAAATGGCTTGCGACTGAAATTATCCTACTGACATTTTCGAGTAGGTACCCACTTAATACCTATAACCTATGCTAAGTTAGGACCTGAGAAGGATGTGACGTTTAGTACCAGTACCCTTATTTATATAACATCCTTGCACCTTGAAATCGTCATAAATATTATGGTCGTTTCCACCTTCAATATTACAATGTAGGTCATGGAAGACAGCAAGAAAAATGGATCGTTTAGAAGATTTAAATTTCTGTCAAATAAACTTAATTTACGTAAATATTTAAAAAAACATGTTTTGAAATCGGTTTACCTATGTATGTGTAGTTTTTATAAACTTAGAAGAACGACAAATTATGATCAGATCAGATATAAGATAATTTATTTGTCCAAAACACGAGGACGTACCTATAGGTACTTACACATAAATGGCATGCAAGATATTATTAGGTAAACATCAAATACCTAATTATAAATGTATTACATTATTCAAAGCAATTAACTAAAAAAATAATATATAAGGTGTTAAAAAATTAACCTGACAAACTTTAAGAGGTGCTTTAGACCATCGAACTGAACAACTTTCACTACGGGACCAATTCTGAAATCACGAAAAAAAAATCTGCTGTTTCATACAAAAGTTCAATACCTACTTGATGTTGGGTTGGTTGGTTGGGTTGGGTTGGTTGGTTGGTTTGGTTGGATTGGTTTGGGTTGGTTGGTTGGTTGGTTGGTAGGGTTGGTTGGTAGTCGTACTTACAATACGACCGACGTAACTTGGTGGGCCTGGACATGGGCACTAAGAACTTTCGCGCATGTTCCTCACTCGCACTCGCCTCATGTCACCATTTGGTTCGTAAAAATCTTACTGCGCATCCTTCTGCGCAAAGTTCAGGCCCGCCAAGTTAAGTCGTCGGTCGTATTGTACAGACGCCAGCACATCAAGCTACCCGAAACTGTAAAATTTTCCCAATCAACTTTGAACATTAGCATTAAAGTTGAAAATCTATTGAAGAAATTTTACAGATTGTAGTAGCTTGATACTATGCTGGCGTCTGTACCTACACAGTTATGTTTAGGTCCCATTTAGTAGGGGCGGGGGGTAAGTAAATTTAATCCGATTTATTATAAAAGCTAAAACCAGTCAGGTTCGAGAAGAACTCTTTTCGTACGCACGCGACTACGTATCCAGTTAAACATTTCCAATACAAGCTAAATAATAATAAGCTGACTTCTCATTGTACGAAAAACCTATTCAATGCGCGGTCAGCTAAAACTTCTCTGTAAAACTTCCACCCATGTCTCCAAAGCTTGATGTGTCGCCGTATGTAGGTACTTACTAGCAATACTATATTAATTTAGGGATTTTTATTTGCCAAGATAAGTACTTACCCATAGTAATAGGTAATACGGGCGGTGTCCGCAACTCCACGTCAATGCGAGGTTTTTGCGTACTTAAAAGTAATTCCCAACGGAAATTATAGTAAAACCACATTCACACGACATGTGACATCTGCCAATCCGCACTGGGCCCGCGTGGTGGATTACGGCCCACTCCCTCTCACCGAGAGGAGGCCAGTGTCCCAGCAGTGGGAACATTATAGGCTAATTATGGTATGGTACATTCACACGGACGCTAAAATAACGCGGCGGAATTTTAGCGCGCACTAGATTTTCAACTCTCGGTGTTGAGCCAAGCGTTGAGAATCCAACAGAGCGCATCCAAGCGTGTCAAAAAAACACATTGTAGGATTTTCGACTCTCGGTGTTAAGTTGGGGGTTGAAAATCCATTGCTCGATAAAATTCCGCCGCGATATTTTAACGTCCGTGTGAATATGGTCTAAGGGCGTGTACCCACTATGTCGTGCAGATTAATTTATCGTTGAACGACTATCGTATCTAGCTGTTACCATTGGATCGTGACGACATTTTTACTGTTCACGACAGTCGCCTGGTCGTTTCCACATTAGTCGCCTCTACGTTCTTTTGAAGATCAGTAGTGGTATGAACGTGTGTACGTACGTGTGATACGTGTGTGTGTGATCCGTGGCTACGATAGATAACGACACATGATTTGTCGTCACCATAAGTCGTGACTTTTTATCGTTTTACGACTGTCGTGCTAGCCGTTCCCATTGACTTGACAATCTGTCGTCACTGCAAAAAAAAGTCGTGGACGACAGTTAATCGTGAAGTCCTTTATGTCAGCACCTCCATTTAAATACCCAAGCCACGACGCTTTAAACGACACGATAATCTGTCGTCACGACATTAGTGGGAACGGGGCCTAACACGTAGGTAGGTATTATCTGATCAGCTGACTGACTATACAGGGTGAATTTTCCAAGTAGGCGTGGATGGCCAAATCCGAAACTATTAGGAATAGCGAGAAGTACAGACGCCAGCACATCAAGTTACTACAATCTGTCAGATTTCTTTAATAGATTTTCGACTTTATTGCTAAAACATAAGGTTCAAGGTTGCTTGGGAAAATCTGACAGTTTCGGGTAGGTTGACCTGCTGGCGTCCGTACCTACTCAAAGGAGTCTTGGGCTTGATTTTGATGAAAACTAAAACTGCATCATTGGATTTTTGAAAAATCAATATTTTTAGCCAGGAATCGAACCCGTTGATTTTGAAAAATAAAACACACTGTATTATTACTTACACCATTCGATAGTTTCGCTAATAATAAGGATCGAATTCTGGGAAGTAATAACATACGGCAAACTAAAAAAAAGCTAATTTTTAACAAAATACTTATTTTTCTGTTACCTGCTATGTTAAACCTTAACTGATTAATTGTTCAAAATGATAACCATTGTTATCAATACATAGCTGGATTCGACGTCTCAAGGATTGTACTGCATTCAGCATTACAACATTATTGATTCTATTTAGAATATTTTCCAAAGATCGTAATATTTTTTTTTATTTAGAATATAATGTTGTGAAGGTGACTGCGCTGCGGGTGTGTTAATAAAAATATTGAGCATCATTTCGAACAACCTACAGGTAATGTAGGTATGAATACTTTAAAAATAAGAAGCAGTTTATTGAAATCCAACATTTTCCTTAAGTTTTCCGTATGTCATTACTTCCCAGAATTCGATCCATAATAGCGACACTATCGAATGGTGTAATATAAACACAGTGTGTTTTTTTTTTTCAAAATCAACAGGTTCGATTCCTGGCTAGAAATATTGGTTTTTCAAAAATCCAATGATGCAGTTTTAGTTTTCATCAAAATCGAGCCCGCGACTCCTTTATTCCTCATAGTCATAGTTTCGGATGTGGCCATCCACGCCCTCTTGAAAAATTCATCCTGTGTATACATATATTACGAATGAAAATATACGAGGTCTGTGACAGACAGACAGGCGGCGTAGGCTTATTAATAGGTTCCATATAATTACATCAAATTAAACGCTCATCATTATTATTTCCGCAACTGCTTCTTCGACTGAAACTGAACCGGTGACATAGGTATAATTAAAATGCTGAAATCATTCAAAGCATACCTACACGAGCACATTGCTATGAGAACGTAACCCTCAACGTTTACCATGATGCTCACAACCTCCCCCAACCAAGGGCGTAGCTATAGGGAAACGGGAACAAAGGTCAAAGGTCCCCTTTGACCTTGTTCCCGAGCAATCGAATTTGATATTTAAAACCGTGCCTGCCAAAAAACACATAGTGAAGAAGTCTGAGTTGAGCACTGTTTCCTAATTCTTAATTTACATGTTTCAATTCAATTGATGCCTAGCCGTTGAACCCAAACTCCTCAATGATAACTAACCGCATGATTATGTTATGTAAGGACAGTATGTTTAAACAGGCCATAATTATGGAAGATACTTAAACCAACAAAACATTATCCCTGTTGCTGATTGGCTTTTCTTTACTTTTTTAAATGGGACTTTTAGTTTTTGTATAGAAATAATCAAAAATATAAATATTATGAAATGTAAAAATAAACAAAAACACCAAGAACGAATTAATAAAGTCCTCGAGTGGATCGTTTAAAAACAGGGGCCTATTCACTATCTGCACTGAAACTCGTTTTCAATCTCATCATGTTCACTAGGCATACACATACTAGGCTTTGTTCCTCTTCCTTGCCAACGCCCTTGGATATCTGCCCCCACACTGCCCTGCTCGCCACACCCTGCCTACGCCCAAGTCCTTATGTAAATATCACTGCGTATAGAACACGTCTGGGAATACGTCAACGCCCTTGCCAGATTAAAAGTGCGGTACGAATATTAAAATAATCAGTTTCAATTTATTTTATACGTATTATAGCTACGTGCAAATGGTTGTATTTATGTTTGTTTATCATGAAATCAATTATGTACCCCTTAACCACTTCAACCACGTTTGTTTTCTTCATTCACCTGATTTTAACTTTTGATTTTCAATCTTTCCTAAGTTTAAATGGTAATTTCAATAATCTATATATAATGACACAGTACTATAGTAAAAGTACACCAATAAAATACACAAACAAGCTGCAATTACGGGTTAATTTATTATTTTATAACTTTGAGAAAACATCCTACTACTAGCGCCGTTGTCGTCTCTGTGTTGCCAGTAAAAAAAAGAAAATGGTGCTATTGTATACTTTTATGTTTGACAGCTGAAATCAAAATAAACATCGGCCGACGCCCAAACAAAACATTATTTTTGTGAAATAGGCGTGTCGCACACACCCGGCTGCAGTGTCTGCTGACGCTAAATAAGAAATACTTTAAATATTATATCAGTCAGTCTTTAAAATAATCAAGCAATCGGCGCGTAAAATATTACTTTGTGATTTAGTTTTCTGAAAATTAATTAAATTTTTAATCACACTTATTGAATTACATAACTTATATTATCAGAATATTGATTAATTCTTGCCATTGGAGAAGAAAAACCGGCAATGGTATCAACCAGGGGAGTTCGTTATAAATTCAGTGAAGGCGAGCGCGTTTTGTGTTATGAACCGGATCCAACAAAAGCCAAGGTGCTCTACGACTCCAAGGTAAGGACCGCAGTGCTAGGTCTAACCACGCCCTATACCAACTCATTTTTATCAGCTATAATACTCCAAATACAACTGCCATAACTAATAAACAACAGCTAGGTTATAATAATTATATAAAACTTTTTTGCCAACAAATTGCAACTTTTTTTTCAGGAAATTGATTAAAAGAGACCATAAACTTTACATAACAAATTTCCTTATGAACTTGCATGTCTTCTACATAGCTCAGTTTGTGAAATACTGTTCCAAAAAATGTGATAAATATTCCACAAAACCTTTTTTTTGGATTTCACAAAAATATTGTACAAGGTTTGAAAAAAAATTAAGTTGTGTTTCTTTGTGCTACTTTTAATAATTATATCTAGTTTAGGAGTCCCTGTTTTCCTGATAAAGTAAAATAAAGTTTGTGGCTAATTCTAAATCTTGGTGCGGGAAGGGTGGAGCAAGACCTCATGTTGGCTTTGTATTTTTTACAATAGGTAATAATTCCTATTGAATCCATGCCTATTATTATTTATAACCTACCCATGTATTGCTGCTGCTGCTAGAATATGTTTTTGTGTAGGGCACTAACATCATCAAAATGTTTGGCAACTGGAGCCATACAAGTACAAGGGTATAACTAGGGTGGAGTAAAAGAGGTGGTAATAATAGGTGTAGTGTATTATTCTGCCTAGCCTATGACTTCAAACTGAGTCCAGTTGTGAAAAGAAAAAACAAAATAGAAATAGTTAAAGATGTTATTTTTATTAAATTCCACTTCAACATATAATTTGTAAACAGGTGTTGGAAGTGATAGAGAGTAAGGACAAACGTGGTCGCCGTACTGTGGAGTATTTGATACACTTCCAAGGTTGGAACTCTTCTTGGGACCGCTGCGTTAGTGAAGATTTTGTGTTGAAAGACACTGAAGAAAACAGACAGCTGCAAAGAGATCTAGCTGAGAAATCTCAACTACAACTGTAAGACATTATTTAACTTTTTTAAATGCTACATTTTTATATAAAACCTTTCTTAGTTATTTACAAAATGTGAGTTTGAAAATTCACGACTAGGTTTCTAACTCAGTAATAGGAATTAACTACTGCTGCTGTTGCGCTGTATAGTTATTTTTTGTGTTTTATTGATTTTTATTTAATATAGGGGTGCATATCTGTATCGGCGGGAGCGCAAGAAGGGCGGCAGTACCTCTAACCCGGGAGCGGGCCCCGCCAAGCGCGCCCGGCATGGCTTCTCTGATGACGGCTCTTCTAGTAGCACACAGCCAGATGGTAAGTTTTAATAGTATTTTTGTTACTATAAATGACTCCACTCCTATTAATAATTTGATAAGTAATCACTAATCAGCACCCATCCCCTTTGCAACAACACAAAAATAACTGCATAATACTATTTTATTAAGTGCGTTTTACAGCTATTGCTATTTCTAATAATTATGTGCGATGTAATTCATCAGTCCAGTATTTCGTAACTAATATCAGTGTGGGTTTAATAAAAACGCATGTCGCAAGTCATGAAACGCATCTCGTACGTATCCGTACATACAAACAAGTTATACACGTGGCTATAGTTTCGAAAAGCGCGCCACCCGACACACCCAAGTACGTCAAAGATGGCCACGCCATTTACGCGGTAACGCCCAGACATGCGCACTCACCCTCTTCGCATTGGCGCTTTCCTTTGTTATCGTGTTTATAAATACGTTTTTACTTTTGCTCTAGCTGAATAAGTAGAAGATATTACTTGAAACTTCTACCTAATAATATGTCCAACTCTCTTTATGCTGTTAATTTTTCAGTTGAAACTGCTAAAAAAATCTCTTACATAATTTTAGTTTGTCAATTTTCTGTAGCCGGTAATATGTTTCTGTAGGATATGTATAAGACTACCTGTCTAGTCGCACTTCAACAAAATACGTGTCTACTGTAGCAGATATAAAATGCTATAGATACGAACACGTCGAATGAGAGCGACATGCAATTTTCCATTGTTAGGTCGCTCGCGGCTGCTATGCCGGAAATGTGCGAAGCAGTAAAAGGCCGGTCAATTTCATAGCAAGCATTTAGAGTTCTGTATATATATGTTCGTTTTATTCCATCTTCGTTTCATCCAAACACAACTTAGGAATTGTACCTATGTATAGGCAGAACCTACGCTTATTGTGGACATGCACTGAATAGTAGAGTATTCAGGGCAGATCCATAACACTGAAGAGTAGTTGCAACTTGCAAACATAGTTATCTTCCTACGTGTATCACTGTTCTTGATATACAGTGTAAATAGACCCATCTCATAGGCATTATCTACGCATTCTGTACATCAAACTAGCAAAAATTATTGCTGGGAACGGACTTTTATTACCGACTTCAAAAAAAAGGAGGTTATCAATTCGATACGTATGTATGTAATATTATTGGAATTGCATTATATTCACATATGACAATCTATTAGGGCTTCCAAACAAATATACAAAATTTTATAGACGTATGTATGTATGTATGTTTGTCCACGCATATCTCCGTAACTATTAATCGGATCGTGGCCATTCTTTTTTTATTTCCTTACATTTACTTCAACTTAGGGAACAGTGCAAGTTTCATCAAAATCGATTCAGTAATTTTCAAGATATGGACTAAGACGTGAAAGTGTGACGGCCTGGCTTATTGATACGAGCTACGGGTGTAGTGTCAAAGCGAAAACATTTTAAAACCTTGGTCAAATTCTAGTGCAACAACTAAAAATTACCAAATAAAAAGTAATTTAAAAAAATTAAACCGGCTTCAAAAAGAAATGAACCCAAAATTATGAAATAACTTTAATTTCGGAAGTCGGTGGCAAAAAACTAAAACTAAAATACAGATCCCACGACACCGACTTCCGAAATTAAAGTTATTTCATAATTTTGAGTTCATTTCTTTTTGAAGTCGGTTTAATTTTTTTAAATTACTTTTTTTTTGGTGTATAAATCGATGTTTACGGCAGCGCGCTATGCGCAAAACATAGTGCTTATAATTATGCTTGTATGGATATTTAAAGTTAAGTTATTACATTTAAAACTTGTTGTCACGAAAACAAAGTTGGAACTTTGACCTTCAATATATCCGTAACCAGATGGTTTCTAGGTATGGTCCAGTCACAATGACGGGGAATACATGTGACTCTCGGCTTCGTCAAGCGTATGTTTACACCCGTTATAGTAGATGGTTGTGGGCTAAGTAATAACAGCCGCACGGGTCGATCGACCAGGTTAAGCTACGCTTGCCGCGGTTGGTTCGTGGATGGGTGACCGTCTTTACATATCAAAACCCCTCAGTGCGTGCGTGCAGTCACGTTTAGCAGCGGCTGTCATTCGTAGATCTTTGGCAGTCGTTACGGGTCGTCAGAAGCCCGAAAGTCTGACAACCTGCAGTCTTACTTACCAAGGGTATCGTATTACCCAGTAATTGTTGTGAAGGTCAAATAAGAATTCGCTTCATGTGAAATACTGGTATTCAGCTGCATCCGATTAGACTGGAACCCGACCCCAACATAATTAGGAAAAGCCTAGGCAGATGGTAGTAGGTGGTACTTAGTTGTTTTTGCTCAGATAACATCGAGGAAGGGGTGGAGACGGCCGACACGGATTCCTCGTCAGCGTCCGGGTCTGGGAACTCGCAGCCACGCTCGCCGCCGCCCAACGTGCACGTGGGACGGGCGCACATCGCACTGCCTTCTGCTTTACGGTAAATAATTAATAATAATGGTACAGAAATTAATTGAATAGAGTGCTTCTTTTCATCTAGGTGTTCGTCGAGGGTATTTACTTCCATCCAACTGCAACAAATACCTATAACACGGTCGTCGTAACTCGTAAGATTATGTAACACCTCTTAAACAACGAAATATTCTCCCGGAATACACTCCCTACTCTACAATCCTCCTCCCTACTAAAAATCTTATTGGAGCTAAGTAGTATTTTTGAAAACAACATTTTTGAGCCAATCAATGCAATGATGTAGTGTCCTACACCACTGCCTTCTTTTCCTGATGATATTAATTTTTATTCCTGTAAGTAGCTTTTTACAAACACTTTTACGCGTCAATATATTTTTTTTAACTAGATTAGGTCGGTCGGTGTTTCCTATCTGACTACTCTGAGAAGAACCGAAACAAATTCCGAGTTCACTTCACAGTCTCATTTTAAATTTACTGGTTCTTGATTTTCTTGGTGACGTCTTCCAGCGATCGCCTGACATTCGACTACCATCTAGTGGTGAAGCGTGGTCGCCTGTCCCAGCTGCCAGCGACTCCGTGCGCGGCGCAGATCTTGGAGTCGTTCGTAAAATGGTTCGCACGCGCTGGTGCATGGCACCCCACGCGCGCACGGCATGATCCTCCGCAGAAACCAGACATGCTTGACGTGTCTTGCAGGTACGATTATGTTGATGACGCCTGTTTTTGTTTCAATCCACAGATTTAATTGGCGTCACTACCAAGGAAGGTTTTTTAGATGCTGAATAAGCTGAATTTTAGAAATATCATCGCACAGATCGACTCGCATAACAAAAAATAAGTTCATTCTTTGCCTACGATCTCACAGATGTTGGGCTAAAAAACTTACTACCCCTTTCCACTGAAACTTAGAAGGTACCTATACCATAGGTAATGACCGCCGGCCGCCCTATTCCAGCCATGCATAATAAATTCCAAAGAAGTTATTTTCAGATCAAAGAGTATCGAAGAGTCTATGAGAGTATCGACTACTTCTACCTTCACACATTTTCACTGTCTATTTACAGGTTGAACCTAGTCCGTGAAGTGGCAGACGGTCTCCGTGTGTACTTCGACTTCATCTTACGCGGTCATCTGCTGTACAAGCAAGAACTGCCCCAGTATCATGAGATCTGCGGGCAATTCATCGACGAGTAAGTTATTATATAACTTTTCACTAGCGCTAAGCAATTTTCAATGCTCGATTCAGCACCGGAAGTTGAAAAACAACACGCTCTATATTACCATTCAATTAGGTGTGCGGCGCGCCCCTGAATTAATGAAAATGGACATTAGACCTTCTTCCTATTAAGTAGTAGTAGTACTTCTTCTTACCTACTTCTCCTAATGAAACGAGCTCGTCAGGGGAAGTACCACCAGCATATCCAAGACCAAGAGAGCAAGACAAGCGGCGGAGCTATGTTCCAGTTAGAAGGCTTTTGTATGCCATTGTAATTAGTGGGTTTAACGCAAATGTGATAGCTCTGGAATTGCAGATGCCTAAAGACGGCGGTTGCTGCTTCATAACAGCTAAGCCGTCTGCCATCCAATTACATAACGTAATTAAAAATCTCAAACTCAAAGCATTTATTTCAATTAAACCATTAGCGGAGCGGGCTCTTTTGAATTGTCAAGAAGTCGGTCAGTCTAAAAGTCTTACATGATTCTAGGCAAGAAGAATGCAAGAAGCTGGAGTTGGAAGGAGAAGAAGAGTATGAAGATGAACCGATGGGTACTGAGGAAGAAGTGCTGACTGCGGCTGAGGAAGATCTCAAGAGCCCCAAGATACCGGAGTACTCGCATCTGCCGCCCGATCCTATGGATGCTGAAAAGAGCGAAGGTAAAAACCTCCAAAAAAAAAAGAACTTGAATCTAATCTTATATTTAATTTAGTCTAGTCTATTTTACTTAATCTTTTCTCAACAATATTCTTATTTATTTTAACAAACTACCCCGGCACGAAACAATATTGTAGAAATGACTACACTACTTTTTGCAAAACAACACATCCGCCCAAGTATATGTGTCTGCGTCCGCCATTTTTTTCGAATCCTAAAGTTAAAGTAAGTACTTCATTTTATTTTCACCAGGTGAATCCAACAACAACGATGATATGATCGCATCGAAGAGCGACTCCAATGATAAGACCGCTGCTATCAGTGACTCGACCACTGATGACAACCACGTCAGTGGATCCGGCAAGACTCGCGAAGGTCGATGTGCTACTCGCAGCGGCAATGTGGCAAGGAGGTTGGTAAATGAACTACATACAACTTTACAAGGTGGCAAGGTTTGGCGTGGCCAAAATCGGAACTATCGTGGCCATCTTGTTTTGTCAATAAAATTTCTGTTACACACATGGACGTAATATATATAGAAGTAACATGTCAGATGCTGTGGGTGCAAACCGTATTGCGAAATATTACGTCCATGGTTACACATCACAAAATGTTTACCAACAACGCCCCCCTGTCAAATTACGTAATAAAATTATAATCCTATGTTTTAATACAGGTCATAATCTTTTTGCGTGCCAACAAACATACAAACTTTTACATACATAGTTTTAGAAGGATTTCGCTTTTTTACCATTGGTAGTCATATTTTTTTACTAATGTATTGTTTTCAGGCTCCGTTCTCACAAGTCTGTGGTGTCTCAATCGGAAAATGAGGAGCCGACTCCATCAACTTCAGCTGGCGAGCCGAGGTTGTTTGAAACTATGTCATCCAGGTAAAAACGTTGTCAAATGTGCGCATTATCTGCTCCTAGATAGGTCTAGCCTGAGAACAGTTCAGAGCAAACTTTGCCATGGCGGATTTCTAAGGAGACTTACGCGTATTCTTTTCCTGCCATAAAATTCAATGTCCCTGTAAAATGTTTTTTTTTTTTATTATAGGTCACCCTTTTCCTTCCGACAAAGAAATGATCTACTTCGTGTGTGACTTCGACTGTTTTAGAAACTGAACCTGTACCTACCTTCGCATAGGCGACCCACCTGGCTGATAGCATCAACTTATTGATGTTATGTAGTGCAGTACCTAATAGTAATTATAAGAACTCATGCCATCTATGATGCAGGTTTATCCTACAGGCATCAAACTTTGTAATGCCTACATTATTTCGATTTATACTGTATTTTACAATTTTCATTTTTGAACAAATACTTATGCGTTTCAGCGTCGGTAGTAGCGGGTCATCACTGAGCGAGTGCTGGGCGCGGCCCACGCAGGCCACTCCTGCGCCCACCACCACGCGCACGCCGCTGTCACTGCTGCTTGATAAGGTAGGTCCAGAACCTAAGGGGTTGTATCCATATCAAATTAATATCAACGGACATAACATCACGCCTGTATTCCCCGAAGAGATAGGCAGAGTACCTATAGTACACCCACAATAGGGGGCAAGCCTATTGCCATCAACCGGCCTGGAATCCAGACTCAGGGCTGCTGCTAAGGGGACGTCTCCACGAGCGAGAGAATCGCGGCGAGTCTCGCCGTGCCATCAAATTTTCGCCGCGATGATACCGCCGTGTGGAGACACGTTATATGAGAGTGTATAGAATTACGTGGCACGACGATAATATCGCCGCGATTCTCTCGCTGGTGGAGACGGCCTCTAAGAAATTCTAGATAGAAAAAACCCAAGAACACTGCTCCACACGGGAATTGAACCCAAGACCTCATACTCAGCAGTAGCGCTTGCGCCCCGTAGATCAACGAGGCAGTCAACGGATATGTAGCATACAAACTGTTAATGCTAATGTCCATATGCTACACCCTATGCATATTATTTTTTTTCTATTTTGGCTTTGTATTCTTAGCAGACTTTTTACATGTCAGTCGTTTTATTGTCAGGTGGCGAAGTGGCAGATAATTCCCCGCGAGGGAACCGAACATTTACCATGCCGCGTGTATGGTGCCATTCATCTTGCCAGACTCTTCGGTACTGTACTTTTACTTTTATTTCATGATACTTTCAAGTCAGCCAAAAGCATTATATTATGTATTTTCTTAATTCCAGTGAAATTGCCAGACTTTTTGAACGCCACTCAGATGCCTGACTTCAAACTGAAGCTGATTCTCAAACACATTGATATGTTTGTGCAGTAAGTGTTCAGCATAAAACTATTTAATGTATGCAAAACAGTTTTTCCCAGAACAGTTTTTTTTCCCTGTTATGTCCCACTGCAGGACAAAAGCTTCCCCACTCTCTTTCCACTTTTGTTTAAAGCTGCTAATTTTCTTAAATAATTGTATTTATTCCACAGGTACTTAGACGAGCATAGCGAATGGTTCGGCGAGGTGTACTACGTGGCAGACAGCATGTCCCGCTCGCATTAAATTATAAACGGATACTCATCAGAACAACTAATTTGCTCTCTATTGAGATACTTTACATTCCAAAATGTTAAAAACTAATCGCTGAATATTTTTTACGAGTCGAAATTAATTCAAAAGAATATTGTTTATTCGCCACCGTCCAAAATTTAAACAAAAGAAACATGTCAGCGGTGTTTAGGATTCGCTATTATATTATCAAAAATACGAACACGCTTTCCTCTTGAATCTCTTTTAACAATATTTTGATAATATAGCAGCGAATTTGATACTACGTGCTTAGTAATGTTGAGATTACTAGGAAACAATCAATATTGTAAACGAGTGACTTATTGTAACGCCTTCATTAGGAGACATAATGTTGAAATAATGTATTTCAAAATTCACATGTTGAATACACGCCTTGACTCGGACATTACTTCGGAGCGTAGAGTCTTTACTACCTTTGGTACAGCGGGGTAATTGCGTAACACACTATCAGTAGCAATGGCTTTCATACTGACAGTTACGTTCAACAACGTTCATTGCGCTATTAACGTTGCTTCATATTTTTCGAAAATATGAAGCAATGGATTAGCAATATCCTTTAAAATTATTCAGATTGAGATTAATAGTGTGTTACGCAATTAGTGTGCTGGATCTCCACAGGTAGAAAAAAAATGCTTTGAAATCCAGTAAAGACCGACCGTCATTGATACAAACTGCCAGGGTGAGCGATTTGTGAGTGATTACGTTTACATGTCCGAATGTGGTGTCCCAGTCAAGAGTAAGTAGGGTACTATTTTCTTGTAGGAAACGATTGTCAGTATTATGTAGTGGTTGTAATTGGGACCTTGTTAATTATTAGCACTGGCCTATCAATGCACAATAGGGAACCCGGTATGATTATTCTAAATAGGTAGGGGATAGTCGTTATAGTTGGACTAGCCTACATTTAATCTTTCAACTTTGTGCTGCATCTTATAGCAATAGTTTGTCGGTCCATACGAACAGCCAACGCACTTGTCATTTTGTGATTATAATAGCCGTAGCGCAGCTGTGTCGGAATGTTAACCATTGGCGTATCTAGGGCTTTTTTCTAGGGGGGCCCCTAACCTTTTTTTTTTCGTTTGGAAACCCTCCGTCTGGCATGAGCGGAGGGTTATGTCGGACTCCTACCGACTAAAACCCCACTGTTCCTTCTACTACCATAAGTCGGGGGCCCGAGAGCCCCGAGAGATACTTGTACATTCGCCGCACCCTCGACTGATATCAGCCCGCCATGCCTAGCGTGCCCCATCCCCAAGTGCGGGCGATCCTACAACCTAATCCTTTTCTTTTAGCACGTTTTTCACCTAAAAGAGTTTCGTAAATTTGGAGAATACAATACAATTATATATTAACTCTGAGGTATCAATGACTGCAGGCGACTATTTAATGGTTAGAATGATTGATCAAAATCAAAGGCTAGTATTGATGGTCTAGGTATTTACACTGGCAATAGTTTTAGTGATTCAGCTAGTTATATCATTTACCGTGCGTGCTGTGATGCGCATTTTGCAGAATGCCGATTGTTCTTGCGCTTGGAAGCTATGGGCTGTCATTCTGCCGCAACTTGCACGTTATTACAAACTATATCAATATATTACAAGTAGTTACTATACGAAACTTCGATCAATGCCGCCGTTTGAACGTTGGCACTGCTCAATGTTCCGCATACGTAGATATTGTCATGATTATTATAATAAGTACAGCGTAGTTTGAGACTAGAAAAATAGCCAGCAGTTCAATAATAATAATGATTATGTAATTTCAGATATTCTTACACATGAGTGACATTTAGTGCCCTTAGAACAATTTACGTACAATGTTTAACACACATATTTATTAATAGTACTGCATTTTATTTAGTGGACAACCTTAAAAAGAAAAATAAATATTATTTAAAATCGAGTGTTTTATTTTGAAAAATTACATTCAAACTTAACTTTTGAGATATTTAGGTCGTGAATCTGACATGGTCATTATCTGTATTGAAAATTAAAAGTAATAAGACATAATTCACCTTAACAAAATTACATTTAATAAGTGTTGTGTTCATAAGGCACACAAGAAACATTGTTTTAGCAAACATAATGTATTCTACTTTGAACAAAACACCTTATCTATAATTGGTTTTTAACCAGGTGTTACCATAGCTTAGCCACCATTTTTTGTGAATGTTTGCATATTAAATTTTAATAACTCACTAAAAAAAAATATGATCTGGTTGGAAATGGTACTCAACCTGAGATCAAAGTAAACTGGTAAACTGACAATAGTACTGAGATTTATTTCAATAATAATAATTTAAAAGAGTAAATTGAAATAATGAAAAAATTATATTAGAACTAAAACCTTAAAATGAGCTAGACCAGGTCTTTATCACCAACAATTTAATTCTTCGCAATAATACAAAATTCTTAGAAGTAAATAAAACAAACGTTAAAAAATGTGATTGTAGTATGTGCAAATGGAACCTATGGTCGACGTTACCACTAATTAAGGGCGCTATGCACCGATAGACGCAGCACACCCTGGCAAGTTACAAGTAGGTTCTACTTGCCATGGGAATGCTGCACTGACCTCTTTTCACAAATTCATACTGCAGCTAACGGGCAGATGGAGCGTGTGAAAAGGATATTATAGTATACGCCTACATTCGGGCCAGCCATGGTCATGAAATGCAGAAGCTGGATCATACGACTCGGCATACAGCTTCAATATGTCCTTCTCACGGCCGCGACTGGCACGAGTCTTGGCATTAGTATAGTGTATGGCGCCGTTAAATAATGGATCATAATATCCAGCAGAGAGCGGTTAGTCCTGTTCCATCCTGTGTATGACGCGCCGGTATTCCTGCTCCAATGCTAGGTATTGATTGGCCAAGCGGCCATGCGTCTCGCTCAGTCCCGTGGCACTCACTGTGGCTGCGTATTCTTCAGGCTTTAGCACCTTTTGTAATTTTTTCATTTCTAATTTCTTTTTCTGTAAGCAATATGATGTTTTAAAACGTTTATACATTTTATAGTAGGTAAGGAAATTGTAATTACAACGGTAACAATAGTCTTGTTTCCTTTATAATGGAAAGGTAAATAAAATAATTTAAAAATCATTGCTGTACCATAATCACAGAAAATTATAAACGTCAATTTATGGTATACACGTTTATAGGTAGACACACAGATATAGATTTTTTTTTAGATAACGTAAGAGCAACTACCTACTTCGCGTGCCAAAAATCGCACCAGCTTACGTTCAAAAATCGTAAGCCGCCATTTTCGCGCTCAGTCCTGTGTACTGCTGGCTAGGCAAGCGTGAGCGAGAGCGCGAGCTTCTGACGTCATAGTATAGTAGGTAGTCAAAAATGGCACGCTTGGTTTTCATACAGTTCGTGATACTTGCGTTATCTAGGTCTATCTATATTTGTGGGTAGACACATGTTCAGCACTACGGTTAGGGGCTGATTAGAGACAATTTGTGCCAAAACATGACATAAATTATTTTTATATGCAGACAAATGTTCAGTCTACAGCAGTGTGACACTTATAGTCTGGTTAGAGAGAACTTTGTAGTATAGCATAATCAGCCTATAATGTTCCCCCTGCTGAGACAAATTTTCTCTCTGTGAGAGGGAGTGGTCCGTAATCCACCACGCGCGCCCAATGCGGGTTGTAATTTGTAGTACAAAAAACAGACAACAATCAATTGTATCATACCTGGAAAGGTGCATTGAGTCTATTTTTGACATCAAGCCTGTAATTCAAGTAGGCAGTCTTATCAGATGTGTTGGTATTCTTCAAGCGGAGGATCTCATAAACACGCCGCGATTGTTTCTTGTTGATCTTGAACTTGTTGCTGGCTTGGTTCACCATGTCTTGAGAGAACCTGAAACAATTAAAATCATTATCATCTTCCTGCCCTTGTCCCATGTTACTTGGGGAAGGCGCAACACGTTTACTTCTTCCATAGCCCCTCTGTCACCGGTAAGCTATCGTTCAGTCCCTTTAAAATAAAAACAATTGTTTTGGTAAAACTTAGTCGACTACTTACTTATCCTATTAGTTTCGGGGCTTATTATACTTTCGATGTTCGTTAACGTTAAGTACTTTCGTTTATAATCCCACTACTAGCCTATAGCATTGGCGTCACATTGGAGCGTATAATACCTTCTTTTCTAATACATGAACTATTCTTTATTTTTCTATGCTGTGTAATTGCATGCCATACACTGAAATAGACAGGATAAATAGATAGCTCCTATCATCCGCTCTGTGTCCCAAAACATGCAGTCAAATGACTTCTGCGCTGCCACCGACGCCGCTGTACAAGTGGCGAAGTTTTGGGCCAACAAATTTGAGATACAGTTGTGCCAGCGACACAAAAAAGAATAAGTGTTTATTTATAGCCTTTTTTCAGAATTAAATATCAGTTCTGAATCTCTGTGTGCCGTTTGACAAAGGACTCCACCAACCCCTTCCGATTGTCCCTGTTTCTTGCCTGTCTAGAAGAATTGATAGCTATAAATAAAATTCGTCATAGTTACCCTTGAAGTAGTTTCACAGGGTGATAAGCTGGTAAATCACTGCAGTTCTTAGCATCAACATAATCTCTAATTCTCTGGAAGTCTTGTGATGGATCCTCTACTGTAATATCAACTACTTCTGGTTGTATTATGAAGTGGGAGTAAACAGCCTGAAAGAAATAACTTGCATACATTATTTATTCAAAACATACATGCAGAAAATTATTTGGAAACTGATACTCTGATACCAATTTGATAGTCCAGGTAGCTATGATTAGAATGTGGTAATAATTTTAGTTTAACGCAGATGGCACTGGGCCAATACACCAAGCCATACATATCCATTCTATGCCTCATTACTGCATCGCGGCGGTATCCACGCAAATGTGTAATATTTTATTTACGTGCAGCGATCTACATATTATTATACAGGATGAATTTTCCAAGTGGGCGTGGATGGCCAAATCCGAAACTATGAGAAATAGCGAAAAGTACTCAAAGGAGTCGCGGGCTCGATTTTGATGAAAACTAAAACTGCATCATTGGATTTTTGAAAAATCAATATTTCTAGCCAGGAATCGAACCCGTTGATTTAAAAAAAACACACACTGTATTATTACACCATCCGATAGTGTCGCTGATAAGGATCGAATTCTGGGAAGTAATGACATACGGGAAACTAAAAAGCTATTCCTCATAGTTTCGGATTTGGCAATCCACGCCCACTTGAAAAATTCACCCTGTATTGTAGGCGAAACTACTATTATTTTCATTTCAATACAATATGGCGAGATGACCGCAATGTCTCTCCACAGACAATGGCTCACCTCTCTTGCACCGCATGCCCTGTCACCTGCACACGTGAGGACCTAATGGCCTCGTCAGCGAATGGTATCCGCGTTGCTGAATTTTGGGCCAAAGAAATTAACAAAAAACTATGTTTATTTTTTGTATTTTTGCCATCAACACGCTTAAAAAGAAGACCGCAATAGGACCAGTATGAATCTCAATAGTATTTTGTAACCTTAAGCTCCATATGACACATTAACACCTGCACCCTACTTGCATAACACACTATCACAATCTGAATAATTTTGAAGGGTCTTGCTAATCCATTGCTTCATATGTTAGAAAAATTTGACTGTTCAACAACGTACATAACACAATGAATGTTGTTTAACTGTCACAACTGCTACTGATTGCCATTGCTACTGATGGTGTGTTACGCAATTACCCCGCTGGGTACTGTACAACCACTAGTTACACCCACTCAGAGATTGAACGTCGAAAAATCTTTCCATAGTGCCACTGGGACACTGATGTGGAGGTCAGTAATTACCCCGCGGAAACATGCTACCAGGATAAAAGTATCCACTAGTTCGAAGGTAACAGAGTTACTATTAGTATGGATATAGATAAACATAGTGAGCAAGAGCTGACCTGTAACAGTTGCGCACAGATGCCAAGCTTTCTAAACGGCGGCAGCGTGAGAACCTGCGAGATGCGCGGGCGCGAGTGACGTGGGTACGCGTAGTAGCGATACACCGTCGCGTACGCAGCCGTTGCGTAGCGGGTGCCACCTTCACTTGACTGGAACTTCTCGAATCTAGAACCATGCATGGTTAATGTGAAAGTAATGCCTTACCTCATTAATATTAAAAATAGAAGGTAATAATAGAAATAGAAAATAGTTTTGTTGACCAGGTAATACAATAAGCGGGTTCATAGGTTAACATAAGTTGAGTGAAACAAAATGAATATCTTATAATATTACTATAGATAGAAAGACATAAGAAGTTATTAAAATCTGATAAGACATGATGGAGGTATCTGAATTAATCTCAATCTAAAATAGCATAGGATAATAAGAGACAGCCTCATGGCTTATCACATGCTGTGCAGGTAAATCAGTCTGTGAGGTTTAGCAGCACATAACACAAGTAGTCCATGTATGGTGCTGCGCATATGCAGCTGTGCTGCTGGAGATTTTGTTGCGAAAACGAAACCACTAGGAAGTGGTGAAGGTCGTTTTGTGGGACTGTTTTATGCACAGACTTATTAAGTCTGTGGTTTTATGTAATTTTGACATTCCAAAAGTGCTGATTCTCAGCCTAATTTTAATAAATTACTTTTAGTTTTGATTTTATGGGATGATCACTCTTTGCACATTCATTAAGATTCGTCCTAATAATACTTACACTGTAAAAAATGTCCACTGATCATCATCCACATCAATAAATGATGCTGCATCCACATACCACAACAAAAAGGTCTGTAGCCTCGCATGGAATGCTAGGAAGCTAGGGGTAGATGTTTCAGAGTAGAACACTTCAAACGATCGCTTCTCACCACCATCAACTTAACAAAACAAAAATACATAAATGTTAGAGGTTGACCGAAAGTAAAGTATTAATTTGAGGTAAATATTTTTTACGTTCACCAACGAAAAAACGATTTTTCGGCCGAAAACGAAAAGTGCTTATAAATTGGGTGCAGAAACTTCGTGTAAGTTTACAAAGTTCTAAATGTCTAAAAGAATTATATATATATTAATATTAATGTTTTTTATTTTTTATTTTTTGCTTTCATCAGAAATTCGTTTTCTGCTTTGGCTCTGTGAACAGATATCTCATAGAGCAATATATTTATTTTCAACCAGGGGTCACCAAATGGCGGGCCGCAGTCAGGATCCGGGCTGTCAACCTATTTTGTGGAGACCCTAAGTACTAGGTACTACATAACAGTAATTAAAACTTAAATCTAAAATATAAATCTATTCTTTCATACTGCATAATTTCTTGGGGTGGTGCCGCAAAATCAACTTTACTACTGCTAGAACGTGCTCAAAGAGCAATTCTAAAAGTCGCCACACGTCGTCCTTTCAGATTTCCCACACACCAGCTTTATATGGCATGCAAGGTGCTAACAGTTCGACAACTTTTTGTTCTAAGTATAGTTTTACTGCAGCACACTGAACTAGATTTTAAACCTGTACCTTCAGACAAGAGAAGAAAGGATCTGGTTTACACGAACACTCAGACTAAACATGCTTTCTCAAAAAGATTCTATTTATTTCTAGGACCTTTCCTATATAATAAATTTAACAAATTGCTTAAGATATATAATGTAAGTTATAATAGGTGTAGTATAATGTTATTCGATTATTTAGCAAAACTAAATTACTCGGACACAGAAAAACTACTAGAGGTGATGAACTAAACTAGCTGACTTAACTGTAATTAGTTTACCTAACCTAATATTATTTCATAATAATTTTAGTTATAGATTATATATAATTATACATCCCATAAACCTAGTTTATAATAAGGTTGCGCAAAATATTGTATCTGCTTAGATACTGGCAATATATGTTAACTTAATTCACTGACTGTCTTTTTAACAAAATTTAACAAAATACTTTCGTAGGGAGATGGCCTGAAACACAGGTTTAAATAAACCTAGATCAGGCAACGCACTAGATTACCTTCAGAGTTTTATTTTTTACTGTAATCTCATATTTCTCATACCATAGTCTATCCAGATTTTTATAATCCTATTATAGGCCTAGATTAATATAATACTAATGAACCTTATGTACACTTTTTGTAAACTTATTATTTCAATAAATATTTTTATTATAAAAAATAGTTTGAGTTTTAGCTTGGTGCAAATTATAGACCCATTTTTATACTTTACTCCAATTCAG
Organism: Oligia fasciuncula; assembly: GCA_963082905.1. Lineage (NCBI taxonomy): Eukaryota > Metazoa > Arthropoda > Insecta > Lepidoptera > Noctuidae > Oligia > Oligia fasciuncula. Next base: position 9,817,996 of record OY720407.1, read on the forward strand.
ACAAGACAAATAATAATTACTTACTTTGTTATTTTTGTTGATTTACGAGTTACTTAATGAAATATGTTTCTTTTTGTTTTATTTCTTACTTGATATTTTTAATCTTGGTTGCTACTTCCTAGTAATCGTCTACCAAATGGACTGCAAAATTCATATTATTTTTTTAAACGGACTCCCAACAAAACTAATTGGTGCCTCTGTTTTAAACCATAAGTTATGCATGTAGATGCCACAAGGAATAGATAACAAGCATCCACGCATTGGATTGACAAGCTAAAAGAGGCTGCAGTGCAGAACAACCATAGAGAAGGCAATACTAATTACAGAGTAGTCCGGATAGTCCATTTGAGGCAAGTTGCCCAATGCAAATATGTTGCTCGATGTGAAAAAGCAACTAAGAAGGGCAAGTGAAAGAACTTATGCCAGCCAACAGCTAATTGCCATTATGGATCAATGGTGTTATATTGTCACAACATTTCCTCAAATATGAGTAATTGATAACAAAGAATGTATGTGCATGTTGCACTGATTGGTTTAATAAACTCGCAAGTTTTAAAGTGCCCACTATTTTATTGATAATGATGCAGCTACATATTATGTATTCCATTTGCCTGTTACTTACTGATCATACCACTTAACCTGCTATTTTTATTGAAAAAAGTTATTTTATTTACGTTGCATGTTGGTCAACAAACTCATAACAATGTTCATTGACCTAAGTAAACCAGTGACACTCAATGCCTGACAATTTTTTATAAGAGACAGTCAACTGATATAACCACAAATGACCGGCTTTAAAATCAGTAGCAATGTTGTGATAAAGTAAAAAATTTAGTTAAATTCAGCTAATATACTTACAAGGCTCAACTGAAAAGGCATGTATCAACTGTCCGTAGGGTGTAAATGACTCATCTTTCTTTAGTATCGACACAAAGTGGTCCAAATTGGTGACATATCCTGGTGCTAACACTTTAGTCAAGGCACCTTCAACATCATCTGGTTTCATACCCTCAGATTTATTTGGTTCAATCTGTAAACACATTAGATCTTTAGATAGTAACTATTACAACAATATAACCTCCCAAGAACAACAATAGAACATTTAATTTAAGAGGAACAGGGTTATTGATATTTTACAAAGATGTTGATACAATTTTTTCTGAATAATTGATTCATACTTGGCACATTGTTTGACAATAATATTTATCACAACATAAGAAGCATACAGTAGCTAAACAAGAACACAAAATGGACACTGGTGACAATTGACAAGCTTGCATTCCTGTTAGACTTGTACTGAAGGCTACAACTAACCAAGACAAGACTAAACTAACAAACCAAGACAAGTTTTTAATCCTGTAAAAAGACAGCACATGTAATAAAACATAAAAAAATATATATTAGACATTCAACAAATACCTTTTCTGTGTATTCAATTCCAAGATATGTCTGCAGACTCCCTGCGCTATAATAAAGTCTAATGTGCAAGTCTGTGTAACCAAATATGTTTTCGTTCTCCCCGAAAACCTGGTGACACATCTCAGGACCGAAACTTGTGTCATCATTCTCCAGATCATCTACAGATCTCACTGAAAAGAAAAGGAGAATTAACAAATTGTACCTACTGTCGCCAACAAACTGAGACAGGTCCTTTGAAAGGAATATATAAAAGTATACAATTACATCGTTATTTATTGGTAGGACATGGTCGAGTAGAACAGATACCAAGATGCTACCATTATAATTTTGTACCTGTATACCAAATTCTTACCCAGCTTAAATTCCAAAACCTCATTTCCATCTACAACTAAATGGCACAGCGCATCAGTCATTTTCTATAATAATAAAAATCCAATTTCATTCGACATTACCCCGCGATTCCCGCGCAAAAAGATGGAGAATAAAAAGACTGAATGTCAAAACATGTACTATAGTGTTTATTTAGTTTTCTTCACTGCATCGATTTAATATCTTGCCGATGCCGATGCACGAGCAAATTCACTTTATTTTAAATATAATTTACAGACAGAACTCAACGAAAATCCAAAAATGAGGGAAACGAATGGAAACGAAAGTTACTTTTTAAAATAGCTGTCAAAAATGTCATGTCTGTCTTTTTTTTTCTGCTTCTGCGCAGGGCTATTGGCTATCTTTTTCATGGTCAGTGACTAACAGGCTTCGGTTGTCCACCGAACTTTGATGATAACTGAGAATTTCATAACATTGGTATTGCGTATCACATTAAGTGGATATCACGTTACGGTGGCTTTCAGACCGAGAACGGTGCTCTTCGTCCCAGCACTTGACGCCTCTATTTTTTATCGACTATTATGCGGCTAAGTTGAGTAACGCCTTTTGAGCGTTACAATACTTCTTTTTAGGGACCATTTTATATTATGCGGTTTATATACACTTGAAATGTGAAGCTGGCGGTAAATTCAATCTTGCGGAATTCAATCAAATAGTGTGTGTTTGCTTGTGATAATATAGTGTACCTAACGTTTTGAAAATAAATCCATAAAGTGAAGGTAAGTAAATAAAACCACAAAATAGACAGGCTCCCTCGTTTATAATGTGCAAGTTGAGTTTTAGAATATTGATGTAGAGTTTAAATGATGTAGAATACCTATCTTTTTTTAAGATGCCTGCACGAAGAACTGTTTCAATGAGGCAAATGGAATTACTTGTGGAGTTTGCGGAGTCCCATCGCGACATAGCATTGGGTCGCTTTCCGGGAGGACCACAGGCTGTTCAAACCACCCGAAAAGCGTGGGAGTCCGTCTCGCTTCAACTCAACTCTATAGCAGACGGAACCACCAATGGCGAAGAGTAAGTTTATATACCTAGTTAATAAATATCCTCTGAAAACATACTACCTACCTATTGACCTAAAATATTACTTTAAACCTATCTAATCTAATAGGTACATAGATTTCCATCCACAAAGTAATTAACTAATTATGAATCATTACCTACTGACTACAAAAGTACCTATAAATTTATAGGTTTGTTTCATCATTACCTAATGTTGCATTCTCATACATTTTTTGTCACATGACGACCCTTGGACCCTTACCTACATAAGGGGCATGGGCCCATAAAAATACCCCACTTAGAACCCAGACTCACCAAGTGCCCACTTATCAAAAAATGCACTAAAAATAGCTTGCATGTTTACGTTAAGTTCTTATTTGTTTTGCTTGATTTAGTGAAGGCAATTTTTTTTTCTGACGAAGATATAAAAGCTTTTTATTTTATTTATATCTAGTACTGGATAGAATTTAAGGCGAAAACCAAGGGCAAAGCTGCAGATTCAAGGAGAAATGCATCGTGGTGGAGGGCCTAACAAGCTTATTCCTCTAAATGAGCTAGAGAAGAGAGTGCTAGCACTAATAGGTCCAGTGGCGGTGGAGGGATTACGTGGAGTAGCCGTGCCTTGTGAAGTTAGTTTCAAAATTAATAATCATTCATTTATTTCACGGGTATTTAATTAATAATCATTAAATTATTTTATGGGGACATAATTAATCATTTTACGTACGTTGTTTCATGGGAATAATATCTAACACTGATTTTAAGTGAAACGTTGGATAAGTACTTAAAATCTTTGAATATTTTACAGATACCATCAGTAGACGAGTCTCAGGCCGCTGCCAATTCCGGGATTGTAGCACCGGATCCCGCTTTACATAGCTATGTACATCGATGACATTATCCTACTATGTACATCATCTATATATATCATACAGCTATCTATATATCAGCTGTACATATTATTTCGAGATTATTGTAACACCGTCTGTAGGTATAGTTTATTTTGTAATTTCATAATACTTACATATATTTTCTTTGTCTTAATTTTCCCATAGGTAGGTACTTAGGTACATTAATAACTAGTGCCACTAGTTTTATATTTTTGTTTTTCTCTGTTAACAGTTATTTTAACCTGTAATTAGCGACTGTGCTAGTCCAAGGCTAATTGTTATCTATACATAAGATACTATATTGTTTATAGAAGCTAGTTTAGTAATAAATAGTTTTGTTTAATAAATAAATGCATCGCAATGTTTCTTATAAATTATTGTAAATATTAAAATAATTCAAACATAATATTATAAACATCATAATATTTATTGTTTTTTTTTCAACATGTTTCACAAAACAAATCAGTTTATTCACATAAAATAACCAATTAAAAATAATATTATTACAAGAAAATAAGAATTTTAGTATATTATACCTACACACACAATAGAATATTACAAATTATCTCTAGCATTCCATAATCTTTGGACTTAATTATTCACATAAATTAATCAATAAAAAGAAACTAATATTAGGTACTTATTACAAAGAATTTTTTATTATTATGAGCATTATTACACACAATAAAGTATTACAAATGATCTCTAGCATTCCATAATCTTTAGACTATTCACACAAAATAATCAATAAAAACTAATATTAATTCAAGAAAATAAGAGTTTTAGACTAATAGGAGCAACATTACGCACAATAGAATATTACAAATTATCTCTACAATCTTTGGACTTTATCCACATACAATAAAGTCAAAGTCAAATCATTTATTTCAAATAGGCACATTAAAGGCACTTTTGAACGTCAAAAAAAAGCTAAATAGAAATGAATCAATAATCAATAAAAACTAATATTATTACAAGAAAATAAGAATTGTTAAACACACTAGAATATTAATTATATATTGTTTCTGGCATTCCATAATCTTTGGACCAGAATATCCCTAGTGTTGTCTGTGATTTCCTCGCTTCTTGCCACCTCTCTAAAGACTTGGTTCTGTAAATCATTGTAGAGATCATCACTGTTAGGCTCAGGCATTGGAACATTCCTTGCATTAGCAATGTTGTGTAGAACAACACATGCATTCACTATCTTGGCCGCTGTAACTGGGTCATAGTGAAGTACCCTGTGTGCTAACAAACACCGCCAACGTGCTTTCAGAACTCCAATGCACCGCTCAACAATGTTTCTGACTTTACAATGAAATTCAGTATAATATTCTGCTGGTGAACCTGCAGCCGCGCCTAAGATTGGTGTCATCATCCAAGGACGCTGTGCATATCCGGAATCACCTAAAATAATATAAGTAAATATTTCAATTAGATTATTATTTCACATTCCACTTAGCAAATGTCACAATAGAACTACTCATTTTAGTATCCAACTCGTATTTATTAACACATACATTATGAGTATTCCGTTATCAATAACCAGCCAAAATAATGTATCAATAATTATAATGCCATACCTAATAGCCAACAGTGCTCTCTATTCCGTTGCAGTCTTTCTAAATGATCTTTTAAGGGGCATTGATTCCAGACAAAGGAATCATGTGAAGCACCACCGAATGATGCATCGACATGCAATATTTTTAAATGTGCATCACAAATCTGGAACAAGTTTTAACTTTAAAGTACTCAATTGTTGATTATACTTAGTAGATATTATTCATAATGATGATTTTATGAATGAACTTCTTAATGTTGTTTTAACAAGATTTTTCAGATAAGTATGTAGGTGGTATTATATACCTACTAATTACTTACTATTAAAACATTTAACGAATGATAACTTTTCCTATTAAAAAATGCCTCCTCATGATCTATTGGTCGGATTATGGCCACATGTGTACCATCAATGCACCCAATAACGCCTGGAAAGCTAAACTTTTCCATGAACCTGAAACCAATCATAGATCAAATTAATTTAATTTAAATATCATAAATATTACTATTATAATTAAAATATACAATAAATTTACCCTTTCATAATAATTTCCCTCTCCCGCTGGGATGAAGGGAACTTTATGTGGTTACTGAGTACTTCCCGGACATTGAGTGCATCAGTAACTTCATGTAGACACTTACTAAATGTTGGCTGGGACATGTTGCATAGGTATGAGGCACCTACATTACGTTGGTAGGACCCATTGGCAAAAAAGTTTAATGCAGCCAAGATCTGCAACAGACAATTAAGAATATCATTATGTTGCTCAGTCAAACAAGTTGCTAATGCTATAATATGTATAAAGGTAGTAGGTTAGTACTTACTTTTATTTCTTTGCGAACAGCTGTTTTTCGTCGAGCTTGTCGTAGATAAGGGCTGAGTTCTTCCAAAAGCTGTTGGAACCCAGCTTTACTCAGACGAAAATTCGCGATAAACTCTTTCTCTGGCAACTGCAATGGGTTACTAGCGTCACGTAAGCGGCGTCTCTCAATTCGCAGAAGACTTTGTTTTCGCTGTTCTTCAGCAAATCCCAGCAATAATAAACGTGCCATACTTCTACCACGAACAAGACTCACAATAAAACAACGTAAGACGTAATATTTACACACTTCACTTTAATACCGGCTTCGGTGTTAATCACTAAAACTTCTAAAACACTGCCTTTGGGTAGTGTCTTTCACGAAAGCCACTACGAACTAAATGATTATCAATTTGATGTCCACTAAGCTTAGGCAATCGCAATCTTTCAAGTATCGATACAAAAACATCTGTCAAAATGTGTTACGGTGGCTATCAGCTATACTGGGTGCCCATGACGTCATCCTTGTTAGTCACTGAAGATATCCAATACGAAACTTACTGTTTGACAGCTAATCGATGTACACTTTGCCAAAATGATCATCATTTTAACTGTCAACAGAGATACGCAATAGCCCCACTGGTGTCTATGGTAGTGCCACCGACGACACATCGATTCGACTAACCAACGGAACAAAAGCCCTAAGGCAGGGCGCAGATAAGCGGATGGTTTTACGCAACATATTAAAACACATTATGTTATGATTCCTAATATTATTATTATTTACTCACCATTCTGTTTCTTAAAATATACCAGTTTGCTCGCCACATTAACAATTTTTAATTTGTGTTATCTAAAACCGGTCGCACCATAGTTCTAGCTTATCTTTAACTTCGGCAACCCACTTAGGGTTGCCGAAGTTAAAGATAAGTTATGAAGATTTTTCTTAAAATTACCAGTTTTCGGGGATTCCATAAGTTTGTAAGGTCACGGACTCACGGGACCTTATACCATAATTATGTAAGTTCAAGATTAAAAACACAAGGAGCGCTTCAAGGGCTTGATTTGTCACAACAACGATTACAACTTTACAACATGCTTCTGTAACCACAGAATATAATGGTAACAGGTTTTGTTTTGAAAATTAAGTGCGATTTGTAGAATTAATAAAGTATTACATTTCATTTTGCATAATAAAATTGATTGTCGAGAAATATTTAATCGATAATTTGCTCTGCAGTAAAGCGTGACAGTAAAAGCCGAGTAAGCTATGCCGTTGCCTAATAATGAAAAGAAAAAGCCATATCGATGGTTCATTTCATTCATTTATGTGACGTCATTATGGCCTGGTTGGGTTAGGTTTGCTTGGAAATTTTTGTTAACAATCTTGTATTTTAATATATTATATGTTGTGCTACTTATTTTAGATTAGTAATATAAATACCTCATATAGTACCGGTAATCCTGGTGCCAAGAAGTGTCTGTTTCGACGACATTTTCTGGCGAAAATGAATCGCCATGAAGGTGGGTAATGATAATCAAAATTTGTTCGATGCTATTGTCACTGCGAATTTCATTGCAAAAAAATATGAAAATATTGTCATCATAGCGCAATTATACGTTTTATACGTTCAATTTTCATGTCATTGTCATAAATGTAAAGGAAATAAGGAATTGTTGTTGTATTTTGTGTATTGACATATTTTCAGGAGTCAGCTGTGATTCTTGTTTGAAAAATAACTTCAGGGGACGACGATACAAATGTTTGATTTGCATCGACTATGACTTGTGCGCAGCCTGCTATGAGTCCGGCGCTACGACAAACCAACACACCACAGAGCACCCCATGCAATGCATTCTATCTAGAAGTGACTTTGGTGAGACCTATTTACAGTACTATATATATTAGACCGCGTCTTATATGCCAAATGCTTGTACATAATACCTCTGCAAGGTGAAAAACAGAGATAGTATTCTTTTAAACTCCTAACACATAACAACAACTGAAATATTGTTATTTTTTTTGTATGACATACATTTTTAGAACACCAAACAAAATGTTGTTTAACCATAATTTATTACCTTATGAAAAAACATTTGAGCCCTATTTGAAATGGGATGGTTGGAAATTTTGAAAATGTACTTCACAGGCCTCTGTTCATAAAGAATACAATTAACATATAAGGTAAATGACATTATATAAATATTATTGTAATGTATTTTTATAAGACAAAGAGATTTCTATGGAAAACCGGCCTAGTATGTATGTATTTATCAAACATTACCATCAATTTCCATTACAACTAATGAATCAAAGAATTCTCAATGATGATAAATGAAAACATTTTAAGTCACCCACAAAGCTGCTTTATACTAATAATATTCTTATAAGAAACCTGTGCTTATCTGTTCATCCACTGAAACCATGCAACAAGCTTCTGTAAAATAATTTCATTATCACTTTCTCAAAAGACTTGAGTCATTGTTGGTTCCATTTTTCATTGGTTGGCTAACAAAAACAATCTTAGCCTTACTTAACCAATAAACATTCTATGAAAAGTTTTTGAAAATAAGCTTCATGAATTTATCATGTTTTTCTTGAAAAGAATATTAATACATAACAATGAAGCTATAATTTCAGACACCAATGCATGGATATTAAATCATGATATTTTATTATTTATACTATGTATTTAAGCCCTATATTACAACGGCCTTTTAAAAGACCACCTTTTCCTAGCTTTCCTGGAAAAAATGTTTCAGTAATATCTGGGTTAAAAAATGTGAGCAGACTTTTAAAAGTATTTATCTCATATGATTCCATATCACCTTCAGATCTGTACTATGGTGGAGAAGCACTAACTTTGGAACAGCCTCAGGCATACACATGTCCATTCTGCAATCGGATGGGCTTCACTGACACAGCGCTCATGGAGCATGTTACGGCAGAGCATGCAGATACTACGCTTGCTGTAAGTATCATGTGGTGATATTCAAATAACTGAAAAAAATATTGGAATCTTACTCAATGCATTCCCATACATTTTCATAATTTCATATTTCTTATGAAATCTGCTTGTCATAATTACAGACAACTGCATGTCTATAGTGACAAATGGACTTGGCAGTATCTTTAAATGCCCATAAGGTTCAAAATCGAAGCGGTAAGAATGTTCCTCATTGTTCAAGTGTGACATGCAGTTGGCTGTATCTAATTAAAACAAAGTTCTTTGAACCTGCTTTTTTTTTCTTATTTCTTTAATTATCTGTGAATATTGTTTAATCATTTCTTATTGTGCACAGGTGGTCTGCCCAGTATGCGCTTCGATGCCTGGTGGGGAACCAAATTTCGTGACTGATGACTTTGCAGGACATCTTACCCTGGAGCATAGGACTGGTCCTAGAGATCTCATTTCATTTCTGATATCCTTTTCAATATCATAAGCATAATGCTTTCTTTCAGGTATTCTTGATATCCTGCTATAATTAAACAGTGTAAAATGAGCTGGACAGGAGTCCTAGGATAGCTTTTATTTGTTTAATCTATTTTGTTTTTATATTGTCTAATAAAAAAAAAACGTGTGAGGTCGGCGAATTCCTGTCAGGATCGAATTTCCTTATGTGAAACTCACATACACTAGTATTATTATAGAAAGAGGCAAAGAGAGAGAGAAAGTCGCGTGGAGGGGCATAACGCTTTTTCAGTGTGGTGATTTCTACCATTCAACTCCTACCGCAATCCGCGTTAAGGAACTGTTCTAAAGATGATAAACGGATGCATCATATTCACGTATATTTGTAACAATCTGGGTGTTTGTATTGTCTGATGAATGATATCCTTAACCACGCTGCACGATGAACCAAGCGGTATCAGGCACGGCGGCGTCAGACGCATGCCGCACTCGGGTCGCGGCGTGAGTCGCGCCAGACGCACCAACATGCAGTTCAGGTAACAGCTATTTCTACACTTTTTAATTACTCTTAGGTAATTTTTCTACTACCTTTTTAGGGTTCCGTTGCCAAATGGCAAAAAACGGAAACGGAACCCTTATGGATTCGTCATGTCTGTCTGTCTGAGCAGTGGTGGCCAAGTGGTAACGGCCGCGACTTACGAGTTGTAGGTCGTAGGTTCGAACCCAGACAGACCGGCGCTTTATTTTGTGTAAATGATTTCATCATCACTGCTCTCAAAACGGTGAAGGAAAACATCGTGAGGAAACCGGCATGTCCTAGAACCAAAAATTCGAAGACATGTGACATCTGCCAATCCGCACTGGGCCCTTGAGGTGGATTACAGCCCACTCCCTCTCACCGAGAGGAGGCCTGTGTCCCAGCAGTGGGAACATTATAGGCTGATTATGGTATGGTCTGTCTGTCCGTCGGTCCGTCCGTATGTCACAGCGACTTTTTTCCGAAACTAAGAGCTACACTGTTGAAACTTGGTAAGTAGATGTATTCTGTGAACCGCATTAAGATTTTCACAAAAAAAATATTAAAAAACAATAAATTATGGGGGTAGCATACTTAGAACTGAATTTTTTTTTTTTTTTTTCATCAATCCTATCCTATGCCATCCTATCCTATCCTATGTATCTATGGATAGGTCTTCAAAAATGATATTGAGGTTTGTAATATAATTATTTTCTAAACTGAATAGTTTGCGCGAGAGAATTCCAAAATGGTAAAATGTCGTCCCACCCCCGCCCCCCCCCCCCCCCTGTAACTTCTAAAATAAAAGGATGATAAAACTAAAAAAAATATATGATGTACATTATCATGTAAACTTCCACCGAAAATTGGTTTGAACGAGATCTAGTAAGTAGCTCGCCGGGGAAAATTTAAAAACATATGATGGTACGGAACCCTCGGTGCGCGAGTCCGACTCGCTCTTGCCCGGTTTTTATTTATTTGTTTGAGGCTTCAGTGCACTCTGGGTGACTATGCCAGGACTCACCCTCATACAGTTAAAACATCATACTTAATTGCACTATACTAGCATAAACACATCTACGAGTATTTTAATCTTCTATAACCAATATTAACCTAGAACAAAATAGATGTGTATTGTGGATCTTTTGACAGTCATTATGGGTCCTCAGAAGCCCGACAGTTGTGACAACCAGTTTTACCAAGGGATACTGTGTTACACAGTAACTAGGTTGTGGAGGTCAGACAGGCAATGGCTCCATGTATAAATAACCAGTATTTTTTAAACTGCATATGGTTAGACTGGTATTTGACCCCAATATGGTTGTGAAAAGGTTAGGCAGATGAGCAAAATTTATATATGATAAAATTGTGCAGCTACGTTATTTAAAAAAAAAATGTTTATTGCAGCACGGGCGGCGGCATCTCGTCGCTGTCGCCGTCGTCGCGCGACGCCGTGGTGGACCCCATCGCCGAGCTGCTGTCGCAGCTGTCGGGCGTGCGGCGAGGAGCCGGCCAGCCCGGCACGCCCAGCCAGCTGCAGCAGCTACAGATGCAGTTGCAGTTGGAACGACAACAGGCCACGGTCAGAATCAATCATTCTGTTACTCAGTTACATACACACATACATATTAAACTCACGCCTTTTCCCACGGGGTAGGCAGAAATTACCTGCTACGATGCTTACATCCTTGTTTTGCTTCGTTTAGTACTCATTTAATGGAATACCGCCGAGATTCACCGCTAGTGGCGCTAGCAGCCTAAACATTCGCTTTCTCGACAACTTCATAAGTTTTAATTGATATTTTATAAATTAATTCTTAGGTAACATGCCATTCATATAATTGTGAATTTCTTTGGCTAGAGCAGATGCAGATTCTAAAAATCAATTAAGATCCTCTGTAAATCTGTAATTTTTAAATAGCCAATACAATGCCATGTTGCATCTTAAAAAATTTAAACAAATGCCATTAGACGTTCTATTTACTGCTTGTGGTGGTGGCGCCATCTACGTACCTCGTTAATCGTTGTCTGTCCCATTTTAACACATTTCATTTTGTTCTGAAAATTGTATCAATTAACGTGAAATCCAATTATAGTTTAATCACCGACAGGCGGCCCGGCAGCAGCTGGAGCGCCTGCCGCGGCGTGGCGGAGGCGCGGCGGGCTCGGCCGGCGCCGCGCCGCCGCCCGCGCCCGCGCCCGCTGCCGCGCAGCCGCAGCCGCAGCCCGAGCCCAGCGACTCGCAATTTCTCCTCTCCGGCTTCCTCGGTGAGTACCGCAACCTCGTGCCCCGCGCCCACCCCTGCCGCTCTAACCGCCCGTCCTCCCGCAGGCGCCACCGACGGCCAAGCGGGCCCCGAGGCGGAGAGTCGCGCAGCTCTGCTGCGCGGCCTGGTGTTGGCGTCGCTGGGCCGGGCCGCGCCCGCGCCGCGCCCGCCCGCGCCCGCCGCGCCGCCCGTGCCGCCCACGCCGCGCGCCGCGCCCGCGCCCACGCCGCCGGCCGCCATGCTGCGCGTCAAGCCGCAGCCCCGCACCAAGGTACCGTGCCGCCCCGACAGCGCCGAGCGCCCGCGCGTGTGATAGTGTCTGACGTGTGTGCCCCGCAGGAGGCGGCGGCGCGCGCGCACGCGGCGGCGCGGCAGCTGCCAGAGGGCAGGTAGGACCGGCCCGCGGCCCGGCCGACCCGCGACTGCGGCCTGGCGGCCCGGCAGGCGGCCGCGGCCCGCCCCGCCCGTGACCGCCGGCTGCGGGCCGCGCCGCCCGAGCCTGCCGCGGAAGGACGTCGGTGGATGAAACTATTCGATGTTTACTCGTTAGATGTTACGGTAGTCCACGATCGCGCGCCCGGCCGCGGTCCGTGTCCGGCCCGCCGGTCGCGAGCGCACTTGAGGGGTAAAGTTTGTGGCCGTCGATGTTGTTAGTGTTTATCCGTTGTAAATATGGAGTCGCGGGCGCGCCGCGCGGCGGTGTCGGTTGGCGTCGGCCGGTGACGCACCGTTACCTGGACTCGTTTCTTTGTTTTACGCTAACACTTATTAGTGGATGCTTTTGTTTGTTTTGTTGGCTTTCGAAATATCCGTGTGATTTCCTTTATCGTAGAGAATTAATAGTGATGGAATGTTTTAATCGATTTAACTACGATTAAATTTAAAAGAATAATGATATGCATAGCGCGCCGTTATTAAATTTTTATCATACGAGAGGAGTCCTATCGAATTGCATTTGCATTAAGATTAGATAAGTTTAAATAATTCGCAGATTATTCAAAATTAATTATAAATATTGACAACGGTCATTCATTAAAGTTTGACGTCGTTTAGGATCGTTATTAAAATAATTATTGTATTTATCTTATAAAAAGTATAGGTATTGTTTTAATTTATTCAGCAACTTATTAACATATTTCACGGTAAACACTGACTCCTCTCTAAAGTTATTTTTTTATAACAGTTGAAAACATACTTACCCACAAATTTTCACTAGCTACTCAAACAAAGTGCTTATTAGTTTGATTATTATACTCCAACATTACAAAATGTTTGTATGTACCCTAATTAAATTCTATAATATTACAGATGTATTTCATTTACTAAATTAATAGCAACCATGCCCATAATTTGTTTTATTTCTTCCATGTTGCAGAAAGACTGATTATTGACTACAGCCGAGGCTAGTGAAACATCAAACAATATTTATATACAGGAATATCAAGGATTCCGCAGAATGTGTTGGTCGCGGGTCTTAAGAGTTTTTATTTATAATTAATTAATTATGTAGATCTTACAATAAAGTCAGTTCAAATCGAAACAATCAAGGTTACTTCCGTACACATACGACTTATTGAGAGAAGAATTATTATAGAATTCCGAACATGACACAACAAAGATTGCAATATAAGCATAATTATGTTAGGAAGGTAAATGGGGGTAAAGGCAGGGTAAAAACTATGTCCTTTTCGGCGTATCCTGCGACAACGACCCAGACAAATTTTCTTTCATTACGCGAGATCTCTGATGATCAGTAAAACCGTAAAAACTCTGTCACATCGTATACAAAAGAGCTGATCAGCATCGTTGTATATGTAGGCTTTGGGCGACTTGCGTATTTAGCGCTTCTTGTCTTCAAGACGATTTGCATCAAAGCATTCAGTTGTTTTGTGGATTGAAGTGCGCCACCTTTCTCGGTTTCCGGCAAGCTCCTGCCACCGATCATGTATATACAGCATTGTATCAGAAAAGTGTGGTCAAACCCGGTACAGACCATCAAACACAATCATGAAAAGAAACCCATACAAAACTTCAATTTTTTTTTTTTTTTTTAAACAGTGCCCCACACTAGGAATTTCTCCTGTATTGTGGGTGCGTTTACAAACATTTAAATTCACATACACAAACAGCCAGACCCGGAACAACTACTTGTAGGTCATACAAATATTTGTTCCGTGCGGGAATCGAACCCGCGACACATAACGCAGCAGTCAATCGCTTAACCACTGCGCCAAACGTGCGGTCAAAATAATAACCTACTCGACTCAAATGTAAGGGGCGGCTGATAAGTTTTTCTTGATTACGATGTTGGTTCCATGCAGAAAGTTTGTTCAGTTTGATAGTACCTTTCGGATACATGCTGTATATAGTTACGAACCTAAATAGCCAGTTTTGTGTGTCAGAATGGTTACTAGTTAGTCATTTGGTGTGTATGTCAGTTCCCATCAAAGACTATATAACCACTTGACTGCGCATACAGAGCCCCGACGCTCTAAAACTATTGGCTTTTGGTCACCTATGTATCAGCTACGGTACTAGTAACCATTTTAGTTGTGTCCGAGTGTTAGAGCTCTGTGCACGCTAAATTAATACATTTATTTATTTATGCAATTATAACGCATCAAAATAGTGAATTATTGCGGTGAAGTGTGGGAAACATTCCAAGACATCTAGTTACAAAAAGGATGGTATAACTTTTCACCGGTAAGTAAACAGTACGAAAAATTATTTTTGATGTAATCAGATTATGAACCACCGTCTATCTAAAATGGTCGCTGGGTAAACGAGCACATTTTTTAGTCGCGCGTTGGTGTCTTTTGACAATTCTAATGCTTCTATCCTTTTCTTTCCCTTTGTATGTTATCGTAAAAAATAGTGGTTTTACCTTTAATAACTGAAAGTTGATATCGAAAATAATAAAATTATAAAAAGTAATTTAAAAAAATTAAACCGACTTCAAAAAGAAATTAACTCGAAATTATGAAATAACTTTAATTTCGGAAGTCGGTGTCCTGGGATCTGTATTTTAGTTTTATGCCACCGACTTCCGAAATTAAAGTTATTTCATAATTTTGAGTAAATTTCTTTTTGAAGTCGGTTTAATTTTTTTAAATTACTTTTTATTTCGTAATTTTTAGTTTTTGCACTAGTATTTGACCAAGGTTTTGAGATGTTTTCCCTTTGACACTACACCCGTAGCTCTTATCAATAAGCCAGGCCGTCACACTTACACGTATTAGTCCATATCTTGAAAATTACTGAATCGATCTTGATGAAACTTTCACTGTTCCCTAAGTTGAAGAAAATGTCAGCCAATATAAAAAAAATTGTCACGATCCGATTAATAGTTCCGGAGATATGCGTGGACAAACATACATACATACATACGTCTATGAAATTTTGTATATTTGTTTGGAAGCCCTAATAGATCATCATATGTGAATATAATGCAATTCCAATAATATTACATACATACGTATCGAATTGATAACCTCCTTTTTTTTGAAGTCGGTAAAAATGAATACAATTTTTATTCAATTCACTTACTATAATAAAATACCTATCTACTTTTAACCGACTTCAAAAAAAGGAGAAGGTTCACAGTTCGTCGGTTTTTTTTTAATGTATGTTCCGGGATTTTTTTGTTCTTTCTCCCCGACCGGAACCGATCGGTCCAGGATAATTTTTATGTCGTCAGGCACCGCTAGGACCCATATGCTCTGTGCTGGGACCGATCGGTCCCAGTGCGGTCGGGCTATTTTACACCCACATTATATATTACGAAGCCACAGATAACAACAAATTATTACTTTCACTTGGATTCGCTACAATTTCGTGGAAGACGGTCATACAATCGTACATCATAGTGAATTTGATAATGTTCTATTTGTTGATTTGTAAGTATAGTAAATATTTTTCACTTTGTAGTTTTTGAGGGCGATGGTCTTTGATGTAAATTAGTTTTTTTCATCTGTTTGTTTGACATACATGTGATACAAGTTTTTGCATGTGTTTTGAAATATAATACCGATTATTTTATAAGGTCGGTCCCGGATATTAATTTTCATCAATTTGAAATAGAATCAACAAATCATTTTATTGAATTAGCAAGATGCATAATTCAAAAATATGTAGACGCTCGTTTATAATTTTTTTACAAAGAAAAATCGGGACCCTAAAACATTAATTCGTAAAATATAATTATGCCAAATTAATTTATTTTAAAAATCAGTATTAATAGGATACATGTTTTTTTTTTGTTATTGTATGATTTGAGTATTTTTCATAATGTTAATATCCATTTTATCGATATCGACTATTTTCCCTTAATGAACTAGAGCGACCCTAACGATAGGCATACGTACAAGAACTGACCAATTGCAGCCGCGCGTTCTTCCTCGTCCCCCCGACCCGCGGTAGTGAGTCGTGTGCTTCGAAGAAATCGGCCTATACGCTCTCTAGTGGTTATATTCTCATTGGTTCCCATGAACAGGGCCGTCTTTACCTATTGTGCAGGGTGTGCGTAGCACACGGGCGCAGCGGTCCTTGGGGGCGCCGAGCGCCGCTCGCTTCGGAGCCCCACTCGGCGCGCGAGATGGCCGGCCGCGGAACTTTCAATGACCAACGTAAAAAAAGCTCCGCTTTCCGTACATTTTGTATAGCATCTGGAGCTCTTCTTATATAAAATGTGTCGAATTACACAAAAGCAAGTCGCGACACGAGCGCGCGAGCGGCTTTTACAATATTAACTTTTTTTTCAACATGAAATAAACCATAATACAGATCTCTGTATATTATTAAATATTATATTTTGAGTGTAGTAGTAGTAGTGAGTGTCGCATCGCTTGGCGGCACCTGTTTCAATGATTCGTTTGACAACACGCCGACAATCATATTGCGAATAATGCGAATTCAACTGTTTGGAATAGACAATAAAGTTCAAATTGCTATGCCATGGACGAACGTCAAGCGCGCGGCATTTCTGAAAAGCGTGAGTACGCATGGCGCGTGCCGCACTGTTCTACCGCTCGCTACACGTAATTTTGCGAAATAAGCCTTGGCGCCATGGATTAAGTTTTATATTTGAGTAAACATGTAAATATGAAATTTACATCATATTTGCGGCTTTTCTTTTGATTGAAATTTACCTAATAAGTAAGATTTAATTCTAGCTGAATTAGTCTGCCACAAGCACAACTGTTGCGAATTTCGACGGGGTCGGAGCACTCGTCAAAAATTATTTAGCTACCTACGCTACCAAATTTCAGTCTGAAAACTGAAAAACAAATCATTTTTTGAAAAAAAAAAAAAACCATAAACTTGTGCTTTGTTTTTTCTTGTCACTCTTTCCTTCCTAAAAATACTTTTTACCCGGGTGTACAGTGGCCCTCGCTCGCAGTGAGCTTCCCAAAGTCAAATGTTCCCAATTGATATTGAACTTTGTTTGGTCGTAATTAGAATGAAGAAATTTCAAAATTTGGACATTGATATGATGTAACATAACATCTTTCTGCTGAGCGTGCCCGCCTGCTGGCTGTGGGTGAGTGGGAGTCGGGGCTCTGGCTTCAAGCACTCCCGTCACCCAACATAGGCACTATGCTGGGTGACACCACCTTCCGGCTCGCTACCTGTCTGCGTTTGGGCGCTCCTTGCGGGGCTCCGCATCGCTGTCAGTGCGGTGAAGCTGTCGACTGCCTCGGGCATCATGGCCTATCTTGTAGTAGGAGCGCAGGCCGGATAGCACGGCACGCCAGCATTAATGACATCATCCATCGTGGTCTTTTTACCGCCGGGGTGCCAGCTGTTTTAGAACCCAACGGCCTGGCACGCGACAATGGGAAGAGACCAGACGGAATGACCATAATGCCCTGGAAGTTAGGCAGACCTTTGGTGTATGATGCAACATGTGTCGACACCCTTGCGCCATCCCATCTTCCTAGCACGGTGGGCTGTGCTGGGGCGGCTGCTGCAGGTGCAGAAAACCTCAAACGGCGAAAATATTCCAACCTGATTGCCATTGGGAGTTATATGGTCGAGCCGTTTGGGGTTGAAACACTAGGGCCATGGGGTCCGAGTGCCCACTTGGTTTTTCGAGATATCGCCAAGCGGTTAGTCGACTCTTCACGTGACCAGAGGGCTGGCCTATTTCTTGGCCAAAGAATTAGCATAGCATTGCCATACAACGTGGCAATGCTGCCAGCCTTTTGGGCACTGTTCCTGTTGACAGCGATGCGGACGAATTTTTTGATGCCCTATGATCATTTTGCTTATTTTTTTCATATAAATGTACATATTATTTTTATTTTAAATAGGATTAGCATAAATTATGTAAATATTATAGTTACCAAATAACATCTTTATAGACATGTTAACATGGGTACGTTTTGGCTTGTTAGGGTAAACACCAGAACACCCTGTATAATTCTAAATATATAGGCAACAGCACACCATGGTATCCAAAACCGACGAATTTCTTCTTCATCTCCAAACAATAGTTTATTATCCATTGGGGAAATTTGACAATTTGTGGTAACTTGAACTTTGTACCCATTCCATTTTGACCGCGCGCTTACTAGGGGACGCTTTTTTTTTTTACTAGGGGGCGCTAGGGTAATGTTTGCACACGGGCGCTACATGGGCTAGAGACGCCTCTGCCCATGAATATGGTGTGTAGGGAAAGGATTTTATGAAGAAACTTCAGAAAGACTATACCCTAGGCATTTATTTTAGTTAGACTTATTTGTAAAATAAATAAAATTGTGTTTCTGTTTGTTCCGGCTAATCTCCGAAACGGCTGGCCCGATTTTGGTGGGACTTTCACTGACAGATAGCTGATGTTATAAGGAGTAACTTAGACTACATTTATTTTAGAAAAAGAATTAGCGCAAACAGTACCGCGCAAAAAAAATGAAAACCCATGAAATCCAATATAATGTTTTTCGCTTCGTGACTTCGTTCGCGTCATCTGTTCTATGGTTCTCGTGCATGTAGGAAACATTATATAAGCGAACGAAGTCACGGGCACAGTTAGTCAATAATAAATTAGAAAGCTAGTTGCCGTTCGTACAACTAAGGAGACTGACAAAAAACTCCATGGTAACACATTTATAGCATTTTATCAATACGTTTCATACACGACTATCACAATAATCAAATTAGATACTTCTATAATTATGCTGCATAAAAGTGACAAATGTAATTCAACCAAACAAAATTCTATACTATAATAACATCAAAATCCGTGGTTTAATGACGACACAAATATTCATAATCTAACTAGGGTTAGTTAGACGCACTTATCGCCACAAGGCACAAGCATGGGTATGCTTGTGCCTTGTGGCGATAAGTGCGCGCGTTTGTTATGCCTTTCGCAATCCATGAGCTTATAGCTTTCGACCACCACATACAACACTTAACACCCCATACAAATTTGAGATACATTTAGTTATATTATTTTTACGCACGTTTTTGTTTCGGGATCGCCGAGCTTGCAATCTTCTAGGATAGCTCAACGGAATTAAGAAATATACGTGGGATTCCTAAAAATACGAATATCCCAACGGATAAGACAAGTGGCAAACAGCTGCCTCGCGCCGTGCCCGTGCCGAAGGTCGTGACTAGTCGTGAGCTTGAACACCATCCTTTCATAGCTACGAGAATTGGCTAATACTCTCCCTACCGGATGGCAGGAATCATTTATTTACATAATTTTAGATTAAATTTCTTCTTGTTTGAATGTAAAATTAAATATATTTTGTCCTTGATCATTGACTGCACTTGAACCAGCTTCTGGAGAGGGAACTACGTCTGATATTTCACTAGCACTAGACGATGGGACTGGAAAGCCGCTAGCACCTGGTCTTCGAGAGAAATCTTTGTTTTGAGACAAGTTGTTTGAAATATAGCTTAATTCAGTATTACCAATTAATGACCCAATTTGCATTCTTAAATGTGCTTGTTCATACCTAGGCAGCCTTTTTACAATTTTCGCCATTGACTGGAAGAAGAGGTCTGTTTCATCTAATTCATTTTGAACTGGTTTTTGCTGAGACTGTGAATTAATGATTTTTGGTTTCTTACAATATTCCTTGCTAACAGTATTGTTAGTAACATCATCACTATTATTACTCTCTTGTGTGTTAGTCTCGTCCTCATCGTACATCATTTCTGTTGGTGCCAGATAATGGGATTGTGTTCTTTCAATGTTAACCTCGGGGTATTCCATAGTTTCACTATGTTCTCCCGTGTTCTCATCGTCATCTTTAGGAGGACGGTGTCTTTGGGTTAAAGTAAAGCTGTCCAAAAATGAAAGAAGGTCTGCCCTCTTTTTGGCCGCTTCTCCGCTTGACCCGGTACGGTTGGTACCAGTTTTGCATTTGCGTCGAATATAGTAGTCTCTTACATAAGCCCACCTCTTGGAACAATCGAAATCTGTAAAAAAAAAAAGAAATAATTTCAGGTACTTAGCCACAGGCGAGTAGTTTTTTAATATAGCGTAAGTCATGGTTGCTTACCTACTACGGATTATAGGTATCAAAAATAATAAAAATTTAGGCAGTCACGAGAAGCCCGGCAGATTTAAAACCGTGGGGCTCAGCTAGTAATTTATAATTAAAGAAAACCATAAATAAATTCGGAGAAAAAATAAATATATTTGTCTTTTTAGAATAATATAAGTACAAGACAAATAAATATTTTTAGTATAAACTTTTTTTACAACGCAGTTACGGAATATTATATTTTGATGTATCTTCTGTGATTTATGTGCAGTAGCAATTTAATTGATTTAATGTTAAGTAATTCATGAATGGGTATGGGTAGGCATAAACGCAAAGCTCATCATTGATATTTCTTGGAAGAGAATTTAACATTGTAGCAACTGTAAAAGGAACGCTCATTATTTGTCCTTAGATTCCCATCCCCCCCATTGTATCACCTCTTGTAAAATTTCTACATTTAAATCTGTAATTTTTATGGTGTATCTACCTACCTACATAATAAAGAATATTCTATCCATCTATTCAATGTCCTATCTTTCAATCCTTATATTTCTATTTTGTTTAGTCTCCTTATTTGCATGAAAGGAATACGAGATAGAAATCTTTCGGTGACAAAATTAAGCTTTGGTAGATAAATGTTGAGTTTTTTCCGGATAGTGGAATCCATTATAAACTGAGAAATTAGGAATTTTATTTTTATCAAGTACCGTAGAACACGAACACGTAGAACAAAGAAGACAAATATCTTGTATAACAGTTATTCTTGTTAATAATGATTTCATGATCATGTAGGTTTCTTCAAATCTCTCTAAATCTCTTCAAGTCTCAAAGCAAAGTCTAGCAAACTGATTATTTTTAAAGTTATCGATACAGTGTTTTTATAGGAATTTTCTACATAAAAGTTACTGTAAGACTTAGAATTTTGACCTTCTGTTGTCTGAAGAGCTGCTGTTGTTTTTTGAAACCGGTCATTTTGTGTTTCTTCAAAATCTTTTGGAGTGCCGGTGAAATTATGTGCTATTTTTTGTATGTTAACATCATGCGAAAACTTCAAACTTTCCTGGTAATTTGGTGTTGCTTCCATAAGTTGTTCAATAGCGTCTATATTGCTTATATTACATTCTGCATGTATTCGCTGTACCTAACGTTTGTTGACGTAGCCAGTCGTTTCTTCTCCGCTCGTTAATTTCTTGTTTGTTTCGCTCTCTATAATTACGATAACGTTCAGCAGCGGTAGCAGGAATCGACTGTGAAATATTTAGTTTTCGCTACTGTCTCTTTTTCGCTTGTTTATTATTTCTTCCCTGTGCCTTTCATAGTATCGCTGCTGTCTCTGTGTAGGTATGTGAATTTGGAATTAGTTGATTATTCGATGTTACTTGAGCAATTTGTTCAATTTCGTCTGTGTTCTGTATCTATGTTAGATATTGTATGTATTTGATGTATTTCTGTGAAACAGTGGTTTCTATGAACAAAGTTTCCGGCAAGAAGTGTTATCTATGAACAGAGATCTCTGTCAACCGAGATATCTACAAACAATGTTGTCTATCAACAAAGTTTTCGGCGAAACGTGCTGTTTAAGAATAGAGATTTCTATTAGCTGTGCTTTCTGTATGTAGTCGTATCGTACAAGCGTGTTTCTATCTTAGGTTCCACACCGGTATATACGGTACCTACTTATAACAAAAAACAATTTTTGTCTGTTTGTTCCGGCTAATCTCCGAAACAGCTGGACCGATTTTGACGAAATTTTGTATGGGGATACTTTGAACCCTGGGGAAGGACATATTTATTTTTACGACATAAGTAACACGCGGGCGGATGTTAAAAATATATTATTAGATGAATTACTAACCTTTGGTTTGAATCGGTAGATTGTATTTTGTATAGCAAACGTTGTGCACTCAGACATTTTACTGCAGCCTGCACTTTGATCATCTTTCATTATTTTTTTTCGTTTCTTTTTGACCGCTTGACCGTCACTGTCGCTCATATTTACACTCAATAATACTGTCACAGATTTAAAACTCTACGCACTTCATACAATGGTCGCGAAACCAACTCAATACATTTTTTAAACACGACGTGTTTTTGAAAAGTCTTATAGGACTTGTAACCCAAGGTGTGAAAAAAATACCAATAAAAATATCGCGTAAGCTGCGGAAATTATTGACAATAGAGCAAAGTGTTGTACTACAGTTTTATAGAGGACATCAATATCTACAAAAAAGTCCGCGATACCATGAGTCTAATTATTACAGTTATGTCACAATAACTACTTTTCCATGTTAAAATACGCAATAGTAACACCGAAAAATCCCTATATCTTTTTTTTATTAAATACCAATATCTACTACCTACATACCCGTGCGAAGCCGGGGCGGGCCGCTAGTTATTTATAAGTTGACCAAGTTACTTCAATTTTTATTTCCGTATAGATAGGAAAAAAAATCTAACCAATCCGAGGCGGAGTTCATTTTCGAGCTTGTTTCGCTCGCTCTTGCATCAAAGCGCTAAGGTAGCCCGCGAAATTTTTTTTTTTACGTTTTTTCAATTTGCTGGTCACTACCTCAAACGGGGTGAATAGGGATGCAGGGGTGAATCGGAAAGAAACTTTAAAAGCGATTTTAACATTGAAATAATATAAATTGTTGCCAAAAAGGTGTTTAATGCGTTTATTGTATTATATAATTAACGATTAAGTGTCCTTTTCGGCAACAAACTGTATTATTTCAACGCTAAAATCCATTTTAAAGTTTTGTACCGATTCATCCCTGCCTGCATCCCTATTCACCCCGTTTGGTGGTATTAAGTTGTACGTTGATTAAAATATGATTCGCGACCGTAACAAATACCTATGTATTTACAGAATTATAATCATTAAAGTCATCAACACCACTCTAAGACCAAGGTAATCCCACTGAATGAGACTAGTTCATGAAATCTTGACATTTTACAATTATACTAACTTAAGCAGCTGTATTACTGATCCTAATGATTATAATTCTGTATTATACACATTTTTTACGGTCGCGAATCATATTTTAATCAAAGTACAACTTAATACTGACCAGCAAATTGCAAAAAACGTAAGAAAATTTGAATTTCGCGGGCTACCTTAGCGCTTCCCTTTCTCTCTCTTTAGTTAGGTACGTATAAATCGATATAGTGAGTCCGCTTTCTGTATGAATGGACAAAAGAAAACTATCCCATTCGCGGCAGAGTGCAACATTTTTCGAACTCTGTTTGCAGGTTCTTGCATCCGGCATTCTGCTAATTGTTAGGCCTTTCTGCCTAATGTCGATAATGTTTCTTCTTGTATGAATGTATAAACGAAAACCAAAAATATCGGAGGTGAAGTGCAAAAAATTCAAGCTCGTGTTATTGTGTAGCTGAAGATGCACCCCCTTAAAAATAATCCTACATAGATACGATCACATTGAATGACAGCCCAAGGTTCAATGACCCTCAATAATAATATTATGACAGCTACTTCCGAGCCAGATGGCCAGAATACAATTTTATTAATTTTGTAAAAAACAATACACTCCTTTAGAACTAATCGGGTAAAAGGGCCCCCAAAATATTTAGATAGATAGCCCTAATATATAGATAGATAGCCCCTTTAAAACTGGCTACGCCACTGATCTGTAGGTATACATATAGGTGTAAACGCTGTAAAATCGGCAGGAAGGGGCGGACGGGCGCCTACTAAACGGCCTACGGCCAATGATTTCAAAAGTAAGAATACGCCCGTCTGAACATTTTACATAGAAGTTCTTCATTCGAAGTTCGCGCGCACCACTGTCAACTGAGTCGCGTTGGCCCTAAAACCGTCATTTTAGGGCCAGCGCGTTGGTGCCATTTAGTCGCGCCGTTAGCCCGGTCCTTACGCTAGTAATATATATGTCAATGCCTACGGCAAAACCGAGTTTCGTTCACTATGATGATAGATAAACGTTGAATATATGCAGATACCTGTTTTATTAAGAATTTTTCCAATTTCACACCACAATGATTGTTTTAACTGAATTTTTCTAAAATCTTTACTTTTAATATTATACAATATTTCCTGATTCCGCACAAATTCAATTAAAATTTTGTCCTGCTCCATATTCCAGGGAGTCATTTTGCTAGGTTTACTACGTTTAAACATCATCAAAAAAACATGGAAATTATCACCGTAATAAGTTGACGGCTGACACGAAAATGGCGGCCGTCTTATAGCGGTGCTGTCAGTTTTCTCTAGGCACGGCCGGCATGTCAAAGAAAATGTAGCTGCCCCATATAAGGGTCGGCACAGACAGCAGTATTTCGGTAATAAAATATCAACATTAAAAAGTAAAATAATCTATGTAGTGATTGACACTACATGATTGATTATTTTACTTTTTTTATATAACCATTCGCTGGACTACGTCATTACGCTGTACAAACGTCAATCGATTTTGCTCAGCGATTTTTCTGCTTCCCTAAGGGAAATATTAGACGATCAATCAAGAAACTTATTTTAAACAAGCCTAGTCCCTTCTTTGTGATTGTGAACGGGATTCCCCAAACTTATTCAGTATGCCACGCATTTAGGCTGTATGTCAATCTGATTGAAACAAATCAAATTTAAGCATGCCTCTATCTTGAATCTAGTATTACTACACGATCTTTTTATTATTTTTATTAGCAATTAATGTGAATTAATTAATGTGTTAGTGAGTCCTTTGCCCAGCAGTGGGAACTGCTGGGCAAAGGACCCACTACTCTCTTTCCGTCTCTCTTTTTTAAAGGAGTCCAGCTCATCCGGCCATATCCGTCTGGGCCGGCCACGATGTCGTTTGCCATTAAACGAGACCCACTGGGTCGTCTGACATGTGGCAGATATGTCCAGCCCCATTCCATTTAAGCGTGGCCGCTTTCCGAGTGACCAGTTATTTTAATGATGGAACGGATTGTTGTATTTTTAACCCGGTCCGTAAGTTTAATATCCAGAATACTCCGTTCCATAGCTCAGGCAAACCTGCTGATGCTGCTACAGAATTAAGACCATGTTGGGGAACCATACGTGAGGATGGGGAGGATACACACGTCGATGAGTATTCTCTTGAGGGATCGAGGAAGATCGCCCTTCAATATACATATCTTATAGCTCTTCCAGGCATTTTCGGTGCGTCTTGCAACTTCTTTGTTTTGTCTTGCCTGGAAAGAGACTATTTGACGAATATAGAAATACTCATCTGGCTCTGAAGATACAGGAAATGCCTAGTTTCGGAGTCAGGGATCCTTATACTTTATTTGCCAAAGATAAGCCCTGGCTACAGTACCCAATGAAATTGTAATCCAATGTCCAATCTCCTATTTTAAGTAACTACGATGTACACCTTATAATAAGACCAATTATTTTATTGTAATAAGGGTTGTGAATAACACATTTATTATTATCATCGACATAAATTCAACCTCCCTCCACACGCCACGAGCTACTTGCGGTGCTATTCTGTAAAAATCTCACCGTGAAAACTTAGGTGAAGTGAGCGTGGAGTGAGCTGTCAATGTTGTCGATTCCTAGCAAAAACAAACTCACTTCGCCTAAGTTTTCACGGTGAAATTTTTGCAGAATCGACCGGCTGATCTATCAAGCCCACAGATTGACAATTAACAAAGAATAATGACAGTTTGACATTTATTTCTATACAAAAATTATCAAACGGCAATATTATTCCTCAGTTAGAAGATATTGACTATTGATAAATCGGCCGGTGAATGCGCAGTGGTAGACCGCGAAATTCAAATTTTGTTACGTTTTTCCCGGGTGACCACCGCTCCGTCGTCGCCCGGTCGCCCCGGCTGCCAGCACAAGCCACCGCTGTATTCGTTCCGTCGTTCGAGAGTATCGAAATTAATAACGTTATTATATCGTTACACTAATAACGATATATTGTTAAATTTCGTTCCGTTTGACAGTACCTACCTATCGTTACGGTCACAGAGTACTATTTGTTACGGTGGAACTGTACCGGAACTACGCGCAACGTTATTTTGAGTAACGTTTCAAGTCCCTGGCTAAAATAGTTAAGGGGGAAGCTCTAAGTTGGCCCGCGAAATTCAATTTTTTTTAGGTTTTTTGCAATTTTCTGGTCAGTATTAAGTTGTACGTTGATTAAAATATGATTCGCGGCCGTAACAAATATGTATTTACAGAATTATAATAATTCAAGTCATCAACACAACTCTCGAAGACCATGTAATCCCCAAATGTCAAGATTTCATGAAATAGTCATTCTTGGGGATTACATGGTCTTAGAGAGTTGTGTTGATGACTTTAATGATTATAATTCTGTAAATACATATTTGTTACGGCCGCGAATCATATTTTAATCATCGTACAACTTAATACTGACCAGCAAATTGCAAAAAACCTAAAAAAAAATGAATTTCGCGGGCTACCCTGGCGCTTTCACCTTAAATGACTAAAATGACCATTGACCAGACACTACTTGACAGTGACAGTTTGCCACAGAGTACTTTTTGATAGACTGGAAAGTTGGGATGGGTTTGGGTAGGTAGGTCCACCCAGTGTGACGCAACTGTCTAATAAAAAGTCGGTAAAAAAAGAAACTGAAACGTGCACTAAACATAATGGCGGCTATCGCTGTCTCGCTTTAACATCTATTCGACTCTATCATGTTTAGTACATCCCGTGGACGTAATATATCTCTATATATTACGTCCATGGTACATCCCTATCTTGTTATTATGTTGGCAGCTTTACGTCATGTCTGCAGTCTGTGTTATTTTTGTTTTGTTGGTATTCAGTTTTAGTGCACGTTTCATACAAGCGACGTTTTTCAACTTTTTCTATGGGAGTTCCGTCTCTTATATATGTTTAATATGTTTACATGTTTACTTACTCTATGGGTCCACCCACCCACACTTCACGAGTACTTTTTAATCACAGAACACTATTACTCCTAGCGGAGTTTTTAATAGACGAGAGAACTTGTTTGTTAATTGTTATATTCGCATAACCTTGACGTGGGTCTAGGTTATGCGAGTTGGTAAATAAATATTATTCCAACTTACCGGTACCGATTTCTGTACGTCTATACTACGCATTTGTTTTAAGCCATAAATTCCACTGCTGCAGAAGTGCAGACCCACCACCGTACCCCTCATACTTGCCACCAGTGATTGAATAACTAAAGGCTTAATAAACAAAACGTTTTTGTGCTTTTGTACCAAATATAAATGATTGCTAGTTTCACCATGGCAAGTGAAGAACATAAGTTACTTGCCCAATACATTAAGGACGTTCATTTGTCATTAAGAAAATCAACCTTGAAACTTGGAGCTGATACTGCGTGGCAGAATCATTGTAACAATGAGGATATATTGTCAAAATATGCACAATACATGCAGAAACTAGCAACTACACACTGGGAAAGTAATTGTAAAAGTGAAACAAGTGAAGCCACATCAAGAATTAAATGGGTATTTGAATTCTGCTGTGATTATTTCATCAATAGTTCTTACATGAAGTATGGAAAAAAAGAACTACTTATTTCTCAGAAAATAGACCTACGGGTGGATGTTAAAGAATCATTTTCTGTACCCTTAAAGCTTTTAGATGTTGGAAGCTGTTATAATCCTTTCATAGTGTATGACATTTTTAATGTATTAGCAATTGACCTATGCCCTGCCAACACCACTGTCTTACAATGTGACTTTCTAAATGTAAATATTGGATCTTGCAATGTTATGAAAGAATCAAAGATAATTGAATTGCAAAAAGAATCCTTCGATGTTGTTACATTTTGTTTCCTTCTAGAATACATACCTTCTTCTGAGTTACGAATATTAGCTTGCGAGAAAGCTTACAGTATTCTGAAGCCTGGTGGACTACTCATAATCAACACGCCTGATTCCAAACATGTGGGTGCAAATAGCAAGATCATTAAATGTTGGAGATTTACATTAGCTCATATAGGCTTTAATAGAATTAAGTATGAAAAAGCTAAGTACATGCATTGTATGGCATTTAGAAAATCGTTGAGCAAAGAAATTGCCCAACGCTGGGCATTATTGTATAAAGAACCATACATGGAGTATGCTATTCACATCCCTCAAGATTCCAACATTTCAGAAGAAGTCTTCACAACACCTATTGACAAGAAATCTGTGGCTGGTGACTTTCAAGAACTGCCCTTTAACAGCAATGAAGACGACTGTTACACATTAAAATAATAATACATGAAATTATTGGTCAATTTTTATTGAGTACCCTTAAATACACAATTTATAACTAAACATTAACCTTAATATATCTTATTTGACTAATTACCGATGTCACAGCTGATTTAAAACATTCTTAGAATTATTTGTTTTAACAACTTCTTTTGAGTTATTCTGTTTATCCATTACAAAAAGTACATCTTTAATGTGATTTCACAGAAACATGTCTGAAAATCCACCCTAAGCCTTTAAATTTCGTTTATCCAACTAGGCCTAGCTAGGGTGAATTCTCAGACATGTTTCCGTGAATCCACCTTTGGGGAGGGTAAACGGAATAACCCCTTATTAATTCAGACAGAACATTCACCTCATGTCTTCTTAGTCAAATTATTTTGCTTACAAGCAAATGTGAAATCATTATTAAATGAAACTGGAGAACCATTTGTTTTCACTTTAAAACAAGAATTCACAAAAACTTATTTACAATATTGTAATTCTGTGATTAAGCCGACTCACCAAATTTGGCTTTGCGCTTTTCCAGCTTTTCTTTCTTTTCAATATCAGTCATTATTTTTGAGACTGACTGGCCAAATCTTTCAGCTCTTTTCTTTAGCTTCTCCATATTCTCAGATAGAGTACCAGTAGGAATAGCAGTAATGGTTGAACTCTTTTCTGACACATTCTGACCAAATCTTTGTTTCCTAGCTTCTTTCCGCTCATCGTCACTCATTTTTACAGGCAAACCAAATCTCTTGGCTCTTAACTCCAGCCTTGTTTTTTTATCTATATCTGCAGTTATTTTAATTATATTACTTGAAGAGCGATCTGTCTCGGTTGGTACAATATCTTCTTTTTCTTCAACGGTAACTGAAGGAGCAGAGGTTATAGATATAGCTCTGTTCAATACAATTTTCTTAGAAGCGGCCTCCTTGTTATCTGATGATTTAGTGTCTTCCGATTTTTCTTTAGACGTTTCTGTCGATGTTATTCTTCTTTTGAGCGTTCGCGGCGGCTTTGACTCAGTGGTGGGTTTAACTGGAGATGCCTGTTCAGACAGCGCCAATTCTTCGTTCAATGTTTCGACTGCAGCATCATCAAGTATGTCAGCTTGGCTTTTATCATCTTCATCTTCCAAAACGCCGTCAGAGTCAATTTCATCGGAATCCAAGTTGATGTCACCGTGGTCGTCTTGAGACATAGCCGCCTGAAGTCGAGCCACTAATTCCGCTTTGTCCCCTGTATATGTCAGTCCACGTGTTTTTAATTCTTTGCGTAAATCAACTACCTTCATTTTAGTCACATCGGTCACTGCCGAATCTGCCATTGCGGTGATAAATTTTACAGAAAATACCAAATAAAATATTTGTATGCGTTCGGCACGGCGGCAAACCACAGATAATGAGTTGCATGTGTGAAAAGTTCAAAAGTTTATGGTTGAAACTTGACAGAAACTTTTTTTTCAGCTTCGTCAGGACCATGGACGTAATACATAGAATTACTTCTATATATTACGTCCATGCGTCAGACAGAACCGTAGACAGAGTTAGATTACTTTGTCTACGGCGGTCAGAACCGTAGACAGAGTAAATTATAGATTGCTGCATATCTTCTTTTTCATTCGCACAAGAAAAAGAGAAATATAATATTAACGTCACTAGCAAAGAAATGAGACAGAGTAAGAATATTTCTGTCCCTTACTGCGTCACTGCGTGCGTGTCGGCTAAGCACATCAATGTGCACAACATGTTTGACGTTTATGAATGAAATAATAAAAACTATACCGCGATTAAACGGAAAGTAAGATCTTTTTCGTGCATAATTCAATAATAGTGCATTTGCGCAACTGTAAAAATGGTAAGGTGTAGTGTAATAAGCTGTGAAAATGATAGTATGATGAAGATTGCCGGAATTTGTTGTCCCTTTCGGTGACACGGATACCATGAGTCTATAGATTACTCTGTCAGTGTCTACGCAGGCAGAGAATGCTCTGTCTACCTCTACGGTCAGAAGTCGGAACCATGGAGGATAGAGGTAAGGAGAACTGCAAGTACTGCAACTGTCTCTGTTGTGAAAAAGTGTCCGTCAAACTGCGTTCGACTAAGGTGGAGCCACAGTAGACTATGTTTACAAAATTATTTTTGACTACGTAAATAGTTGAGGTTTGGTATACTGGGCTAACTAATCATCTGCCTAGCCTTTTTCCAATTATGTTGGGGTCAGCTTCCAGTCTAACAGGACGCAGCAGATATATTTATTTGTAAACATGTGTAACATTAAAAATATAAATGTGAATGTAAAAGTGAAAATCTGTGAGGTTCAACATCTTTTGCCACCATTGGCGTACAAAATTAATTATAACCACTTGAAATATAACAAAGAAAGAGAAAAAAAAACATTTACATGGAGCGACTGCCTATGAGGGGGCTTACTGTAGCGTATAGTAAATACAGAATGCATACTGGTGGGGTGACCGGAGTGGGGAGCGTGGCAGGGGATTGCTTGCCGCACCTCCTACCCGACCGCCGTACGAGTAAGTGCGTGATCATACAAGTTGGTGTATTATTTATTACTAGTTAAGTGACCTGTACAAGTGGCGACCTTGCCAGGATTATAACTAGTTCACGTAAGTACCAACATAAAATTCAAAAGTGAAATTTAAAAGGAAAATCGGTAGACAAGATCAGTTTTGTTGTGTAGGTAGGTAGGTACTAAATCCACGCAATGAAAAATATAAATAAATCTATCCTAGTGCTTTTACCATGATTTGGGATTTACGACAATAATTACCTCAACTTTGCTAAGTTATCTGCTTAAACAAATATACCTAAGTACTCATATTTGTTTTTATTTTCATACCACACAATTATAAAAGTTTAATGCTATTTGCTACCTACCATAGGATCTGATTAACAGTCACCGCAAATCGCAATAACGTATTTATTTAACTACTTCACACGACGACACTGATCTAGTTATGTTGATTTATCCTAAAAACTTCATAAAGTTGCATTAGCGTTCAAAGACATCAGTGATACCTTTATTGTTGTCAGAAAACCAGTAAATGGTTATATTTGAATACAAATTGATCCATGTAAACATAATACAGCCATGCTATGTGAATAGTCATTATGTTGGTCAAAGATTCGACGTACGAAAGATCGCTGCGCCGCCGCCGATGACCTACTTACGAATACCCACATATAGTTTTTTTTGCACCTTTGATTAAAACTTAAGTATTTGTTTACAAAAGTTATTTGGATTTTATTTGGTCAACAATTGAAGTTAAACGCTGGATGTCAGAGGTAGTTTGGGTTACCAAACGGTTCCTTAATTATTGATCTTTTGTTCTGTACTAAGTAATTATAGTGACAGTTGACTAGATCTAGAGGTAGTTCGATGAAAATCGGAACGGTACCTACAAATACATTTTAGAGGTAGTTCGATGAAAATCGCAACGGTACCTACAAATACAACTAGAGGTAGTTCGATGAAAATCGCAACGGTACCTACAAATACAATTAGAGGTAGTTCGATGAAAATCGCAACGGTACCTACAAATACAATTAGAGGTAGTTCGATGAAAATCGCAACGGTACCTACAAATACAATTAGAGGTAGTTCGATGAAAATCGCAACGGTACCTACAAATACAATTAGAGGTAGTTCGATGAAAATCGCAACGGTACCTACAAATACAATTAGAGGTAGTTCGATGAAAATCAGAACGGTACCTACCTACAACCAATATTGTTACTTGTTTACAGATAGTCCCAAAAATGTCGCTAATATCCCCCATGGAGTCCTTGGACTGTGATGGAGAATCAGCTTCGGTTGGTTTACGTTGGGAAAAATGGAAGCGAGCGCTCGGGTTATATCTCACTGCGACAAATGTTATCACGCCAGAAGCAAAAAGAGCAGTGCTCTTGCACATGGGCGGGCTGGCTTTGCAAGAAATATACTACAACATTCCTGGTGCACACGTAGAAACCGCTACTGATGGTGGTGACGATATTTTCACGGTGGCGGTTAATAAATTAGATGAATACTTTGCTCCTAAACAAAGTCGTGTCTATGAACGTCATCTATTTAGACTCGTCAAGCAAGAAAGCGGAGAGAAATTTGACAAGTTCCTCGTCAGACTTAGACATCAGTGCTCTAAGTGCAAGTTTACCGTTTCGGATGAGCACATGATAGATCAAATCACGGAAAAGTGTGAGTCAGCAAAATTGCGAAAAACAATTCTGACTCTTGGAGATGACGTCACACTTGACAAAATTATTTCTGAAGCAAACGCTTTAGAAACTGTCCACCGACAACTTAATAATTTCGGTTTGCCTGGACCAAGTAAAGATTTGTCAATAAATCGGTTAGATACTGCTACAACGAAGTCGAAACCTACTCCATGTTCCCGTTGCGGCGGCAATCATTCAAGTGATAGCAAGTCATGCATAGCGCGTAATCAAAAATGTCTCAAGTGTGGGTTTGTTGGACATTTCCGAAAATTTTGTAGAACTAGGGCGAAGAAACGGACAGTTCATAGAGCGCCAGCTAAAGGCTCTAGTGCTGCAAAAAAATTTAAGCCTGAAGAGGTGGATTACATATTTCATGTTGATGGTGACGACACAATCACATGCACCTTGGGAGACGTAGGAATTAACATGCTCATAGATTCTGGCAGCAAATGCAACATTATTAGCGACATAACTTGGCAGATGCTTAAAAATAACAGTGTCCGTGTTGACAATCAAGTAAAAAATCCAAGCAAAAAATTTATGGCTTACGGGAGTCGGAAGCCTTTAACTGTTCTCGGGTCATTCGATTCTTCCATAACGGTTGGCAACGGGTTGCGAAGTGTAAAAGCGACTTTCTATGTTGTAAAAGACGGCACCAGAAATTTACTCGGGAAAGACACCGCCACGAAACTTGGAGTCCTAAAAATAGGATTAGGCATAAATGCAGTCGATGGTATGTTCCCTAAATTTAAAGATGTAAAAATTCACATCCCTATTAATACATCTATCAAACCAGTCTCTCAACCTTGTCGAAGAGTCCCCATACCCCTAGAGTCTAAAATTAATAAAAAAATTAAAGATCTCATTGATTCAGATATAATAGAGGCTGTTAATGGACCGTCTGATTGGATTTCTCCTTTGGTACCTGTACTCAAGGGGGATGGAGACGTCAGAATTTGTGTAGACATGAGGCAGGCCAACCGAGCCATTATCAGAGAGAAACATCCCCTGCCTACTATGGAACAGCTGATTCCCAAGTTTAGAAATGCCAAAATGTTCTCTAAGTTGGATTTAAAAAATTCATTCCACCAACTAGAACTTAGCGAGGATAGTAGGCACATTACGACATTCATTTGTAGCCAAGGGCTGTTTAGGTACAAACGTCTAATGTTTGGCATCTCGTGCGCTCCTGAATGTTTCCAAAAAAACTTAGAAAGAGTACTTTTGCCTTGTGAAGGAGTAGTCAATTTCATCGACGATATTGTAATATACGGGAGCGACGAGACTGAACATGCGACAAGGCTCAAAAAGGTTTTGCAAGTTTTAAAAGATAACAATGTCTTGCTCAATGAAGCCAAATGTGCTTTTGGGCTTAAACAAATCGAATTTCTCGGACATCAATTATCTTGTAATGGTGTTAAACCGCTCGATAAATATGTGAAAACAATTGAATCATTTCGAGAACCCACTGTCGTAGAGGAAGTACAAAGTTTTCTTGGGCTAGTAAACTATGTAGGTAAATGGATCCCTAACCTTGCAACATGGACCGAGCCATTACGCGAACTTTTAAGGCTAAAGCTAAGCAAGGGGGCTGATATTACTTCGTACTGGCATAATAAACATACTCAAGCATTTGACGGATTAAAACGAGCGATGACTCAAATTAAAACTTTAGCCTACTATGACCCACAGGATAGGACTCAAGTCTTCGCTGATGCTAGTCCAGTGGGATTGGGGGCAGTACTTGTTCA
The DNA here is from genome assembly GCA_963082905.1 of Oligia fasciuncula. Lineage (NCBI taxonomy): Eukaryota > Metazoa > Arthropoda > Insecta > Lepidoptera > Noctuidae > Oligia > Oligia fasciuncula. Next base: position 9,852,961 of record OY720407.1, read on the forward strand.
ACATGGCATAAGTGGGCCGCGAATAATTGCATACGGCAATAAGAGTCTCACTGATCGCGAAAAACGGTATTGTCAAACAGAGAAAGAAGCCCTTGCGTTAGTCTGGGCCGTGGAGCATTTTGACATGTATTTGTTTGGAAAAGATTCTTTCGAACTTGTCAGTGACCACAAGCCACTTGAAGTAATATTTAGCACCGAATCTAAACCATGTGCGAGAATCGAGCGCTGGGTTTTACGCCTACAGTCATATAATTTTAAAATCGTTTACAGTCCGGGCAAGAAAAACATCGCAGATTCACTATTACGGTTGTGTTCTATTGACAGTTCACCAGTCCCGTTCGATGACGATAACTATTTGAATTTAGTAATCGACCAGTCTCGTCCTATGGCAATCACCCTGAACTGAAGGAAGCTTGTGAGGGAGACCATGAACTAAAATTGGTTAAAAACGGTATCTACAACAATAGCTGGGACCAGAGTATCAACACTTACAGGGTCTTCGAACATGAACTTTGTTTTCAAGACAATTTACTCTTACGTTGTAATAAAATTGTAATTCCGTCCAGTTTGAGATCACAAGTGTTAGCAGCTGCTCACGAAGGACACCCAGGAATTGTAGCGATGAAAACGCGGCTACGTTCCAAAGTATGGTGGCCCAAAATCGACAGAGACGCGGAGCATTGTGTAAGAGCGTGTAAAGGTTGTACTCTGGTTTCCGCTCCAAATCCTCCTAACCCTATGCGCCGACGGGCACTTCCAGTTCAACCATGGATTGACGTAGCCATTGACTATCTTGGACCGTTACCTAGTGGGCATTATCTTTTGGTAATTATAGATTATTTTAGTCGGTATAAAGAAGTTAAAATTTCTAAAATAATTGACTCTGCGCACACTATAATATTACTTAAGGAGATATTTTCCAGGCTAGGAGCGCCAGTAAGTATTACTGCTGATAATGGTCGACAGTTTACCAGTGCCGAATTCCAAAATTTTTGCAATGAATTTGGCATACGTTTGTTTCATAGCATCCCCTACTGGCCTCAACAAAATGGCGAGGTTGAGAGACAGAATCGTGACATCCTAAAAAGACTACGAATTAGCCAAAGCTTGAGGTCAAATTGGCAAGAAGATTTGCTTAAATATCTAACTATGTATAACAGCACCCCTCATTCCGTTACAGGTAAATCCCCTGCGGAACTCTTTCTCAGGGGTCAATTTAGGGATAAGTTGCCTTCTATTATCGATGTTGAATTTGCAGATTTAGATCTCGAAACAAAAGATAGGGATAGAGAAATGAAAGACAAGGGAAAGGAATACGCGGACAGGAAAAGACATGCAGTGGAATGTAGTATTGACGTTGGAGAGAAAGTATACGTGAAGAATATGACGAAGGAGAATAAGCTGTCTACCACATTTAATGATGTACCACACACAGTCATCAATAAGGAAGGCAATGATGTAGAAGTTGAAAATGACAACAACGGACAAAGACTACGTAGAAATATTGTACACCTAAAGCGAGTTGAAGGACAGTGGAAAGTTTGTACAGATAATAATGCAGATAACACTGATGGCACTGATGACAATGTGCTTGTTAAAAATTAATAAGTTCCCATTTAATGATGAGTGATGATTAAATATGTAAAATTAAAAATATAATAATTATTATTATTTTTCAAATTTTGTAAAAGGTAGATGTAGCGTATAGTAAATACAGAATGCATACTGGTGGGGTGACCGGAGTGGGGAGCGTGGCAGGGGATTGCTTGCCGCACCTCCTACCCGACCGCCGTACGAGTAAGTGCGTGATCATACAAGTTGGTGTATTATTTATTACTAGTTAAGTGACCTGTACACTTACCATCACCTCTTAAAGCAGGGCAGAAGTTGAACTGCACTACTTTTTTGTATGACGTCTCAGTACAAAAAAGTAGTGCAGTTCAACTTCTGCCCTGCTTTATGAGGTGATGGTAAGCCCCCTGACCTCCACAACACAGTTACTGGGTAATACGATACCCCTTGGTAAGACTGGTTGTCAGACTTTCGGGCACAGAACACTATTACCCTAACGGGTCAGTTCTCCTTACCTCTATCCTCCATAGTCAGAACCGATTTTTCGAACTTTGTTTTTTGGTCACACGATTTTTGACAGTTATTAATTTATTATCTCCCCTAATCACATGTATAATACAGGTAAGTGCTGACCTCTATCATACACTAATTTATTATTTCCCATAATCACTGACCTCTATCATACAAGTTGTATAATACAGGTAAGTGCTGACCTCTATCATACACTTGTTGTCAGTGCCCGTATTATTATTATACTCTTTGGTTATTATGCTAGCAACACACGCAGCGACTTTAGAAGCACTCAAGCACAAAGCATGTAAACTTTTTTCAGTAACTGGTGATTAATTCAAAATCTCACGTCGTCTCGTCGCGTCGTCGGTCGCTAGCAACAAATCGGCTATAAAAATCTGTGTGTGTGGTCGTGACGGACGGTTTGAAATCGCCGACAGCTAAATTCGCTGCGTTTTAACATTAGCATCTGAAGCTTATATAAGTTGATATCGGGATTATTACACGAAAATAATACAAAGAAAAATAAAATGAAAATATGGAAAATGAATATGCAAGATTTCATAATTGTTTACCTGTTTAAGGCGAAAGCGCCAGGGTAGCCCGCGAAATTCAATTTTTTTTAGGTTTTTTGCAATTTTCTGGTCAGTATTAAGTTGTACGTTGATTAAAATATGATTCGCGGCCGTAACAAATATGTATTTACAGAATTATAATCATTAAAGTCATCAACACAACTCTCTAAGACCATGTAATCCCCAAGAATGACTATTTCATGAAATCTTGACATTTGGGGATTACATGGTCTTCGAGAGTTGTGTTGATGACTTGAATTATTATAATTTTGTAAATACATATTTGTTACGACCGCGAATCATATTTTAATCAACGTACAACTTAATACTGACCAACAAATTGCAAGAAACGTAAGAAAATTTGAATTCCGCGGGCCACCTTAGAGCTTCCCCCTTAAAGCCATGAACATTAATTGAAACTTTATACATGGCAATTGTCTAAAAAATTCAGATTAATTTTATTACTACGTTTTACTACAAACTTGTGGGACTTGCGATAAATCGGTCTAAAACCCAAATTATGACAAATGACAAACAGCACCAAGCGTAGGGTCGAGGGAGATAGCCAGGAAATACATTATGTCCATGAGTATATCTACCTGGGCCAGTTAGTTTCTTTCTACAACAGGCAGGGAAGGGAAATCGATCGCCGAATTGAAAACGCCTGGAAAAGCTACTGGTCCATGAAGACGCTAATGAAGGGCTTGAAGGGTGATCTGCTGATCTTTCTGCAGCGCAGACTCATCGACATGTGTATCCTGCCGCTCCTAACCTGTGGTGCTCAGACCTGGTCGCCCACCGTGTCGCAAAAATTCCGCCTTGACGTTTGGCAAAGAGCGATGGAGCGCAGCATCCTGGGTGTACAGACAGGACAAAATTCGGAACACCATGCTGCGTTCCAAAACGGGTCTACTGAACGTAAGCAAGAAGGCCTGAAGGCTGCCAGGCTCAAATGGGATTGGGCGGGTCACATCAGCCGCATGCACGATGACTGCTGGGCAAAAGTTTCCACACAATGGGTGCTTAAAGATGGACGGCGCCACCGAGCTTGGCCCAGAAACCGGTGGCGAGATGACCTGGACGCGTACCACGAGGGCTGGTTTGAGGTGGCGCGGGAAAGCAGTTCCTGGAAGGACTTTGGGGAGGCCTTTGCCCAGCAGTGGGACAGTATAGGCTAAATAAAAAATTGTTAAATGGGGGACAAAGCTGCTCGCGTAGATAGGATCGCTCGTGTAGGATTCACAGAGCATGTAACCAGGGTTGGATTTTGTACTATAATTATAGTATTTATACTATAATTTCGCCCTTTGTACTATATACTATCCACATCTAAGGATAGTACGTTAAAATACTATAATTTCAAGTATGTTCCCGAATGCTTAGTTTTACGTCATATCAATATTTCGACCGTGCTTGTGTATACCTATCTGACCGAATTCTGATCTTGCGATGTTTTCTGTCGATGGCCAGAGATTCCCCGATTATCCTCCGCAGTATTGTACACTTCTCTCTTTCCACTAATCTCGTTCATTCCATTCCATTCGAAATGCAATCACAGTGACAACACTAGCTTGTGATTTTTTGTGTAAAATAATACGTTTTTAGTGTTTTAATTAGGAAAAGTGGCAGTGATGGTCATGAAAATGACGATAGACCGGAAGTATCCACCCAAAAAAACAATTTCTTGAGTGCTGGTGTTGATTTTAATGACTATTAAGTCAAATTTAAAAAAATAATGAAAGTGTACTATATTTTTTTTATAAATACTATCCTTTTAATTTTTTTGTGCTATCTTTTTCAACCTACCTAAATCCAACCCTGCATGTAACACTTTAATAGGATTTACGATCTTCTCCTAGGTCCACCCTATACGTACCCGGACCGGAACGCGCTCCGAGACCGCTAAGTAGTGCCCAAAGTAAATCTTTTTTTTTAAATTACTCAACAGTGTTAGTGCTTTTATTTTTACGCTAAATCCAAGTCTGGTATATTGAAACCCTCCAAATAACTGTTTGCAGTCCTTCACGAAGTGTATTTCAAACTTTATTAAACAGTAAAAAAATTGTTAAAAGTGCCGTATCACCAGTGACTAGTCCGCGAGTGCACAGAATTCTAACGCTTGTAAGAACATTATAAAAGTGAAAGTCCTGCGTACACGCAATCTTCATCGCGCTGTCAGTGCTACCAACCTCCCGGCGGCAAAGTTCGAGGTGTGTTCCAGCGACCAATATAAGTGAACTTGTTGCATTAGTGAATGGGACTAGTGGCGCCACCCCGACCACAAACAGTACTAATTAAACAAATAAAATTATTTTAACTACGTACGCGGTGAGTTCTCTTCAACCCTAACCTCGTGGTACCTGTAATACTATTACCTACGAGGCTCCACCAAACTACTAAAAGAATTTACTCAACAAACATTACCAGTTAATATGGAGGATAACAATATCACTATTCGACGAAAGCGAGAATTGGTTAACATGTCATGTAATTCGTTACCGGAAGCAAATGATAGCCCGTTATCTTTGAGCCATAGTCTAACGAGTTTACCAGAGTTGCCTATAAATAACGACATGGTAGTAATAACAGAACTAAGGAATTTAATAAGTGAATTAAGGGCTCGTGTGGACAGTGCAGATGCCGAAATTGAAAAGCTTTTATCAGAAAATACGTCTCTTCAAAAAACACTTAAGGAGCAACAAAATAAGATAAACAACCTTACGCTGATATGTTCTTCGAACAAAAGAATAATTAAAAAGAATATTAGACGTAGTTCAGTTCCGAGACAAATAGACTTTTCTAGCGCCAGTGGTACACCTGTTTCATCGATACAAAAGCGCCTCATTAGCCATGACAACACAGAGGACAAGTTAGACGTTCCCATGACACAAAATAGTGAATCAAATACTAATTTATCAAAAATGAGCACTGAAGTAGTACCCTGTTGTTCCTCAAAAGACAAGTTACACCTATTGCACGATGACATGCATAATACTGATGTTTGTCTGAATATTTCCACAGAGACAAACAGTTGTGCTTTATCACCCACAAAACATAACTTGAGTACGAATAAAAGCACACAGGACCAAATTGACCATCAATCAAGTGAAGTACTAGCTGATGTTGTTAGAATATCGAAACAGAGAATTGCTATATTCGCCGATCAGACTGGATACGGAATTCGAGAAAATTTGCAGGACTTGGTGGGAGATTCTTTTCATGTGACTTCATTCATTAAATCAAATGCGCCTCTTAGTGATATACTAATCTCAAGTTTGTCTATGTGTAAGGATTTTACCGATTCAGATTTCGTGTTATTTATGGCAGGTTCCTATGACAACAATCCCCTACAAGTTTTAAGCTCTCTTCATCATACTTTGCAGAATATGCCAAACACAAATATCTTAGTCGGCAGGGTCTATCGTAACAATTATTTAAATGTTTTGAAACTAAATGATATGTTAAAATTTATTTGTAGTAATTGCAATAATTCAAAATTTATTTTATTAGGCAATGACTATGATAACTACCGTAGAACATTTAATAAGCAAATTGCATGCAAGTTAATTTATAGGGAAATACTCCATGTGAGATATACAATTACCTACTCAAATTACCGGAAAAATGTGCTCAATAATAAGAAAAAATCATTAAAAATGCAAACACGAGATGCATGCATACAAACAGATTGTAATTTTGACGGCAAGGAGAAATTAGACGATAATACACCCCGATTATTAACAAATCCTTCTACTACTATACAGATAAATAATTCCCCTAGTTTTAGCGATATCGTTTGTTTTCGAGAATAAAGTAGAATCACGAAATTGCAAAAATCTTTCAGAACCCTTACCATCAGAGACGATCTGTTTAAAATTGTTTCACCAAAACGTATGTGGTATAAATAATAAAAAACTTGAGCTTGAATCATATTTTGAAACTTTTTGTAAAGACTTGGACTATGTTTGTATAACAGAACATTTTTTGAATGATAAATCTATTAATTTACTTCAATTAAGCAATTATAACTTAGTATCATATAACACAAGGACAAACAAAAAAAGAGGTGGTAGTCTTATTTTAGCGTATAGGAATAAAAAATGTGAAAATATTGATGCAATACAGAAGTTATATAGATCAGAAAGTTTTGAGGTTTGTGGTGTGAAGGATCTTGAGACGGGATTGAATGTTTGTTGTTGTTACAGAAGTCCAAATGACAAAAATTTCGACAGTTTCTTAAGGAGTCTAGAAAAATTGTTAGAACATTTTATTGACAGGAAGTGCGTTATATGTGGCGATTTTAATGTTGACATACTTGCGGAAAGTAAAAAATCTTTAGAATTTTTAAGTATATTAACGTCGTACAATTTTAGGCACCTTATAAATGCTCCAACTTTTATTCGAAACAAATCATACTCTTGCATTGACAATGTTTTGACTAATCTTTCTGACGATGATATAGAGCAGTGTTTGGTAGATCATAATGGTTTAGCAGATGGCCATGGCGGCCTTCTTTGTAATATAATTCTTGATAAGATTGATAACAAGACTAATGAATCTGAACGTACCATATTGATTAATAAAAGAGCATTCAATACAAAAAATAATAATGCTTTTAAAAAGTGCTTTCAAAATACAAATGATGATATCGTAGGCATCAATACATTTCTCAATTATTTTAATAAGAAATTTCGTGAGTTTTACCCAAAGAAAACCAGTAAAGTAAAACTGAGGAACAATAATCAGATAAAGTGGATTACTAAGGGAATTAAGGTATCAAGCAAAATGAAAAGAATATTATGTTCGGGCACCACCATTAATACTAGTGTTTATAATTATAAAATAAATTACGTAAGGATCTATAGAAGAGTCTTAAAGCACGCACGAAAGTTAGCCATATCATGTCATCTCAACAAAGCCAAAAATATATTAAAGGAGACATGGAAAATTGTAAATGATCAGACAAAGAGAAAGCAAAACAAAGAAGAAAAATTGTTCTAAACCTTGACAAAAAGGTGGTTACAGATCCGCAAGAAATAGCAGATACTTTTGTTGATATATTTGTGTATAAATCATCACTTTTAAAAATAGAAGAAGAAAGAGCGATGTCCTTCCTAAGAAACTCAACCTTGAGAGTAGAAAGTGAGATGACATTCAATATGACGACACCACAGGAAATAACAAAAATTGTACGTAAGTTGACAAACAAAGCGTCTTGTGGACACGATGACGTGCCAATATCGGTGATCAAGGATAATATAGAAATATTAGCGAATCCCCTATCTGAGTTCATTAATAAATGTATTGAAGAGTCTGTTTTTCCTGAACAACTTAAATTGGCAAAGGTGGTTCCGCTACACAAAAAGGGTACAAGAACGGATCCCAAAAACTACCGGCCAATATCCTTACTACCAGTTTTATCAAAAAATTTTGAAAAAATAATGAAAACTAGATTAATGACCCACTTACGTTTAAATAGAATACTTAATTTTAAACAATTTGGATACCAAAAGGGGATAGGCACCTCCGATGCGATAGATAATCTTGTGAATGACATTATTAGTAAATTGAATAACAAAATGAAGGTAGCTGGCTTATTTATTGATTTAAGTTCTGCGTTTGACACAGTAGATCACGAGCTACTTCTGGCTAAACTAGAGCATTACGGCATTAGAGGAAAAGCGTTAAAACTTTTGACATCTTATTTAAAAAACCGTAGAATGTACGGACGCCAGCAGGTCAACCTACCCGAAACTGTCAGATTTTCCCAATCAACCTTGAACCTTATGATTTAGCAATAAAGTCGAAAATCTATTAAAGAAATCTGACAGATTGTAGTAACTTGATGTGCTGGCGTCTGTACGTAGAAATTAAAGACATTAACTCAAATAATTGCGACGTAAAGTGTGTGAATGAAGTAATATATAAGTCAAAAATGACCAACATAAGCCGCGGTGTGCCGCAAGGATCAATCTTAGGACCACAATTATATTTAATTTTTACAAACGATTTATTAAATTTTATGAATTATATCCAACCCGACGCAGAAATTGTTATGTTTGCAGATGATACGAACGCCATAATCGGGTCGCCAAACTTAAATGAGTTGACAGAAAATGTAAATAAGTGTTTAAAGAATCTTTCTGTTTGGTTTACAGCAAATAATTTAATAATAAACCCAAACAAAACCAATGTTATGTTGTTTAAAACAACATCACGTAACAAAGATAGTATAGACGTCAAGCTAAAACAGGAAAATATTGGACTGGTGAACGTAGTTAAATTTCTAGGAGTTTATATAGATTCCCTATTAAATTGGAAAACAGAGCTCACCGCCATTGACTCCTCAATATCTTCAGCTTGTTACGCATTAAGAAGCCTCAGGGACGATATCAATCTAAAGCAACTAAAATCCGTATATTATGCATTAGTAGAATCCAGATTACGATACAGCATTATGTTTTGGGGGAGCAGTTATGGATATAACTGCCAAAGAGCATTCATATTACAGAAACGTGCATTAAGAACGATTCTTAGAATCCCACAACAAGAGTCCTGTAAAGAACATTTTAAAAAATTAGGTATTTTAACAGTACCAAGTTTATATGTTTTAGTACTTCTCAGCCACTTTGCGAAATACATACACGAGCACGAATCACAAGAAGAACGTGAACTTAGAGAGAAAACTAGAAGAAAAATTATAAAAAATAAAATTGCACCGAAACTTAATATTACTAAACATTGCTCTAAATACCAAGCAGTGGAATTATTTAATAAGTTGCCTACTGACCTAAGATCATTGATTTACAAAGGTACTATATTCAAAGCCAAACTTAAAGCATTCCTGTTGAATAAATGTTTATATTCTATATCTGATTTGGTGACAAATGATGGTGAATAGTTTTTATTAATTAGTAATTTACCTTTTTGACATTAAATATATATTCAAGACATTGTTAGATTTTTTACATTTTAGAGAATAGGTTTATAAGTATTGACATTATTTGACATGATAATATTTACAATAGTTAATATAATTACTTTTTTGACATAATATTTATCATTTGTTATTGATTTTATTTTTAGTGAAATTTACTGTTTAATATTCATTATTTATTGTTTTTAGCTGTAAAATATTAATTGATGTACTACATAATTTCAAACACAATGTAAATTGTTTTATGAATAAATAATAATAAAATAATAATAATAATAATAATGGTGCTAAACGAGCAGCAACAGAATGGTGTAGTTTCTGCACGTTCCCGGGCTTGCGAGTGTGAAATTGCCATTTTTAAGCCCTTGTTACTGAGAATGTTAATTGGCAGATCTTATACCGTTTCATCCCAGCCTATCTCAAGATCTAAATCATTGTCTTATTGTATTTCCAGAATTGTAGTAATTAAAAACATCAATACAACCATCCAGAATAATATTATAAATTCGAAAGTAACTCTGTTTGTTTGTATGTTACCTTTTCACGCCTAAACCACTAAACGGATTTCGATAAAATTTGGCAGAGAGTTAAATTGCATGCCGGGGAAGGACATAGCATAGTTTTTATCTACATATCTCGCGGACGAAGCCGCGGGTGGAAGCAAGTAGTATTATATGTATATTACATAATTATTACGGTCGCGAATCATATATTTTATTCAACATGCAACCTGACACTGACCTGCAAATTGCAAGAAAATTTGAATTTCGCGGCCTACCCTTTAGAAATGGAATCTTTCCGGCAATTTTATTTTTCACAGTTTTTTCGAGAAATAACATGAAAGTCAAACTTATTTATTTCTTCGGTCGCTCAAATCGATACTGTGATGGTGATGCATAGTGCGATTCACAGACAACAATAAATAACAAAGACTACAATATAATCACAGAACACTATTACTCCTTTATTGCATATTCTTGATTTAAAATTCTGTATTATACAACTTGTATGATAGAGATCAGTGAAATAAATGCTTTGAGTTTGAGCATAAATCTTCCCAAATACGGCACTCTGAAGGGTGCTGGTCCGACTCGCACTTGGCCAGTTTATATTCTGTCAATTCGACAGTGACATTGACAACTTTAAGTCTTTGACAAAAATGAAATGACAAACGGCACGGCTCGCAGACGCAAAGTTCTCTCTGTGCACTCGCACTGCCCATTGTTATTATTGTTCATTTAAAAGCCGGTACATAGAAAAGATAAAATTTGTTTGATTCATTTCATAGTAGTTAGAAGAATAAATGACCGACAATAAGTGACTACATAATTCAAAACATTAAACAACATGGCTGTGCAAACATGGGATTGTGATCTGCTGGATCAATCACTACTCGAAGAAGATGGAATTACAATGCCTCTACCCAATTTTGAATCAGACCCTGATCTCCTCATATCAAAGGTTAGATCTAAAAATATACTTTATTGCTTCTTGTTTTTGCTCTTTTATGACTGATCAGTTTTGTTTTAGGTTCGTAAGCACTACATGGAATATGTGATCAAACTCCTGACTTGTAACTATGAAACACACCAGAAACTGGTAAACAAAAACATATATCTTCCCAGTGCCATTTGGACATGCGCTAAAAATATAGAAATGGTTGCCGCTCAAGCTTGCATGGTGGCGCAGCTTTACAGAAAAAATATTATTGCAGTGGTAATTTAAATTTATTTGTCATTGTTGTAATATAATTGTGCTTTTTATTTTATATGAAGATTACATATTTTATTTTGAAACAATTCAGGTTAATGAATTGAAGAGAGATACAGCAAAAGGAAAATTGAACAAGAAATTGCTACAGTGTTTGAGTCAGCCTCCACAAAATAGTAAAAAAACCCAAACTCAAAGCACTTACAAAGATACTAATAATTGTCAATGCGGCCATAACAAACGTAAGAGACACACTGTGACGGAATCACCAAAACATGTTGAAAAACAACTGTTAAATTTAGTTAGTGATAATCTGACCAATATGCGTATGCCAACAGCAGCTAACTACATTAATCCGTACCCACCTATAACTAGTGATACAAATCCACTACCAATACAAATCCAACCAGAGGTTCAAACAATGACGCAAGTTAATACTCCTGCACCAATGCCCATTAAAAGGATGTCTGTTGAATCCCAAGACTCTGATGAATTAATGATGAAATTAGAGAAACTCTTTGAAGGAGAAGCAAACGATGATGACTTATTTGAAGGTGCTCTTTATGATAAAATGGATTCACTCCAAGATGAGCAGACTAAGAGAAATAACTATATTTTGGAAAGCAGTATAAATAACACAGTACAGGACTCTGTTATTGAAAATCATTCAGCTCAAATTAAATTACTAGATGAGAGGATAGCTAGCTTAGCAGGGTTAATAGTAACTAATGATCATGTGGTACAGAAGACTGAAATTCATGAAACCAGAAAAATTGGTCATAGTAAGTGGTTGTGCGAGGAATACTATTTGAAGCAAAAGTTGTATGAATTACTAGACCAAATTGGAGACACTGATAGAAAAAAACTTGAAAAGGTTTGATGATTTTTTTTATAACAAATTTAAATAAGTGCATTTACAATATAAATATTTCGTGTTTTTCTGAACACCATAAAACAATATTATTGGTAACTCATACAATATCTTTTTATGCATGTGCTGATTAAATAAAGTTGTAAGTACTTAGAAAATAAATTGATTTGTGACTGTGTTGGTTTTTATTGGGTACTAAAGTGACGGTAGGGGTAGCTCCATACAAATAAACGCTCGCCAAAGTCCTGCCGAGGTTGCGGTGTTGTGTATCTTTGTTACAACCAACAAAACAATATTTATTGCAGTAATGTTATGTGAATACAACACATAAAATTTAAACCACTTTAAAAATGTTGTATGTTTGTAGTTTTATGCTCTGCAGGGTAATTCTAATTGCGTAACACTATTAGTAGCAATGGCTTTAATTTTGAAAGTTCAATTACATTCATTGCGTCATTTACGTTGTTGAGCGTTAGCGATTAGCAATATCCTTCAAAATGATTGAGATTGATAGTGTGTTACGCAATTAGGATGCTGTTCATGTAAAATTTCTGATTGTATTTTTTTGTCACAGATTAAAGAAAAATTCGCACAGTTGTTTGGTTATGATAGTGAAGATGAAGGAATTTTGTCGCCCTTGGACGAGACATCCGAATTTATAGCTAGTTGTAAAGAGCGAATTGCGCCATGGGTGGTGAAGCTGCTGACACCCCTTTACAAAAAAGAGCATATAAAGGGCAAAACAACATTTAAAGCTTTAGTCAAACATTTGCTTAGACTTATATACCAGTGTAGTCGATATCCAGGTATATGATTTTATTTTTATAATGATCTATTTCTAACATTCTGTCCCAGGGCTCGGAAACCGGTTGAAATTCGTAACCGGTTACGGTCATTGACCCCAAACCGAAATCGATTTAGGTTAAGCTTTGCAGTTTACCGGTTTTTACCGGTTTATGCGGGAAACCGGTTTTTCATGAATTTTGGTTTTGATAGTGGAAATTAAGTTTGAACCCCCCCGGCCCCCACCACTCTCGCGAGCACGGTCTGGACGTTGCGATATCATTTAGTTACAAAATTTGATTACGGAATTAACCGGTTAATTTGGGTGTCAAAACCGTCTAACCTTTATCATTTGGGTTTCATAAGAACAGTTCACTTGTTTAACCGGTTAATGAAGGAACGATATATTTACCGGTACTTAATCGAAACTAACCGCTCTTTTTAAACCGGTTCAGAGCCCTGTTCTGTCCTATTGCTAATATAATATTATTTAAATTGCAGAGGAATATGAAGTGACTAGTTTTGTGTCTGATTTCCTGAAAAACCACAAGACAATCAGTTGTGAAGCTGACTTCAAGGAATTCAGAATTGAGAATATCTAAGTATTCATAGCTTAAGATACTCTGTACAACAGAGTTTGTGTGGCCTATATAAACTGATAGTGTTAAGACGTGTGTGAGATTCAGCACTAAAGTGCTTTGTGATTGTAACAGTTTCGCTCGAGGAGTTCTAAATTAAACATAATGTAACATTTAAAAGATGTTTTATTGATGTAGGTAATTTAATTATTTGTTTATAATTTTTTCTGCTTTTTAGACTCTGATTCACATTTTTCAGTTAACTTTCGTTTTTCAACTTTAACAAACCAGGAGTTTAATGTTTTTTGGGTGCTTTTCTTATTTTTCTCCTCTTCAGGTAATCTTTTATTACAATTTGTAGATTTATTTCTAGAATTGTTAACTGCTGTTGAAACTTGATGCCACGATAATAATTTTATTGGTTTAAGATAAGCAAGGGCCATGTCTGGTTTAACATTATCAATATCAAGCCATGCCTGAAATAAAATTTTGGTTTTTACCTTGAGGGAGGAGTCAGTTACGAGCGCGTGGCGACTGACACCAAGAGCCGGTTTGGCCCGCCGCATTATAAGTTTCACATCAATAATACATAGATTCGAAGAGTTCACGAAAAAACTCTTCGATCTAGCTCTTGGACTATACCTTACTAATTGAACTCATTATATCTCCTAAACTAAGACCCGATTAAATCTGTGACTTGGCGACTGATTCCGACTAATTGGCGACAAAATATGGGAGAAAACAGATCTTCGCTAGGTAACCTAGTTTTTGAGATATAAATGTGGCCCTGCTGCGTAGACACTCCATATCGGCCACCTATAAACCCTTATATCTTTTGAACCAGTGACCGACAAATTCTGATATTTGGCGACAAATTTTTTGTGTTATCAAAATTAAAATCCCTGATGGTGGCTCTGCCAGAGTTAGTGACACGACACCCTCATAGGTAGAAAAAAAAAACATTAAATTGTTGTCTGTTAAAAATGGGTACTTAATTAACCTGTATTTGCTCATCACTGTCTAGTACTGCAGGCATCCTGTGGTGTAGCCAATCCAGAGTATTATTAGACTCCATTGTAATGACAGAATACGAATAAATGATTGTATCTTCATTTTGCCAGACATGATATAAGCCTGCCATCTGTAGGAGGCGTACTCCTGTCCAGCCAGTCTCTTCATTAAAGTTATTGTTCCATGTATCAGGTTCATCAATCTGAAATTCATTTAGGTGGAAGTTAATAGAATGCTTGTTTGATAAGCAGCTATTCAATTAATACTATATAAATGAAACCACATTACTCAGTCATCAATGTTATTGGAATCTTTGGAGAAAACACAATAATTATTGCTATGAAAGACAAGTATAATAATTAGACTATGTTTTACCCTCATACAGGCATTTATGAAAACTAATGATTTTCTGTTTATCAGTAATAGTCAATCCTATTAGTAAGGCCAATCCTCAATATGAATAAATCCTTTACTCTCACACGCTGGCAAAGAATTATGTTTTCATAAAAAACCCGCCAAGTGCGTGTCGGAACACGCACAATCAAGGGTTCCGTAGTTGGAATGAATTTATCCCAAGAACAAACTTAACATAACTTAGTTGAAAAACATGTTTTGTTCTCCCATACATTCTAACTGAAAATGTAAGTTTGCATGCACAATATTGAGAGATTTAAGTTGTTTTAAGACCACAGACTTCTTATAGGTTTTTCTGTTATCTATAGGTATAGAACTATTTTCTGTATTTTTTTCATAATTTTAGGTTCAGGAGTTTCGGAGATAGGGGTGGGGAAAACTAAATTTTCGTCTACTCTCTTAAATAATTTTCAATACAATCTACTTTAAAATTTTGAAAAAATATATTTGCGATCCTCACAGTAAGCCCTTTCATTTGATATATCACACGGTACCTATTGCGAAACTTTTTATTTTCTATTTGCCCCCAAAAATTATCCCCATATTGAAAATTTATTTATTTGCGTTACACGTCTGTTTGGGTCTATGTGTACCAAAGGACAATGCTCTTGGATGTATGGAATCCCGTACCATTTTGCGTCAAAGTCAAACTTTGTTTTTTATAGACTACACTTATCATATTAACTCCCACAAAAGTTATTTTTGTAAACAAAACCCGGGTTTCGGATATTTTCAAAAAAATCAAAATAACCGAAAGACTAGGCACCTACTTTATTTTGTTTGACATGTCATACACGAACGGCAAAAATCGCACAATATCTGCAGCAGTTTCGGACAATGTCTTCGCATATTGCGTTGAAATCTTAATTAACACAACATTCTTCTGGAGTAAATGCATTATAATATAATCCTTCAATTATACACAGGAAAACAGAAATACCTATCAATTTCATGCAATTCGAAAGAAACGGAAAAAATTAATTGGCATTGACGTCCATATCCGGAATTGAATCAATTGCATAGATAAAATGTACAAATCAATTGAGTGCATTACCAAAATATTTTCTTTTTATTACGATTTCGTGATCCCGGTTAGACTTTATTGAAAAAATCGACCATTTTAAATGATAAATTGGTTACATTTTTTTAAGTATAAATAAAACTATCTCCATTCAATGTTATATTGATCATATCATTTGAAACGGAACGTCATGTAAAGGGAATCGAACCACAATCGGTCATTCTCCTTTCAACTGAATCGGTCCATTAGATTCAGAGCAAATTGGCTGTGACAGAGGGACGGACAGACACGAGTGATCCTATATGGGTTCCGTTTTTTCCTTTTGAGGCATGGAACCCTGGGTACGCCACAATTGCGGCGAAGTCCCCTCTTTGGGGAGTGGCTAGAGAGGCGCCACGGCGTCCTCACCTTCCGCCTAACACAGGTCCTCACCGGGCACGGCTGCTTCGGGAGGTTCCTGTTCAGAATAAGGCGGGAGGAAACGCCCGGGTGTCACCATTGTGTGGATCGCCCGGAGGACACGGTCGAGCATACGGCGGAGATCTGCCCAGCCTGGGCAGAGTACCGCCGTGTCCTCACGGCGGCGATCTCTCGCGTCAGGCCCTATTCCAGGCCATGGTACGGAGCGAGAGTGCATGGGAGGCTGTCGCTTCCTTCTGCGAAGCAGTAATGCTCGCGAAGGAGGAGGCGGAGCGCGTGAGGGAGAGGCAATCTTTGCGCCCTCACGCCCCTAGCCGCCGCAGGTGACGCCCCGGGCGTCGGGAATCATTAGCTTATTCCCGGCCACCGTGGGCGCGGGCTTGCGGACGGCGAGCAATGGGCAGCTCGCCGTCCGGTAAGGACCAGGCCCGGGTCGACCGCGCGTGAGAGTCAAAATGGCGGGTGTACCATAACTAATCGAATCCTTCCATTTACCAAAAAAAATGTGCCTAAATTGTACTATTTAGTACCTAGAATTAAAAAAATTGTACCTTCTTCCGAACGAAATTATTTCAAAATTAAGGTACACCCGCCATATTGACGTCAAGATGGCGGGTGTTCTATAGTATTTTATTATTTAACGATTACTCATAAAATATAATTACACCAAAAAATTTTACCTAAAATGTAAGTAAGTACCTCGGTTTAAAAAAATTGTACCTTCTCCAAACCGAAATTGTGTCAAAATTTAGGTACACCCGCCTTATTGATGTACGGACGCCAGCAGGTCAACCTACCCGAAACTGTCAGATTTTCCCAATCAACCTTGAACCTTATGTTTTAGCAATAAAGTCGAAAATCTATTAAAGAAATCTGACAGATTGTAGTAACTTGATGTGCTGGCGTCTGTACAGTCACGAGCATAAGTATGTATACAATTGGCTTTATTCAAAGGCGATTTTCTCCTTTATTTTTTAATGAAATTGTATGTTATTACGAACATAGTATTTTGGAACCCATAGGTTTATGTAAAGTGTCGTATTTCAACTTTGCATTCGTTATTTTGTGAAAAAATCGCAATTAAAAGTTGCCAAGTGTTGACATATTAGTGCTCGTGACTGTACAGAACGTTCGGCCAATCGAGGTCGGGGGCCGAACGTTCTGATATACATCAATATGTAGATAAATATGGGTATCATTTAAGCTATCACCAATTTAATTAGTTTTGTGTTTCTTAAATAATAGGGTTTGTCCTCCAAATAGTAGATCTGTCACCAAAATGTAGTCACCAAACAATGCAAAATCAGTTCCACAATAAATCACCTAAAATCCTGAAATATAAGGTCTATAATAATTTTTTTTTTTAAATAATCTCTTTTTCCATATTTTTTTTCTTTAAAATTTAGTCGTTTCTGGCCACAGTTTTAACCTAACCTAACCTAAGCTTTTTTTTTAAATAATTAACCTCGTAACTACACACATCAAAAGTGTCTAGGGATCAACATATATTTTTGCAATAACTTTTCTCCTGATTGATATTAATTAAAATTTTCTTTAAGGATTCATCAAATAAAGTGTTTTCGTTTGTCACAGTAACGATAAACCAAGTCACCTTTGCATTAATAAAGAAATTTGCCATTTTCCTAATAAAGGGATTTTTGACATTTGAACCACTAACACAAAAGTTCGAAAAAAAGACTGAAATAACAGTTTTCTTCAAAATTTTATTGGGTAACTTAAACAATTAATAATCCGTGTTTCTACCGCGAACACTAACAACACAAGAACATCGGTTTGGCATACTCAAAATGAGTTCATCCAAATCACGCTGTGGAATGGCCGCCCATGTTCGTTGCAACAACAAAAAAAGGTCTTCTTGCGACTGGATACCCTCCATATTCGGCAGAGCTCTTCTCTGTAGCATATCCCATGCATGCTCAATCGGGTTCAAGTCTGGCGACTGAGCAGGCCAGGGCAGGACATTGATGTTAGCTGCGGCGAGAGTCTGTCTTACAACTCTTGCGGTGTGCGGTCGTGCATTATCATGCATTAACTGAAATAAGGGACCGATTTGCACTTGTAGAGGAACGATGACGTCTGATACAATCGTCTCAGCATAAATTTGAGCGTTGAGGTTGCCTCTGATCCAAATCAACTCAGTTCTTCCGCCGATCCAAATACCCGCCCATACCATGATGGTTCCACCACTATAAGGATGGACTTCCTGGCAGGATTTTAATCGCTGTTGGCGTCCAGGGGTTCTCCAGTGTCGTATACGTCTTGTATCCGGTCTCATACCAAAACGAGACTCATCAGAAAAGCACACGAAACGCCATTGTTCTTCTGCCCAATTTCTGTGTTCAAGAGCCCATTGATATCGAATCCTACAATTGTGCATTGCTATAGGTGGTACCCGTAGCGGTCTTCGGGAATGAAGGTTCACTTCATGCAAGCGGTTTCTGACTGTGTGGTCGCTAATTAAGTCCCCTGAAGAGTGATGAAGCCTCACGGCTAACATCATGGCGGTTATTGTTGGAGCTCTTCGAGTTAAGATTTGAATGTATCAAAGTCAAAGTCAAATCATTTATTTCAAATAGGCACATTAAAGGCACTTTTGAACGTCAAAATATCGGTCTTGTCTCCGTGTGGTGCAGCGATACCGTCCTCCATGGCGCTCAGCCACGGTACCAGTGCTTCGGTAACGTGTCCAAAGTCGACTGATAACACTCTGACTTGTATTCAGAGCTAAAGCCACAGTACGTTGCCGGGAACCAGCTTCTATCATTCCCACGGCTCTGAGCATTTCTTCCCTGCTTAAATGACGTCGCCGCTCCATAATAACGTTGGTTTTAATCAGTAGTAGGGAAACAGTAGCACTAATAATGTCTTCAATGCGTTGTATGTTTTTATAGGGAAAATATTGACAGCTGATTTTCATCTTTTACTCGAATTTGATTCACAGTTCCTGATTCAAATTATGAAATGCACCAAAAAGGATCCATATAAATTTATAAAATCATAAATTTATTACAAAGCCACATCTCAATCTCAAGAAATCCGCATAAAAATGCTTGATCCCTAGACACTTTTGATGTGTGTAATTCGGTTCTCGATAATGTCCATTTCAAGTAACAAAACTGTTATTATAAGAACGAAGTTTATATTCATGTAATGCAATATAATTTTATTGGTTATCGATCTCTTATTTTACACATATATTAACATTAATTTGATAATTCATACCTGGGAACAATTTTTGTTTATCTGAGAACGAAAATATTTCGTGGCGATAGATCTATTTATTAGGTGATACAACTTGATGACAAATATAAATTTTGGTGATAGAAAATATAGTTCCCGATAAATATTAAGATTTTCACAAAATAAAAAGTAATTTAAAAAAATTAAACCAACTTCAAAAAGAAATTAACTCAAAATTATGAAATAACTTTAATTTCGGAAGTCGGTGTCTTGGGATCTGTATTTTAGTTTTATGCCACCGACTTCCGAAATTAAAGTTATTTCATAATTTTGAGTTAATTTCTTTTTGAAGTCGGTTTAATTTTTTTAAATTACTTTTTATTTCGTAATTTTTAGTTTTTGCACTAGTATTTGACCAAGGTTTCGAGATGTTTTCTCTTTGACACTACACCCGTAGCTCTTATCAATAAGCCAGGCCGTCACACTTACACATATTAGTCCATATCTTGAAAATTACTGAATCGATCTTGATGAAACTTGCACTGTTCCCTAAGTTGAAGAAAATGTAAGCCAATAAAAAAAAATGGTCACAATCCGATTAATAGTTCCGGAGATATGCGTGGACAAACATACTTACATACACACGTCTATGAAATTTTGTATATTTGTTTGGAAGCCCTAATAGATCATCATATGTGAATATAATGCAATTCCAATAATATTACATACATACGTATCGAATTGATAACCTCCTTTTTTTTTTGAAGTCGGTAAAAATAGAAAAATAGGGGATTTTTCTATTTTTTTGTGAAAATCTTAATGAGCTTCACAGAATACATCTACTTACCAAATTTCAACAGTATAGTTCTTATAGTTTCGGAAAAAAGTGGCTGTGACATACGGACGGACAGACAGACAGACATGATGAATCCATAAGGGTTCCGTTTTTGCCATTTGGCTACGGAACCCTAAAAAACGGTATGGAACCCCTAAAACATAATTCTTTACTGATCAGTAAAAGAGGCCAGGCCCAGGCTACCATTTAATCCTGGATCTTGTCATATATTTAACTAACATCAAGTCTTAAGACTTGATAGAAGACCAGATAATGTTATCTATTGTTGTGCCTCTGGACATTTTGTCAGAGAAAATGTATTTGATATCTAGTAGAGACCTTAATACCATCATCCTGTGGAGCGTAAATATAATAAGGCTGTTTGACTTTAGACATCTTGTTAGTTGTCTGCCACTCGTAGAATCCCTCTGCAACTATTACGCATCTACCTCCATTATTCAGTATGGGACTGTATAATTTAGAACTTTTTATGTTCTCTAGCCGGCAATTGTTAGTACTTAAATTATGTGTTTTGTAGTCACCCTGCAAAATAATATGATTTCCTTTACAAAGTCATTAAACCCAAAAGCAAAAGTACTTGTGACAAAAACGATGGAACTATATTGTACCTTGTGCCATGGTGGTATAATTCCCCACATCATCGGTTTAAGAACTCTGTCGGATTGTGCGACATTACGGAATCTGCTTGAAGAAACAATCACTGGGGTCACATCTGTTGGCGCTATATTGTATGAAGGTGTATAGTCCTTACCCGCGTTGAATTCTGGCAGCCAGTCGGGTTTTGTGTAGAAATTATCATCTTTTGATTTGTAACTACAAGCGCACTGAACATTTTCTTTATTTAATGACCTGAACAATATTTACTTTCATTAAATCGTTACGTATAGGTATGCATTCATCCACAAAACATGATATTTAAGGGACTATAGCAGAAAAATATGGTTTCTACGCACAATCCAGTACGGCCACACATAATATGCTATTACTGTGCGATAATAAGATAAAATAGTATTTTAGTTATTATGATCGCTGTTCCAATATCACCACAGAGTACTTTGATAAGACTAGTAAAATATCACAGAACACTATTACTCCTTTACTCTTTGGATCACTGTTTTGTTTGTAAACACAGTGACAACTTTCAGCACAGATCAAAACAAAAAGTACTCTGTAGCGTCTGCATTGACATCATTGACATAGAAAAGTATGGACTGGAAATACCTACAAAAAAAGGGTGCTGTATGCACCCTATTTTTTCGCGTCGCGTTCGCGTCAAATAACTTTGCCGTTCTGAAGTAGGCAACAACAACAAGTCACTGCGCAGTAGTTAATCCTATATGACGGAGGTTACACGTTCATTCTGATGTCAGTTCAGTCTGTGACCTTGATCACGTCTAGAATGATGGCAGAATGATGGAATGACGCGCGGTATTACACGGTAAGTCAGACTGACGATCAGTCTAACCGAAAACTTCTACGCGATAACACGCATGCATTTGGTATGGATTTTAACAAGAAAAATAATATGCTCCCGTTGCCTTCGTAGACAGGGCTAATATTATAATAGCGTTAGTTTATGGCGGCGCGCGGCGTACCCGTGAGTGGATATATTAGTAGAAAAAGAAAGCGGTGGTATAAAAAGTGGCTAATGAAAAGACCATAAATTCACTTAAATTTACTGAATGAGATATGAGACAGATAAAGATAAAGACATATTTATTGCATAACTGTGTACATAAAGTTCTTATACATATTTTTTTGTTTGTTTCAACAGTCTACCCGAGTCGGATATGCAATAGTAATAAGAAATTGGGTACTTACAATTACAAATTCTATTTTTTATCAAAAAACTCATGCAGATTAGGGATGTGAAAAAATAATCGATTATAGAAAAAATCGATTAATAATTGATTTTTTTCTATAAAAATCGATTTTTATAATCGATTTACATATTACAAAAAATCGATTAATAAAAAATCGATTTCTTATTCACTGCCGATTTTTTTCACCTAGAATTTAGAACGGCCGCGCAACACAGCTTTTTAGTCAGGAGCGCGAAGCCGCAAAGTACCGCGAAGTGTACCAATAACTAATAAATGAATGACGCTAAAGGGCGCTCCACACGGCTAAGATACTATAATATTTTATCTTTGTAATCCTTTTGTAATCCCCATAAATATGAAATAAATAATATTATCTTCGTCGTGTGTAATGGTCCATTGAATTGTATGGCGAGCGATATTGTATCTTAAAGGGGAAGCGCTAAGGTGGCCCGCGAAATTCAAATTTTCTTACGTTTTTTACAATTTGCTGGTCGGTATTAAGTTGTACGTTGATTAAAATATGATTCGCGGTCGTAACAAATATGTATTTACAGAATTATAATCATTACAATCAGTAATACAACTTGTTAAGTTAGTATAATCCCCAAATGTCAAGATTTCATGAAATAGTCATTCTTGGGGATTACATGGTCTTAGAGAGTTGTGTTGATGACTTTAATGATTATAATAATTTTATTCTGTAAATACATATTTGTTACGGTCGCGCAAAACTTTAACTTAGAAAGATGTATTAATGATTCTTAGGATTAAAATTCTCTAAATATGTACCTGTTATTGTCGCGAATAATATTTTGATCAAGATACAACCTGACACTGACCTGCAAATTGCAAAAAACTTAAGAAAATTTGAATTTCGCGGTCTACTACTATCCATTCACCCTATGAAATTTCTTCCTGCGAAAGGAGAAATTAAAAAAAAAACCTTTTTTGTGTAAAATTAATGTTTCGCTTGTTGATATTATTATTAAACCCTTCGCATGTCGCGTGTACAGGGTATGTACGGACGCCAGCACATCAAGTTACTACAATCTGTCAGATTTCTTTAATAGATTTTCGACTTTACTGCTAAAGCATAAGGTTCAAGGTTGATTGGGAAAATCTGACAGTTTCGGGTAGGTTGACCTGCTGGCGTCTGTACAGATAACAATAGAATTTCATGCGACGGGTTAATAAAACTGAGTGCTGTGATAGTGATTATCGTTATTTCAGGCGTTTAATTTAATCTATCAAAAAAAAAAGGAAAAAATCGATTATTTTTTAATCGATTTTATTACTAGGCAAAATAATCGATTAATTAATAATCGATTTTTTATGTATACTGTCACATCCCTAATGCAGATTATAAAATACCTTATCAATTAACATTTTCTTCAATTTATTTTTAAACATATTTCCATTTAATTCTTTAATTGCTGGCGGTAACTGATTGTACACACGAATAGCAGTAACATAGGTACTTTTATATTACATCATATTGTTAATAACTGGTAAATTAATGTCATATTTATATTGTTTCCGAATATTTAGACACAGGAGAAGAAGATGACTATGCTGATTATTATCGAATTAAAGAATTTAATTTTAATATTTTTATTCGTTTTGTTCCAAAGAATAGGTAACATTTCCTAATGTAAGAATAAATTCTTTCTCCGGGGCTAATGGTAGAGATGGGGACGTCGGGAGCGGCGAGGGAGTCGGCGCAGGCGGCGACATGTCGTGCGACTCCATCGCTGTCTAAGCAGTGACTGACATCAGACTGATAGCTAATAAACACACGTTCATTCTGGCATCAGTCTGACCAGACTGACAAAAATTATTAAAATATTTAAATAATCATCATTCTGGACCATCATTCCATCAGTCTACGTGTTACACAATCAGTTTCCCGTCATTCTGACATAAATCATAGACTGAACTGACATCAGAATGAACGTGTAACCTCCGTCGAATACAACAGCAGCGCGGATTGGCGCGGCTAGGAAAGAAGAGCGGCAAAGTTATTTGACGCGAACTGTATGTACAGACGCCAGCACATCAAGTTACTACAATCTGTCAGATTTCTTTAATAGATTTTCGACTTTATTGCTAAAACATAAGGTTCAAGGTTGATTGGGAAAATCTGACAGTTTCGGGTAGGTTGACCTGCTGGCGTCCGTACCTGCAACTCGTATTGTCGCATAAAATGGCTGCCATTGCTAGGGTAGGGTTGTGTCAGTCAAGGAACATAGGGTATCGATACTAAATATGAGTCTTAAGCCAGAGACACATTACTGTGTCGTGTTGTGTCGTGACTCGGAATCGGAATACACCAATCAAACGAATCTGTTCAGCAGGACTACGTCAAATTACAACGTGTATTATTGACGTGTAAAAGTGTTTGTACAAACCTACTTACAAAAAATAAAATCATTTCCTTTTTTTTTTTTTTTTTTTTTTATTTATTCTTCAACAAATTTACATTTGTGTCGAACAATGGTTTTAACAATAAATGTACCTAACACAGAATTAAATAATCATCATAGTCAGAAAAGAAACATAAAAGAAAATATTAAAATATTACATTCCACATTGGTCACAACATTATTAGTCATAATATAATAATAATTTCATATAATAATAATGATAATATAATAATTTAACTTAATATTATTTAACTCAAAATTAATAAAAATAAAATTCAAAGAAATGTATGTCATTATGAGTCATGATAGAATGTTGAATAATTATATCGTATGAAGACATTAGAATATATTAGTACACCCACTATATTAGTGCCACATATTAGTTCGAACTACTTATTATCTTTAAGAAACTCTTCTATGCTGTAATAACATTTCTTCAATAACAATGACTTTAATTTTCTCTTGAATTCGTTTGGATTCACAGAGTTTTTAAATTCTACAGGCAATTTATTATACAGATTTACTGATTGCACTCTTGAGGCATGTTTAACAACGTTAAGCTTAGGCTGTATGAAATTGGGTAGATCCTTTCTTCGCGTTTTTATTCTGATAAGTCTCTGTTCTTCTGTCTCAAACTTATGGATATTTTTAATAAAATGACTAAGCAGGACCAGAATATAGAGGCATGGCACTGTGAGAAAGTGCAGTTTCTTAAAATGATCATTTCATTTCAACGAGTTTTGATTGGCTAACACTGCGTCAGAAGGCGTCACGACACGCCACGACACGTAAGTATGTTTCCGCCGTTACTAGTTATCACATTTGGATCATAATAACTTGTAACTAGGGTTGCCAACTATACTTTCTAATAACGTATCCTACTTTATTTTCGATTAATTTATATACTTTATAGTTTTGCATAAAAATAAAGGGTGCATACTTTATTTCTAATCCTTTGTGATGCGTAAAACGAAAGACTCATGTTAATTACCAAAGTATTTTTTTTTAATTAAAGTTAGAATTTTCAGAGAAAAATATTATAGTTATGCTTAAGACAAACCAGTTGTGAAGAGAAATGGCAATATATACCTACTTATAAATGCATCTGATAGCGTAAGTACCAAATGTAAAAACAAAATATTTGTTTTACATTTGGTACCAAATGTAAAAACAAAATATTTGTTTTACATTTGGTACTTACTCATTGTATACTCACATACTCGTATAGGTACTCATTGTATATTACTTGTATACTCATAAGAAATGGTCATCAGTGGAGAGAATTATCGAAAATCGCTAAATTATCTATAACGGGTATTTTTGAATGCTGCGCCATAGAACTTATACATTATAGAATTGTAATTGTATGTATATATAGAGTACCAAATTCCAGTAATTTTGATGAATTTATGAGTAGATTAGAGGTATTATTACGTGTTCTGATAAAAAAACCTTTTAAAAATGTTGTACTGGCGGGTGATTTTAATATAGATATATTGAAGAAAAACAAAAAGACTATAGAATTTGAAAATTTATTATTAAATTTTAATTTAAAATTATATTTACCTCAACCTACTCGTTTAAAGAGCAAAACATGCATCGACAATTTTGCGCATAATTTTGATAGGTATCGTAAGGCTATAGTTTTGGAACTGGCTTTGTCTGACCATACGGCACAACTACTCACTTGCCCGATTGCCACTGCAAGCACTAGAGATCATTGGCGGACCACTAGACGGGACTATAGTAAAGAGAACATAGACAAATTTAAATCCTACCTCAATAACCTATCGTTTGAAGTATATGAAGCCAAGGACCCAAACATTGCTTACAATGCCTTCACAGAAATGTTTTCTTTCCTTTATGCACAGTGCTTCCCTAAAACTTTTATCTCTGTAAAAGTAAAAAGAAGGCCTAGTTGGGTATCTCATGGTATTAAAATATGTAGCAGAAATAAACGTCAATTATTATGGCAATATAGACAAAAACCATCCGAAATTAATAAACATAAATTTAAGAGTTATTCAAAATTGCTTAAAAAAATTATTTATTTAACTCAACGTGCACAAAATATACATAAAATTAAAAGATCAAATAATAGATCTAAGACTACTTGGGAAATAATAAACCAAACAAAACTAAACAAACCAAACAAAACTAAACAAACCAAAAAACACTATAGACAAAATTCGATATAATAATGAAACTATAACTGACCCCAAAATGATTGCAAATATATTTAACGATTACTTTATAGATAAAACTAAACCTATGACTAGCTCGGGAACTACAGCCACAAAACATATTTTGGCCAGAAAAGACTCGATGTTCATGGCCCCAAGTCTAGCACTTGACATATTAAAAATTAAAACAGTGTAGGATACGATGTCATATTACAAAAATTGTTAAGTCTGTAGCATATGAAATCTGTAGCCCCATAAGCTACATTATTAATTTATGCATCAGAGAGGGTATATTTCCGAATGCGCTAAAAAAATCGATTGTAAAACCACTTTTGAAGAAACAGGATAGGGAGCTAATGGAATTTTACAGGCCAATATCATTAATACCAATAATTTCAAAAATTATTGAAAAATATATCTACAGAGAACTAAATGCCTATCTTGAAAAAAATCATATACTCTGTGATGAACAGAAGGGATTTAGGGAGAAAAAAACAATTAACTTGGCCATATACGAATTCTTGCATACTGTTATGACAAACATGGATAAAAATACATCAGTCTGTGCCATTTTCTGCGACATGACACAGGCATTCGATTATGTCCAACATAAATAAACTTGATGCTTAAGGGATAAGAGGAAACATATTTAATCTAATATAATCATACCTACAAGACAGAAAACAAGTAACGCAAATTAGTAGAATAAATATGAGCTCTAAACGTGAAGAGATTTTCACGTCATGCGAGCGTACCGTCCCTCATGGAGTTCCGCAAGGCAGTGTACTTGGACCACCCCTATTTACACTCTATATTAATGATTTCCCTAAATCCATTAAACATCCCATGACACTGTTTGCGGATGACAGTACGATAACTATTCCATGCCTTGATAAGAATACATATGAAACTGACATAAAAAATACATTAATTGAAGCGGTAACGTGGCTGAATAATAATAATTTAAAAATTAATATAAATAAAACTTTAATTATGCACTTTAGCCAACGATCATCATTATTCTCTAGTCTTGACATCGAATATAATAATAATAAAATACAGACAGCTAATACTACAAAATTTTTAGGCCTAACAATCGACAGAAATTTAAATTGGAAAGCGCATATTGAGGCTCTAGCCAAAAGAATAAGTAGTGGCGCATATGCGTTATATAAATTATCACGTACTCTAAATATAGAAGCGCTATTAACGGCCTACTATGGTTTAGTTCAATCCTTCTTTAGATATGGTGTTATCTTCTGGGGTAACTCAACCGATAGGGATATCATCTTTAAAAGACAAAAGTGCTGCGTAAGATCAATGTTTAATCTCAAAACTACCGATAGCTGTAAAAATTATTTCACTAAATATCATATATTAACATTACCTTCACTTTATGTAATGGAAATAGCAATGTTTGTAAGAGCTAATCCACATTTGTTTCCTCGTATGGCAGACAAATTTCCAAGAAATAGACGTGATGATAGCAAACTATGTGTACATACATCAAAAACTGCACTTATGCGCAAGAGTGTTTTTTGCATGGCACCAACTATCTACAACAAATTGCCCAAAAGTTGGAAAGAGCTAACTATACCTAAACTTAAACACACACTGAAATTGTTTTCGGCAAAAAAAGCATATTATAGTATTACTGAATTTTTAAGCGACTCATGGTAATTATTACAAGTAAATAAATATAATTAACACTATAGTAATTATGGTCATGTAGTGGTGGAGAACTTAAATATACTACCTATATTACAAACAATTGAATGCCTATTAGTAAATCGTCATTGTGATAATAGTGTACCTATACTGCAATATTGGACAATGAAAATTAATAATTGGATAATGTAATTAATTGGATAATGTAATGAATTGGATAATGTAATGAATTGGATATTGTAATTAATTGGATAATATAATTAATTGGATAATGTAATGAATTGGATAATGTAATGAATTGGATAATGTAATTAATTGGATAATATAATTAATTGGATATTGTAAATAATTGAATATATGAATGTGTGACTGATAATAATGTATAAGTAAGTGTAAAAATCATTGATTCAGTCATTATAATTGTACCTACCTAAAATATTTGCACGCCATGAAAAATGGCAGACATGTCGTGAGCCACTCATAATCTAAGATCTTGCATGCATGTTTTATTTTAATTCTGTATGTATACACATGTCAGAGCAAATATTTTTCTTTTCTTTCTTTCTTTCTTTCTTTCTTTCTTATTTACTCTCTGTTCCCGTCACTTCAGCTGTCATTGAGTTTTTTCGGTAATGAATCTGCAGTGGCGAGACGAGAGAAAAAGATAGTCCATAACTTTAATAAAAAACGAGTTATTTATTTATTAAAATCAGTACCAGGTACATATTTAACAAATTACAAAACATTGTAAAAGCCAATTATTTTTTAAAGAGTAACTGTGGAGTTTCTTGCCAGTTCTTCCCCATAGGAAACAACCAATTGGAACCGTGCACTTAGCTTCTGACGTTTCATAGGTGGCTATGATATATATATCTAGGATAATTGAGAGGTTTAAAATTTCTAATTAGTGGTATAAAATAGTATAAATTAGAAGGATTTTATTACCATCTAAAGCTATAATGAATGCGTTCATGGTCGTGCTACGAAGTATGTACAACACTGCAGTTTTAAACGGTAAAATCCCTGTAATTTTCTCGCAAATCTCAATAATACAAAAAATAAACAAACATTTGACAGCAAAACTACCACGAAACTTGTCGCATATGATGGCTGCTACAGCACTTACCTACAACTTACAGTACGTCACGACAAAATGTTGCCAAAATGAGCAACCTTTTAAAATCAAAGTCTCTTTTATCAAATACGATTATATTATTAGAAAGAACGAGACAAAACCATATTTCATATTCTGAATCATATTTCACTCATATTTGTATAAGCAAATGTATGTATGAACGCGGTGTCTCCATGTTTTTTTTCCTATCTCAATCGCAATGATTTTTTGATCTGAGGCACAGAGTACACACTACACTATAATCACAGACTTAGAAAAGAAGACTATAATATAATATCTGTGGTGAATCGTTAACACAAAAAAATTGAGATTTTTTTGGAGTCTGATTGTCATTGGAGTTTCCTCAATCCACAGCCTCAATCTCAATCTTCAGAAAATAAACTAAGAATAAGTTTTTTGCTTACCAATAAGCATTGTGTGCCATTCAAAATATTCACAGCAGACATTCCTACAATGGAATTCTTCTAATGTTAAGTTCTCATGGAGTGTCGATATCCGTCTATTTTTTGCGAAAATATGTGGAAATATGTCACACGTCGTTTTCGGGATACTTTGGAACGGGGTGCAAATGATCTTGGGCGATGCAGTACTACCTTAGTCAACAATGGTGCTGCTAATAACAACGACGCGAAAAATGAGTGCCCACCTGGTCCACCTATTAAGTGGCTTTCATTGCGCAAAACTAAATCGCACCAGAACGATAGCGGCACAAACGGTCCGAAATGGAGCTGCGAACACCGAGATAGAAATTGGATGGGTGCCATTACATGGGTATGTTTGTATTTGGCAGATTTATTTTTATCACTGAATTATCTTGAACAATACATTTGGGATAAACAGAACAAGTTACTTTTTTCCTTATTTTGTTTCTAACTCCAGTCATGGCACTAATAGTCAACAAGTGGGTATAGTATTTGTAAATGGCTAGGCTATGCACATGGGGTTGCAATAATATATCATGTAACAATAGAGTTACATTTGCAGTGTCCCACACATTAGTGGTAATTCACAATAACCTTGTGTGAATTATCAAAGAATTAACAAATT
Source organism: Oligia fasciuncula (assembly GCA_963082905.1). Classification (NCBI taxonomy): domain Eukaryota; kingdom Metazoa; phylum Arthropoda; class Insecta; order Lepidoptera; family Noctuidae; genus Oligia; species Oligia fasciuncula. Next base: position 9,883,699 of record OY720407.1, read on the forward strand.
GCTATGGAACCAAATGAAATACCGGTTGAGGCTCATCTTAGACCGTTAAAGATATTTAAAAAAAGAACAATTATTTCTTTATTTATTCCTTAATTAAAACTGTTTACAACCAATTAAAGAAATTACAGACAGTTTACACATACACATAAAACATTAAATATAATACACACACATACACATAAAACATTAAATATAAAACACACACATACACATAAAACATTAAATAAATCAAGTAAAAAGTTAACAACACTTTCATACATCCCTCTCACAGTACTTAATTAGTAGAATTAGTTTAGCAACAACATTGGGCGATATAAAACAAGATGACTGATTGGTGATTGGATTGCAAAACAAGAATAATCTAATTGCAAAGAGATGTTCCTATTACCTGCTTAGGCTTTTATTGGGCTGTTGGGGTAAAGGTTTAGTATAGAAAATAATCTAATAATGCAGTTTATATTTAAAAACATGAGACAGTAATGAATCATCATTCTGCCACCCTTTTTATTTGGGCTCGGCGCAACATCTCTTTTTCTTCCGTACTTTACACAGTCACTAGTGAAATGAAATTAAGAGCCTCAGGTTGATTCATCAGGTTTTCTTAGGCCAGCTTAGCTGGTTGATATGGTACCTATTCTGGTTAATCCTAAGACAGTACCTAAGATAGAGAATAGGTACCATATTAACCACAATAACATATGTTTTTCCAGGAAAGTGGCTTAAATAAACTGCATGACAACAATGATAAGAATGCTGGTCCACCCTGTAAGTGGCTTTTGCACAAAGGCTCTGAACTGCAACAGAGCGAAAATGCCACCAATGACATGAAATGGAGCTTTGACCAGCAAGATGAAACTTGGATGAATTCTAAACCTTGGGTATGTTTGTACCTAATTAGCAGATTTATTTAGTTGACTGGTATAAAATGTTTAATAATCTGGCATACTAACTGGAAACTTAATAAATGTTAGGTTTTATAAAGGGTGGCAGGGACATCGAGGCGCACACTGAAACCATGTTTTCAGCTCATGATTAGCCCCTAGCATAGAAAATTTTCAGTATTTATTTTAAAAAAACTGCTGTTTCATAAAAAACTGCAATACCTATGCGGTCAAAATGCCTAAATGTTTGGAATAGCCGGTTGATTCTGTAAAAATCTCATCTTGAATACTTAGGTGATATGAATTTGTTTTTGCTAGGAATTGTCACTGTTGACAGCTCACTTCACTTAAGTTTTCACGGTGAGATGGTTACAGAATCGCACTGCAGCAATTTTTTTAAAAATTGCCATTGAAAAAATTTTTTTTTTTTTCAGAATCATGTACTGCGGTGCTATTCTGTAAAAATCTCACCGTGAAAACTTAGGTGAAGTGAGCGTGGAGTGACCTGTCAATAGTGTCAATTCATAGCAAAAACAAACTCACTTCACCTAAGTTTTCACGGTGAGATTTTTACAGAATCGACCGGCTGTAGTGCGATTCTGTAACCATCTCACCGTCATAACTTAGGTGAAGTGAGAGTGGAGTGAGCTGTCAATAATGTCAATTCCTAGCAAAAACAAACTCACTTCCCCTGTTTTTTTTTTTTTTTTCTCCTTTTTCTTTCTATTTGCAATCGGTCGTTGGACCATAAGCTAATTTGTTCCATGACGAAATGGCGTTGTGGTGGAGCAGCCAGTGCTGCGCCTCCCACTTATAGAAGGTGGTTCCTCTTCAGCCTTTTCACCACCGCTGTCGGTTTAACAGTTCAGCAACTAGTAGGTTTGGATGCAAGGATAGGCGTTCCTTGTGTTGTTCCTTGTACCGCTCGATTTCAGAGCTTACTGTTGGCATTTGTAGATACTCGTGGATTTCGTCGTTCCTAGCAAACCAAGGTGCATTTACTATGGATCTTAAGATACCATTTTGGACTCTTTGTAGGCAGAGGATGTTGGATTTGCTGGCAACGCCCCACAGTTGGATCCCGTAGGTCCATATTGGCTTGAGGACCGAGTTATAAATGAGGAGTTTGTTGTCTACAGAGAGCACACAGTTTCTTCCCATGAGCCAATACAGGTTGCGGAACTTGTGGTTTATCTCGTCCCTTTTATTTTTAATGTGATGCTTCCATGTTAGGCGCCTGTCTAAGTGAAAGCCAAGATACTTCACACACTCTGTGTGTGGTAGGGTATCAGAACCAAGCCTGTCAGGCGGGGTGTTTCCGTGTCTGAGCGCGAAGGTGATATGGTTAGACTTGGATGCACTGGCACGTATCCGCCACTTACAGAACCATTTGTGAGTTTCGTCTAGCTGTTTTTGAAGTCTATTGCTGGCCATTTCTGGGTGGTCATCTACTGATAAATAGGCAATGTCGTCGGCATATGTTGCTATTGTTATGCTATCCAATGTGGGTAGATCTGATGTAAATATGTTGTACAACACTGGGCCAAGAACAGATCCCTGTGGTACACCAGCTTTCACTTAAAACAATCTTGATCTTGCTTCGCCCTGTGCCTTCGAAGTGAGCGTGGAGTGAGCTGTCAATAATGTCAATTCCTAGCAAAAACAAACTCACTTCCCCTAAGTTTTCACGGTGAGATTTTTACAGAATCGACCGGCTGAATCCATAGTAAAGAAGTCCCTGCCAACCTGATACTTGTTACTATAAAACCTTATTTATTATTTTTTAGCAAAATGCCTTTAATAAACTCAATGATGACAGTGAGAAAAATGCCAGACCACCCAGTAAGTGGCTTTCTCTTCGCCAATGCTCTGAAAATGGCACAAATAGCCAGAAATGGAGCATTGAATGTAGAGAAAAAAACTTGGATGGATGGCAAACCATGGGTATGTTTGTATAATTATGGCAGCACAGTAATTTTTTTTATATCTCACATTATTGCATAATAACTAAAATCAAGTTGGTGATTATTATTGTGGGAAATTAAATTCGAAAGTTTTTACTGTATATCAAATCATATTCATGGTGTCTCAACTGGTTTCAAATGGCCATCTTATACTTTACCAGAAGTAGAGTATATCTTAGTGATAAAAATAAATTTAATATTTCTAGGGGTGCATGAAGAAACGAAAAGAGAACAGTCAGAGAAATGCTGGTTCTCCATGTAAGTTTCGTTCATTTCGCCGCTGTAAATCGTTGGAGAAAGACAATGGCACAAATGATAAGAAATGGACTGACCAACACCGATGGATGGATGCTAAAACATCGGTATATTTGAATTCGGCAGGTTTTTCAATATGCCTCATAATTGAATATCATTAATAATATGAAAATGTTTTTTTTTTCAGGAAAGTTGTGTGAATAAATTTGATCAGAAAAATGCTAAACCACCTAGTATGTGGATTTCACTTTGCAAGTACTGTAAGTCATATCATAATGATGATGGCACAAATGACAAGAAATGGAACTTTCAGCAACTGAATAGAACTTGGTTGGATGCTATCACATGGGTGTGTTTGAATTTAGCAGAATTTTGTTTTGACTGAGATAATTTTTACTTAAGTGAAGTTTGACCATAAATATAAATATGAGTTGCTGCTTCCTCGAGATTTAAACTTACATTTATTCACTAGTTAGTACACTCCTCAAACATTGAGGAGTAGGCCTGAAACACTATTAAAGAATAAATAACATGCTCAATTTACATTGACGCCTTGACGGTAGGTAGTGGGGTCTACCTGTCACTGGACTGAGCCCTCCTACTCACCCAGTTTTTTTTCGACACACTGCTTAACACCCAGAGTTGAAAATCAAACAGTGTGCTTTTTGTTGGATTCTTAATGCTGAGCTCAGTGCCCCACTAAAATACCGTCTATGGAAATTGAGTGTCTTGTTTTACATTTTTAGTCTATCTCTAAAAAATGTGTTGGATGCCTAGTACATTGAAAAGTGTACTACTAGTGAATTAAGTTAATCTCGAGGATGCAGCAATGAAGTTTTATACTAATGTAATATGCCATTTATTCACCAAATCATGCATTCTTTTTACAGAGTGGTGTAGCAGTTTTGGGATGGTATACTAGTCAACTCATTCATTTTAAACTGAAACAGCATTGCAGACTCCATGAATCAAAATGCCTTCCTGTAAACAACTTGCTAACAACTATCTACCCATATATAACAGACATGAACAAAAATGATTTTCATATGGATTCGGTTTCCAAAATTGGAAAAGTGTTTTCTCATTTCACTCCCACTGTGTATTTGATGGCCAATGATCCAAGTGAGAGTCTTAAAATCAAAGACAATGTATCTGGAAATCTATCTGGCGATGCATCTGGACATATCTCTGGCAACAGCGCACAAACACACCCCCACAGCCCTACAAACGCACAGAGCCACCTCACCTCACCACACCACACACCAGGTGATGACTTGGGTGGGGTGTTGAATTCGATTGAAAACAGACTTGGTCTAGCTTCCATTGAGAATGGCCAGTACCAAGATGGACTTAGTTTACTAAGGTAAGTTTTTCTTTTTAAATAAAATGTGTTATATTATGTGGAACATCAGCAAAGTACCTACATTATTGTTGTTTTATCATTTCTGTCATTCTTCTAGGTCTGCAGCAGAACGAAATCATGCTCCAGCCATTTATAACTTAGGGTTGTGCTATGAAAAGGGCTTAGGAGTAACTGCTAATGAAAATACTGTAAGTAAACAATAATAATAATATTAAGTAATAAGAGTAGATTGAATAGGCCATTTTTGCACAGATTTATTTATTTTAGTGGTGCCACCTCTGATATACATGATAGTGCGTTAACATCACAACTTTTGCAGCAACTTTGGATGATTTTAAATTATTAACATTGACAGGCCATGGAGCTATACAAGTCTGCAGCTACATTGGATCACCCTGAAGCCCTTTACAACCTCGGCATTTTCTACGGCCAGGGCCGGGGCGGGCTCAAGGCCGACCAGGAAACTGCGGTCAGACTATTGCGCCTTGCTGCAGTGCAAGGACAAAAGGATGCTATTGATGCTCTTAAATATCTCGACGTGAGCATCTCTGAGCCTCGCCACAATGACGTAAATTCCAGGACTTATAAAGAACACACAAAATTTTCATCAAGTAAAAATATTGTTCCTACGCCGAGCAAACTGTTTATCGACAATATAAACTTCCTGCAGGCAACAGTTTGAAGGTAGTCGTGTTGGCTTTTTATATTATAAATTGGTGGTGGTTGATGCACCTTGAAATTAGTCGCTAAGCTACAATACACGCATAGCGTGTGAATATGCCATGTAATATAATTACAATATGGTAGGTACTTTCAATGGTGGTTTAAAGTTGATTCTGATTTTTTTAATGAGGGAGTGTTTATATTTCTACTTAATTTTCATTTCGTATAAATACTACTTTTATTAATGTTTCAATATTTTGAATAGAAGTGTCAATATCAAAAGTTAGTGTAAACAGTGCATTAAATTATATTTCTAAAGTTTTTTGCAGTTTACTTATTGGATATAGCATTACACAAGTTCTTTAAACACACTTTCATTATGCTGAAATTAGGTTGCTACTTTCTTGTGTAACGGGGCATTATAATTAAATATGGGCTAAGTAAGCCACATGACATCCTATATTCACAAATTTGTGACTCAAGTGGCACAGCAGCGCACCAGTCTTGGAACCAGTGAGACTTGGGGGTGTCATGCAATGAACTGCAACACGAGATACGCGGAATATACGTGTACGTTTTATGTGAATCTCTGTCAGCTGCACCACTAAGCTTTTCTTTTGCCAAAATCCCGTAACTCCCCATATTTTGTAATAATCTTCATGGTGCTAACTACTTCGCATCGGTAAAAGCTGTTTTCGGTAAAAAAAAAATCGGATACTAATCTTTTTCTTCCTCTCTCCTGTCGGCACAAGAATAGCTCTAAGAAAAGATTGATTAAGTTAGTCAGCCGGCTGGTTGCAGGCTGATTTTGCCCAGGATACGCCGGAGGTGACCGAGTATCAAAGTGATCTTGGTGAAGAGCCGCCCACTCCACCACAAACAAAAAAAAGGGCGTCAGCCGTCTAAAGCTTGCCAACATTATTTTCTACTAAAGTGAACAAAAAAATAAATGTGGTGTTGTTCCACAGACGAATTAAAATTAGATCAGATAAACCCTACAATATAAGTATTTTTTTTTGTGTTTATGCTTCAGAAAAACTTATTTGTAAGGGATGGATACTCGGACAACACTAGAGCTCCCTTAGATGTGCCGTTTATCGAATTGTGTTGTTTACTTAAATTGTTGGACACATACACCGAAATGGTGAGAAGTATGATTGTATAACTAGGTATCCGAAACTGATACGAAGTTAAAGCTTCAGTATTTTTTTTTTATAATCAGTAATGTTACGTAATGAAATAAATAAACTATACAAAATCTATCTAGCAGTGTTTCATTTAAATCTAGTAAAATCGGATGGAACCTTGAAAATATCTATCAATCAGTAAGACCCACGGGATAGAAAAAACAAGAAGACCCAATGGTATAGCATGAATACAAATTAGCCTGTAGTTTTATTCAGCAGAGGTGCCTTTAATTTAAAACAAAAACTTAACTAGTGGGTATACTTTAATTGTAACTTAAAATAATAAAACAATGCGCCTGATAAAATTTACTTATTCACTCTAACATCACACTAATATTATGAAGGCGAAAGTTTGTGAGTGTATGTGTGTTTATGTTTGTTACTTCTTCACGCTCAAACTGCTGGGGCAATTTTGATAAAACTTTGGTGTCACTGACTCTGGCAGAGTCACCATCAGGGATTTTAAGTTTGATAACACAAAAAATTTGGCTCTGCCAGTCAGTGATACTGCGATGTAGTGACAAAAATGTAAAAGAGTATGTTTAGATGGTTTGGTCATTTTGATAAATGAATTAAAGGAGACTAACAAAAAGTATTTTCAAGGTAAATGTGAGGTGACTGTACAGTCTTGTATCTCTCTTATGCTAATACTAACTGTTTTCCCGCGGCTTCGCCCACGTGGAGGTCGAAAATTATCTGACGGGAGCGTACTACCGGGTTAAAAAATATCCTGTGTGTTAATCCAGGTTAAAAACTCTGTGCCAAATTTCATCCAAATTTATTCAGCTGTTTTCACGTGATTCAAACTTTCACATTTATAATGTTTAGTATAATGATAATAAAAAAACCGGTCAAGTGCGAGTCGGACTCGCGCACAGAGGGTTCCGTACATAGAAATGTAAAAAAAAACAGGAGAAGTGGCAAGGGGGCGTCTGTGTCCACGCGTCATGAGCAACATGGGCCTGTACTAGGCAAATGGCCGTCTCCACGAACTAGTGCGCTTTCGACCGTGATCGTGATAAAATATAAAAATGCCGAGTTGTTCAGTGGTTTCCTGTAAAAACTGAAGTCAAAATAAAAACTTCGTATCTCATGGAATCACTTACCATATTATGTAAGTAAAAAGTATTTTACTGTATTTGTCTTTAAAATCATGAAAAACAACAAATCCTAAAATATTTCTTGCTTTTACTACGTTATTTTTGTTTTCAAATATCGCAGCGGCTGTACTATTTTTGCAGCAAATACATAGTAACCTCTCCTAAGTATGTCGCTAAGTGACTGGACAAGCAATGTATAAATTACAAAACGATACTTTATTTTTGAGGAGCGTCGCATAGTACAGCCGCTGTGTCTAAGGCTCAACACACACCAAACGAGCGTCGAATGAAAATAAAGTTCAAATTTATATGACACTGAAACTGCGTTCTGCTTCGCCGCTCTTTTGGTGTGAGTTGAGCCTTACGGCGAGATAGTGATGTGATATTGTGAAGGAAGATCCACTAACGTAGGCTAACGACAACAATGTCCATTGCCCAACGAATATATTGCTAATAAATGTTAATTTTTCAATTTGTCAACCGTTTTGAACCGGATATAAGACCTGTAAAGATGATGTTTAAATCAGGTTGGCTTGAGAAGATGTAAAATAATGTTTTTTTTTTAACTTCAATTATTTTTTTTAGCTAAATTTTATTGATTTATAATGTAACATTTTCTGGAAATATGGTTCTTTATTTTATTTTCAGGACCCAAAATTTTTTTTAGTACAATAATAAATGGAAGAATGGATAACTTTCCGATTTAGTCAATCACTAGCGTATATGTAAAATAAATGGCTTTTGCACAGCATAACGATAGCGACAGATATTTTTGTGTAAGTTGTACGGCGCATGGTAAATGCACGCTGTGTTTGATGAGTTAAAGTTTATAATTGATTGTGTAGTACGTTCTGATTATTTTATGAATTGCAAGTGTGTGCGCGACTTAGTATCTATTGCTTTTACTGAACTACATGTGTAGTAGTGGCGCGGTGACATTCCTTCTTGCCAAATTTCATGATTCTAGGTCCAATTTTTGTACCCTTACGAGTGTCAAAATATGCGGCTTAAATGCCCGTCTTTTGCGTTGACATAGAAGTTTGATTTTTTTACTGCTTCAAGGGAAGTATTTGATATTAATTGCAACAACAACAACTCCACGCGTTCCTGAAAAAAAGGGTCTTGACAGACGGATAACGAAGTGATCATAAAAGGGTTCCCTTTTTCCTTTTGAGGTATGGAACCCTAAAAAGGATCACTTTTAAAATAAAACACTCAGTTTTAGAGAATCAGTATTCTTTTTTACACAGTGTTAAACCTAAGCCTTACAACTGACGCCATTATACTTAAAATATAATACGAATCTGACTCTTTCGCTAAGCTATATTTTCAATAAAAATTTCTATCTGAGAGATATTATATCATTTTCCCAATTTTTAAAAAGAATACTACTATAACACATGAGTGCTTTTGCCACTAAAAAACTGGAATTTTATAACTTATATCTATTTAATATTAATATTCAAATTTTACACAAGGGCTATTATAAAATTCATAGTTCCTGGCACTGAGAAAGTTAAAAGCCCAAGTCGCCAATTGTTACTATGAGAATGTATCACACATTTCCGAAACAATTCACAGTGATTTTTGTTTCGCGGCGTATTTACAATTCTTAAAATGATTGGAATAACACAATTAGACCTTTCATTAAATCAGCGCTACATTATAACATTAAAATGAAATTGAATAATAATGATAAATAAAACTATGTGAATTGAACGATACAACTAGTACCATTGTCTGTACATAAACAGTCCCGTCGCACAGAAACTTACGACTAAAACATTGCAACATTATAAAAACGTAATCTAATATAAACTATTTATTTAAAAGTAATGTTCGCCGTCCGTTACGCAGACTGATATACAAAGTAGAAAAAATATACATGTCACCACAACAGCAGATTTGATAAGTGATTACTGACGCTGGCCCGGGCGCATCGTTTCTCGCTACCTGAAGCCAACGCTCGCAAATATCCGGTAAATAAAGGCTGTAGGACCGTGCCAGTAATTCGCGTCGCATTGCTGCATTAGTTTCAAAGCCGTTTACAGACTGGGGTGTACTCTGAAACAAGACACCAGAAATTAATCACAATCTGCAGAATAAATGATCGGATTTAGTTTCTTTACATTCACACGCTAATTTCGCCGCGATCATGAAGCTAGCGGCTTAATGCATTCGGACCCTGTACTGCCAAGCTGATCGATAACTGCAGAGCGTGATTTCTCGCCTCGACTCCTTGAGCGACAGTTAGGGGCGTTTTGTACATGTCCGTGACTACCGCCGCCCCACCAACGCCAATCTCTTCCATATTTGGTAAATAATTAGTACTCAATTGGTACTAATTAGTACTCGAACCACAAAATTGGTACCTTAGTAGTTTTCGAGAAAATCGACTTTGAAGGTGGTCCGGCGGTAGTCACGCTCCCTTCAGCAGGACCACCATGAGCGCCGAAAAAGGGGGCACGCAACAGCTATTCTAAGTATACAAATAATTAGTACCCATAAATATGATTTATTTCGTAAAAAAAACAGAACTCTAACATTTGTATTTACCGAGAAATCAACGATGATAACTTTCTCGCAATTGTTCAGCAGGACCACGATTTTGAATGTTGATTCCAAGTTAGAGAAGCTTGTCGCTTTCCTCAAACCTACATAAAAAATTAGTACCCTGCAAGATAAAATTAGTACCCAAAATTCAAAACTAGTACTCCAGTAGTTTACGAGATCCATGCCATTGGTGGGGTGGCGGTAGTCACGGTGCCAAATTTTCATTTCAAGATTTCCTTATTAAAAACTCGGTGATTTCTTCCCAAATTTATACAAAAATTAGTACCCATAAAGAAGTTATAGCGACCAAAAATTCAGATCCAAATTAAGTTGTGCTTGTGAACAAGGGAATCGGCGCCATTACCATTGACAACTTAATTTGGTCGGGTTATACGCGGAGATTTAGTATGGAAAAGTAATGAAAGCTAATTTCTCTTAAAATACAACACTTAGGAATCTGAATTTTGGTGGTCCTGCTGAAGGGAGCGTGACTACCGCCGGACCACCTTCAAAGTCGATTTTCTCGAAAACTACTAAGGTACCAATTTTGTGGTACGAGTACTAATTAGTACCAATTGAACTGCCCCGTTGGTCTCGTGGTCGCAAGCGCGACGGCTGAGCGTGGGGTCCCGGGTTCGATTCCCGGGTCGGGCAAAGTGTTATTGAGTTTTTCCATTAGGAATTTCTTAGTAACAGCCCAGAGTTTGGAAGTTGGCGGTGTGGTACCCCCGTGCCTCGGAAAGCACGTTAAGCCGTTGGTCCTGCGCCTGATCTCTCTCCGGTCGTGTCGGATTGCCGTCCCATCGGACTATGAGAGTGAGGGAAGAGGGAGTGCACCTGTGTCTGCTTACTTGTGCACTATAATACCTCACGCGCCGAAGGCTAGTCTCCGTTGAGATTGGCCGCCGTGGCCGAAATACGGTCTGGAGGACTTTAGTACCAATTGAGTACTAATTATTTACAAAATATGGAAGCGATTGGCGTTGGTGGTCCGGCGGTAGTCACGGACATGTTTTGTACATAATCATTTATTTGTTAGAATAATTATGGTACATTAGTAAGTACCTGGGAAGGTTGCACCATGCACAAGCTGTGTTGACATTGATATAGCGCAGCAGTATTTTTTTTTAAATATCGCATCTATATGCTGAGATAGGAGCCATTTTGACCTTGCACAGGTCTTTTTATTTTTATTATTTTGTTAATTCTAAATGTTTCTGTTTTCACTTTTTTATATTTCCTGTGCGTGTCCCAAATACAATATTTTTCTCTCGGCTCACCTTAGCTGGTCAGCAGCGCAATGTTGATCTCCTTGACCATCTTGACGCGATGCAGCATCTTCGCCAACGCCTGCCTGCTGAGCGCCTGCGTTGAGTACCAAACGGGTGAGTCCGGTACACACGACCGCTCCGGTTGTAAGTAGAACACGTCGTTACGCGTACGCACCGACTCGGGGCTGTTGGAAAATAGACTATAATATCATTGGTAGTGGAGTGGTGGGCTGGGCAGGCCCTACTGGGGAAGGGCGGTGCACCCACAGAGTATTTAAAGTTCAAATTTGTATCTACGACAATTATTTTGTGATAGCTCTATCCCTTTACAAATGTTTGAAAGTATGGGTTAGCGCAGGCAATCGGAGTTGCGATAGAGCGATAACTTACGTTACTTTAGAAGACAGATGAAATTCATTAATTAAATATAATAAAGACGCTGACCCTTGCTGTCATTTACAAGTATGTGCGGGACTTGACAAGGAATAAAGCTAATACAAAATCAACTATTGTAAGCTGCTTCACATTTAATGGGTATTCTATAGGTGCACTACACCCTGCGCCGGGTTTTGGGGATTACCTTAAATCTAAGTATAGACTAAGACTGCGGTCGCAAATATTCGTACCCCGGCGCTGACTGGGATGATTCTTGGTCTAATTTGCTTGGATACATCCACTGCTCAATAAAAGCCTTCTAATTGACCGTTTCAATGAATGGTCGTAAGGGAAAAATGTAATAAACATTCAAGCATGCAGTATTACTACCTGATAGGTTTTTATGTCCGAAACAAATAACATCCAAAATCCGAGCTGCTGATAGAGAAATAATGTAGCGAACTACCCTCAAGTAAATCGAATGGCAGTGAAATCTTATTGACATTAGATTTACTTGACGGTATTCCGCAAACACGTCACAAGATGCGTTTTACGAAAAAAAAAAACTCTAAACTATAATTGCAGAATACGTCTCTTCGATCTTGGTTGATTGATTGCAGTCCTAAACTGGACATAAACCTCCCCTACTTAAGGGAAAGCGTCAGGGTAACCCGCAAAACTCGCGACCGTAACAATTGATTTTACTGATTATAATTCTGTAAATAAATACTTGTTACAGTCGCGTTATCGCGTATCATATTTTGTTCAACATACAACCTGACACCAACCAGTAAATTGTAAGAAAATTTGAATGCGTGGGCTACCTTGGCGCTTACACCTTAAAATTATACTGTAATCCTGTAAAAATCTTTGGCAAACGATGGTCTCCCGATTTCTGAAAGGCTATTTCAATATGATTTGATATTGTTACTATTGTCCACCAATCACAACTGCTAGCATGAGATTCAACAGCAGATTATTTACTAGATCAGTCTCTCAGAAACCGGGTATAGGTAGGAAAATAACATACCATTTCGAAATGTAGAATTCATATAGTTTTACAGGACACCGCAGTGGATTCTCCTCGTTTTCTTGTTGTTCATAGACTTTTTTCTTTCTCGAATTTGCTTCTGCAATTTGATAAATGAGTAAAGAGTTAATTAGAGGAACAGACTTAGCTATCTTTATATGAGACAACTACTCTCTATATCCGTCAACGAACATACGGGACCATCCGAAAGTAGACCGATACTATCGATTTTTTCGGACGGGTAACATAACACATAAGGATTAAGGACAACTGTGAAATCGTGTTGTCATTCATTCTTAGTTCGGGCCTCAAAGTAATCTTATGTCCGTATGTGATACGGAGTAGGCAACGCTAGTTACTTCGACCGAAACTACGGATTTCGTTATTATAGAATAGACCTTCAGATACTTTTTACCTTTGCGTGTGGCAAAAGGATGCTATTCCCTAAGCAATCAAAGATAAAATAAATAACGCGAATAAGGTATTCTTCTTCAGGTAGCATGTATGAAGCATTCTGTAGTTTCTGTCTAACGCCATGGGAAAAGGCGTGAATTTTATAATTTTCCTATTTACTAGCTTCTGCCCACGACTTCATCCGCGTGAAATTTCTTACTCCCGCGATGCGACGGGGTGGCCGTCGCATCGCATCAAAGCACACGCTATCATTTCGTTTTAGTTTAGCTCAGCTCCTAAGGTTCATAGCGTGATGTTACATAGAAAATAGCTTCCTTAAGAATTGGGCTATCTAATGTAAAAAAAAAACAAATCCGAGCGGGAGTTACAAAGATCAGAGAGTTCAAACAAACTCTTCAGCTTTATTATTAGTATAGCATAGATTTGTTAAGTACATACCTAATGCGGATTGTGGGGGATAAAACCTTAATAGGACGTTCCTTGATCCGGGTATCTTCGCCTGGCCGGGTTGGTTGGGGTTCCTCTTCCAATGCTTCATTATGTGAGAGAATGATAGCTGCATATGCTCCTCTACTGTCTGAAAGACGAGATTATAAAGTAGTTAGTATATCGTATGTACAGTATACTGGGAACACTACTTTCCGCGGAAAGCACGTGTCAGTAACAAGTTTGGCTAAGAATAGGATAACTGCAGCTCGCACATTTTCGGGTAGTTAATTACTGTTCGATTTTTTTAAAGTATTTTTCTCCAAAAATCTCCACACAAGATGGACGGCGCCGCCGAGGCCATCCCAGAAACAGACGGCGAGATGACCTGGACGCGTACCGCGAGGGCTGGTTCGAGGTGGCGCGGGAAAAGAGTTCCTGCAAGGATTTGGGGGAGGCCTTTGCCCAGAAGTGGGATAGTAAAGGTTAACAAAAAATTGTTTCTGGCTTTTTATTATTAGCAGAATTGCGTAATAAGAAGTCACTGGAAGTGGTTTGTACCGGTATACATACTGTGCGTAGAGCAGGCAGTATTATTTCGTAGATCGGAACGGGAAACTCGCGCACACTTCCTGGCCTATATACACATTGCAGTTAACATATGCACGCTTATTGCACCATCTATTTGACTAATTGCATAACACTCACCACTAAATTAAAATGTTTTGTATTGAAGAACATGAGTGTAGATAGAAGGACGTGTGGTGAGTGCGCGCCGAGCTGCTTGCTCTCCCATAAATGTTCCTCTTCCACTCGAGTTACGATGTATTCTGGAAATGGAGGACAAGGACATTTAGTAAACTTGCTATGTAAAAGTCGTCGATAACACAGATCAACAAAAAAAAAAAATTGTTTGTTTCCTGTATTTTTTTTTTTGTTTCTATCTCAAATTGACGCGTATTTTTTAAATATGGTAAAAAAAATTGTCTAACAGCTTTTGTTTTTGAGTAACAGGTAATAAGTACGGATCTATACCTATTGCACATTCGGTGACTTTAAAAGAAGAATACGCAAATGTGTCTAAGGTTATGGAAAAAATTAAGTATCAAGATCACAAATGGGTCATTTGTGTTGATCTGAAAATGGTTAACTGTCATAAGTCAACAAGGGGGATACACGAAATTCCCTTATTTCATGTGTCTCTGGAACAGTCGTGACAAACAACACCATTGGTCACAAAAAGTTTGGCCAGTGCGGGAAGAGCTAAAAGTTGGTACCAAAAATGTTACAAACGTACCTTTAGTTAGCCGAGACCGCATCATACTTCCACCACTTCATATTAAACTCGGCATAATGAAACAGTTTGTGAAGGCGCTTGACAAAAGTGGCGAATGCTTCAATTTTCTTTCACGCAAGTTTCCAGAAAATTGAAAGCTGGTATTTTTGATGGGCCACAGATTAGGCAACTCGTAAAAGATCCTAATTTTGTCAAATCAATGACTGAAGTCGAATCCAAAGCTTGGAATTCATTTGTTTTGGTTATGAGTAATTTCCTAGGCAAAAAGAAATCTGGCGATCACGTCTAGCTTGTTGAGTCCATGCTATCGAACTTGCAAGAGCTAGGGTGCAACATGAGCATACAAATCCACTTCCTGCACTCGCATTTAGACCGATTTCCATAAAATCTGGGTGATTTTAGTGAGGAACAGGGTGAAAGATTCCATCAGGATCTTCGGACAATGGAAGACAGTTATCAGGGGCGGTGGGACTCACATATGATGGCAGACTACTGCTGGAGTTTACAACGAGATCTACCTAAAGTCGTTAATTCAAGAAAATCTTATAAAAGATCATTTCATAGTGTTCAATAGAAATTTTGTTAACATAATAGTATTAATTTTCTGTAGTTTTTTGTCAATATAATAAAACTGTATATTTCAAAAAGTAAAGCTGTTAGTCATCTCCCAGTATTTTTTTTCATAGTCAGGGCCATAGAAATACCCAATAACAGAAAAAAATTAAAGGAAACTAGACTTGTGTTGTGTTGTGTAATTTGTAACCGATTCTGGCAAAACCATCATAAGGCTGCCTTTCCACCAGAGATGAGCGATGATGCATAGCGAGGGATGTGTGTGAAACCAACCAATAACATCGCTTCATTTCTATTATAGCTTGAACTAAGTTAGCGTTGGTATTGGTTAGTTTCACACACATCCCTCGCTACGCATCCTCGCTCATCTTTGGTGGAAAGGCAGCCTTATCCGATTCGTTGCGGATGGCACGTCTCCCGTGCCATCATTCTTTTTTGCATGTGGCGTTAGGCACGGGAGCCGTGTCATTCTGAAATCGATGGTAACTCCTTCAAATTAACTTTTAGGGAGATCTACTCGAAAACTATCTTCGTTTTTCACGTAAATTAAGTTCGTTAACCCGACAAATGTCGTATGAATCAGCGATTGTTCATGAGAAAAATGCACTTGAAACGACAATAATTATATTCATGAAAGCCATTGAGCGCTTACATGCTTTCATAGTGTGATGTCGTACGGTATTCTGTTGTGGGGAAATGCCGCCGATATTCAGACAATTTTTATTTTACAAAAAAGGGCAATTCGTTCCATTTATAAATTAAGTCCCAGACACTCCCTCAGAGACAAATTTAAAGAGATTAATATAATGACTGTGCCTTCTAAAGAAAAAAAAGAAATGAGTTTATAAGAGGGAGTTTGAAAGTGGCGCCAGTGACAGAAAAGTTGAAAGGAAATCGTTTGGCTTGGTATGGGCATGTGATGAGAAGGGATGAAACGCATGTGACTAAAAGAGTGATGAATATACATGTTGATGGATGGAGAGGGAGAGGAAGGCCGAAGAAAAGATGGATGGATTGTGTGGGGAATGATATGAAAGAGAAGGGAGTTAATGATAGCGTGACGGTTGACAGGGGAGAATGGAAGAAGAAAACGTGTTGCGCCGACCCCAAGTAACATGGGATAAGGGCAGGAAGATGATGATGCCTTCTCAGTACATTTATGATAATCTTTTGTATGCACATAAAAATATTAATCTGTTTAAAAAATACAGTGATATCCATAACATAAATACTAGGAACAAACACAAATTTGTTGTTCCTACAACAAGGCTCAAAAAAATAGGTGGCTCGTTTAGATGCCAATGTATACGTTTTTATAATAAACTTCCTAGCCACATTCAAGAACTAAGCCTTAATAAATTCAAATCTTTTATAAAGCGAAAACTATGTCAGAAAGCCTATTATACTGTAAAAGACTATATTGAGGACAAAAAGGCTTGGGATTGAGCTGCTCCAATAGGTTTAGAATGTTGTTTTTATTTTGCTATTTTACACTTTAATAATTTTCTTTTTTTTTTTAAGTATCTATTTACTTAAATAATGACATGTACATTTACTGTATAAAGTATTATATGATTTTAATTATTGTGAATGTGAGGACTATGTGGGTAATTTTTTTGTTTTTTCTCTCTTCGTTTTAATCATGATCTGGCAGTTTGAGTAGTTTATGCGGCCTACCCAAATGTCCTGTCTTTGGTATTGTTCGTCGAATCGTTGGGCTCCTTAAGTTCTGAGTTGAGCTGCACGGTTACTGACAAATGCGTGCACTGACTGGACAGGTCCGCTCAATCTGTGTGGTTCTTTCCTCAAAAGACCATTTCAGACACTAATCTACATGGTCCTCAAAGATTATGTCCGGATTTTCTATATACACATTGACATTGATGAATTTTATTTAGACAATGACATGAATATTTACTTTGTAAGTAATTTTTATTATTATTTTTTATTTAATTATTGTGAATGTGAGGACTATGTGGGTCATTTATTTTTTCCTTTTTAGTTTTAATCATGATCTGGCAGTTTGAGTAGTTTATGCGGCCTACCCAAATGTCCTGTCTTTGGTATTGTTCGTCGAATCGTTGAGCTCCTCAAGTTCTGAGTTGAGCTGCACGATTTTTGACAAATGCGTGCACTGATTGGACAGGTCCGCTCAATCTGTGTGGTTCTTTCCTCAAAAGACCATTTCGGACACCAATCTACATGGTCTTCACACGATCTGACCAAGATTTTGTCTGGACTTTAAAAGAGACTGTGACTTCTGAGTTTGTTTCGGCCTTTCTTCTCAGAATAGTCAGTTAGGAAACGCCGACCTCATCTAGTTTAAAAAAAAAAAATGATTGACGTGTAAAAGTGTTTGTACAAACCTACTTACAGAAATAAAAATCATTTATCATGCAAACGGCTTCTAGTAGGCGATCGTTTGATGAGTTAATAGCAACAGACACGGGCCACACTCGCAGTGTCGATAAAACTAATCTGCATTTATGGAGAGGGAAACTGCAACAATCACTTCTGATTTTATCGTAAGCGCTTTACAAAGTGTCACAATACAACGACACCCATGTGTGGTAAAAAGTGGCTGAATCGTCAAATTAATTCCATGTCGAGTGATTGTGTATATTAACACTTTGAGGGACACTAAACGCCCATTTGGCGTAATAACAATAAAACTTGTATTGTGTCTCCTTCAGTGTCCGGCAACTGATTAATCTTCATTTGCCAGATGCATCATACAATAACCTGAGAGTTGTCACAACAAATAATCAAAATATCTTGAAAAATACTTACGTGAGTCATTGTATAAAACTGAGAACTTCCTCGCGACCTCATCTAAGCAGTCCGTAAACTTCTCGTAATATGGGTCCGTAAATATATTGTCTATCCTACCATTTTCGAATAGATATTGTTGTATACCTGAAAATGTAATATATTAGTTTAGAGACATAACAGGGGCTTGTGACCAAATAATAACTGTCGCATGGGTCGATCGATCAGGTTAAGCTACGCTTGCCTTGGTCGGTCCATGAATGGGTGGCCATCTTTAAATACCAAGGCCCCTCCATGCCTCAGAAAGCATGTTAAGCCTTTGTTCCCCAATGTCATTCGTGGATGTTTGACAGTCGGTACGGGACATCAGATTAGTAACTGGGTTGTGGAGGTCAGATAAGCAGTTGCTCCATGTAAATTACATGCTTCATATAAACCAAGTTTTTAATGTTATAAAACCACTTGAAATACCCCTACGACCCCTGTTCCATCGCACAATGATGTGCCTGTGTTACATTGCGCACTACTGTAAATTTTCACACCAAAAATAAAAGTTGTTTCACAGAAATTATTTTTGTCCAATATTACTTAGTTTGATACAGTACAGAATGCGTAGTTGACTATGTGGTGGGTCTTCCCAGTATTTCTATTCATCGTATAAAAATCTCTTGCCGTGTCATGACGCCAGTGGGCGCGGGCCTTAGGATTCAAAAGAATATAATTAAGTGAACTCACCTAAAACCAAATAATAAATAGTATCCGGCGCGTACTCGCTGCCGTTCGGTTTCCTCACTTCTTTGACGAACAGACACAGCGAATAGTTAAGTTCGTCGGCAGTTAACTGTAGTATCTCCGACTTGAAGGGCTTCCGTCGTATTGAACTCTTTTCTATTTCTGCGTTCTTCGTCATCACCCATTGTTTCCATGCGTTGACGCCGAATGTGTACTGGAAGTGGTTGAAAATATGGTAAACTAGCAGCGTCCCGCGGTTTCACCCGCATAAGTGTCGATCCCGTGGGAATGTCGGGATTAAAACTATCCTATGTCCTTTCCCGGGACTCAAACTATCTCTATACCATATCTCATCTAAACCAGGTTCAGCGGTTTAGGAGTGAAGAGGTAACATACAGACAGACACGCTTTCGCCTTTAAAATATTAGTATGGATGTTGTTGTATTTTGATTGGAATACGAAAGTGAAGCTGGTTTAATATTGGAATCTGAACTTAAATTTAGTTTAGTTTGTGAACAAGGGAATCTGCACCTATCATCATTATCAGTTCAACCGGGAATCACCCACAGCTGAGTATAGACCTCCCCATTGGAATATTGGTTTTGTTCAGTTGTTGTAAAGGGTAGACGGTTGTTTCAAGCCAACTAGACTAGGCTAGTTGACAGTAAGAAAAATAACTTATGTATTTTGTATTGTAGAATGGTTGCAAGTCAAAAATATCAAAAGTCAACTTCATTTTGTAAATTATTTTTGAGAAATAATTGAGTTAAAATAAAGCCATTGGTTACGTGACATTGAACGCGAATCAGAGTGCGACACGTCTAGGTTTCAGACTAAAGTTTCAAATCATAGAAACCAACTTTATATGTCAGACATAAAGTTCCTTTTGCATTAACAATAGATGTACGAAAGGAATGGTGTTGAAAGGAATAACACTGATAGGTAGTGTGTCCCTTTTGCACAATGTGGCACTGTTAATTACTAAACTACTAAATTAGTAGTATTCAGTCATATTTTGTGTAGGTACATTTAGAGAATGGAAATCGTCTACCATTGACTCTCAAAGAAAACATGAACACAAACAATTGTCTGCTTCTAATATTATTTTTGAAATATTTGAAATGTTGTTACCATTGTATTAGACTACCGAATATTATAATATTGTGATAGGCTGTCAAGGAGCCTATTATAGTTTACCTTGAGACACATATTGGCGTCCGGCTTCTCCTGCGGCTCGCGCGGCGGGTCGGGCAGCGGCGCGGGCGGCGGCTCGGCGCGGCGCCGCTTGGAGGCGCGCGCGGGCCGCGCGGCGGGCGGCGGCGCGGGCGCACGCTTGCGCGGCGCGGCGGACGCGCGCAGGGCCGCCACGGCGCGCTGCTGCTCCAGCACCATCATGTGGTGGTGGTGCATGCTCTCGCCTTCTAGGCCTGGTGTATCATACACATTTTTTACTTAGTAAATTGCACTGTATGACGCCTTGGGTTTCTGTATTATAAATTACACTACCTGACACTCAAAAGAATATCTCATCAAAATTTCAAACCCAGGATGCTGCTCCTTCCTAAAAACTCACAAAAATGACCACTTCTGTGTAAACGTTTATTTAAAGAGTAAATAATACCTCGAACTTTTATAAAACCTTGCAATTTGACTAACGCTAGACATTTCCTTAGCTCCAGAAAAACTTTTGCCTACCATTGACCAAATTTTTATGATTTTAGATTAAGTTTACAATTTGTATTAATATAAAAGGTCCTACTATCAAACAAAACAACATCTCATGTGTTTCCTTACACCTCACAAATGGAATTGCTAAATCCTAATGATTTCAAAACAAAAACACAAATAAAGTCCGTCCATCAAACTTACCAGGCATACCAGGATGTGAGCTCGGTGTGATGGTATTCGCCGTCATAGCAGACTCGAGGTCCACAGGCTGGTCTTCATATTCCGTGGCCATCTTTAGCGCCATCTGCAGCATGTCCTCACCGAAGGCATTATTGCCGTCAATGCCGGCGACGGGACTGAAGCTTTCTTCTGCAAATAAATTACATTAGATATCTTTTACCTGTTACTTCTTTAGTGGTGTGGGAAGCAATCAGTTGAGTTCGTGTTAAGCCCTTTGTACATGGCACAGTTTCATTACGGTACGGCGTATAAACCGCGCCGTAGAAATAACGTGTCCGACAATAAGCTTCAATAGTTGTCCATACAACACTGACGACCGTGCCTACACACGGCGAATAAATCGTAGTTTCAAAACTGACTTCTACTAAAGAATAAAAAAAAAAAAATGTAAATGCGATGAAATAATATTGTCTGTTATCACGCAATTATACTTTTGCATGGAGTAAATGGTAGCTTCGCTCCATAACATTTTAAGCAGCCCTTTTTAACTCTACTTAAAATTCCAATTAGTGCAACGAAAGTATCTAAAACACACTTCAAAATTGCGTGTAGACATCGTTCGTCGATTCTTATCATGCTGCAACGTGCGATGCCACGCGTTTATTGAAGCCAACGCCAAGGCTTTATAATAAAATAAAAAAAAAAACAAAGATATCTCGAGGTTTTGCATATAATAAAGAAATCTCGATGTTTTGGCAACTCGTAAAAACCTTGCAAAACACACATCGGGTCGCTAGTTAAACATAAAAAGATGTTAATATTTCTACACACCATTGTCGTCATCCGTATCCGAATCACTCTGATCCTTCTTCTTGTCTCCAGCCACCATTTCCGCCATCATCAGCAGTTCAGCTTCGAACGGATCCGTGGGCATCTTATCATGGATTTTATTGATCTCCTTCATGATGCCTTTAGCCGAATTCCTTGTTGTAGGGATGAAGATTGGGGTCGGGATAGGAATTGGAATGGGTACTGGTACTGGGAAGGGTAGCGACCACATGGCACACGGCACAGGAACATAAATAGGTACTGGAACAGGGATAAGTACTCGTCTTTCTAAGCTAGGATCTGTTTGACACTCCTTAGTGCAGGGATGAGGTCGGCAAGAAACGCCTTTTGACACCATCATCGGTTTCGACATGGTTGCTTTGTTGGCTACTTCTTGCGGGGGTAAAGTTTTGACTATAACATGATTGTATATTTTGGGGGGAGGTGGGGGCGGGGGTGTAGGGGGTTTGGGGGGAGGAGGGGGCGTCTTGGGGGCTGCGGGAGGCTCGGGTTCGGGCGGGGCCTGTTGTACTTGGAGGCGCTTGGACTTCTGTCGCGTTATGGACGGCATGAGGGGCGGAGGTGCCGCGAGGGATTGTACGCTTGAGATCACTGGCATACCGCCCGCACGCTGCTGTGCTTTGGTTGCTGTGAGGGGACAAACATACGAGTTATCGGCATTTAAATCTTAAAAAAAAAATGCAATAGGCTATTTGACAATGTAAAAAATAAGGTCATAATTATTAACACTCGTATAGATTATCGCTTTTAAAATCGATTTGCATTAATTTTACTACAAAACAATGTATTATTTCTAAAAAAAAACCCGAAAAAATTTCATCTTTTTAAATCTGGCGCCACGTAATCGAAAACGGTCTGGATTGGCTGAATTTAAGATGACGTCATGATTTAGTAAATTTCTGTCTATCGTTGACAGAACAGATGACTTTTGTCTAGTATCTCGACCGTTTCAACGTTTGTTTACGTGAATCGTGACGTCACGACGCCATATTGTTAAAGATAGCGTTTTGGCGGCTTATGTAAACAGTACATTTTTAAAGAAATACATTATGCAATTTGAAGTAATAGGTTTTTGTGGGCTCGTTAGACACCATTAAAACCAGTCAAATAGCCTATTGTACAGACGCCAGCACATCAAGCTACTACAATCAGTCAAATTTCTTTTCTTTTTTTCTTTTGATTGGGAACATTTGACAGTTTAGGGTAGCTTGATGTGCTGGCGTCTGTACATAACATAAAGTTGATTTCAGAATGTCTAGTACTATTGAAAAAAATATTAAGGCGGATGTTCCGATGGGCCGTCCATACATTTTTCGTGGGGATTATACGCTAAACATAGACACTCTTTGTTGAAAACGAATCATTTTATCACTTTTCTATAATGAAATGTCCCCGCGATCGACCTTTTTAGGAAATAATTTACATTATTTACTGAGGAAAACGATCGCGAAATCCAGACCAAATTTGACAGTTGCGTCACTAGTGTGCGTGAGTTTTGACAAGCAAAGTAAGCAAACTCAAACGCCATGATTGCGATAGTTTAGAGATGAGAACGCTAGATGGCGTGTAGGCATTATTATAATTCTGTTTAATCAATATCATACGTACAATAATTGATTTATTTCCTTTCATACCTTTCATGAACAGGTTCACCAAAAAAAAACTTTATAATGAATAACCTGACCTGACGACCTTCCCAACATAAACAACTTTATTACATAATATTGTTTTGTGGCAACATAAATATCATTATTCGTAGATAGGATTTATGCGACGTTGCCGTCCCACCCGACCTTGAACACATGAACTACATTGAAAGAATTACCAAGAAAACCGTTGCCACTCATCTTTCGCCGCGCCGGCCGTAGCGACATGATATAATTTTGAATCTTGCTTGTATGCAATAGTTTGGCGCGCGGAATTGCTCGCGGAATTATTCTATTTTGTATGCTTTGCATTTTCATTGATTCAAATTATTGCAATATTTCTAGTATGTTATTGCAATTTATTGTAGGTATAGTAACTAATAATGATTCGATTTTAAAAGTAAGTAGGTAAGTAAGTACCTATCTATCTTTCGGCGGTTTTAGAAACAGCAAGTTGGCCCGTGAGTTAGGTTTTAGACGCTGAAATCCCGTCACAATACTAATTACTTACCTATGTATCAATTACATAAGTACAAAGTCAGTGGTTATCATAACTTGAATGCGTTTGTACCTATATTTTTGGTCAATAATAAATTTAATAAGTAAGTAGGTACATATTAAAAAGCGGTATCCCAACGAGTTTGCAGTCATTTGCAAAATCGAAGTACCTACAAAATAGAATACCTTTTACGAATATTGTAAACAGTTTCAGACAAACAAACATTATTTTAGTTTGATAGATAAGTCGCTTCGGCGCGGCGGCAGCGGCGTCGTCGGCGCGCGGCGGCGCACAGTGGTCGATAAAAAAAAAGCTTCCCTTTCATAGGATTTTTGAAAAATAAAATGTTTATTTGATAGTTTCATGTAGGTATATCTACAGTTTTGTCGAGTACATTAAAACATTGAATAAATTAGTAGGTACGGGTTTTTTTAATCTATACCCTAAAAAATTACTTTAAATAATAGGTACATATTTCAAATGTATGAAAATGGAATTTGTTTTCCTCATAACTTTTTTATCAACTACAAAAAAAGGAGGTTACAATTCGACACGTATGTATGTAATATTATTAGAATTGCATTATATTCACATAATTATGACATTCTATTAGGGCTTCCAAACAAATATACTAAATTTTATAGACGTATGTATGTTTGTCCACGCATTTCTCCGCAACTATTAATCAGATCGTGACCATTTTTTTTATTGGCTTACATTTCTTCTTAGTTTAGGAGATATAATGAGTTCAATTAGTAAGGTATAATCCAAGAGTTAGTCGAAGAGTTTTTTTGTGAACTCTTCGATCTAGCTCTTGGGCTATACCTACACCTTTAAAAGAGAGCTTGCGAAGCGAGTAAACGCACCGTGTCATAATGAAACACATGATCCGCCGTTTACGGTAAAAGAGCTAAAGACCGCGACTCTTATATCTTTTGAACCAGTGACCGACAAATTCTGATATTCTGAAAGACAACAAACCTAGGTAGGTATATGACTATCGATCTTGACGAAAAGCGTGCTTATTCATAACGTATTGTTGCCGCCGCTACAAAATGTAGGTATCTTGTGTGAGCGGAACAGCGAGCGCCGCGCCAACGACTCGCCTAATCTACAGAGACCCTTGAGACCGCCGCCGCAGAGTTCGCACGTAGTACATACCTACGTCCTAAGAATATTTCCTATTGCAAAATTTGTAAAGTAAGGAATACACCCATTTCAAATGTAGCAGTACCAAACTTGTTTTATTGAAGAAGCACCTCTAAAGAAACCCAATTACCCAACACGTATGAATAAATTAATAATTGGTATGTATAATAGGTACATTTTTGTAAATCCTATGTAAGGAAAACTTATTTTTGCGTCCACTGTGCGGCGTAGGTACCCAGTTAGCTGTCTAGCCAGAAGACCTACCTACGTTGAGGGTGCGTTCAGAACTTTGAATTTTGAAATCATTGGTTCAGAAACAAACAAATGATTGAGTTACTTACATCAAATTAATAAACGTAATTTATTGTTTGTATTTATACAATTTATTCTAATCTGTTTTTTTTCCTATTCGTCGACCAATACTCTACCAGGAATATAAAGATAAGTAAAATTTTACTTTTATTTTATTGTTCTGTTTTCTGTTATGATTTCAGAACGTAACCCTTTCATAAAATACCTATCTGTTTACTGTTTCATTTCATCTGTACTATTGTATTTACTAGCAATTCTAGCTAGACTGCTTGAATACAACTACGAAATTCTGCGATCTCATTACATCATCATCATCATCATTTCAGCCAAAAGACGTCCACTGCTGGACATAGGCCTCCCCCAAGCACTTCCACTTCGACCGGTTCTGTGCTTCTCGCA
This sequence comes from Oligia fasciuncula, assembly GCA_963082905.1. NCBI lineage: Eukaryota > Metazoa > Arthropoda > Insecta > Lepidoptera > Noctuidae > Oligia > Oligia fasciuncula. Next base: position 9,909,254 of record OY720407.1, read on the forward strand.
TCCAACGGGTTCCTGCGGCCTTCAATTCTCATTACATACGGTTGTGAAATTCGATACTATTCAATTTTATTCAAATACTGAGTGTCTAAGTAACATATTCTTTTGTTTTTCAAGTATATTGTTACTAACACTATGAGTCTTGTTGCTCGAAATAAAAATATTATTATTATTATTTCAGATTTAGATTACATCTACAATCACAGACTACATTAGTACATTATAATGCAGTCTACACTACAATCAAATGTATGCTTGAACAATAAAGAAGGCGTATCGACGACACGAATATTCGGGGCCGCGCAAATCTTTAAAACGTATTCGAGGTGGACTAAGACAATTTCACGATGATGAGAGGTAAACATGCATAATATATTACTTACCTAATTCTTTGTCTGGCTTCTTCGTAAAACAGCCAAGTTTGGATGTAGGATTTCATAAAAAACGTGTGTTGACAAAAGTTTACCTTCGTAAATCGTATTACACTTACAGCCGTTTGAAAGTTTAGCGTTCTGAAGATACCAAGATGCCAGTGAATGAAGAAATCCTCATAGATAATATATTGTATGTTTCAAATAAGCATGATTTATTGTAAAAAAGTGACATGTGGTGTAAGTATGGTCATTACATTTTGATTTGTTTCTTTCAGTACATAGAGTACCTACACAACCAAGAACATAGGCCCGTGTAAAACCAAAATTTCACTTAAAGGCCACTTACAGTACTCCTAGTACCAGCACAGTGACAGCTGAACCTGTGCTTGAACCTTTAGAGATTAATTGGCCGGAAGCTGATCCTGAAACTGATTCAATTGACTGTGGAAACTGTTCCAAAGAAATGGATATCTGGGTATCACATTGTGGACCTGAAGAATGTAATTAAGTGGGCATTCCAATTGGAAAGACACCGAAATATGTGTGTATCTTCACAAATTGAATTTGGTAATGAGAGACTTGATGGATTTCGAAGTGAATTAATTTTCAAGTACAGTATGTGTGTGGTAACTAAGACGACCCACTGACCGTGGAAGCACTACGGAGAGCAATAATAAAATAAATACTGCATTTTTGTGGGCAACTGCGACTGCTGATAGCTGCTACTACACTCAATCAGTTCACATAACAAGTCTCATGAATATTCCAACAATGTCGGCAAATAAATTTTGTTGTGTTGAAAAAAAATCAGGCAGTGTGTGGTTTGAACATTTGTCAGAGGAAATTAAAACTGCTGGTGAACAAGAAAGGTCAGATGCTATTCAAAAAGGTCATGTATCTTCAGACGGTGTTCCGTTTGTTACTGTATGTAGTCGGAGGATGGCTGAAAAGGTCATATGGCCATAACTTTGATTCATCTTCTGGTATGGTAAGTTAATATATTACTAAACATATACATACATAAACTCACGCCTTCTTCCCATGGGGGTAGGCAGAAACTACAGAACGCCACCTACTACGATACCTCACATACTCCTTTACTAAACACATATTTGGTTGTGTATGAACTTTTTATTATGTGCAATATTTACAAGTGTTGCTTTTCATTTCCAGGCCTGCATTAATGGTAAAGAAACTAAGAAATGTCTATTTCTTGATGTTCAAAACAAATATTGTTATACGTGTCAATATTATGAAAAAAGGAAACATGGACATGAAAGCACATAATTGCTGCAAAACTTTTACTTGACCGCCTACAGCAATGGAATCACAAATTATTGTGGAAAGCTTTTAAAAGAGTGAAGAAATGCATCAACTTCGTTATTTGAGTTTTATTGGAGACGAAGACTCCTGAAAGTGTCATATAGGAAATTTGGTCTGAGATGGGAACATAATAAAACAAATTGAATGCAAGAATTATAATGTATATCAGTGAAAGTGCTGCTATGGCAGCAGATTTGCGAAATAGCCCGCTTCATGTATTCGGAATACATGAAAACTGCAAGGATGTTTACTGCAATGTCAATAAAACAGCTGCAAATGGAAATATAATAAGTAAGAATTGTCAGTACCAGTAAGAAATGCTTTGATTATCATGGTACAGTATTGTTTCTTTGTATGTTACATAATCATCTATCTATAGGATTTTTATTGATATTTTCTAGTAAAAAATATTCTATTTTCAGGATTATCGCTTGCTACTGGACACAAATGGTATACATAGCCCAGGGGCATATTTTTCGAAATACATAAATGGAAAGGAACAAATCAGAATACGACAGAAGTCGTCAACACGAAAACCACATATTCTGCCAGAAATCATATTGAGACATGTTCAAAAAAATGCTAAATGTATAGATTTGAATGGTATGTATACTCGGCTAGATATCAAGTTATACATTTCCAGTATAAGCTGACCTCCCATTGTACGGAAATCCTATACAATGCGAGATCAGCTACTGGAAAACTGGCTGGTTAATTCTTTTTTTTTTTACTTCATAAATTGCATCAATTTCAATGTCTAAAATATATTATTATGTTATTCTAGTGAAAAATCGTCCTGCAACATCAGTTGGAAATTCGAGCAACTAGTAAAGTTTCAATATAGAGCAGTTTTGGAGATTGATGGTAAATGACATTTTGAAATGAATGGGAAACAATATTCGTCCAAAGTAACATAATTATATTCTAAGTAAAGTTATTTTTCTTTGCAGCAGCAGCAGCCTTTAGCAGTAGACAAGAAGACTCGCACATGGTGAAAACAAGAAGTCAAACGATTTTTGATATTTTGTAGTAGTTTGTTTAGAATCAACATTATTATATCATTGTATATTACTTTTTTTTTGTATTTACTATAAAATGAAAAGGTGAAATAATACTTTATTATGTAAGTATAACCACCTGGTGATCTCAATAAGCAGGTCTTTAGATTTTTCTTTTTCTAAAAACTTTGATAGGCTTTGACATTATAAAATATTTTTTCACTCTGGTTATAAGTAATTGCATACTACATTGTATTTTTTTGATTTGTTGTTATCTTTTGTTTTTTTCTTGTGTCTGCTAGGTGTAACATCTGTAATAATTGGATATGCTATAAATTTAATCATGTATCAGGCTACATTTGTGTCACTTCAAATATTTATATTTAATTAGTAGTAAGGTAATAAAATAAAACTATCTTTATAAACTGTATAGACTGAAGTTTTTGTAACTGAACATACAGCTGTGCTGCTGGGGAGTTTGTTGCGCCACTTCTTTCCAGCTAAAGCACTAGGGAGAGGTTAAGGGCGAATCCCATCGATAAAAGACATGCCGGGGGTAGGCAGAAACTACAAAACGCCACCTGCTACGATACCTTACATACTCCTTTTGTCTCGTTTACGTTCATAAATCTGGTCATACACGCACGCCGGTTGTGAGTACTACGCACAGGCACAGTATATTCATAATATTCGCAAGGAACGCATTTCATTTTTCATATAAATATCGTAGCAGGTGGCGCATTTTTTAAATACACGCCACCTAGTAGTCTATTCTTGTGAACGTTTGGAAGTACTCGCTTACGTCTGTGTGTGTAAACGACCTGTATTCAATGGCAGATTTTATTTGGGGATTATGTGTCGAATTGGGTGGATTTTGAGGCAATGTTATGACCAAATACAATAAAGAGTAATGTCCGATAACCGCGTCTACTACTCCTACGACTTAATAATGTGCCAATTACACATAAAACAAAATAAACTAAAAATGTTGACATCAGCGCCATCTAGCGGGAAAATGGCCCGGAGCAGATCGTATGATCCTCCTTAAAAACTTTTGAAGTTGTAATCCAAACTGAACTTTGTGTGGATGTTAGTTATTTTTCTAAAACACATATTTGTTTGGAAACGGAATCACAAACGCAGTTTATACGTAATATTAGCAACAGCAACTAGCCCATGTTTCTGAAAGCCGTTGTTATTTTAATTAATAAATAAATATCTAACCGATGTTGTAATGAGTCTTACCATTATTTTTGGCAGCAGAGGGGTAGGTCCGCCGTGGCGCTCCAGTGGGCACCGCTTTCTGCTGGTCGATGGACTCGCCCGGCATTAGCGGGTGTTTTGAGTATTGTCCCTGCATACATACATATGTTTATAAATTGATCAATAAGACACATCTACTCAATAAAAATCTAAAACTTACTGATACACAACGCACCACCTAAACCGCTGGGTCTAGAACCTTGAAATTTTGCAAAAAGTTCTTTGGGTCATCCATTAATCACGTGATGTTTTTCAGCGACTTTCGAAAAAATAAATAAATATCCGAGGGGGATATAGTGATATATCACGTGTATTTATTTTTTGTGATATTTCGTGATTTTCCCCAAATGGACGATACCTTATATGAACGATAGTGAGCTCTAAAGAACGATTTTTTTAAGTCATCCCCTAATTTATATAAAGAGGATGAAAGATGGAAGTTCGTCATTTTTGTCGATGGGAAATCCATTGACAAAACTATAGCATGTTTAACTTTGGATGCACAATGTCAAACAGTGGAGTAATATTCTCCCGAAATTTGTATGGAAAAAATATCGACTAGTGGCACCTTAATAAAGACTTATCGCGATCTTTGCTTATGTTGGATGTTTCATCTTAGTTAACAAAATGAGGGTTTTAAAGATGAAGATGACTGTAAAAATGGTAAATAGATGTTATGAAAATCTACTTTCACTGTCATATTGAAAACACCACATTTAATTTTTTTCTTAATTTCAAGGAAACATAATTATTTCGTGTAATGTATTAACACAGTTGGTATACGGGGGGCCGGGCCTGTGGCTAAGTAATAACAGCCGCACGTGTCGATCGATCAGGTTAAGTTTCGCTTGCCGCGGTTAATCCGTGAATGGGTGACCATCTTTACATACCATGACCCCTCCGTGCCTCGGAAAGCACGTTAAGCAGTTGGTCCCGGCTGTCATTCGTGGATCTTTGACAGTCGTTACGGGTCGTCAGAAGCCCGAAAGTCTGACAACCAGTCTTACCAAGGGGGCAGTCGCTCCATGTAAAATACTGGTATTCAGCTGCATCCGGTTAGACTGGAAACTGACCCCAACATATAGTTGGGAAAAGTCTAGACAGATGATGCAACATAACGGCAAAGGAACCATTTTCTGAAACGCACTCTACGAGGATCTCTTGGCGGTAGAATGACGTTGACACGGCGTTGGTAAACATTAGTGCAATTGTTTTGTGAAATGTATTGAAAAACAAGATGGCGGCGTTAGCTCAGATTTTGGCCACTTCTCACATCTGTCAAATTTCTTTAATAGATTTTCAACTTTATCGCTAAAGCATAAGGTTCAAAGTTGATTAGGAAAATTTGACAGTTTCGGGTAGCTTGATGTGCTGGCGTCTGTACCTACTAGAACTATAACTTGCAAATTAGGCTTTATGGACAGTTTATTGATAGAAATCTTACCTGGAATGACATAACGCACTGGTAGGAGCAGAAATTCCTAACTGTAGCGTCGGACATTGTTAAATGGTACTGCGCTAGCGAAGTCCGCTTGCACATATCACATTTTGTTCTGAAAAAAAAAGTGTATTTTTTAGTGCAAGTACTTATATACAAAGCAAGTTTAAAGTTCTACAAATGCACAGAAGGCTCAAAAAATTGCTTGTGCTGTCAAATTAAATTAACTAGCGAAACTCCGCAGACGTGATGTATCGTTTTTTATCGTGTTTAGATATGACCCACCCATAGCCATCATGTTTGTGAAGTTTAATAAAAAAAAGATTTTATACACTGATATTGCAAGTGAGTTCACCACCTACGGTACTTATAAAATATCATCGGATCTATTTTTATTTTATCGTGTTTAGATATCGATCGATATCCATCACATCTGCGGAGTTTCGCTAGCTAATTTCATTTAATCCTGTATTTTTCTTCACTCTTGTTCATAATTCACAATTCTTTATTGCATTCCATAATGTTGGTAAAACAGTTGGTAGGCTTAAAATTAATGAAATGGACCCTGTCGGCCACAGCATAGAAATGACTTTAAATTGTCTTTATGGGGCCGGCGAACTACGCATGCTATTGCGTAGTTCCTAAGGTAATGTGTATTTATTCCGATTGGATTACAGAATATCTAGGTTCCTAAATATATATTTTGAAAGGACTCTGATATAAAGACGAGATATGAGGAATTTCAAATTTCTATAGAAAACTTATTTTTCTTCTTCTATGCCCGAGACTTTCCTTTTCATCAGGAAATTCTTCCGCGCAGTTTTATTAGCCTAAGTTTTTATAAAACATAAAGGAGACATGCAGTATGCAATTATGCATACAATATTTCTAATAGCCTTTGTTTACTAATTGGTAAGCGAAATGTGATGAGATAAGCCCCAACACAAAACAAGTTTCTTGCCTGACTGTGTCTGTAGCATACAATAAAATTAAAGCAACTCTCATTGTTGCTTCAACATAAGGTATAATTCGCGTCAAATTTTATGGCGGCTCTGAAGTGCGCTACTCGCTACGCAGTACCTCACCCCTCACCTGCGCAGCGACTCGCCTTATGTTCCGAGTCACCATAAACTTTGAATCGGGCTGTATGCTACATGCAATTAAACCATAACATGTAAATTAGGCTATAAGTGATAAAAAAAATGATTACTAACCTTCTGGAAGACACAGCATTAACAGAAACCTGGTAGAGATTCAAGCAGTTGAGTGAACACATCATAATGGCCTGACCATTCGGCTGCACTCTCCTGATCATATCAAAGTTGTACTTCTTGACCTTACACCAGTTACATGGCACTATATGCCGCGAATTACTTATGTAAACGTTCATACACGATTTAGAGCAGAAACAGTGAGCGCTCGAACCTTCGTAGATGGTGAAGCATTTACTTTGTTTGCGCTCGAAGTATTTTTTGCACCAGCGGCATTGGTCTGTGGGAGAAATGTGGTGTATTAGTTTTGTATGAAGTGTTTTACGGTCTTAGCCCAGATACGCACGCGCACGGGTGCGTTGTGCCCACGGCGATTTTTTTTGCGCACTGGATTTTCAACGCACTGCTTAGCACCGAGAGTTTAAAATCAAACAGTGTGATTTTTTGACGGGATGCGCTCTGTTGGATTCGCAATGCTTGGCTCAACACCGAGAGTAGAAAATCCAGTGCGCGATAAAATCCTGTCGCGATATTTTTATGCCCGTGCGAACGTGGGCTGACTCTGGCTTCAGGAGACGAGACGTGATACAAAATTGACTGTTTTTTTATTTGTTTTATGAACAGCAATCGAATACGCAGTTTATTCACAGCTGCATAAGATCCATATTGTAGTAAGAGATTTGATGGGCGCAAAGTGACTAGATAATTTAAGTATCTACTATTTGCGTCGCCAAATGTTTGAATTGATGCAAAAATACTCACCAGGGAAGATATTATTGACGAATTTGAAAGCTGCAAAGCACGGGTCGGAACATAACCTCTGCGACAATTCCTCACTCACTTCCACTTCGATAGCGGTCGCTTTTTCTAAGGAACACACCGCACATTTCGCCCATACCGGCTGAGGTATCGGGTTTTTACTCATTTGATCAAACTTCTCCATACAAGCTTGTGAACAAAAGTCTTTAAACTGTCCTTTATCACCTACTGGAGCTAGAAAACCTTGATGACCCACAGATATATCCCTCTGACAGTAACAACATATCTTTAAACCTTTCTTGAACTCTTCTAAACACGCCCAGTTACAGAACTGCCGGATGTCGAAACCGAATCTGACGCAGTATTTTCCTAAACTAGTATGTTGGACTGTGTTCTTGCAATTCGCACATCTTGCTCCAATTTTGTTCTGATACCTTCCTAAGCACACTTCGTCACAAAAGTCCATAGTTTCCCAGGTCAGTATTTTCTCGTCGACGTTAAGTATTAGCGTGCATTGGTTACACTTTCTGACGAAAGTCCGTTCTCTGTCCTCCCGCGCGGCTTGCACCATCGCGGGCGTTTTCGCCTGTATTTTGTAAGCTTCGTCTAAATATTTATCAGTTGCATTGCTTATCACTTTTAATTTCAGTAATGGAGGGTTCTGTGGCTGTGGAGGCGGCTGTTTTCTGGATACTCTCTTCTTCTTTATCATATACCTACCGTTTTCTTTGCCGTTCAAGTTCTTAATACAGATGTTCCCGCAAATAAAATGGTTTTCTCCATACCTATTGAAAGTGTACGCGCATTTTTTGCTTTCACTACAAAGATAGCACTCTGCATCTTTTGGCGTGATCTCTTCGATGACTATTCTTCGTCGTTTGAACACGTATTTGTCGGCTTCGTCGGCCATCATGCTGTTGAGACAGATCATTGAGCAGTAGTTAGTATCCTCGCCGTCATAGTTGTAATAAAAGTAGCATGTTTTTTTTTCTTCACATTCTGAGCAAGTCAAGGGTTTGGGTAAAATTTCTTCTATCAGATATTTCTTGTGTGTGACCGTGTACTGTCCTGAGTGGTCCATTTGGTATTCTTTGACGCACTTCTCGCTACATAAGTAGTTGGTCTCGGTGTCCTTGGTTGAGAATCGGTAGGAGCATGATTGTTCTGTCTGACATTGTGCACAAGTACTGTCGAAAGAGCTGATCTCCTGAATAATGTGAGGGATAACATTTTCGTCGGCTTCTACTGATTCATCATGTTCGTTTTCAAATCCTTTTTCTGAAAAATACAATTACGATATAAAGTCATTACTTTTAAGAGAGATGAGCATTAGTGTAACAAATTAGTCTTTATTAATATTTCCTATTTTAGGAACGAAACCGTTCGTCATGAATAGACGTTGTTCGAGTCCGAAAACAGTCTGTCAAAACCGAAACAATCACATAACGTCGCGTCCTAACCGATAGCGACTATCGCGCGCTTACGCGACCATCGCGTTCGTTTATATGAACATGATATACTCGCGCGATCAATCAAGTCGAGTATCTATCTATGTACGTCATTATTTAGGTAAACGACCACGTAATTCCGTATTGGCGCGACAGACGCCTTCGATTAGGACGCAGGGTATGACACATAATATTATTGAACTCACCTCCACCATTTTCCTGCGACGCCTCTTCATTAGCCGCGTCAGTCTCTGTATGCTCTTCAGCCACCTCGCTGTTCGTCTGCTCATACGTACTGGCTGTTGCGGCATCAACTTCGACCTTCTCCTTTATAGGCACCGACGCTTCCGCTTCTGCTGCTGCTTCTGTCGTAGATAAAAACCCCCAATGTTAGAATTAAAACGATCAGACATGATGTTGCTATAACAATCCATATTATCATTGCGAAAGTAACTCTGTCTGTCTGCTACTTTCACGCCTTAACGGTACACAGGTTTCAAAGGTGGACCATGACCTGGGTTAGGACGTAGAATAGTTTTGTCCCGGTAGTACGTTCCCGTAGGGACAAATTAATGCGGGGAAAAGGTTATATGTTCATAAAGAGCTTTTAGTGAATTAAAATATTTTCAACAGCCTCAAAATGCATCTATGATAATGTGCATTAACTGCAGTGCTTTTCTGTATAATTCAATACGTTACTTAAATTGAAACGACTCTTTACTATCGAAAAGCAACTTTATCTGCCTAGCCTTATCCCAACTATGTTGGGATCGGCTTCCAGTCTAACCTGATGCAGATAAATATCAGTATTTTACGAAAAACAACTATCCCACCAAAAACATTTTCATGTAAAATGTTGCCAAGACGAGACCACATATGGCTCGCACTGCCAAACAGTTATCAGATCTCATGTAGAGCCAAGCTTCTAACTCTACACGCCCTAACTTCACAACCTCTACACCTTAGTCAAAATATGAGGCTTGGCCGTTTCGTTACTACAAAAACTATTGTATAGCAGAAAAGTAATGAACAGTGAATACATTTTTTACCTTACGCCCATGTGATGGTAGCGAAACGGCCAAGCCACATATTTTGACTAAGGTGTAGAGTTTGTGAAGTTAGGGCGTGTAGAGTTAGAAGCTTGGCTCTACATGAGATCTAATAACTTTTTAGCAGTGCGAGCCATATGTGGTCTCGTCTTGGCAACATTTTACATGAAAATGTTTTTGGTGGGATTTCACATCTTTTTGAAAGTTGCTTATGCATTTTTTTTTTTGGGGGTTCTTTACTAAAAATCCTGAAATATGTATTTTATTATTTATTACAAGGAGTCCCTATATCAATTTTCAGAACTCTAGCAAAAAAAATTGCGGAAGTCTCGTACAAACTTCCATCCCCTAGTATAAGGGGTTGGAGGGTAAAAGTTCCAAGTTTTAGAATTGTTTTGTTGTTTGTGGACTATTACTAGCTTACATACCAAATTTCAGCTTTCTAGGACTTCAGGAAGAACCTTAGAATATTGATGATCATCAGTGAGTCAGTGACGAAATCGGGGTATTTTAGATATCAATAAAATCTAAAGTATAAGAGCTATACAATTGAAACTTTATAGGTTTAATAAGTCAACCACTGACATCATATCCCGAAAATTTTGTTTATCTGGTATAATCCAAACCCAAGTTATGAAGGTTCAAAAATACGACGAAGTGCTTCGAGAAAAGGTAGGTAGTGCCCTTGCGCTTCGCTTGGCTCGTCTTGGCGGGGGCACTCCCGTGCCCCCAGATCTTATAACAATTTGGTTTAAATTTATGCGGCAAGCACAATTATTATTCTTGTTACGTAGGGGGTCAGAAAGTGGTCAAAATTGTCTTACGTAATAAATGAACAGCCCCATACCTACCTACTACATCCGTGGCAAAAGTCGTCGACTCCGTACATCGTAGGGACGTACCTTTTTTTTTTGTTATCTGGGGACACCTACCTATTGTACTTACCTACCTACATAAAATTATTTCGCAAGCAAATAGAATGAACCAAGTACCTAATATACAGCAGGATTTTTTAGTAATGTCGTGGGATGATGGGACATACTTTACGCACAAAAGACCCGCTGCCGCCGTTTACGTGCTTTACGTGCTGAAAGTATGCATCAATATAAACAACTTTTACTATGAGGCCAACCTTGCCTGCCAGCTGACTTTCTTTTTCACATTTCAGGGTTGGTCCCATAATGAAAGTTGTTCGTATTCATGACTACTTTCAAATCACCTGGTAGGTATAAGTTAATGATAAACCATGAGCGTACGATGAGTGTTCGGTGTCGCGAGCGCACACCATAGGTAATAGGTATGTAGGTAGGTATCAAACTCGTAACGTAGAGTGAGTATTGCTACAAGGGTTTTCAGCAGGGGCGTGCCTTTAAAGTGCCACTAAAGCCGAAAAGCCCGGCTTTCAATCAAACGTGGGCCTAACAATTAAAAAAAAAAAAAACTACACAAGTAAACTTGTAAACATGTCGCAAGAATTGATAAGAATAGGTAATAAACTCCGCGCGCCCCCGCCCCGGCCCGCAGCCGCTATACGTACGAGTGGTGTTCAAAGTTGCTATAAGGCAATCACTTGCTTAATGCTTTATATTTAAGCATTCTTTTTTACCGACTTCAAAAAAAAGGAGGTTATCAATTCGATACGTATGTATGTAATATTATTGGAATTGCCTTATATTCACATATGACAATCTACTAAGGCTTCCAAACAAATATACAAAATTTCATACACGTATGTATGTATGTCCACGCATTTCTCAGCAACTATTAATCGGATCGTGACCATTTTTTTTGTATTAGCTTACATTTACTTCAACTTAGGGAACAGTGCAAGTTTCATCAAAATCGGTTCAGTAATTTTCAAGATATGGACTAATACGTGTAAGTGTGACGGCCTGGCGTATTGATACGAGCTACGGGTGTAGTGTCAAAGAGAAAACATCTCAAAACCTTGGTCAAATTCTAGTGCAAAAATTAAAAATTACAAAATAAAAAATAATTTAAAAAAATTAAACCGACTTCAAAAAGAAATCAACTCAAAATTATGAAATAACTTTAATTTCGGAAGTCGGTGGCAAAAAACTAAAATACAGATCCCGAGACACAGACTATGCTTTATTAAAGCTTGCCTTTTTATACGCGTAAGTACCTGGTACTTGACTTGTTATGTTACGGGCGGGCGCGAATAAAGCAAGCGCGGTGACTGACAGCATGCTAAAGAATATTACATCGCGTTTATGAATTACGATAAAACAGATACAATGAACTTTCCTTCATACTTATACATATCCTCATATACCTCATACGATAAATACAATGAACTTTCCTTCATACTTTCCAGGCTTAGGAGTGTCTATAATAATAGAATAACTGTTATTATGAAATAAAATAAGTTAGTTTTTGAACATCGATCACTAATATAAAACTATACTCCATTCACAATAAGATTAGACATTGAAATAATCTTTTAACACGAACCAAATAGCATATCATTCATTATATTACGTATTTACGTGAGCCGCCCGAGATCGCAAATCGCACGCGGTGCTTGCTTATAGAATACGACGACTGGGCGCCCCGCCCGGCCGGCCTGCTTAATGCTTTTTCAGTCATTCATTGCTTAATGCGTTTCGCGCGATGATAGAGACAGAGTGCGATGTAAAAAAGCAAATAGCAACTTGTGAGAGCCACGATAGCATTTGCTTTATGTTGTGTGTATTAAGCACGGTGCTTTATTTTGCTATATGATATATTAACCACCACTACATGCATGTTACATGCTCAATTTCTAATAATAATATTTCAATTCCGCGCGGTTTTCATCACGCGCACCGTGTCCATTCAACATCTCCAATGCCGCTTCGCGAGAACGCAAAAACAAAAATCGACCCGTCTCGCTCGCACTAGCTGGCTTTAAATTAGGCTTCTAGATCTCGGACGATTTGTATAGAAATTGTTCACTTTCTTGATATCATTAGTATGTACTCATTTCGCAAATTGTACTGATTTATAAGCCTGGCTTTTGATTTTTTATGAATGAATGTGTAACGAAGCGTGTGTGTGCAAATAATAAGTGCACGGGGACGCTGCGCAGAAGCTCGAATTTCTCTATAATGATAATGCAATAATGCAATTTCAAATTAGTTTGAATTCGTTTTGAGCGGTTACTGGTGCATTTTTTTACTTTGACTTTTTTTTCATTTTCTGTGAAGTTAAGTGTTGTGATTAGTTTTTGCGGTGATTACCTTTGTTTTAAAGTGATTAAAAAGTTTCTTATCATTAAAATGAATTCGGAAACGCATGCAATTGTTCCTTGTGATGGATTAAAGTGTGTGCAATCGTTACTCGGAAAGGTAAATACTTTGAGTTTGAGTTAATGATTATAATTCTGTAAATACATATTTGTTACGACCGCGAATCATATTTTAATCTACGTAAAACTAAATACTGACCAGCAAATTGCAAAAAACGTAAGAAAATTTGAATTTCGCGGGCTACCCTAGCGCTTCCCCCTTACCCTTCCCACCTCTAAAACTGTCAAGACTCATGCTTGAAGTTTCTGATGTCAAGCAAAAAACGTCTTTAGGATTTTTATTATTGTGTTATACGTGGCAAAGATATTGAACTCTTCAACCTACTTTTGAAGTAGAATTTAAAAAAAATATTTAAAATTAATGACTGCTTAGAAAACCAAAATATTGAAATTAGTTGCTTATAATAACGAAATCTATAAATTAAAAATATAAAAAAATACCTAAAAAAAACTTTACATACCCAACTAGGGTGCTGTTTACCAGCAGAATTAAAACAAAAGCACATGCATTACCTTCAGCCTGTTTTCTCTTCTCAGCTAAAACCTTTTCGGCTTCAGCCTTGTCAGCTTCAGATATTTCTCTCTCAATGTCTGGCAAGAGGCACACTTCCTCATCAGCCCCCGGTTCGTCTACCAACTCAGTCACTCCGCCTTCGTCGATAGGATTGTCTTGAATTAGAGAAGTAGATTAGAGATTAAAGAGATTAGATGGCTTTTATTCCAAGGGATTAAAAGTAAACATTTTGGGGAGATGATTTAATGAAGTTAAGAAATCTCTAAAGAGTTAAGCAGTCGTCCCAAATGCTGTCTTGTTGTTCAACCAAGAGTTAAAAACTAGGGTTTTGATGATAGTTTACTTTGAAGTTGCTACATCTACAAGCAGAAAGTTTAAGGATAACATAAGACATTATAAATTATTGAGAAATATTAGAAAATGAATACCTACTGAAAGTTCTATTTCTTTTTCAGTGCAGTATGGGCTGTCTGTAAAGTGTAATATTACAAAGTAATCCACAAAATTTTCAGCCTGTTTTAAACTACCAGAAGATTTATTCTCATAATAAAAAATGAAAAATGTGGAAAAAAATATGGAATTAGAGGTATTTTTGACCGATTGAGATTGTGATCAGACTGTGAACATTCGTAATATGACGAGAATTACCCCTCAAATATGTTTCAGGTTTATTCTGGAAGATAATTTCAATTGTGATAGAATACACAAATATTCCACTTTACCTGTATGATGTTCCTCATCATCATCATGCACATGACTTTGGTGGTCCTCAGCATTATGATCATCATCATCATCATCTATGTTCACCGTAACACCTATGTCTGACTTCTCCCTCGTCTCATTTGCTTGGCTAGAGTCCGTTGTGTCTTTCAAGAGAGCATCAAATGGGTCAAGGTCCTGTAAAAATATTAAGTTTAAATATGTTGGTCTGTTTTTGGTTCCACCTGAATATTTGAAAACCCTTTTAGAATCAAATACAGGCTATGCCTAAGCTTGACATTGACATAGCTGATCGAAACCTCATTTTAAGGATGATGGGCAAAAATGTATGGAACCTGGTACCCGCTATAGCAATAATTTTCATGTGACCAGAAAGGTATTTTTATGTATAATATTAGGTACTTTAGCGCTTGTTATGTTTTGTTGTAGGTTTCAAGTCATTTTGAATCCTAATTTTTATTGATTATTTTCTATTAATTGTTCACTAAAGTTACTATCTCCATCAAATGTTGGGTTTTGAAGACATCATAATCGCCACCCAGATGAGGACCTGGGTCATACTACTACTTTATAAGTCCGTGATAAGGAATGTCGTACTTTATGGGTCTGAATGCTAGGCCGTGAAGAAGATGGATGAAAAAAGATTGCATGCAGCGGAGATGAGAATGTTGAGATGGATGTGTTGAGTAACGAGAATGGATAAAGTAAGAAATGAGTATATAAGAGGAAGTTTGAAAGTGGCGCCAGTGACAGCAAAGTTGAAAGGAAATTGTTTGGCTTGGTATGGGCATGTGATGAGAAGGGATGAAACGCATGTGACTAAAAGAGAGATGAATATACATGTTGATGGATGGAGAGGGAGAGGAAGGCCGAAGAAAAGATGAATGGATTGTGTGAGGAATGATAGAATAGAATACTCTTGGAATGATATGAACGGGAAGGGAGTGAATGATAGAGTGAGGGTTGACAGGGGAGAATGGAAGAATAAAACATGT
Organism: Oligia fasciuncula; assembly: GCA_963082905.1. Taxonomy (NCBI): domain Eukaryota; kingdom Metazoa; phylum Arthropoda; class Insecta; order Lepidoptera; family Noctuidae; genus Oligia; species Oligia fasciuncula. Next base: position 9,924,653 of record OY720407.1, read on the forward strand.
TGCGCCGACCCCAAGTAACATGGGATAAGTAGTAATTGGAAGAACCTTTAATGACACTACAATAATTATATCTTTGGGGGGATCTTAATTAAGGGATTATGGAAGTTTTGGTAACTTCCATAATCCCTTAATTGATTTAAGCATTGAAAAGACATCAACCATTACACTACAGTTACAAGAGTATTTTTTTCCTTCAAACATACTCTCAAATTCAAAAAGAAAGAGCTTAAGATTAATCAGATTGCCAAAAAAATGCAGTATCTCAACAGAATGTATAGTGTTTTAAAGATTAATTAAGATTATTTACCTGTGTATGATCCTCTTGATGATGATCATCCACAGAAATATTTGGTGCCGTCTCAAATTGAGGCTGGCCATCTTCATCATTGTCTTTCTTTTCATCGTTGTCTATGATTTCCACCTTATCACCATCAGCTTTTTTCACTTTTTGCTTTGTCTTATCTATAGCTTCAGCTTTATCACTAGCATCATCAATATTTACATTATCATTTGTTTTAGTGACAGTATCCTCATTTGCTGCTTCTTCATTGTTTTCTTGGCTCAGTTGAGTGAATGTTTGGCTTTCATCAAGAGTTTCTTCATTAGCCTGAGTGTATGTTTGGCTATCTTCAATAGTATCTTGGCTTAGTTGGGTGAATGTTTGGCTTTCGCCCATAGTTTCAGCTGTTTCTTGGGTAGTTGCATCACTAATGTCCTGACTGGGCTCATCTTGAGAAGGTGACTCTTGTGGCAAGTCATCCTTTGTTTTATCATCTGCTGTATTTGCTTCACTGTCTTGTGATTCTTCAATTACTTTATCTAGAGTGTCAGCTGTAATTAACAGGCTGTGTTTTACTAATATGAAAATGTATTAATGTGTACAGGTGTAACACGAAAAGTTAAGATTGCTTTAATAGCATGTCATAGAATTAACTACACACTTTAATTTGGAAGAACACCACATTGAAATTAATTCATAGGTTCCATTAGGGAGCTATAAATTAAATTTATTTATTTCTTAGACAACAATGATCCATATTATGTTAGTGAGATAGGTACAACTTAAATGCTATGATAGTATGTTGTGTGCTATAATTAAACTTATTTTTCTTTCACAGATAAACAAACAACAATAAATGGATTTGTTTTCCGATTTCATATCAGAAACCAAATCCATTGATTGTTAAATCTAAGAAAATTATTTAGTATGTGCACTGCATTTAACTAAGTTGTTACAGTAATAATATAATAATAATCAGTCTGTATTGTCCCACAGTAGGGCAAAGGCCTCCCTTTCCTTTTTCCACACAACTCGATCCTAGGCCAATACAACATAGTAAACCAAGAATTATGATGACTGTGGTCAAACAAGTGATAAAACCAACTCACCTTCATCCTTAGCATCCTCCTGACTGTGTTCATCTGTGGTATCTGTCACATCTCTCTTACCGTCACCAACATCACTTTTAACACTACTGCTGTCCTCTGTGATCACATCATTGTCTACATGATTTTGTAACCCACTCTCACCTGGTTCAGTTGCACTTTTTGTTACATCACTGTCAGATTTCACATCACTACTGGAGTCTGTGGCTTCAGCACTAACTTCGGCACCAGCGTCACCGCTCGCAAAGGTTTCTGTCTTCTCTTTGCCCCCTTCAACATCAAGTTTCTCACCTGCAGCAGTGTCGTCAGATCCTTGACTGCCATCTTCACTTGGTTTCTCAGGCAAACTATCTTTTTCATCCATAATTCCAATCCAATTGGAAATATATTGTCAATTCAACAGGCAAATATCATCTGAAATAATCGCATTACAATGAGAACACGAAACAAGAATTCTCTCCTAATATTCGCCGCACCCGGCAGAATAGGTTTTAGGTTATGATACTACTGGGCAAGCTCAGTTTGACACTAAATAAACATAGAAAATAATTCCAAGCCATTATTACACGCAATGTGTACCGCCATAAAAACAGACTGTGAAAAGGGTAAAATGCTCATGACAGAAACTGTAATAATTCATGGTTTATGACGCCAATCATTAGCCAAGCCACACGTCCCGCGCTTATTTCGACTTTGAATACAGAACATTAGAAAGTGATTCCATGTGAGAAAATAAAGCATTTACACTGCAGAATTAACAAAGGCGTTGGCGTCATTAGGATTACATTAAAAATGTGTAAAATTAACTGATATTACTACAACAAGGCTGTCAGGTAAGTTCCTTTGTAAGCAATGAAAAACGAAAGGTCATTCAAGTGCTAATTTATCAAAATATACATCAAACGAACACCTGGAATATGTTAAATCGTGTACAAATACTAATGATTCAGTATAAACTATTTACGACTTACTTAAATATAAAATTGTTCACAAATCACATAAAAGCACAACAAACGACCACCATTTTGGAATCAACTTGCCCCTGCCAAATTGTTGCGGAAATGCATTAGCTGTCAAAATGAGCCTTATATTATTATAAACATTAATCAGATCTAAAATTAATAACGAAGAGGTATTATAGTAAATATTAATTCATTTTAAAATATGATATTTGAAAGCCTAATACCATAAAACGGTAAACAATTTTTAATAAGACCTAAAACCATTTTCAATTTCGGGTGGTTTTGTTGGTACAAGCCCAAGGTGACGCTAACTTTAGTGATGGGAAAGTGGTTATCGGTTTTTTTTATCCCTTTTCAATCTCAATGTTTTCAAGCTGGCATTTGTTTCACTAAAGTCACGTTTTCTTTATTCAAATATAAATTATCGCTGATATAGACACTTCTTTAATTTACAGCTCTGAAAAGAAAGTTAAAATTCATTTTTGCTAACTCGGGTTGGCTGAGAGGAAGCAGTCTGTCACCTTTAACTTTATCGATTTTTTTCTTTGACCTCTTCTGACATTGTTAACTCGCAGTTGATCTAAGTTTACTCATTTTTATTATGCTAGTGCTCGTTTATCAATCTAGATCAATAATCAAGGTCGGCGATACAAGAGGTATCGAAATAAAGGACACGCGTTTGGAACACACTAATAAAACGCATTTTTGGCAATATCGACAAAACCACAGACAACATTGTTTTCGAGAACTGAACTAGTAGTAACTAGTACGAAAAGTTTCACTTTCAGTAAACAGTAAAGAGGACCTAAGACGATCAGTCGGAGTTCAATCCAGTCAGAGACTGAGAGACAAATCGACGAATTTATATTTTAAGTCGGCCTAGCATTATACGATCAAACTAACCATCCAGAGATCGAACTGATGCCAAATTGATTATTATAATGATCTTTTTGAGCTACATTCTTTTATAAAATGTAAACACATAACCCTCCTTTTGGGCTTCGCCGCAGTCGGGTAAAAATGAAAGCGTACTGTTCATAACACAGAGCTTGTAACCTTTTGTTCATAACGTAGCATACATATACACAGAGCATGTAATGTCCGCCCACCCATGATGGATTCTCTCTACTTATTAAATATTTAGTAAATAAAGGCGCTATTACATTATCCAATTTTAAGGAATGCTAGGAAATCGGCAGATGTAATCGCAGTTAGAACAGATTGGATCCAATTTAGTGGAAATTGGAGGTCCAATCGCTCTACTTCCTAAATTGTGTACAGTCTAGGATAGTGTAATCACAGCGCTACGATTTAGAACGACTAGTCGGCGTCCGCGCCAAAGAGTAAAGTAACTAGGTCCGCGCTTTGAGCAAGGTGGACGAGTAGACCGCGCGCACGAATTGTACATACCAAAGAGTTTTTTTAGGGTTCCGTACCCAAAGGGTAAGGGGTCCGTCCATCTGTCTGTCACCAGGCTGTATCTCAAGAACCGCGATAGCTAGACAGTTGAAATTTTCACAAATTATGTATTTCTGTTGCCGCTCTGACAACAAATACTAAAAACAAAATAAAATAAATATTTAATGGGGGCTCCCACACAAAAAAAGTGTTTTTTTCGGTGTTTTTGCCTTGTGGTAACCCTCCGTGTGCGAGTCCGACTCGCACTTGGCCAGTTTATTTTATATAAATCAAGTATATGTGTTCTGTGATATAAATGCTACATACAACATGGCGACTATATAAGAATCGACAGCATTACCCACAGAAAAAAAATCCATGTGCTACGAGTATATACTATCCATACTATAATATCCATAGAGATAGTATCATAAATTCGAAAGTACCTAACTCTGTCTGTCTGTCTATATGTTACCTTTTCACGCCTAAACCACTGAACGGATTTCGATGGCAGAGAGATTGATTGCATCCCGGGCAAAGGACATAGGATAGTTTTTATCCCGATATTCCCTCAGGATCGACACTTATGCGGGTGAAACCGCGGGGCGCTGCTAGTCTTAAATAAATTAATAGAAATGTATGGGGAAATGCCTTATCTTTTTAATAAAAACGACAAAAATAATATCTTTTATTTTTTTTTGATAAAATTTTGTATGGAGGTAGCTGACACCCCTGGATTAACAAATAGTCTACTTTTTATCCCGAAATTCCCACGGGATCGACACTTATGCGGGTGAAACCGCGGGGCGCAGCTAGTCTTTATAATAATAACGACCAAAATTTTTTTTTTATTTTTTTTATATTTTTAAACGACATTAAATTATTATTTTCTTCTGTTGTTTTGATAAATACGGCGCCATCGATAGAAAATTCGAAACGTGGAACCCAGTACGATCCTTCTTCACGAATGCGACGCCGACAATGCGTCTGAATGCGTCGTCTGTCTCTGTCCGATTTAGAATCCAATTTAGTGTAGTTTTTAGTTTTTTTTCTGTCGTTTCCCATACAGTCGCCATGTTGTATGTAGCATTTATATAAAAAAAACTGGCCAAGTGCGAGTCGGACTCGCACACGGAAGGTTCCGTACCACAAGGCAAAAACACCGAAAAAAAACACGTTTCTTGTATGGGAGCCCCCCTTAAATATTTATTTTATTTTGTTTTTAGTATTTGTTGTCATAGCGGCAACAGAAATACATAATTTGTGAAAATTTCAACTGTCTAGCTATCGCGGTTCTTATATACAGCCTGGTGACAGACAGACGGACGGATCCCTTACCCTTTGGGTACGGTACCCTAAAAATACTCTGTGGTAGCATTCGTGCGCGCGGTCTACTCTTCCTCTATAGTTACTCTACTCTTTGGTCTACTCGTCCACCTTGCTCAAAGCGTGGACGGCGCGGATAGCGATGGGCGATTCCGAGATGTTTTAACAATCGAAAGAATCGGAGTCGTTAAAATAAACCATCGAGTCAACCATCGACTCGCCGTTCTACAAAACAATCGAGATGTTTTTCGATTGTCTCGAGTCAATGGAATCGACCGCTGGTTTTCGACTGTTCGAATCAGTCATCACTCTCACTCACCGAGTCGAGGACTCGAGTCTCGCTCGGTCACCGATGACTCGATGACTCGAGTCGAGCGAGTCGCGCGTAATTTGTGAATGTTTACCTTTACAGTACTTACGAGTCGACGACGATTACTTTGCACTGTTTTATTTTGAACTAGTTTTTAAATTCATTAAAATGCCACGAAGTTTTATAAGATCAATAGTGTGGGAGTGGACCTAAATAAGTAATATGTCTGTTTGTTATTAACAAAGACTAGAAATAAAAATAATTACATAAGAGAGATTAAGACTTTTTCTGAAACGATTTTGTGATTGTTATTTGATTAAGATTGTTGATTATCCCGTGACCGACTGATTTTACCTTTAAATTTAAATAGGTACCTAGTTAACTAATACGATTAAAAAACTACGCTACAATGCTACTTAAACATCTACTTAATTAATATAAAAACATTTTCTAAGAACCCTCGATATGTTTTATTTATTTTCACGATTCCTTCTATCTAATTATTCGTAAGTAAGTTAACTACTTACTTACATTTTATTCCCGTCGCGGTATTGATTATTTTCGATTGCTCTTGTTGAAATTATTAGCTTGGATTCGCAATCATAACGCAAGTCATGAACTCGCGGAACTAAACCATCGATGAATAACTCTCGAATGAACGCGCCATGCGCCAGTCGACTCGCAATAGTCGCAATACAGCCCATGCGCCAGTCGACTCGCAATAGTCGCAATACAGCTTAAACAGACCGAGTCGGACTCGAGTCCAAGTCGAAACAATCGAGAACCATCGAGATGTTCGAACAATCGAAACAATCGAATAAAACCTCTCGCCATCGCGCATCACTAGGCGCGGACGCCGACTAGTCGTTCTAAATCGTAGCGCCGTGATTACACTATCCTAGATTGGATCCAATTTAGGAAGTAGAAAGATTGGACCTCCAATTTCCACTAAATTGGATTCAATCTGTTCTAACTGCGATTACATCTGCCGATTTCCTAGTTAGCATTCCTTAAAATTGGATAATGTAATCGCGCCTTTATCACTAGCTCCGACTTTCTAGTTAGTGTTCCTAGTTAGCATTGCTTAAAATTGGATAATGTAATAAGCGCTTAATGTTGGGTAAGGGAAACACCTTTTGTTTTTATTTTTGCGTTTATCAATAGGCATATTCATGAACGCGACTAATTTTGACAGCTGATTCTGATTGCTTTTGTTCTCAGTTACTATTTCAATTACTCAAAGTGATAAATGTTTCCTATTGGCTATTAATTTATGTATATCTTTTGTCATTGGTCAATGTTTTAAAATGCTTTGGTTCGACCAATAGTGGTTCAGAAATGTGGTTTAGTTAGTTGTTAAACTTCCTCAATTATGGCGGGTTCGTGTTTTTTCAAGCTCAAATACGAAATGAGTAGTTATTTGCGCCGCTCGGGCGGCGACATTGACAGCGATTTGTCGAATATTCTCGTGCGCCATTTTGTGAATGCTATGGAATTTTGTGTTAAGTAATCATCGAGAGGAAATTAAAATTCGTGTAAGTTCAACTTTGGGCCAAGTGCCCTTCACGTAAGAAATTATATTCGATAGATTCGCGTTTCGTGTGTGATAGCTGCAGTGTGGTTGCGTTTATCGTTTATTCGTTTCTGTTTTGTTTCTTTTTGCAAGCGAAAAAATGCGATTCGGCCTTATTTCTGGGCGCTTACTCACCACTCCATTCGGTACATAGAATCGGGGTTAATTTTCAGGTTTTCTTACAATGTCTGAGAAGTTGGTGGGGAAAACGGTTCTGAAACGACATGAGGTTGCCAGGCCCGTTCATATCCAAAGGCTGGAGGCTTCCTTGGACGTGCGCCCGTTCGTGGGCCAAGTGGAGAGGATCCTAAACTCTGATGTGGCGTCCGACAGTGAAGACGACTCTGATGCCAAGTCCTTTGGAAATGAGATGTCCAAGGGCGACCGAATGATCCATGGGGTGGTGACCACCAAACAAGGTAAGTGGCTCATATCACCATGTCAACAACAGTATCAGAGCAACATTTTCATAATAGATAACATTATTACAATCTCTGCAAATGTAAGTTTGGTCATTAGTACTTTAGTTTGAATAAATTTTATATGCTACCCTTATCTCTACCCTTACCCTCATCTCTGCATACACTGCACAATTTTTCTTTGACTTGTATCAATATAAAACATGGTGGTCATGTGCTACATCACTACTTGCCTTTTAAATCAAATCATCCTAGATCCAACCACTGGTGAGTTTGGGCTCTTTTCTTTTGTGTTATTCTACCATCCCCTAACTATTGATATTATTAATAGATTCATTCAACTCAAATCCAACTTTAAACTATCAATAAAATGATAGGAGAAAAAAAAAATTATACAAAACTATAATAATAACCAACATACAATAGTATAGTTATCCTATCATCCTAGACTCTGGTATTATACATTCAACCATAACTCAATTCAAAAAGAGAACATAAAATTCATAATCTAATAAATAAAATAATGATAAGACATCATTTACATATTGATTATTCTTTTTGATCACAAAGAGTTCCAACATCATTCATTATTATTCACAACTAGCTGACCCGGCAAACATTGTTTTGCCATTTAAACTATTTCTATCTGCCCGGTGCTACTTTGTTTGCGTGGTGTCCTACCCCTTACCCTACCCTACCCCTACCCTACTCCTACCCTACCCCTACCCTACTCCTACCCTACTCCCACACTACTCCTACCCTACTCCTACCCTACTCCTACACTACTCCTACCCTACTCCTACACTACTCCTACACTACTCCTACCCTACTCTTACACTACTACCCTACTCCTACCCTACTTCTAACCTACTCCTACCCTACTCCTACACTACTCCTACCCTACTCCTACCCTATTCTTATCCTACTCCTATCCTACTCCTACCCTACTCCTACCCTACTCCTACCCTACTCCTACACTACTCCTACACTACTCCTACCCTACTCCTACTCTACTTCTACACTTCTCCCATAGTTATTAAATTTTTCTCTGCATAAGAACCATCCTCGTACTTCAAGGAATATTCTAAAAAAATTGAATTAGCAAAATTGGTTTAGCTGTTCTCGAGATTTGCACTTGGCAACACATTCAGCAATTAATTTTTATATTATAGATACTACTTCACTAGCTGAGACACACACGACGACTGACATTGAGTGCTGTGTAGTCCCCTGGGGGACTGATCTAGGGGATTTTAGTGGAACGAGCGGAATTTAACCCCTCAAGCGTTAAGTGTACACCAAGTGCACACAACTATTATCACTGATCTGTTGTCATTGTGAAAACAATGACTTCACTGTGTCCATTCAACTACTCCAACGAGTGGGGTGTTTCAACAGGGCATAGGTGTGATAGGTTAATGAAATGTATAAGAAAAATATGGATAGAGTACTTAATATCATGGAAAATTCAAAGCATATTCCACTAGTTCAACCATGACTTGTTTTAAAACTTATCATTGACAACATCAAAATGCCTAAAACCTCATTCTGTTTTCCATTTCAGAACGACAAAGTGACCGTCTGAGACTCTACAACTTTAGTTCAGTGGGGGAAGAAAGAGAATGGCTCAGGGATGTCCTATTATCCTCAGGGTCAGAAACAAGCAGTGACGATGACTCTCCCAATTGTAAGGAGATGAGAATACGGAGGTTGTTGAAGGAGAGAAAATATCAAAATAGATATGCTAAGAAGTATTATAAAGATCAAGGGGTGAGTCCAAGGTTATTTAAGCACTTATTTGTAATCTTTAGTAATCGAGCATGCTTAGATAGTTGTTATGTTGAGACAATGAATGAAAGGTGACTAACAAAAGGTTAAAAGGCACATGTGAATGGAAATGCCAGGGAATGACACCCTAGAAGGACATGTTATAGTGACTTTATTGGTGATGTTCTTCAGAAAGGATAGGTGTGTAGTACTCTCAATCGGCGTGCGTGTATGACCAGATGTATGAATGTAAACGAAGCAAAAGAAATATGTAAGTTTCTTTTGTTTCGTTGTTTATTGTAGCAGGTGGCGTTCTGTAGTTTCTGCCTAGTCCCATGGGAAAATGGCTCGAGTTTGTGTGTGTGTTGTAAACACCTTATTTAGATCACAATGTTCTTAAATACTTATTTTTTTTTTTACCAACTTGATCTTGGTAGATGTGCGGTGAACATTTGTAAATCTTTTTGATTTGAAATTAAGTCTAGCTTACCATTATGTATGGTGTATGCCATTGACTTAGATTGGATGATCAATTGACATAGACAAAAGTTATGCGTGGTCATACATAAAAAAAAAAAATATATATATACGCGTCGACTTGAAAACCTCCTCCGTTTTTTTGGCGGTTAAAAAGAAGAAAAAAGATCATGAGATAGGTGTAAGTATTCACAAGTTAAAAAAAAAAAAATTTCTTCCGAAAACTTAACAGAATTTATTGAGTAATCACAAATGTTTTATTTATTTAACTAATTATAAATAAGTGACTAATCATTGTCACACACCCTAGATTTTCCAGTGGTTTATTTATCAAGCATTTGACATGAAACATGTCAATTGCCACTATGATTCTTATATAAGTGCCAGTAAATGGGACATTTGACAAGCTAGTAATGGAATATTCAAATGGTATTATAATGTTTTAAGGATGTGTTACGCTGATGAAGTTACATTGACTTGCAAATGGTACAAAGTGCAAATTGATTTCACGTAACAGTAACCAATTTGAAAACTACTACTCACTTCATATTTACGGGCTATTTATGCATAATTCTCGAGCAGGGACATTATCACGCACTATTCAGAAATGAATATAAGTAAATTATATTTGTGACTTACATGCCAATTAATAGTTGTGTGAGCAATTCTAGGTCAAACTTATTATAGAAGTGCATAGTATCAAGACAAAAGTTATAACAAACCAGAAACCTCTTTTGTATTAAAAAGTTCTAAATGCAAATGGACCTAATAGCAAAACAACCTATAAAACAACACTTTAGCAAAATGTTGGGGCTTAAACTACGATTACCACGGTTGGTCTGTGGATGGGTGACCATCTTCACATACCAAGACCCCTCCCCTCCGTCTCTCGGAAAGCACTTTAAGCCGTTGGTCCCGGCTGTCATTCGTGTAGCCTTGACAGTCGTTACGAGTCGTCAGTAACCCAAAAGTCTGACAACCAGTCATACCAAGGGGTATTGTATTACCCAGTAACTGGGTTGTGGAGGTCAGATAGGCAGCTGTAGCTCCATCTAAAATACTGGTATTCAGCTGCATCCGGTTAGACTGGAAACCAACCCCAAAATAGTTGGGAAAAGGCTAGGCAGATGATGATGACTTTAGCAAAATGTCTTATTACATCCTAAATAGAACATTTTGCAAAAGTGTCATGTTAATCCAGGGTGTCAGCTACCTCCATACCAAATTTTAGCAAAATTGGTCCAGCCGTTTGAGCGTGAAAAAGTAACAAACATATAAACACACACACACACCCCCACACACACTCACAAACTTTCGCCTTTATAATTTTAGTGTGATATATCTATAAAATGTTATTTTGTCACTCAGTTTTTCACATATCATTAACAACATCAATGCACTGCAAACCTGTCTGAGATCGCCAACCTGCTTGCCTAGAGGTCACCAACCTCCTTGCTTAGAGGTCACTAACCTCCTGCATTATTTTATAACCAAATTATTTCTTAAACCTTCTCAGAATTCCCGCTACATGTACTATGGCGCTGGACTCCTATCAACAGTCGACCGTTATCCCGAGCGTCGTATCAGCCGGCCGGTACCTCCGCCAGCTTCGACAAGGGGTCGTAGGGGCAGGCCTGCGGAACGTGGGTCTTCTACTAGAGGCCTACATAAAGCAAGACGAGGGAGGGTCAGAGATGCTCGGATGAATGAGGGTGGGGAAATGGTAAGCAGAACTGTGTTTAACATTTTGGGATTATAAGGGAATGTCTAGAACTATTTATCGAGTACTTTTTAGAAGCTCATTTCCTTCTATGTGATCACAAATCTGTATGTTATGTAAAATGATTATGGCAATTTTGTATGAAGTTTTTCAATCATTGGGTAGGCTGACGTTCTTCTTCGCAATTGATGAATGACTGACTAATGAAAGCAGAAAACCAGCACTTCTTTTTGGCTGAATAAAACTTCTAGGGTTGTTTTGATCTGGAAAACTCAAACACGAATAATAATAATCATTCTTCTATAAGTACAGTTCTCAAAAAATTCTTAATAAAATATTTATCTTTTTAGCCTGATGGTGTTGATTGGGAAGAGCAATTACGTAATCTGAAGGAAGAACCTGACAATGACGAGTATGGTATGTCTGCTGAAAAGCCTGGAGTTAGGTAAGTTTGAAATTGAAATGACGTAAACAGACTTTATTCTGCGCCTCATACGCGCTCTGCTATTACGTGGCCATCTACTGGACACAACTAATTTGAAAAGCACCATGGGCTCGAAAAGAAAAAGACCCGCTTTGCGCACTATTGCGCTACACCCGGCGCATACTTTAATTTCGCTATAACTGAATGCAACCAAATTTAAATCAACTTATTTTCTTCACTATTTTTGTTTACCTTCTAATTTTTTTCCACCAGAGGCCGCAAGAAGCTCTCAACACTAAAGAGCCCGGAAGCCCTAACGGCTCGCAGAAGACGTCACTGGCTGTTACTAGTCAAGAAAGAGCTCGGTAAAGTTCAACGAGCTCGCACTGCTACGCATAGAGAGGTGATGTTACAGAGGAAGCGACTTGCGACCTTATGCTGTAAACATTGGCGGCATATTGCTATGCAGGTAACTACAACTTTATCTTTCATTTTTATGTAACAATTTGTGTACTTAGTTAGACCTTCTATAGATGTGTGAGTTCTAAGACTTGAAAAATGCAATTAGATTGAAAACTTATTTTTTTATTACACCTTGGACTCCATCAAGGAAGTATGAAAGTAAGATGTTAACATGAAGTTACGCAATTATCTGGTGGCCACGGCGACAAAATGCAAGTATTATTATAAAATACTGTAATTATTCTTTATTAAAACTTTTTCTAAATATTTGGACAAAGTTTTACAGACACATTGATAATTAATAGCTGACCCCTCTGTTTTAACTTATTTTGACATTATGTGACAATGACTAGACATTTCTGCCCACAGTCTCAGAAGAATATGAAAGAAACAGTATGGCGGTGTAAGCGACTAAGTCGAGAAATGCAGGCGTATTGGAGGAGATACGATCGCGCAGAGAGAGAGACAAGACGACGCATGGAAAGAGAGGCAGAGGAACAGAGAAAGGTAACATTATGTTCATTTCATAAAACATATGGTAAAATTGAGTAATTAAAATACTTAGAGGGAGTAAGGCCATTGTTGCTTGAAACCATGGTAGCTTGATTTAAATTTGTAGTCTGTAAATGCACTGTCCAATCTCATAGATGAGTCTATACAGTACCCATCCGTAAATATAACACAACTAGCTTAAGAGAAAGACTGTCACACACATATTAATGATTGACAGAGATGAAGCTCTGCAATGCAGAACTCTTTACAAAACAACCTTTCACTTTGGTTCTAGCTGAAACGTCAGTTATTGTATTTTGAACTTTATTCCGAGTAACTTAAAGTTCTTAATACAAGATTGACAACTTAGATTCCTTTACAAAGTTAGGTTTTGTATTAAATTAAGAACTTTACGGTGTATGGAATATACTATATTTACATCTGTATTTTTAGTTTTCACTTATTCTAGATTTCCCTTCTAACCCTGCATCAGTGTCTAATTGATTAACAGAAGTTTTACCCCAGATGGACGTAGAACTAATGGAGGCAAAGCGGCAACGTCGCAAACTCAACTTCCTGATTACTCAAACAGAGCTGTATGCGCATTTTATGCAAAAGAAGTTGAATTCTGGCGGCGATGGTGACGGTGGAACTGATCGGATTCTAAGGCAGCTGGATGAGGATAGAGATCCGAGACTGGCTGCTATTGATCATTATGATAGGTAAGCAATAAAAATTCTATTCTAAAAACTGATGGGTATTGCACAACTTTCTAGAACATAGAAAGAAAGAAGAAAGGAAAAGAGTTTGTATGGGTCGACCTGACGCACATAAAGAATAACTCAATAGCTACTCTGTGAATATAAGTTTATTAACCGTCACTGCCCCCTGCATTTGTATCCCTGTTGCTTGACATATCTTAGAAGAATGATCCAGAACGAAAATGTATTCTGTCATTTATAGTCAAATAGTTCTTCATCGCTCGAAAGCTCATGTTATCCAAGGCCGAAAATATAATAATTATTATTATATTTTCGGCCTTGGATAACATATTATGAGCTTTCGAGCGAAAACGTCGTACAGCTCTGTTTATTCTTATCCAATCCTCTTCTGACAGCGAAGCCATGAAAGCTCGCGCATCGCGTAACGCTCGAGAAGCATTTCGCGCTGAACGCGCTCGCACGCAGCTATTCGACTCAAATGCGGGCGCGAGCGATGCGACCGACACCGACGGTGGCGCCGACATCACTGACGGCCATGACAGGAGGCATGGAGACCACGACCAGCCCGATATATTTAGAGGGACGTTGAAGGGGTACCAACTGAAGGGCATGAATTGGTTGGCTAATTTGTATGATCAGGTAAGTTTCCATGCCATGCAATATAATAAGTTGGGGTTTCTGCAAGTCATAATAAGACCAAATTTTGTTACATTGTGGCACAAATTTTATTTTAATTTCTAATGTGTGTAGCCTGGGGTGCTCTTCTTTAAATGGGTTTGCTTAGGTAGACCTATCTGAAATATTCTGCTTTCTGATTCTAATTTTGCTGGAAAATCGGTCCAACTTTAGAATGCCAATTCTCGTAATTATAAACCTTCAAAATCTAGTCGCAATCTCATCTCAGCGAAAACCAATGTTAATTTTTTACAAAAATTATAGGTATTTTTGACTGACTAAGACTGAAATTAGAATACGAATCCTCTTAAAAATACCGGAATTGCCCCTTAGATCCAATGGCTATTTAGGCAAAATGAAATGAAATTGTTTACAGAATAAACATAAAAACAAAACACAAAATTTCGCTTCTATGTGTACCTCTATGTGTGAATGGTTGCGCAAAGGTGCATTACAACATCCACATTTCTCCATTTTTCTTTAATTAAGTCCAGTGTAATAGACACACAAATCCAGACTCCGGGCTGTATCCTCAAAATAATCTTTAATTTGGCAGATCCCAAACTGTAGTTTTAGCTTCCAAAAATACGATTAAAGCTATTCGAACTTAAGATGTTTATTTTTTCCTAGGGTATCAGCGGCATTCTAGCTGATGAGATGGGTCTAGGTAAGACGGTGCAATGCATAGCGTTTCTGTGCCACGTGGCCGAACGGCTCGGTGTATGGGGACCATTCTTAGTGGTATCCCCTGCCTCTACGCTACACAACTGGCAGCAAGAGATGCAGAGATTTGTGCCGGATTTTAAAGTGGTAAGTTTACTTTTGTACACGCAATAACATCGATTGTTATTTATTTAAATGGTTAGTTTGATTCTTTTCTAATTCAGGCACTTTCCAAACATTTGTAAATGTATCTTTCTCAAAAACTCAAAAATCATCCTGTATAATAAGTAGTTTCTTTTAGTGCGACTTCCAACCAACTTAGTCCTGTTTAGTTGTTGCATTAAAGACACACACTTTGTGTGCATAATTTCAATTACAACCTCTTGGAAACTACAGAAATAAACTATTCCTATTAACCTCTTGAAATGGACATTTCAAAATCTTTTAAATTACGCAAAACACTACAGAAATAAACCATTCCTCCTCTTAAAGAAAATTTGAATTTCGCGGGTTACCTAGCGCATACCTCATGCGCAAAGTAGCTTATGTTTTTTACAATTTGCAGGTCAGTGTCAGGTTGTATGTTGATTAAAATCGCCACCGTAACAAATATGACATAACAGTCAATAATCATTAAAATCATCAATACAACCCTCTAAATTCATATAATCCTATTGATTTATATTTCATGAAATACTCATTCAATAGGATTATCCGGAAGTGAAATACTCATTGTCACGACTGACTCTTTTTTTTTTTAGGTACCATACTGGGGCAGTCCAAGTGAACGCAAAATTCTTCGTCAATTCTGGGAACGCAAAGACTTACACACTCGTCAAGCGGCTTTTCACGTAGTAGTGACGTCATATCAGATCGTAGTGTCAGATCTGAAGTACTTGAATCGCGTGTCGTGGCAGTACATGATATTGGATGAGGCGCAGGCTATCAAGAGCTCTGCTAGCATGAGGTGGAAGTTGCTGCTCGGGTTCAGCTGTAGGAACCGATTGTTACTTTCGGGTGAGTTTTTTTTATATAATATCGATTTGTGTTAATATCGATAATAAAAAAGCGATATTCTTAATATCGATTGCGGATATCGATATTTATCGTAATAATTATCGATAACAGATATCGATATAGCATAGAGGGAAGATGTCGATATAGCGAAGAGGTAAGAAATATCGATAAGTAAGAGCTATAATAGATATCGATATATCGACTACTGCAGAAATTGGTAAGGAAGAGCCATTTAATACGTCATTCTATCAACATCAGATATCGATGTAAATCATACAGCCACAATTGCGTAACTGCGTGCATTTTAATCCTGTGATATTTGTAACCATTCCTTGTCTAGATAGATTTGAGATGACGTTTAATTTATATTTTGTCTACAGGTACTCCAATCCAAAACAGCATGGCGGAACTTTGGGCTCTGCTCCACTTTATAATGCCGACACTGTTTGATTCGCATGAAGAGTTTAACGAGTGGTTCTCCAAAGATATTGAAAGTCATGCTGAGAATAAAAGTACCATCGATGAGAGTATGTATCTAACAGAATATTACGTTTGTTGTAGTTTTATATAGTATTAATGATCAATAGAATCTTATCATTCGTAATTGTACAGCGATACCGGTCGGGGCCATCCTGAACTACCGCTACTTTCTATATTCAAGCGTATAACCCACAGATGTAGATAGACCTAGATAACGCAAGTATCACGATCTGTATGAAAACCAAGCGTGCCATTTTTTTACTACATACTATGACGTCACAAGCACTATTTAGTGATGGGAAGGCAAGGGAGGGGAAGCAAATCGATTCAAAGAGGCCGGCCGCGTGCGGCACCCCCTCGCCCCACCCGGCCGCCCCCGGGGCCTAACGCCAGCGCTCACGCTCACCCAGCCAGCAGTGCACAGGACTGAGCGGAAAAATGACAGCTTACGATTTTTGTACGTAAGCTGGGCACGCGAAGTAGTTGCTCTTGCGTTATCTACTTATCTAGGTGCATCTATATCTCTGGTATAACCGTGCAAAATGCAAAAACCCTTTATTTATACTGTTCAATGTACTCCGCAACTTGCGCAATTACTTTCCTTATACTGCGCAAACTACTACACTCTTCGATCAACAATACCAACTAGATAACGGGTCACGTACAAAATCAAAGCTAAATGCTGTCCGCGTGAATTTATACCTATACAGCTACATTCGTTTAGTAACGAACTGAGATAAAAGTTTTACAACAGTTTTAAGTTAACCTAATTACAACCATGGCACCTAGTAATAAAGTCACAAATCTTCAAAATATTATCTTATACTTACGATCATTCGTCACAAAAGACGAGAAAAGCAATAAATTTATTCTGTCACTTAGAAATGAAAAGACATAAGTTAAATAACATTTAGTGTAAAATCAACCTTAGGCAGCAACAAATAAAGTACTTTTTCCTGTTATGGCCTTGCGAGCTACATCGTTTTGTTTCGTTTCGGTTTGCTTTGTCGAATATTTGTTGGGCATGTATTGGCCAACATGTATGTTTGGGCGTGTGTTGGTGGTTTAAAATCTGTAATTTTGTTCAAAATTTGATATTATTTACTAGTTTAAAGCTTATAATATAACTTATTTTACATGTACTTACCGAAAGTAAGACACTTCGGCCGATAAATTGCTTTTTCGGGCATTATTTTTGCAAATTTTGAATACACATTGCGGCATTGTGAAACGTGTTTACATTGGCTGTGTTTCAAGCGAACTAAACAAAATAAGAGCTCACGTCTCAAGTGCGCTGTTATTTACCGAGACGTAATTTTTGCGCCGACCGGATATCTAGTTGGTATTGTTGATCGAAGACTACACTATTAAAAAGCCATTGTGTCTTGCGTGGATCTACGTTCCGGCATACTAAGGGTTAAGCTAAGTTTAAAATGATCATGATTCTTAGCGCTTACTAACTAGCCCCTTCAAATAGGTAACCTAATCATTATATTTTTTTCAGAGCATTTATCACGTCTGCACATGATTCTAAAGCCGTTCATGTTGAGAAGAATCAAGAAAGATGTTGAAAATGAGCTGTCGGATAAAATTGAGATTATGGTGCATTGTCCACTTACTATTAGGCAGAAATTATTGTATATAGGTAAGTAGTTCATTAAAATTAAGTAAGAAACTTTACCTGAAAACTACATTGAGATTGATTGGTGTTGCCAGTACAATTTTTTTTTAATGCAACAGATGGATTGCTTTAAATTGTGTTTTTAATATTGGTTTATACTGTTTCAGCTTTAAAAAAGAAAATAAAAATAGAAGAGCTGCTCCATTACTCAGTGGGAGCGGAGACAGGCCACAATGTAGATAAGAACTTTACATCTAATCTAATGAACTTAGTTATGCAATTTAGGAAGGTGAGTGCACATATTTATTTTCTTTTAAAACTTCATTATCTACTCTCAAGGTCCATCTATCCTAAAATTACCATTCTAACATCCACTCTTGTTTCTCCCGCACAGGGATACCTACAGGAACCGAGCATTTTACTGGCATAAAAAGCATGATAATATGTCACTCATAGTGTCGCTTTTTATTAATGACAAAACCTTTTTATCCGTATATGAATCCTTTTTATCTTCTTGTGACGAGTATCACATCTCCGCCGCGAAACCGCGGTAGGTCCGCCATGACTGGTCGTCTGTTGTACGACAAGCGAAACAAGTGAAACTGCCTGTTCTAACGCACAGATTCGGTAATGATCCTACCTCTTTCCCGCGCTGCTCGAAGGCCAGTTACGCAACGCTCAGCCTGCTATTTTGATGCGGTGCGGCGTTTTTTTCGCACGTGTCTGTGGCAGGACAGTAGATAATTTTTATAGAAGTGAAACTTATTTTTTTGGTCCTCTATGAAAACTACCTATGATTTGAGATGAGATGTCATTTGCGTCATAGCAACCTAATAAACTTGCTATTAATTTATTATCGGTTTATGTTGTACTACACCTTATCAGTCTTCTTTTATTACCGTATCCCACGATCTTCTTCATTCATGATTATTTGCTTACCCACAGGTATGCAACCACCCAGAGCTGTTCGAACGCCGTGATGTACGCTCCCCCTTCTCAATGCAAGTCGATGACTACCACATTCCAAAGCTAGTCGCCGAAGAAGGCGTGCTAATCCGCTCAATCCCTTCAAACCGTCATCTTCTATACAACAAGCTATCTATTCTCACGCCCGAATATGTTCAGAGGAGTGTGAATGGAGGAGAGTGTAAGGACAGAGGTGAAAATGGGATGTTTAGTGATAATGGGTGCTTTGCTTTCATGAGGTTCGTCGATTTATCGCCGATGGAACTGTACAGGATTATGCTGTGTGGATGGCTTTTTGCGTAAGTATTTTCTGTATTTTTTATGTTGTAAAGTAGAGATTTACTCTTAGGCATTAAGCGGACGATGGACAATTTGTCCACGTCGATTGAACGTATGGAAATCCCAGCAGTCTATTTGTCCATCGTGTGCGTTATTGCATAGATTTCCATACGTTCTATCGTCGCGGACAAATTGTCCATCGCCTGCTTAGCGCCATATGGATAACTAGCTTCTGCCCGCGACTTCGTCCGCGTGAAATGTATGTTCTGCCCGCGCTGTCACTTCGTTTTCGGTTAGCGATCTTTCTGACTTTTTTTCTGTTTACTCGGCTCCTAAGGGTCATAGCGTGATGTTAAGTAGCGTAAAGCCTTCCTCAAGAATTGGGCTGTCAAATGCAAAAATAATTTTTCATATCCGTTGGGCAGTTCCAGAGATTAGCGCGTTCAAACAAACAAACTCTTCAGCTTTATTATTAGTACTAGCTTCTGCCCGCGACTTCGTCCGCGTGAAATTTCTTGTACCCCCACCCCGTCGCGTCGCAACACTTCGTATTCGCTTACCGTTCACTCTGAGTTTTTTTCTTTTTGCTCGGCTCCTAAGGGTCATAGCGTGATGTTAAATAGCCTATAGCCTTCCTCAAGAATTGGGCTATCAAATGCAAAAAGAATTTTTTCAAATCTGACCGGTAGTTCCAGAGATTATCGCGTTCAAACAAACAAACTCTTCAGCTTTATTATTAGTATATAGATAAAAAACTCTATGGCCCATAACTCCTTAATAGGTACAGACGCCAGCAAGTCAACCTACCCGAAACTGTCAGATTTTCCCAATCAACCTTGAACCTTATGCTTCAGCAATTAAGTCGAAAATCTATTAAAGAAATCTGACAGATTGTAGTAACTTGATGTGCTGGCGTCTGTACCAACTCTTAACATCTTACACACGTGATAACTTTTAAACGAAATATCCGATTGAGATGAAACAAAAAGTATTTTACTTCTTCATAAATACTCTTGATAACATAATGCTTAATTTCGATAAAGATTAATATTACGATACATATTTAACGTAGTTTTTTTTCTTCAGACGATTTAATAATTATTTTGAACACAAAATCGGTTATTGTGATTAAACCATGATAGCTAGATATATGTTCTCGCGGACTTTTTTGTAGGTCTGAATGGGCTCTACAAACCCGTAGTACATCATTTTGTTCTATTGTCAATAGTTTTTGCAGCGCACGCAAAAATAGGTTTTCGATTTTACACCTTGTGTTACAAAATAGCAATTTTATTACGGATCCCTAATTTTAATTTTTTAAAATATAGCCTATAGCCTTCCTCGATAAATGGACTACCCAACACTAAAAGAATCATTCAAATCGGACCAGTAGTTCCAGAGATTAGCGCGTTCAAACAAACAAACAAACAAACAAACTCTGCAGCTTTATAATATTAGTATAGATTAGTATAGATTAAGGTTAAGAATAATTTGCAGTCTGCCTATTACAATGTAGCAATAATGGAACCTGCTCTCTTGAATTTCGAAATGGTCCATCCTAGTATTAAGTGTAATGGAACAAAACAAGCATTGATCCGCTGAAAAGTTTGGATAACTCTACAATAGTGTACTGTATTGAGTTGTTCACGCTTTCAGCTAGTTCAGCTGGGAAAAAAGTTAAGGAAATACCTTTTTGTTGCTTCCCTGCTTAGGTTTATAGACTTTTTTTTACCAACTACAATAAAACATTTTAGGATGCAACACATAGGAGAATGTCTAGACAAATACGAAAAACTCCGCCACCGTCACTATTGGTGGAACTCAACACCTATCTGTGACGTCAAACAGGAGGAGACAGAGTCAGACATATGCGCCGACTACTATGACAGCGTGAATAAGAAAGATATGCTGTTGGTGTGCCCCAATGGCGATGTGTTGGCGAAGAGGAAGGAGGATAGCTTGATGTGGAGGGAGATGCTGTTTACTGATGCGTTGTGGATACAAGGTGGGTTCAAGTTTCCAAGATAAATAAAATCTTGTTTATCAATGATGGTGGACAAAGCCCAAAATCATCATCTTCAGCCTAGCATACTAAACCCTCGGTTTAGTTTACACAAGCCTTTAGTCTGTATTTATAAATCTCTTACAATGAATTTTAGAAAGTTCAGTCTGGAATTTTCTAACGGTAGTCAATCAACTAGATTTCCGTTTTCATCATAGACCTGATGTTAAAGAGATCTATGGGCTGCTGCTGCTGCTGCTGTAAAGGACTTAAAAATAATATCAATTTTGCGAGGCTAGAAATAATTTGTTTTTTATTCATTTCATTTTACCTCTGTCTAAATAGCTCATTTTTCAGAATCGACGAAAAACCGTTATCTCTGTTGATTGTAAACGCATTAATAATGCAAATTTCAACATAATACAGTGTTGCAAGATTTTTCGACATAATACAGTGTTGTTTTGGGTGTGCGAAATGTTTAACAGTTAGTTGGTTTTTGTGATCAGGTGGTCCATTCTACGCGCACGCGGAGCACACAATACATTACACGCCGGAAACTATTGAACACAAAGCGCTGAGGATAAGGAATATGAGGGAGAGAGATGGACAGGTAAGCTGGAACACTATCTCATTTTTCTCTTCATGTTGTAAAGATTTTCAAATGTTTCTCTGATTTTAACAAAGATTAGCGTATTTTGTAACTGTAATGGCAATTCTGAGCTCTATCTATAATTAGTTAATCGTTAACCAACTTCAAAAAAACAAGGAAGAAAACCTTTTAAAAGAATGGGATTTTTGGACCGATTTTGAGATTGGAGAGATTTTGGTAGAGGAAGCTTGCGCCGTGGTCCCATATAAAGTACTGCTTAGGTAGTTTTTTAATTTAGCTTCAATAATACAAATAAAATTCACTAGGTGTATGTTGAATAAATTGTTACACCCACCACTAACCTACCCTAACTGTGTTATGGGGTAGTACTGATTCATATACCAATACGAATTGATATGGGTGGGTACTAGACCTAAAACTAAAACATCAGTCTTTTTTTTTGTAAAAAGTTTTAGTTATTAGGAGAATCCATGATTACCTCTAAGCTTAATTTTCATCTTTTTTTTTTAATCACTAGAGTAGTTTCCTTGAAACTGGTGTATAATAAATTAATAATATAGCAATACACCTATATTTCTAACATTAACACAGGTTCAGTTTGTTTTCAAGTAGGACTCTACAGAATCCCTTATTTCAAGGTGGGATATAACCGGTATACCTATAATTGCCATATTTAACATAGAATAATTTGTTTTAGACGGAAATGCTAAGTGAGATCAAGACTGAAGAGGGAGGAGTGATCGCGGTGCCTAAGTTGGAATTGCCGGAGGTGCCGTTTTTAGAACGACAGCCCATCTCCTACCCCGAGATGCCGACACCTCTGCCGACCTTCCTGTACTTTGCGCAACAAAAGGTAAAGCTGTTATGTGTCATTTTAAGGCTTTGATGTCTTTGTGCCAGCATCTTTGGCAGTTGTTACGTCTTTGACAGCAAGCCCGCCCTGGTAAGACTGACTTTATCAGACTTACCAGGGCAGGGCAGGGCAGGGTATACAATCTGTCGAACTTAACTGTCATGTTTTATTGAGACTGGACCTAAACCTTCTTTTGCGTTCGTAATATTTCAGTGAAAACACAATAAAAACCTTGACAATTTCAGATTTCTATTTGATGAATTTTCATACAGCCAAATGTACGAAAAATCTTTCAAATGAGCTAACTTTTCATCGCTTTCTAAATACCATATATTTTCTCTTTTATTTCATATTTTATAACCATTAACATATTATTTTTCTCGCCTAGGTGTGCACATGCACGCGCGCCCCATTCGCGGCATCTCGAAGTTTCGCGTACCACGTGACTCGGCACTCGCAAGCCGAGAGTGGCGCGGGCTGGCGGGCTGTGGCGCGGCTAGCGGCTGCTGCCAGGCCGCCTTGGGGCTGGGCAGAGCTGCAGGTGCCAGGTAACATAATTTACTCCATAAACACACAAACCTGCAAAAAAAGTCTAATCAAATAACAGAAGATGCAGTATTCAGCTGCATACAGTTAGACTGGAAGCATCATAGGATAGTTGGGAAAAGGCTAGGCAGATGATGATGATAATGAAAACACAGATGTGCATTGCCATGGTAAATAGTTAAGTTATTGAGTGATGTGGCTCCCAGCCATATCACAGACTTGTTCCATTCCGTAATACAGTTAATCAATGAAATTGGTCTCGCGATATTTAGAGTTATGTTTCCAACAGTACGGGTTAATTTGAAAACTATAAAATATCATCAGACTTGATGTCTGTGTTTCTCTAAATGTCATAATTATTTTATTCAACCAGTCATAATAACTTCAATTGTGTTTTAGATAAGAACCAACTTGTAAGCGATGCAGGCAAGCTTACCGCATTGGATTCGTTGCTCAGAAGACTGAAGGAACGTGGTCACAGAGTGCTCATATACAGCCAGATGACCAAGATGATTGATTTGTTAGAGGTATGTTAACATTTTCCATGAATTGGATATACAGTGTCCTCAAAAAATTTGTTGACATTTATCCACTTCAGCTGTGAAATAATCAGGTCCTTCAATCCTCGTCCAGAGACGAGGTCCTCGTCGTCGTTCGTCGTCGTCTCGGAGGTAGTTGAATTAGTGGATAAAAACGTTATAGTATACAATTCAAACATTTGAAACTAGAATTTTAAATCATTTGTGGCATCACAGCTGAAGTAGAAAAAATGTCAACAGGCACTGTAGGTAACTGTATTTTCAAATACAATTAAGTATTATATCTTAGTTAAAGTTCTATCGAATTCCGAACTGTCGTAGAAATTATTACCTTATTTTAACTTTTCAGGAGTACATGTGGCACAGAAAGCATAAATACATGCGGTTAGACGGATCAAGTAAGATCTCCGCTCGGCGAGATATGGTGGCAGATTTTCAGGTATGTAACAGTTGTATTATTTATGTGTTGTGTCATGTTTTCAACCAAGTGAAGCTCATCACTGGGTTGTTAGTGTAAAAAATTACTTCTGTCACATGGACTTGGTTGTTTTTTAAACGGTACCTGTTTATTTCCCGATTCTTCGTTTAAGGGGGAAGCGCTAAGGTGGCCCGCGAAATTCAAATTTTCTTACGTTTTTTGCAATTTGCTAGTCAGTATTAAGTTGTACGTTGATTAAAATATGATTCGCGGTCGTAACAAATATATATTTACAGAATTATAATCATTAAAGTCATCAACACAACTCTCTAAAACCATGTAATCCCCAAATGTCAAGATTTCATGAAATAGTCATTCTTGGGGATTACATGGTTTTTTTTACCAGCAAATTGCAAAAAAACGTAAAAAAAAATTGAATTTCGCGGGCTACCCTGGCGCTTTCGCCTTAACAGTGATCAATAAATCTTCTGCCAAATCACTGATATGGAATGATGAATGATGTCAATGTGTAAAATAGTACATGGTTGCAAAAATGTCTTACGATGATGCAAAGAGGTAGCGTTATTTCTGTCAATTAGAATATAACTATAATTTATAGTAGATAAATTATTTACTATTTGTTTAAGGAATTTTAGATACTTAATACTTACATATAAGCACTTGAGTGAGATACCTGAGATACAGGTTTATTCCTAGTTCAGGTATAATCCAATTATTTTTACCTACATCTAGTATAAGGCCCTATTTTGTAAATATTTATGTAAATCAATTATTTCAATACACAATTTCATTTCAAACAAATGTTAGCTAAAATCACTCGTATAATTTACTAATTTCTGCCCGCGACTTTGTCCGCGTGAAATTACTTGTTCTCCAGATCTATCGCGTCGCGTCGCATCGCATCGCCCGCCCGCCTTATTAGATACTTCGTTTTCGCTTAGCGTTCTTTCTGACTTTTTTTCTTAATGCTCGGATCCTAAGGGTCATAGCGTGATCTTAAGTAGCCTATAACCTTCCTTAAAAATTGGGCTATCAAATGCGACTGGTAGTTCCATAGATTAGCGCCGTTCAAACAAACGAACTATATTATTAGGTTAGACAAGAGAGTTTTTTTTTAATTACGTTCACTATGCGGCAACACTGAGACGGGCACCTTTCAAAAATGTCGAAGCACCTCTTTTTTTAGTCGTGACTGAATGATGAACGAATGAATGAAACGAATGGTGAAACGCTATCATATATTTTATACTCATTGCCGAATGGAAGACCACTTGATAAAGTGGCGCCAACTGGTCACGTGAATTTTCTTTAAAACTCTCATTGAATATGATTCCAGAAGAGCACAAGAGTTATTATACTTTATATTTTTATCTCCACAGGCTCGCTCAGACATATTCGTCTTCCTCCTCTCAACGCGAGCAGGCGGCCTCGGCATCAACCTCACAGCGGCCGACACAGTAATCTTTTACGACTCAGACTGGAACCCCACCGTGGACCAGCAAGCTATGGACCGCGCTCACCGACTGGGACAAACCAAGCAGGTCACACTCCCATTCAAACATTTATAGAAATATCGGAATTCAAATTTTCTTAAGTTTACTCCAGGCTGCTACTGAGAAATCAAAGCATGTACAATACGACCGACGTAACTTGGCGGGCCTGAACTTTGCGCAGAAAGCTGCGCAGTAAGATTTTTTAGGAACCAAATGGTGACATGAGGCGAGTGCGAGTGAGTGAACATGCGCGAAAGTTCTTAGTGCCTATGTTCAGGCCCGCCAAGTTACGTCGGTCGTATTGTATTTCAAACTGAAACTTTTGAAAATTTTCGTTTTATCATGTTTAGATATCGATACCTATCACGTCTGCGTAGTTTCGCTAGCTAATTTATCTTGACCCTGTATTTTTTTTTCATAGCCTTTTCTGTCCCTCTCCTTCAAAACTATATTTTTACAAAATTATACTATTATTTTAGTTATTGTTATTAATATTGGTTTCTTATTAGGTCACTGTGTACCGACTCATCTGCAAGGGCACCATCGAGGAGCGGATCATGCAGCGCGCGAGGGAGAAGTCTGAGGTGAGATAGAAAGAGATAGAAGAGAGAACATTGTTAATTTTTGAGACTTAGATCGACATAATTGCTACTAAAACATAATCTGTCTCATTACAAAACGAGTTCTAGAATTAAAATATATTTATTTGTGCCATTTTATAGTTCTAACTTTAGTCCAAGCTTAAATCTTCGAGCCAGTTTTGGTTCAACTTTTTCCAACGGACTTAAAGTTCTTAATACAAAATTTATAAGGTTTCGAATTTTCGACAAACTTTCGACACTGACTTTCTACAACACAAACAAAATGAAGTGACTAAAAACACACTGTTCTACAGATCCAAAGGATGGTGATTAGCGGAGGCAATTTCAAGCCAGACACGTTGAAGCCTAAAGAAGTGGTGTCTTTACTGTTAGATGATGAAGAAATCGAACTCAAATGTAAGTACAGATAAGCATATTAACGTGAGAATATAACTGCTATCAACTTTTATTATCGTAGTTAATAAGAACAGGGGGTCTACTCCGAAGCGGTTAACCACTGTATCGGCCGAATGTTCGGTCATTTTCTGATTCGAATATTGTTGTCCTACTACGAATTTAAAAAAAAAAAGGTAAAAAAAGGGTAAGGGTTCTAAAAAGGTTCGGATTGGCACAGTTTGGTCGGGACCAATAGTCAATATAGGAAATGAATGGTAGTAGAAAATGACCGAACATTCGGCCGATACAGTGGTTAACCGCTTCGGAGTAGACCCCCAGGACCCCATGCCATGTAAAAAAAAACGATTTTGGTCGGGGGATCCCAGTCAGGAACGAAGTTCCTTACGCAATACTCGCACGAACAATAAAACAAAATAGAAAGAGACAGAGAGAGAGAGAGAGATTAAGAATTTAATACGCGTTTTTAATACAGAGCCATCTAGTATAAGTTTAAGGTCTCATAAAGTTGTCGCCATCTTGGGTGGGCATCCTCGAAAACCATGAGAACATAACCATGAAAAAAAAATTGAAAATTTTCGCAGCCGCCATCTTGTATTTTATTTTGACCTCACTGTCGGCTTTAGCACCCTCTGAAACCATGCAAACTAGAGAAAAAGTTGCATGGAGGGGACATAACACGTTTTCGTTACATGACGATTTCTACCATTTTACTCATACAGCAGGCTGCGTTATAGAACTTTTCAATAAAATTGTGCTTCTCTTACAGATCGCCAGAAGTCTGAAGAGAAGAAATTAATGGAAGAAAGAGAACGCAAAAGGAAATTAGGCATATTGCCTCAAGTTGTAAGTATTACCAAACACAACAATTACTTTACTATGTATACCATCCAATTAGTGAGACCGTTGTCAGACCTACGACCAGTTTACTTCACCCAAGCAGAACTGGCAGATAGTTTTATAAAAATTCTGTTCCATTTATCTAGTAGTTAGTGCCTGAGCAATAAATTATATTTATGTCTCTAAATCGGTTTTTCAAACATTTCACACCACAAAAAATATTTTAAAAACAAGATTAGGTCGGTGTTTCCTATCCAACTACACTAAGAACACCGAAACAAAGGCAGTTACAGTTCGCCTTCTGTAACTGTTAGCCTGTAATCATCCCACTGCTGGGCAAAGGCAGAGCCCCATCAAAGCCTATCTTAAAATACATTTAATCGCGCATTGTATTATTAACTCTCGGTGTTGAGCCGAGCATTGAGAACCCAACAGAGTGCATCCCAGTGCGTCAAAAACACATTGGATTTTCAACTCTCGGCGCTAAGTAGAGCGTTGAAAATCCAGTGCGCGAAAAAATAAGCCGCGTGAAAAAATAAAAAATCTATTCAACAGCAGCCAGCTCCAGTGATAGTAGAAGCTAAGCGACCGCGCGACTCCGCGTCGGAGCCAGGCAGTCCGTTGCAAGTTGATGATGACGGAGACAAACTAGTGGTGGACATACCGGTGTCACCTGCGCCGATACGTAAGTACACTGCTTCGAGTATCATTTGGCGCTTTAAGCACGATCTACACGGTTTAAAACGGTGGTTTCAAACCTAAGTTTAAAACAGTGTAGACCGTAGACAGAGAATACTATAGACGCCTGCAAAGCGTGTCGCAGAAAGAGACAAAACAAAAATACGTCACATATTTAGGGTTACCGTGTGAGGAAAAATGTTACCCCACAATTTGTGAAAACTGCATAAAGCCATTAATCTTTCAGATATAATTAACTAGCTGCGCCCTGCGATTTCACCCGCATGTATCTCGGTTCCGTCAGAATATTGCGATAAAAAGTATCCTAAGTCCTAACCCAGGTCATAGTTTACCGATGTGCCAAATTTCATCCAAATTTCAACCGTTTTAGCGTGAAAGCTATAATATTAGACAGAATTAGGATACACACTGCAGAATACATATTTCCCATATAAGTGGATAATCATTATGGAAAAGTTGGCAACACCAAAATTCTTAGGTTAGAACTTCGATCAATAATAGTACTAGATGAATGATTAGGAACAAAAATAAGTCGCTAAAGTGGCCACGTTTGCACACAGATAAACATTTATATTTCTTACTACGAACTATAGAAAAAAGTTTAATAATATTAACAACTTCAGATTATTATAAACCTTAACACTCTAACATAAAGTTTAATTACGATTGCAAATGATTAATATTTAAGTCCTTCTGTCATCGAAGCAATAAATTTAAAATGTCACTTGAAAATAAAAAGTCGTTTTTATAATAAGTACAAAAATATTTATTCTAAAATGAAACTTAACGTCTAAGCAATAAGGTTAAAAACATTTTGTTGACAATTTCGTACTTACTCGAATTTGGAACTAGACGTAGTTCTTGGAATTACGTTTCAATGCTTCAATGTTTGTTAGAGAGGTTGGCGCGTTGTCGCAAACATTGGCCAAACAATCATAATATTTGCTAATTGATTTATATTTACTATTTAATTGTGTTACTATTTTATGAAAAACATTTAATGATAAAAACTTACCGAAAAAAAGATATTCCTTCCAAAATCTTGGTGTTACGGTGGTTATTTACACAACTTTTGAACGCGCGCTGAGGCATTTTGACGTCTTAACATTGGCTATGATTGGACCATACTAATTTGAAATATGAGCACAAAAGTATTCGTGCTCGTATTTTTCGGGCCGTTTTTGAAGCGCTTATCGGGCATCTAGAAGTACTATGCTTTTCCTTCAAAATCAAGGCACGCGCCGTGAAACAAAAAATCTCATCGTTCTGTCTCATTTCTTTACACGACATCGCCGTAACTCTCTCTTTTTCTTGTGTGAATGCGACAAAAGACATCAATTTGTCTATAGCATTCTCTGTCTACGGTGTAGACAGTGGTTTGATACCAATTTCGTATGACCTTTAAACGTCCTTGGTAGAAAGGCCTGCTTTGCAAACCAGTGGCAGAAGATAATGTTGGTTTTAAACCGAGTAGCACGCATCTCGCAACAACAACAACTTCAAGGTCACCTTGGTTTGTAGACTGGTTTCAAACCGTGTAGATCGTGTTTAAATGACGTTGACAGGGAGGCGCCGTTGGTAAATATTTGTGACTTGTATTGAAAAACAAGATGGCGACGTAAGTGTGGTCAGCGAATATTGTTGGATTGCTGTTTATATTTGGGGGACGCCCTAGGAGGACATAGTGACCTTATTGGTGATGTTTTTCCGAAAGGTCAGGTGCGTAGTACTTGCAACTGGCGTGCGTGTATGACCAAATGTATGAATTTAAAAGAGGCAAAAGAAATTAAGAAAAATATTTTAAATGGGTCACACACAGGAAATACGTACGAATAGAGAAAAAGGAGCATTTAAAACTAACAAAGTTACATTAAAAACAACCAAAAAAGTGCATAATAAACAAAAAAAAAAAACTTGTGCGAGGCCAACAAGGCTCCTATCTCAGCATCAGCAGTATGCCATAACCATAATCCATAATCAGCCTATAATGTTCCCACTGCTGGGACACAGGCCTCCTCTCAATGAGAGGGAGTGGGCCGTAATCCACCACGCGGGCCCAGTCAGGGTTGGTGGATGTCACATGTCTTCGAATTTTTGGTTCTAGGACATGCCGGTTTCCTCACGATGTTTTCCTTCACCGTTTTGAGAGCAGTGGTGATGAAATAATTTACACAAAGTGAAGCGCCTGTCTGGGTTCGAACCTACGACCTACAACTCGTAAGTCGTGTCCGTGACCACTGGGCCACCACTGCTCTCATCTCATATGCATCTTTCGCAAAATGCCTACTCCGTGCATGAGTCACTGGACTCCGCTCACATTTTGACATCATAATTTACACGAAGTATGTGCTTGGTATTTAGTTAAATGGACTGGTGACCTGAAAAAAATCCATGTGTTAATACGAATTCAATAATAAATTTCCCTGTATATATCCCTCAGCCTCGTACTCGGGTGCAGTCCGCGCGGGCGCGTGGGGCGTGTCGCGGCCCGGGCGCGGCGCCAGGCGCGGGCGCCCGCGCGGCTCGCGACACGCCATGTCTAGGAGACCGGAGACGCAACCTGCTGATAATGCGATTGCTGTAGCTGCTGGTATGTTATAACTTTATTTTACTAACGTCAGATATCTTATATTATTGGAATGTGTTGCCTTAAAGAGATAGTCGCAATACTTTATTATTTCTATTCTCCCCAGGCGCCGCCCTCCTGGAGTCCGACGCGCCGCTGGAGACGCTCTCGTGTGGGCTGGCGCAGGCGGGCGCGCGGGCGCGGCGCGGGCCGGGCAGGCCGCGCCTGCGCGCCGCCGGCACGCCGCGCGCGCCCAGCCGCCGCCCGCGCCGCGCGCGCGAGCCGCTCCTGGTTCCGCTGGCGCCGCCGCCCTAGCTAGCCGGCGGGCTGGCCACAGCCGAGCCTGATGGATAATGTACTAATGTTGTACTCCCGTTACCAGGTTAGTGTCATTTATTTTTAGAAACGTATTTTTTATGTTATGATAAAGAATGAGCACTTTTGAACGTCAAAATACAACCGCGAGCTCAAATTCAGCTTTGCCTCTGAGGAATTTTATGATCACAGTTGCTTATAAGAATAAGCGACTGTGATCCAGCATTTTATTTGAATATGAACATCATTCTTAGCATGACGATGGCCAATTTAAAATGACCATTAATTTGATATAAATTAGATTCATTTTCGTTGAAATGCTACTGTACTTAACTTGAGTAAAACATACGTTAAATCTAAGCCTGAACTTTAGAACAACCTGTAATTTTTACCAAAAAATAAAACATTATGTCAGTCATTCGTTTGCAACCGAATCAAATCACTATATTTATTTGCATTGTTTCAGAAGCCATAAAATTGCGGTTCAGCTCTCACAGCTCACAACAATCTACCCACCTCTAGTGCAATTAATATAATCACCGAGTGACCCGTACATCTTGACACACGACAAAACAGCGAATAGATTTAAATGTACCGATGTCTCCTTCAAAAGCAGCGCCCCAAGTATCAAGAAATACTGGTCAGTCAGTCGTCGCCAAACTAGTTAACAGATAATGTACAAATAACGCTTTTAGATACAAGTATTATGGCAAAGTTTAACTTTGAACGCTAAGTTATTTAGTAACAATGTAAATAGTCAGAATATTAACAATTAACTAATATTATTTAACGCTAAAAATCTTGTATGTGCAATGAAATATGTAAAGTGTATTTTCCTTGTTGTATCATATTTGGTAAACACGACACGGTTCTTACGAAATTTGTAAGTTTGTGTATATTTGGAGGGTAATCGCCGTAACGACATTCCTAATTGAAAATTCTTTCACGTAATTATTATGTAAATATATACAAAAGCTAAAGTTATGATGATATTCGTCAACTTAGTCGGAAAAAGTCGTGCGTTTTGAGAGCTTCAAAGGGAAAACATCGTGTTGTTTGTTTGGCAAATAAGAAATATTAGAAAAAACACACTGCATCTATAGTACGCGTCAAAGTTTATGGCGGCTCTGAAGTGCATTACTCGCTACGCAGTACCTCACCCCTCACCCCCGGTGACACATGAACTTGTTACTGCGCAGTGACTCGCCTCGTGTTCCGAGCCGCCATAGTTTGAATCGGGTTTTAATGACGTTTGAACGGTCGTGTTGTGCAGTTGTAAATTGGTTTGTTAGTTTTTACAAAATTGGGGAAAGTGTAATGTCAATAATATTAATTAAAGTAGATAGATTACTAATGAACATGTATATTTCACTTATCCAGTGACTACTAGCTTGTAAGGGCCTAAGAAAGAAGGTAGAGCTTATGAATTGAATTTCGAAGTCACATTTAACTTCACAATAAGACCGAATTAAGGTTGTGCAATGGTGTAGTTTGCCTGATACTTCGAGGCCGACTTTCGGCGGAAGCCCAAGTTAGCTCGCGAAATAAAAAAATTCTTACAATCAAATTGCCCTATTGAATAACTATTTCATCAAATCATGACATTTGAGGCCAATTCTAATTTAGAGAGTTGTATTAGTGATTCTACAGTCCAGCCATCAAGAGAATGCGTTCCTGACACCTTTTAGTGAGACAATGCTAGTAGCTAATAAAGATAAAATTCGCAAAACACGTATTCGTTTGTATGAAACTGACAGGTGTTAAGAATTCTCTCGTCGGTCGAACTGTATTATTTATTATTTTGTAAATACATATTGTTTACGGTCGCAAATCATATTTTGGTCAACATACAACCTGAAACTGACCTGCAAATAGCAAAAATCGTAAGAAAATTTGAATTTCACGGGATAACTTGGCGCATCCCCAATAAGGTGCGTGCTCCCAAAAAATGTAGCAGACCTTTTACCTTTTAGTACCATCCATAATTATTTGACTTGTTATAAAATGTTGTATTTACAAGTAATTTTAATTGTTAAATTGTTATGTATTAACATGTACTGCCAAAAACCAAGCTTCAAAGTGATAAATAATTGGATTCCTAAAGAACAAATCACTAGTGTTCAATGAAATAGACTGGCCTTCTAACAATATGATATTACTTACGACGAAGAGATAACTAAATAAATGAGTTAAATTAATTCATTTTTATGTTTTATTTTATCGACGTCACCCTGTGTCATGTTCCCAAGCTTGAGATGTCTTTGGAAAAGCATGCAGTCGAATTTACATTAATATATATTGTGCTTTATTCAAGCAGAAAGCGCACTTAGTGACATTTCAAGCAGTTAGTTAATAATATGAATAAAAAATATCTTTTCACACCACCTGCTCGAAAATGTCAAATTATATGTCAAGCAACCTTAACCTAAAGTGAGTCATTAGTGGCCGGGGGCACAGCCGGTCAATAATGTTGTACTGGATTTCATTATGACCCGCTGGTCAATAATGTGATTTGAATTTGGAATCTCACATGCTCAGCTAAATTGGCAGTATAGTACTAACAAACACCCTTTGGTGCCAGAAAGAGGAAAGCTATTCTCGATACCCTTACTACGCGTGGATGATATTCTCGATTTCCTACAAAATCATAACGACTGCTTGTTCATATCGTTGCCATGTTTTCGAAGACATAATATTGTAAGAATAATTAGATAACTACGAACCACTTTTTAAAAGGAATGGAATATCATTAAAACTGGCATTAATAATAACAAATACCGTACCGCGCCGTAATACCGTAATAGTAATTGGCTGTAACATTAGTCAATTTATTTTAAGTAAACTGAGCAAAAATTGCTGTGGATTTTGTGGGTAATTCCACTTTGCCCCACCAAGCCCGCCACCCTGGTGTGGCAAAGTGGACTGCCTAAAATTTTGCAGTGGAATATGCCCCACTATTCTGATTTGATGGGGCGGATAACACTAGCATAAATACGAGGTTAATTATTTAAAAAAAAATGCTTAGGTTAGGTTAGGTTAAAACTGTGACCTCCTACGCACGAGCCGAGCGAGCGAAGCGAGCGGTGCCGCGGCAGCGGCCGGCGAGTGCCAGAAACGACTAAATTATATAGAAAAAAAATATGGAAAAAAGAGATTATTTTTAACAGGCTATCGAGAACCGAATTAGTTAGACGAGGATAATTATTTAAAAAAAATGCTTAGGTTAGGTTAGTGTTATCCGCCCCATCAAATCAGAATAGTGGGGCATATTCCACTGCAAAATTTTAGGCAGTCCACTTTGCCACACCAGGGTGGCGGGCTTGGTGGGGCAAAGTGGAATTACTCGATTTTGTGAATAAATAAATAAATAATAAAACCTATCTATACTACAGTCGATTTATTACATTTTATCATAAATACTCTATTTTCACGAGCGTCTCCAATGACGTTCTAAATTCAAAATGCATACATCCAATCATCCAAAACCATTCTACCAGCCCTGTATAAAGCTTAGTTTACACAAACGCTACTTACATGAGAGTGATATCAATAGACACACACGACAAAACCGTAGAAGAGACTTTTTTTTTTTAAATCGAATTTATCGTGTCTTGGCTACTTATTGGTAGACGCAATAAAGGCGCGAACTTTTGGCATTTAAACTTTAAATTTATCAACAAAGTATTATAAAATGTCGAGTCAAGTGATGAAAGTGATTGTACTCCTGAATTCATTACAACCGAAGCTAATAATATTTCCAATGATTTCTGCCGGAAAAGTCAAAGGAAACTTATATAAAAGCCAACGACAATTTCCAAAAATGGAAAAGTACGAAAGGCGTCAAGTCCATTTCGGAACCAGTTTGTTTTTCGTACTATGGCTATTATTTTCTCACAGTAGGTGTAAAAAGTAGAGTATCCTCCTCTGGGCTAAAGGTGTCTTTGCCTTGGGCTAGCTTGAATCCCTCGCTGCATTCAGGATTCTTGTATTAACTCCCTCGCTTCGCTCGTGAGTTAAATCCCGAATCCTTCATTGCGCTCGAGATTCAATATGACGCCCGTGACATAAGACACAACTTTAGCCCCTCGGTGCATAATCTACTATTAGTGCGGTCCCGATTACTAAGACAAAAAACAATAAAATGGCACAATACACACGTAGGTGTACACGAATGAAATAATACGACACAAAAGTAGTACCTACCACGACATTTAAGATTCCTTATCGGCGGGGGAATATATCATTCCAGCATTGGAATGCGGCGTACCTAAAACTTCCCTGAAGGCAGCTGTCTTGTGCGATTGAGTGGAGGGTTGTTGCAAGTCGGCTCAGTCTACTTGCGCATTCTCTTCTACTAGCGATTCAGCTCAGTTTGTTGCACAGGTTGCCCGGTTGGTCGGCTGCTTGCAGATACTTTTTATCACCATTATAGGCATAGGTAGGCATAAGCCCGAAACTCTGACAACCAGTCTTACCAAGGGGTATCGTATTACCCAGTAACTGGGTTGTGGAGGTCAGATAGGCAGTCGCTCCATGTAAAAATACTGGTATTCAGCTGCATCCGGTTAGACTGGAAGCCGACCCTAACATAGTTGGGAAAAGGCTAGGCAGATGGTGATAGGCATGCTAAATGCAACTTAAGACGTGACTTCATCTTGAGGGTTGATTGCTTATTTTAAAATGGCGTAACGTGACTTCTTGATGGAATTGAGAAACAGAATCGAGCGCAGGCGTTTTGATCCCACTGGATCGGTCGATCAGTTCTTGCCAGTAGTCGAGGGCCAATAACTGTGTCCACGTAGTTTAGGTTGGGTAGTACAGATGTCTCAACCAGCTGGATCCATAGCTTTTCTGAAAGATAAGGCCTCGTTTTATAAAGGACCCTTTTTTAGAAACAAGTGCACACCGACTCTGCCACGTGTGCTTCGTGTCTCAACCCAGCGCCCATGTTCAGATCCAGATTACGTGCTTCACTTACTCGACTGACCGACTCTTCCAGAAGGGTACCTAAATTGTACATTTAGTATTTTATCTATGTACCTAAAGTTGCTTGGTTCCAAACAGCATACTTTTTTTTGGGGTTGAGTGTCAAACCATTGTTTTCAGCCCAACATGCGGTCCTCTCAAGATCAGGTCAGATATACAGGGTTATTTGTAAAACACCAGCAACCTCTTAAGAGGTCATTGTACTCATCATTATGAACAACTTTTATTATGGGACCAAACCTGAAATCGCGAAAAAAAAATCAGCTGTTCCCTACATTTTCACGAGTTATACGAACATATGAATTAATGATGAGTACAATGACCTCTTAAGAGGTTGCTGGTGTTTTACAAATAACCCTGTATACATATATAGAGTATAAAAAAAATCGAAGACTGTGCCCGCGTGGTGTATTACGGCCCACTCCCTCTCGCGCCTGTGTCCCAGCCAGCAGTAGGGACATTATAGGCTGATTGTGTTGTAGTCTCGAATAAAATTTAATTTAAAAAATAGAAAACAAACAGCTCATTAATTATCAAATTAAATTTCAGTCGACAACACCCATCGGTTTCTTACTAAACTTCAACTATATCCGACGATCCCGCATACTTATCTCTTTTGTTGACTGTACATCTTTGTACGGCGTACCCCTTTATTGTAAAGTGGGTAGTATGATAGCCGTATCTTGTAGGCCATACGTGTGCCAAGCCAACGCAACGTATCAAGCGAAACGTAATAATCCAACGACACGATATCAACAAATAATTTGTCAAGCAAGTGAACGGCTGAGCAATCAACGTTGCACCTGATTCACGTCTCGCCATAATATTGGGGGCATGTAATAACCTACATGATTATATTTTGATTCGTTAGGTATATGATATTGTGTTGGTGAGCTTTTTGGGGCGAATTATCTACGTACCTAATTCATTTATCTGGAATGCATAGAGCTTCTCGGGCTCTATACTAAGACGTGGGAAAAAAAAAGAAGAAATGGGGATGAATTGCCTAATACATTCAAACTCAAATATTTATTTAAAATAAAACAATTACAGGCACTTTTGAATTGTTAAGGGGTCGGTCAGACAGAAAGATAAAGCTAGTTGCACATTCCAAAGCGTAGTAGGTACAGACGCCAGCACATCAAGTTACTACAATCTGTCAGATTTCTTTAATAGATTTTCGACTTTATTGCTAAAGCACAAGGTTCAAGGTTGATTGGGAAAATCTGACAGTTTCGGGTAGGTTGACCTCTGTACATAGGATATATATGAAGAAGAACCTCCACGGACATTCTTTATTGGTCTAAAAAATATAAAATATGTGACGACTAATAGAGAAGTATGGAAGAAAAAGACATGTTGCGCCGACGACGCCAAATAAAATAGGATAAAGGCAGAAGAATGATATGATGTGAGAATGATGTTAAAAGACAAACGTCCATAGTAAATAATAAAAAAAAGCCCTGGCGGCGGGGGATGACCAGCAACATAATTGCGTAACACACTATCAATCTCAATCTGAATCATTTTGAAGGATATAGCTAATCCATTGCTTCATATGTTCGAAAAATGTGTCTCCTCAACAACGTACATAATACAATGAATGCTGTTGAACTGTCAAAATGAAAACCATTGCTACTGATAATGTGTTACGGAATTACCCCGAAGTCCCAACTGGCGGCGTCCGTTCAGGATACATGCATCAGCACCATTCCCATTTCATATTAGGAAGGTACCTAGGTACTTGAATTTATTGCTAGTAGCCATTTAAGATGACATATCTACTATGATACTAGATATAACTTTTTATTACTGTCTCATATTCTTAGCAAATGGTTTCCCTTTAATTTAATTTCAACTTTAAATGCAATTGAACTTTTAATAAAATAACGTTTTTATACCCATAGGGGCCCAATAAAGCACCGTATATGGTGTTATGGTGACATCTTGGTAATTGTCCAGAAGAATACTCGTAAAATAGCAGTTTATTTTGTTGTTCTTCATAAATACTGGCAGCCCGGTCGCAATGCTAATTCTCTATAGCAGCCGGCAAAAATAGGTTTATGAGAAAATTAAGGAAGATGAAAATAGACTTGGCGTTTATTCATACCATGTGTGGTCTGTCTGGATTAAATTAAATTAAGCAATGAACATTCTGTGACCGCTAGGGGCGCTGTACAATATTTCATACATATTATTTACGGAGACGCTAGCAAGTTTTGGCAGTGCAAACTCATGGTAGAGCTACGGGTCCATAGAAATGTCTTTCATATATCTATGTACAGCAGTGCGATTCTGTAACCATTTTACCGTGAAAACTTAGGTGAAGTGAGCGTGGAGTGAGCTGTCAATAGTGTCAGTTCCTAGCAAAAATAAACTCACTTCACCTTAGTTTTTACGGTGAGATTTTAACAGAATCGACCGGCTGGACACTTCGCCAATCTTCTTAATAATGGGTATATGTCACATATTTTAATTAGGTAGTCTTTAGTTAGTATGAGTAATTAGTAGCCTCGTTTTCTTATATCTACGGCCTCGTTGGTCTAGTGGTCGCAAGAGCTACTGCTAAATAGTGAGGTCCTGGGTTTGATTCCTGGGTCGGGAAAAGTATGATTGGGTTTTTCCATCTGGAATTTCTCAGTAGCAGCATGTAGACTGAATTTGTGTCCGGTTGATGGCAATGGGCTCGCCCCTTATTACATGGGACTTTAACATAACTGGCAAAATGTGATTGTGCTATAGCCACACATGTGCCTAACCCTTCGGGAAATGCAGGCGAGATGTTATAAAGTAAATAAATGCATTTTCATTCTTTATGTAATTAGTAAAGACCTCCAGGATGGCGTTAAGGGCAAAGAAACTCCTATAAGTAGGTGCCACATGAACTATCCAGTATCCTAATAGGTACAAAATGAACTCGGCACGCAGCAACGAAAGAGGAACTTCATGACCCATAGTTGCAGTAAAGGCATAGAAAGAGACAAGGTTATTTCATCAGCAGTGGCCATCTAAGGGCTAACATAAGTACCAAGCACCGACCTTCATCAACAATAGGCACTTACGACCTATACAAGACAAGTACCTTTTGTGATATTATCCTAGGCAACAATCGTCCTCGACCTTCACTTTCAGTGGGCCTAGCACCATAGCGTGACATTAAGGAAACGAAATTTCGAAAGATTTAAGAACAAAAAATTCAACTTTTCTTTTCTAATTTTGGTTTAAGTTTTTGCGACAAGCACAATCAGTATCACCCATAGATATGAATAAAGTATTAAAACTAAAGAAATATCATGTGCGAAAAGAGTATTTTCAATTTTAAAATCGTTCGAATTTACGTTACGTTTAATCCGCGCATTCGTGCAAGGCCCAAGGACCTCTGTAGTCCCATAAACTGTCATAAGAGGACCACATAATGCAAACTGAGACATTATCAATTACATTCTGCGTTGCGCATACGAATGCCATCCCGATGCGTACACGCAACTGCGCTTGCTACGAATAAAGTTTGTTTTGCGCCATTTTGCGCATTTTTATGAGGTGTGGCTAAAAATAGTCGGTTTGAAATCGTAGGTTTGGCGTTAATGGAGTGCTTTTTGTTGAAATGCTATTGTTTCTCTAGAATATGTTGATAGAGTTGAATCTCAAATCTACTCGTAAATTGACCAACTTGAAATCCGTTATCGAGTTTCGGAATACGTATTAGTTGCTCTAACAGAGCGCTGCCCATCCTCTTAACATAGTTAGGTAGTGTTTGTTCCATTTTAATTTATTTTCCTAAAACCAAACGTCGAACAGTTGCTGAAATAAAAAAAATAGAGAACAAGAACACCATTCAGAAAAATGCATAGGATGGGACATGTCATCATCATCATTTCAGCCGAAAGACGTCCACTGCTGGACATAGGCCTCCCCCAAGCACCTCCACTTCGACCGGTTCTGTGCTTCTCGCATCGCAACGGGTTCCTGCGGCCTTCACAAGGTCGTTGGACCACCTTGTGAGAGGCCTTCCAACGCTACGTCTTCCGGTGCGCGGTCGCCACTCCTGAACCTTTCGGCCCCATCGGCCATCTGTCGGATTCGACGATTGACCTCTTTCTCGAAGTTAGACCTACCTAACTGGACAGATTGTTCCAGGTAAACATACTCGTCCACGACTTCGAGTGTAGCGTCTCCGATCTTTATGAGAGTGGGTGTTACATGGGAATTTGACATGAATTTCGTTTTGTCCATGTTCTCCATAGGTACCTACGCTTTGGAATGGGCAACTAGCTTCATATTTTCTGACTGACCGACTTCTTGACAGTTCAAAAGTGCTTGTAAATGGTTTAATTGAAATATATGCTTTGAGTTTGAGTTTGAGTTCATTTTAATTGATTTTAAGACCCACTCTTTCGGAGGCTCTACTGAGGTCATCGAGCATTGTACTGAGACATGTGAAACATTGTAACTATTTTGTATAGAAAATATGCATGATAGGATGGAGGAAATAAGTACCTATGGCATAATAAAAAACAAAATATTCAGATTTTTTTAAAGAAAAAACTTATTCTCTATATACTTACATGATAAAATGAAATGAAATGAAATTATCTATATCTATACTAATAGTAAAGCTGAAGAGTTTGTTTGTTTGAACGCGATAATCTCTGGAACTAGGTACCGGTCAGCTTTGAAAAAATCTTTTTGGATTTGATAGCCCAATTCTTGAGGAAGGCTATACTTAGGTTTTTTAATATCACGCTATGACCCTTAGGAGCCGAGCAAAAAGAAAAAAAGTCAGAATGAACGCTAAGCGAATACGAAGTGTTGCGACGGGGTGGGGGTACAAGAAATTTCACGCGGACGAAGTCGCGGGCAGAAGCTAGTAGACCCGCCGCATTAGATATTTCTCATCAAAAATGTTTTATGTAAGTTGTGCTGTCTCAATAAAGATCCATAAGTAAATACATGCCAATATCATCAATACACAGAAAACCAAGAATAAGTTAATATTCTGGTAAGTGTCTCACCGCAGGCCTGCAATACTGATTTATGGGCAAAACGACCACTTTATACTAATATCAAGTAAATGTCGGACTTTTGTGTAGACATGAGTAGTCAGTTTCTTAATTTTATGGGACAGAGATTTATTTGTTTTTTGGTCATTGCAGTTTACCATTTTTACGTTTAGGTACTGGAATTTCAGGTCATTTAACAAGGTGATCGATTGAACGCCCCAAATGTCAGGATGAGTTCTAACTCTCGAAGTCTTTTCGAAATTTTTTGTTTGTGAGTCATCTTTTATGTCATGAGGATCGACAGCAGCATCGCAATGTGGATGTATCATTTTGAAGGATATTGCTAGTCCATTGCTTCATATGTTTGAAAAATTAATAACGCAATTAATGTTGTTGAACTGTCAAAATGAACGCCATTGCTACTGGAAAGTGTGTTAACGCAATTACCCCGCTGCATCAATGTTATGGTTAATTTTCAAACTTACTGCGATTAATGGTTTGCCAATGTATTTACGTAGGGATCTTCATTGAGACAGCACATCAAGCTACTACAATCTGTCAAATTTTCAACTTTATCGCTAAAGCATAAGGTTCAAAGTTGATTCGGAAAATTTGACAGTTTCGGGTAGCTTGATGTTCTTTTTTTTACCATTTAAAAATTAATTACATTTGTTTCAGCGGAAAAGCATGTGCTGGCGTCTGTACTAGCAAGAAGTATTTTGCAGCAGTTTCTGAAAGAAAGGCGTGTAAGAAGGCCCTCTACCTGAAATTTATGATAAGGGTCATATAATTTTTGACATAAAACTTCTCATCGAAATATTTTTTTGCTTGCCGCATGAGAAAGAAAACAAACATCAAACAGTTAAAGTTTATCAGAGTTCACACACGATTTGAATAATATTACATATATTATTATAACGCACGTTGTCCACCGGGATAAGCAGAAATATTTAATCAAGTTCTCATCTTTGAATAGCTGGCTCGCTCGACGCACCGGTAATACCTACGTGCTTTACATGAAAGGCAGTGTTACATTTTCTCTTTTTCCCACGACATTATTCATTATAATATGTTATGTCTTACAATACAACTTTCTCGATATTCTTTACATATCTATTATTATAGTGGTTTGGTTTTTTTGTGGCGTGGTTATTGTGTCTGTAGTCTAGATATTTTTTTTAACGTTATTTTGGTACTTATCCGGTTCTTAACTTTCGTTTTCTAATAAGAAATAGTATTCAAAAGACCTTTCGTACTTGTACTTTGTCTTGGACTCCATAGAAAAGGAAAAGAAATAAAGTGAGGTCACGTCTTAGATGGGAGGAAGTTATTAAGAAAATAGCTGGTGTTACTTTGAGGAGGATGACCCATAATCGAAGAGGGTGGCAAGCTTTAGCTTGACAATGCCAGTGTCAAATAATGATTAGTTAATTAATACCGTTGTTTTAATTACCTACATTAATGTTTTATAAGATTGTTGAAGAAAGGCTATTATTAATATTTCTTTTTATATGATAAGTTAATAACATAGCTCGGGAGTTCGGGACCATGGTGGTCCGGTCCTTTGGAAGGTGTACGAGGGGCCAAAGCCAACTCGCAGAGGCCCCTTCACAATTTTAAAAGAAATGCGGTACCAACCGACGATTATCCCTGTATGCACTGTGTAAGTGCACCCAAGGACAACCCCGGTTGGTGTAGGACTATTGCAGGTTATGGAAACAAAGATATTCGAATGTGTTTGGCTGGCTAAAGTGGACTGGTTACCTAGAACTATGGCCCCTGCTTGATCAATATTTTATTGTATTACACGAAAAACCTCAATACCTAATGGGCCCCCGGAAACGATCGCTAGCACATAGTGACGAAGTGACAAGGGGGCAACATGTCCTGAGGCGCTTGAGGAGTGGAGAGGTATTCCACGGCTATCAGAAAAATTCCAGAGCCCGGAA
The DNA here is from genome assembly GCA_963082905.1 of Oligia fasciuncula. Classification (NCBI taxonomy): domain Eukaryota; kingdom Metazoa; phylum Arthropoda; class Insecta; order Lepidoptera; family Noctuidae; genus Oligia; species Oligia fasciuncula. The sequence goes on from OY720407.1 coordinate 9,967,624, forward strand.
GATGGTCAGAATCCCTACCAGCACTTAATGGAATATTTCCTTCCTCCGAGCACGTTTGCTCTTGCGAATCTCCACTCAAGCCTATAGATTATGTCTGGACTATAAAAGAGACGGTGACCTCTGAGTTTGCTTCGGCCTTTCTTCTCCGAGTAGTCTGGTAGGAAACGCCGACCTCATCTAGTTTAAGAAAAAATATAATCAACGTGTTTGTACAAACCTACTTACACAAATACAATCACTTGTAATTATCATTTATTATTTGGAGTTTTATGCTTCATGCATTCCTTTTGGTATGGGGTTAAAAATCGCATTGAAGAAACATCTAGAACATTCTAAGGGTGCAGCAGGTATTCTGCAGGCGCGTTCCTGTTTTCCTGTTAAAATAAAAACGCGAAGTTATGGATAGCTGAAGAAGCAAGTCACGCGATCGCCATTAGCTAAGTAGGTAATTCCTTTCTTTTACCTAAGCACAGTGGAACTTACTAATGAATTACAAACCGAAATTAGGTAGGTTATCTTGTGATCAGCCAAGCCTTTGTCATAGACAAATCGCACGAAAATGTATTTGTTTTATCCCTACTTTGGAACTGCGGATTTGCTTATAGCACAGTATAAAAGACTGTGCTTATAGTCTGGTGAACTTATGTCTTTTATCAATATAAATGAAATGCTGTGCGTTGATAAACCGATCACTTGAGAACGGCTGAACCGATTTGGTTATTTTTTGTTTTGAAATGTTCGTAATAGTCCAGTCCAATAAATACCTAGGTTTTTATGGAAACAAAAATTGAAAAGGTTTCCCGGACTTTTTTAAAATTCGGATTTTTTATTGAATGAATAATATTGTTTGGACAGGACAACGTCTGTCGGGTCATCTAGTCAAAAAATTAATTAAGGTCTCTTGAGGACATATTCCAGTCAATTTCTTTTTAAGGGCGAATGATCTCCACGAAAACAAGGAGTTTTAACTACGTATTTATTCTGACATGGTCGTGTTTGATCTTAGATGCACCTACTGGTCAGCTTACGAGTGTAAGTTACAAAGATGTATTGAGGGGAACTCCCTTATTATATCCCTATGGCTCTAACTTACACACTTCGAAACACATTTCTTATACCTACTGCTCATGCAAGAATATCAACTACTTTTTATAAAGAAAGGAAATATCTTAAAGGCACCACAGCGTCATATTCAACCTCTGTCAGTCAGGGAGGTCCGTTACGGATGGGCGCTAAACAATCTAATTAGTGACGCGGTGCGCTTGTGTCATGCGTATGCGCAGTCTGTCACTGCTTTGTTAATATGTATTACATTTGTATGGTGTAATGGGCTTGATGTTTTTGTATTAGGCTTTTAATGGTTTATTTGATGTTTTATTAGTTCTTATAGTGTGGTCCTTGATTATAATATCGGTTAGGAAATGAGAGACTAGTTTTGTACATGTTTTCCGGAAAATGTCAGGTTGATTTGGATTGTGGGCTCGAAACCAAATTACGGTTTGTTAGTGTCGTAAGCAAAACGATGACATAGTTAGTCATCACGATGGGTTTTTGGTACCACTTCCCTAAAGTACGAAGTCATTGCAGACTGCTGAGCATCTTAAGTACCCAAAGACAAATATCCCACATAAAATCCAGAGATTTGCGGTTTTAAACCAACCTTTTTAGCCATGACTCATTTTCTTCACCTCAAAACGCTGTGTTATCCTCAATTTTGCTAAACAGCCAGCATAAAGATCCAGATACGCAATCGCAAGCGCAGTTATACGGTAAACTGTCCCAGAATCGGAATGACTCGAAATAAATCGGTTGTCACGAACATTACCGATTAGAATTTCACTCACACACACACCGATAGTTCTCATCATACTAGTGAGTCACCGTGTGAATGGTAACTTTTCCTCAAAACGCGACGTGGAGCAATTTGCCAGTCCCAGTCGTCTCAGTAGTGTTTGTGGGACAAGATCGAAGAAAATGTGGTTTGAAATGACATATTAGATTCCTACTTTGCTGTGCTGCTCAACGTGCTTTCACATTGGGCTCATCATCATCATCAGCCTAACAGCTGTCCTTTGCTGGACATAGGCCCTCTCCAATGGCATGCCATTTCAACTGGATTCTCGGCTACTCTCATCCAGATGCTACCAGCCACCCTGCGAAGATCGTCGCTCCACATAGCCTGAGGGCTCAACATCGTTAAATAGGCAGTAAACATTATGACGAGAGATATGGAAACTGGCAGAAACAAAGGCACCCAGCAGAAAGTGGTTCACCCTAATTGCTTACCACACGATCAATCTCAATCTGAATGATTTTGATAATCCATTGCGTCGTATGTTCGAAAAATTTGTCTGCTCAACCACATAAATAACGTAATGAATGTTGTTGAACTGCCAAAATTAAAACCATACCTACTGTTAGAGTAATACGCAATTACCCGGCAGGAAAGATGTCGTATGATGATGCTTTTTTGGTTTTTCTATCTTAAAGATCTCGTCATCAATAGGGTTCGAAACCATTATTTAATCATATATCCCGATTTATTTGGGGTCGGCGCAACACGTCCTTCTTTTCCATACCTACTTCGAGAAGTAGGAGTCACCCAAGGGGAGAGGGGAAGGAGGGGAGGTTCTTCATGGGTTTCAAAATATGATTGTAAATAGTGGAATGATTCAATAAGTACCTGTTGTCAGACTGTCATCATCGCTAAACTCTATCACTTGCACATTCGTTCGTAGGCTGGTCGGCGCGGGCGCATGGTTGTGATGCGGCTCGCACGCGGGCGCTACCACGAAACTAAGTTAAACATCGCTTCCGTACAACGTTGTTACAGAGATTATGGCATTGTTTACTATTTGTTTGTTTAGCTTACCTTTGTCTGCTAAATAAATGACTCTTGCAATAGCCGCGACAGCTGGGCGGCCACTACAAAGGAACGAGGTAAAATTTAGGTATTGCCACATATCAACCACGCTTGGCAGATATTTATTATGTTATATACATTAGCAGATATATTACATTAAATAACAAAAAATCCCGCTTTGTTTTGAGCAGAGGTGTACATAGGTATAGTACACCTCCATTTCGTCATGTGACCACTAGATAAACGAGACAGATATTTTAATTGGTTATTATTAAACCTCCTGATTTTTTATTTATTTTTTGTTTCGAAATTTTCAAATAACTTCTCTCGCTGTCAGACTTTTACTGACTAAAGACACCAGTGTTCCTTCAGTTGCCTGTGCCAGGGTTACGGTAACTCTTTCGAACAACCCGCGACACTGGCAGGCATCGGCCCTAGAGGACTCCGTCAGTTAGTGCTGACATCTCTTTGAGGCGCGCGTGGAACACACTGTGCCGTCGAACCGGGCCTGGTCCTTACCGGACGGCGAGCTCGTCGTCCGCAAGCCCGCGCGTACGGTGGCCGGGAATCGGCTGTCGATTCCCGACGCCCAGGGCGTCTCCTGCGGCCACTAGGGGCGTGAGGGCGCAAAGATTGCCTCTCCCTCACGCGCTCCACCTCCTGCTTCGCAAGCATTACTGCTTCGCAGAAGGAGGTGACGGCTTCCCATGCATTCTCGCTCCGTACCATGGCCTGGAACAGGGCCGGACGCGAGAGATCGCCGCCGTAACCTCCTGATTTCTTTATTGAACCATCAGAAAGCCTCCCATCCGGGCACAAGTTACCGAGGCCTACTTGGAAGACCTTAAATAGACTTCGTACCCAAGTAGACCGCAGCAAGGACAGGAGCGACCTCCAAAAGTGAGGGTTCATGGACGGCTCAGACCTTCGGTGTGTATGCGGCATCTCTTCACAGACAATGTTACCTCGTATCTTGCGCCGCGCCTGCATGCCCTGTCACCTGCACACGTGAGGAGGTAATGGCTTCGTCAGCGAACGAAGTTACCTCGCATCTTGCGCCGCATGCCCTGTCACCTGCACACGCTAATGGCTTCGTCAGCGAACGGTGTCTGAATGCTGAATTTTGGGCCGAACAAATATAAAAAACGGTACATATTTTTTGTGTTATTTTTTTCATCGACACGCTAAGAAGATTAGCAGAAAGGACTTATTATCACGTATGTGTTTTAAGCAATAGAAATGCGCCTGTCGTTCCCTTAGCATACCTCAAGGTATGACATGACTTATGATTGGTTATTCTATAATATGATATAGAGATAAATTGTTATTCCATTGATCGTACATTCCCTCGAAATACAGAGCTCCGCCTAAAATACTGCTTACACATGACTCACAGGAAATATCACTTGGACTGACATCACGCTAATATTATAAAGACGAAAGTTTGTGAGTGTGTTTGTTAACAACTTCTTCACGCACAAACTACTGAACGGATTTGGATGAATTTTGCCATACATATAGTTTATAATCAGGATTACCACATAAGATACTTTTTATCCCGATATTCCTCCGGGATCGACAGGGGCGCTGCTAGGCTTCCATAATAATTATGACAGACTGACCTACACAGGGTGGCGGGACCGGGACATCAAGGCTCAACCTGTTATCATAGATTCAGTAGGTACATGATTCTTAACCCCTCTGCGTTGAAGTTTTTCGTCGGTTATTAAAGTATATAAGAATCTACAATACTGATGCCCTTTCCCTCTTTGACCTTTTTAGGCTCTTCTTTCATCTATTCCTAGTACACAACATTGATCTAGATTCATATACGGCTAGTCTCACATCGTTAACGATGTCGGCTTGTGAGTAATTTCAGTGAACTGAAGTCGAGTGCACACGAGCGAGTGAGCTAATGCGCTGACCCCGATACAGATGGTACCTATTGGGCGACACGGTCACCATGTGATCATACCCATACTTATACTCTGTTTGATATTAAAGGTGAATTCCCAAATGATGGGTATTTCTTTTTATAAGAACGAAGTTATTTTAATAAGACAGATTAGAAGTCTATACTAATTACTGCCATGCTATGCATGCTATGCTTGTTGCTACGCATACATAACACTACATGAACCGATACCAATATGCCTTAATAAGATCCTTGAAATGGCGCAATCCATTTTGGGGACTTCAGAAATCCCAGCATCTCAGGAAAGTTGGGCGGTGCCCAAGATCAGGTGGGTAAACGGAGTTCCGGGTTGCGGTAAGACAACCTGGGTGGTAAAAAACTTCGATGAGGAGAAGGACGTTGTAGCCACCACGACAACCGAAGCTGCCAAAGACCTCAGAGGAAAGCTTGCGCGCCGCTTAGGCGACCGAGTCAAGACAAAGGTGCGCACTATGGCCTCAATCTTAGCCCAAGGGTTCAGGAGCCAAGACAAATGCTACCGTCTCACGGTAGACGAGGCTCTAATGAACCACTTTGGGGCCATAGTTATGGCAGTAAAGTTGTCTGGTGCAAGCGAGATTGTCCTCATCGGAGACGTGAACCAGCTTCCATTTTTGGACAGAGAGAACCTATTCAAGTTAAGGTATACCCGTCCGAACCTGGTGGCTGGTATCACCCAGGAGCTGCTCTGCACGCACCGAAACCCGATGGATGTGGCATTTGCACTGAGCGAGATATACTCCGGTATATACTCCTCCAAATCGTCGTTGTCGCGGGTCCATTCCCTGAGGGTGAAAGGTTACACGGGAGCGCAAATACCAAGTACCGCCCCAAACACCCTGTTCCTTGTTCATACGCAAGAGGAGAAAGCCTCTCTTGTGAGCAGGGGATTCGGGTCTGGCGAAGGGTCGCGCACGTTGACCATACACGAGGCTCAGGGGTTGACCTACGACAACGTAATTATCATCAACACCAAGTCCAGGAGGCTCCAAATTCATGACAGCGTCTCCCACGCGGTAGTGGCGGTGTCGAGACACACGGTCAGTTGCGTCTATTACACCGACGACGCCGACGACGCCACAGCCCGTTTCGCAAAGAGAGCGATGGATGCGCCGACTAAAACGGTCATCGATTATAATTTAAAGATGGCCATGCAGCACCGAGACGCAGTTGTCGTGGAAGCTCTGCTCAGGCTAGCGAAGTCCCTGGTCAGCAAACCCCACCTAACCACCTAAACACCACGAACAGTCCCTATCCACCCACAACCCACTTACAACACTAACAAAAAATAAGATTAACTGTACAAGTAGATAAGCCCATATAACCCATAGCAGTATCTAGAATAATAAGTAACTAAGGTAAATGTAAAACAAGTTATAATAATAAAATTTAAAAAAAAAAAAAAAAAAAAAAAAAATAATAATAATACTAATAAAGATAACAGTGACAATATATTACAAAAAAAAAAAAAATACATATATATATATATAATAATAAAAATAATACATTGTTAACATTAAATAGAATAAGTATAGAAAATTAAGAATCTTAACTAATTTGGAATAATAAACAAAATGTATTTTTAATTTTAAGTTAATAATAACGAAAATTGTATTAATAAAGCATGAGCATGTGTGTGAAATAATAAAAAAAAAAAAAAAAAAAAAAAAAAAAAAAAAAAAAAAAAAAAAAAAAAAATCACAATAGTTTAAGTTTAAGATGGACTCACGTAGATTTTAAGATAAGCATTCTTAGTATTAATTTGTCCGACGGGAGTACCGTCACTGTTCCCCAAATAAAGAAAACAATGTAAACAAATTAAATAAGTAAACAAGGGCGCGGACCACCAAGTCCGCGGTAATTTCTTTTATTAAAAAAAAAAAAAAAAATATGCCTTAATCATAAAGTCTTTATAACTTTTAAACACAAACTATTTTCATAAACGAAGTAAATTAAACTTAGAATAGCGCTCGAAGCCCAGGTTACTACGGAGCCCCTCGCCCATACAAATTAGCACAGTGCCATGCGAATCTACCACAAGTTTCCTTCAATTACTCGGTTTTTACAGACACCTAAGGATATGTAGCTACTGCAATTCTGCTAACAAAAGGTTTTAAGACAAAGTCCCATTGAAGGCAGAGAAGCGGAATAAAAGCGAAACCTGTTTTGTTAGAATAAACAGGAGCCTACACCATCTTTTACAAAACAATCTTATTTCAAAAGAGTTTAGGTTAGGTTTAGGTACCTATAAGAAAATAGCTCATGTCATGTCGTGGTAAATGTATGAGCTGATTTTTCCATGGCCAGATAACTTTATTCGAGGATTAAAATTGATGTTTGACAGTTTTTGTATGAAATAACTGTCAAAATTTCAAAATTATTTCTCGAATAAAGTTGTCTGAAAAATCAGCCCAGTCAATCAGTAAGTTGGCTGGACACAGTAGATTTCACCGCGAGATAAGATCACAGATAAGCTCACTTCACCTAAGTTTTCACGATGAGATTTTTACAGAATAGCACCGCGCGTCATCAGATCGAGTTGAGCTGATTTAGCTTTTCGCTCTCCGCTCCGTTTATTTGCCCGCTCCGCTTACTGTGTGACGCGGGTTTGCATGCCGTTTTTATGGGTCAGTGGTCACGGCACTCACACGTCTTTTGTTTTGTTATTACGATTGCAGATCCAGTGAGGGGGCATTTGCAATGAGCGTTTACAAATGTCTGATTTACACGTTTATACAGAAATGAAAGCACTTTTTTTGTCTTTGTAGCGTAACCTAACTCAACTAATCCTTTTTATTGTTTTTAAACTATTTCTACATTAATGCTATGTTGCAAGTCTGGTGTCTTGGGTGGGAGTGACTATAAATATAGCCGAAGGTCTACCTATGGTTTCCAACAGGTAGCCTTATTTATCAGCGACTAGATAATGATACATATTTTAGCTCCTTATTCCGAAAGATTTTCCTTTAAAAATCAAAATTTAAAAATCTTTTTCGTCACGATCCTTTCTGTGTCTTCTCACTCAAGCCTTCTTCCCACGGGGGTAGGCAGAACGCTTTCGCCACCTGCCACGATCCTTACATATTTATATACGTTTAAACATAATAAGTATATGAGGAGCAATTTCTCGTAATTTTAAGAACGTTCACGTTCTGATCTCATCTCAGTCTCAATCTACCAAAAACATCTCTAATTTTCTTACATTTTTGACAACTTTTTGACATCGATTGTCGCTGAGATGAGATTGCGACTTGATTTTGAAGGTTTTTAATTACGGGGATTAGCCTTCGAGAGATAGTTGTCAGTAGGTAATTAGATAAGAATCTCTACAAACATTAAATCATCTGAAAAGGGTGTCATTTCTATATTTACCAGCCCCATTAGAATAAATCAAACGTTCTGATGCTCCACCTCTGCTCTCTTCGCCATTCATCACCTGATGACAGCTACAAACGGGTGATGTGTCAGTTTTTGCGATCATTCATCATCACAGAACGCCCCGGGATATGAACTCGGTATTTCCGGGTGTTTTTGCAAGTATGTGTGACATTTCTGAAATTCCTTAGGCGTGTAGGCAATTAGTAGCTTTCATTTGAGCCGTAAAATAGAACTGGTTGGCTGGCATTTTGTTGAAAAAGCTAAACTAAGTAGACGAATTCATACTTCCATAGTAAAAGGCGAACGTAATTCTCTTGTCTGTCTGTCTGTCTTATACCTTGTCACGCCTAAACCACTGCACCGATATTTGTATGGTTGACAGATATGTAGCTTTTCATCCTGACAAGTAAAACAAAAATGAACTAGGAAGTACCTAATAAAATTCGAAACGCCGCCGCTGCGCGCTGGAAGAAATCAGAAAACTCTCTAAATACGACGTAGTTTTATTGTTATCTTTTATATGTGATTCAAGAAAGAAAAGAAAAGAAAGCACAATTTATTCTGCACAAACAAAACGCATATTACAAATAAAAAAGACAAAATATACACAAACAACTTAATCAAAAGCCTCGTACTCAAGCATATAAAAAGTTGTCAATTTTGTCCATTGCTTGATGTCAGGGCTAGAGACCAAAGACAACACACATTAATTGAATTGAACACATAATAATATGTGGTTTTAATAGGTTATAACTATATATTTTTGACAATGTGACTCGAGCCGACATCAACACGAAGCATGAATATGATGTATATTATGTTGTGGAAAATGTCGTAGGTTATACATTTATAAACCTTACCTGACTGGCCTGTTGGTCTAGTGGTCAGTGACTATGACTGCTATGCCGGAGGTCGTGGGTTCGATTCCCACCCAGGACAAATGTTTGTGTGATGAGCATGATCATTTGTTCTGTGTCTGGGTGTAATTTATCTATATAATGTATGTATTTAGAAATATATAAGTATGTTTTCAACACACTTGCTCGTAAAGTGGCTCTTATTGAACCGCTTTTAGGTCCATAATGGAGTGTATTACGAACGCGTGCTTTTTCTTTACTTTAATCCACATGTTCTGTAATACCACAGATAACTATTTACTAGTCGGAGACGCGCGCTTTTTTAATCTCATCAAACCCTGCGTTCCGAATTGGGAAATAATCGATGTGTTCCGAATTGGGAAATAACCGAATTAGCGTGAGCGCGATAACGATAACGATGTCCCGTGAATCGTCATAGATGACGTCATGACATTCGCCATCTTGCGATAATGCCGACCATGCCCTAGAATAATATCACCGTGAGCGCTGTCAAAAATGACAGTGTGTGTATGAGGTTGTGTCAGTGTGTGTTTTGTTTTGAGTTGCATCATCTTTAAATTAAACTAACGTGGCATTTTTGAAATTGTGCTTCTGGCTGACAGTCGCCACCTTACCAAAGAAGAAGAACTGAAGAAGAAATGTGGTGTTTATACAAAGAAATACTGTAATAATATCTTTTTTACGCGCTCACATGACAGTGCTTAGCACTGTCATGTGAGCGCGTTCACGAGTGTTCCGAATTGTTGCCAGCTCTCAGCAGTCATAATAGTAATATCTAAATCGGAACGCATGTGAGATGATGCATGGACGTAATATATTACGTCCATGGAGATGATGTGAGCGCTGTGATGTGAGCGATTATAGCTAATTCGGAAAGCGCCCAAAGAGACTTCATGCCGAAAGAAAAAATCCGCGGGCTATTTCATTTTTTTTTTAAATAGTCTGTATTGTCCTTGGTCGCAAAATGAACTCGCAGGGGACCACAGACAATTTAAGGTGAATGCGCAGTGGTAGACCGCGAAATTCTTAGGTTTTTTGCAATTTTCAGGTTTGTGTTTATTATATTTTTTCTATAGGCTGTATCGGTTTTGTCTGTGCCATAGATTAATATATTTAAAATGAGTCAATGTTGCGCGCGCATCGCTAGTGCTGGCTAGCGCGGCGCGCGGGAAGACAAAACCAGCGCGCCATTTTCCATACAAGTTAATATTTAACAATACAAGTCTGTTTTTTTTCCTCGCAAGTGTGTTGAAAAACGTCGTATGAAACGCGTGTGCATTAATCAATATACACTCGGCTTTCTTATCGCTCTCGCCTGCGGCTCGCGCGATAATATCGCCTCGTGCATAATGATCAACATAGCACACATGTATCATAATGTACTATTATCAGTTGTCTAGTACTCATAACACAAGCTCTGCTTAGCTTGAGACTAGACGGCGTTGTGTGATAGTTGTGGAATATTATATTATATATTTATAATTTAATGTAAGATTTTAATGTATAAAAGTTTATTTTCCCGAATAAATAAAATAAAATAAAATGAAGCTATTCTCACTCTCTATTTGAACCAGGTCCAGTATATCATCATGCTTTGTGTTGATATGAATAGATCCACATTGTGATTCATAATACTAACTTTATTTAGGTATTGTCGAATCAGAAATCATTTGGTAATTACTCCAACAGGTGTCGACCCTATGCAATGATTTATTCAATCAAAATTAATTCTTTGATTGGAATTTTAATCAGATTTGGGACTAATTTTTCCAACGCCAGATAGTTTTATCCGAGAAATAATTTTGAATTTTTGATAGTTCTTCCATAAAAAATCTGCCAGACGTAAATTTTATCCCACGAATAAAAATTATTATTTGTCGATTGAAAAATTAGCCCTAAATCAATCATAAATAATAACGCAGCTAACCGAGAACTTAACGGTAGGCAATATTTTAGTATGATGAGGTAGTGGGTTCTTGAGTATAACTTAAATAATTAAATTAATAATTAATTATAAAATCCAACATCTACTCATAAGCAAAACATCGACTTTGATTGAAAAAAAAAAACGAAGTTGATTTCAGATAATTATCTTAAAAAATTTAATATCGGCCATGTTAACGGCACTTACAATAGCTTAACTATGTATTTAATTGAAAATTCATGTTACATAAAAAATCGAACAAGACACCCTTCAACCATTTTAAAATCCATAAAAATCACACAAAAATACTGAAATTTTTATCGGAAATGGCACATTACACCCCTATGATACCCGTCCAATTGAAGAAGACCTCCCTAAGGTAAAAAGTTCTTGAACAAACATAGGAAAGGCTGGGGTCTATTATTATTAGTTCGCTATAAGTAGCGATGTTAGAACACAGGGGAGGATAAATCGCGTGGTGTGGAATGACGGATGTCTTTACAAGCTAGACGACTTGTCAGTGGGGATTGACGGACTGAGGATGCCAAACTTTCAGTTAGGAAAGATTAGTACCTATATTTACTGCAGCGGCTGGCAAAAATGGTCAATGCCTGGTTGCGGCAAAGGCTTATTATTATGTATACTTAGGTTAAGGTATGTATCTATGGGTCTTTGTTACTTGAAAATAAATGTTTTTTTTTTTTAATATATATATAACTCGGGACCATGCGGTCCCGGTCCTTTGGAAGGCGTACGAGGGGCCGAAGCCAACTCGCAGAGGCCCCTTACGAAATTTTAATGAAATGCGGCACCAACCGACGATTATCCCTGTATGCACTATGCAAGTGCACCCAAGGATAACCGTTGGTGTAGGACTATTGCAGGATATGGAAAAATAAAAAGTTGGACTCTAGTTGGAGTCGAGTTCGTTCTATTTTTAAATTACACGATAGAGTATTTCATAGTAATTTATTCAGCCGCTGAACATGACAGATGTGGATTTTCATACTAACTTTACCGGCCGCTGCATCTTAACTTTTTCTAAAGCCTGCATGCATTATGTTTTTAAACAGAAAGTAACTGAAATAAGCATTGTTATGAATAAATGAAAAAAAAATCAGTTTAATGGATTTGCACGTTGGTCATGTTTTCTTTGAGAAATGTAAAAAAAGCGAAGTCAACATTGATTCAACATTAGTAGTGGCACAGGTAGTGGTTTTATTTAATACTTTAGAATGTAGACGAAGGCTTTTTATTAGCGCAGATGGTCATTTAGCATGGTCATAAAAATATTTTGAAAAGAATCCTAGCTCCATTACTTTTTATTGTTTATTAATCTTCCGTTATATCAATCAACGGATTAAATCCATTCTAGTTTATTGATTTACTTAATTTATTAATGATTAATCTGAATGAGATTAGCATTTGAATAAAATAGAATAAGCGTTGCCCAAAATGTCATTAGGTTTAATAGGCATATCTATAGGTAATATTATCTAAATAAATTATGTAGAGATGAAAACAACAACGTCCTCAACGTCTTTAAATCATTGCATTATATAGTATTAATATTAATTAATTAGGGGAAAACTACTTAACAAAAGAAGTTTAATAATTATAAATGCCAAGTGTTAATTAAAAATAACTATAGGTATAAATAAATATAAAATAAATAAAAAAAAACCTATAAATAATTATAGGTATCTTGCAAATAATGGCTACTTATTTACATAATAATTTACTGTGGCTTTATGTGGATATCATATTATTAATTATTATTATTTGCACGTTTCGTTCATAATAAACACTGCCACCAGTTATTAATTAGTTAGTAAATTATAACTAAAACGTAAATTATTACATACTTATGTTAATTTTGTGAGGTCCTGTTGTATTTATGGATATTTATGGCCTTAGTGTTTTTTTTAAATTATTTAATGCAGGTCTATAAAACTATCTATCAATAGTTGAAGATCCTGTTTCTATAGATGCCTACTTATTTATATAATTAGGCTAGCAGGGACAGCTGAACAATACCTATACGTATTATGGTTGCACCTTTTTTGAACAATAACCTCCTTTTTTTTGAAGTCTGTAAAAATTACATAGGTACACACAATGTTAAGGTAACTAAAAGTAAATTTTAAACATATAAAAAAAAATATCTGTACCTACACATAGCCGTACCCTCTGTGAAGACCTAGCTTAGATTTATGCTTTATGAGACAACAGTTGTTCCTACACAAAGTCGTGAATTATGAAATAAGGCACTTTTATGTCATTTTCCGCCTAGCGTAGTAATTACATTATCTCACCAAAGTTTATACGACAATGCGACACATTTGTAAATAAGCTCCTTTTTTTGTAGTCGCGTATTTTCACGACTAGTGCTGTAAACTGTACATATAATAAAGCAGAAAACTATGAAAAAAAGTTACAAAATTGTCAGATCGTCGAATTGTTGCCTATCGTTTTTATTAAATAGGCCCCAGACGCGACTGATAGATAGTATCAGTATTTTACATGTTCACGGTGCTTCTACCTAGTTTACCTCTAAATAAATAATGTTGAGAACCACATCTTCATAACCGATAACATATCGTACGCGCGAAAGATAAGTGTATCCTCATCCTATTTTTTACGGTGAAATCAAAACTTTAGGGGTGCACCAAAAGTACCGTGGTACAAAAACTGCCGTGTCAAATGTCAGTACCACGTGCCATGACACTAAAATAACGCAAAACGTGTGTTTCATTTACGTGATGATTTTGTTATGATATAGATGCTTTATTTTTTGAGCTGTTTTTATTTGAAGGGAGTTTTTTAGGAAGATCAGCTTGACTGTGGTGTGGTTTGGTTTAGTCACGGATACCTATACGTATTTTTATAATATTTTGCTTTTATAAATACAAATATACAGCTCAATGCTAACTATAGGAATACGTTAAATAATGAACTCTTACGTATTTTTTTTTTTTTTCACCTATGAGTAGCCAGAATGTATAACACTAGTATTTTAATTGCGGTCGGTACACAGTTTATAATATGTTACTTTTGAGTAGCGCCGTGGACGATAGACGATGGACGACCTAATAATAAAATTAATAATGAACTGCTTAATCACTTTTTAAGGGTCCTTCAGGGAAAGAGAAGATTTTTCTTACGTTACTTTTTTCTCATTTTGTTGTGGAGACAAGGTTCTGTAATCTGTAGGTAATTGATGTGGCTTCAGCAATTTCATTCAGAAGTCTTTCAAGTAGTTCTGCTAACCCAGTTTCATTGTAACTATTCTAACAGAAGTGTACCTACATTATACAGGATGGCAGGGTAAAAAAATGAAATATATGGTATACTAGCTGCACCCCGCGGTTTCACCCGCATAAGTTTCGATCCCGTGGCAATATCGGGATAAAAAGCCTATATGTTAATCCAGGGTGTCAGCTACCTCCATACCAAATTTTATTAAAATTGGTCCAGCCGTTTGAGCGTGAAGAAGTAACAAACATATAAACACACACACACACCCCCACACAGATTCACAAACTTCCGCCTTTATAAAATTTGTGTAATTGGAACTTATTATGCGAAATGAGCATTCGAAAAATCTTCAATAGATAATATCTGTTGAATAACTTATAGGTTACTATAAATAGGCCTATAAACATCCTTCAAGTGAGTCAACCCATCCATACCTACTTCCATATCCATACTAGTATATTATAAACGCGAAAGTATCTCCGTCTGACTGTTACTACGGATTTGGGTTTTTGGCACACGGATAGAACATGAACCGGGTTAGGACATAGGATACCTACTTTTTATCCCGGTAGTAGGTACCTACGTACCCGTGAAATTATTTCCGACAGCGGGCGAAACTGCGGGAAGAATCTATAGTCGCTTATAATTTTTTAGATAATTAGATGTAAACTTAATGTGAACCATTTCTCCTATTCTATCTAGATTTAAGCTAGCTTAACCGCCATCATATTTCATTTCACACAAGTGCCATAAAATTTACCGCTTCCGAAGTCCATTGTCCACTTCAACCGGGGTAATAACCGGATTGCGGGTAAAGTGCTATAACTCACGGTTATTATCCGAACTGTCCGGTAATTAATTTGAATGCCGTTATTAATTAAAGTACGCACCAGACAATTGTCCGTAGGTACCTGAAATATTGTTTTGAATCGGTACAGTGAGAGCGAAAAGTTATTGAAAGAAATAAAATACATTTATTTACACAGACTAAAAGACTATGGATGATTGGCCCACATATGGTTTGATAATAACCTACTTATTAATTTTATTGATTTCTTTAGGGTAGACGAAAAATGAAAATTTTTAGGCATTTACACTGAATTTGAGAAAAAAAAATTATGGATAATGTTTCCTTGAAAGATTTTCAAGCAATATGTTTGGCGTCATGAAAACGACATAGGCATATAATATGACTGTGGCATAATTGTAAGGTTTATGGCGATACCGTAGGATATACGTACCCAAAATACAAACCAACGTGGCAATGCTGCCAGCCTTTTGGGCACTTTTCCTGTTGACAACGATGCGGACGAATTTTTTGATGCCCTATGATTATTTCCCCACCCTTTCTATATACTTGTACATATTAATATTGTAAGACTGTTAACTTTTAAATTATGTTAATATTATATTATTTTGGAAACTGAAATAAATTCGAAGACAAATTCGAAACACATATCTCACTTAGGTGTTTGAAACCCCACTAGCACAGAAAACTGTATTCCATATTTCTTAAAAACGTACCTCTACATAGTTTTCCTGACAGCTTAAAAGCTTTTCCCATTTAAAAAAGTCCTGAAAACATCCTGAAAGTCAAGTCGCTAAAAGCTTCACCGCTGTCCCATGCATATTTAATTCAATTTGTCGGCACTCTGTACGCGATGGTACACAAGCCATTAGCCAGGCCAGACTCCGAGCTATTGATCTGGCTAAATTTACACTCCACGCCTGGATTATTGAGCAATTTGCGTCCGTTATGGGAAAGCTGTGGACAGCATAGCGTGATGGTTATGGTTTGTTTGTGATGTGTGGTGTTGGTTTAATTGCCCTAATGTATAATGTCACAAGAGTTATTTGTGTGACACTGACATGACGCTTTTAACACGTTCGTCTTTTTATTTTTTACGTCATTCTCACATTATATAATTTTAAATTCAAAAGTAATGATGTAACTAATATTTTTGTAAAATATAATTTAAAAAGAGTGACCATGGAGTTTCTTGTCCGTTCTTCTCCATAGGTACCTACGCATTGGAATGGACAACTTAGCTTCATATTTTCTGACTGACCGACTTCTTGACAATTCAAAAGTGCCTGTTAATGGTTTAATTGAAATAAATGCTTTGAGTTTGAGTTTGCGTGTGTCCGATGAAACCCATCGTCAAAAACAACGAACTTCCATACAAATATTCATCTCCTATTTAACTCCTTCAGGGGATGAATTATCATTATGATAATTATTATTTGTCTGAAAGTGGCACCGGTAACTGAAAAGTTGTGTGGAAATCGGTTGTCATGGTATGGGCATGAGGAAAATGTCCTGAGAAAAGTTTTGAGTATGAATGTCGATGGCTATACAAGCAGGGGAAAACCAAAGAAACGATGGATGGAATGTGTGAATGATATTATGGTTAGAAAGGGGGTGACTACCGAGATGACGACTAATAGAGAAGTATGGAAGAAAAAGACATGTTGCGCCGACCCTCAAATAAAATGAATTATCAAAAATTCTTCATTAGTGCTCATCGTCGTTTTAAAAGGAATTTTTACGCAAAATTTCATTCTCCTAGAGTTCTAGTCCCAGTGGTTTAGGCTGTGCGTTGTCTGTGAATTTATGATTTTTTTAAATTAAATAGATGTAGTAATAGCTAATGCAAGTGATATAAGAATTTGCTAGGACCCTTATAGTATAGTTTTTACAGTAGTTTATCTTCTCCGTTTCATATAGTTTCATACATAAAGAACTCTCTATTGTACCTACTCATCATCATCACCTGCCTAGCCTTAACCAATTTTGATGCGGTAGGCTTCCAGTCTTACCGGATGCATCTGAATACAATTTTACATAGAACGACTGCCTGTCTATCCTCCACAACCTAGTAACTGGGTAACATGATGCCCCTTGGTAAGACTGGTTGTCTGACTTTCGGGCTTCTGACTACCCGTAACGATTGCCAAAGGTCTACAAGTGACAGCCGGGACCAACGGCTTATCGTGTTTTCCGAGGAGCGGAGGGTTCTCAGTATCACTCACAACACTAATTTAGTATCGTTTGTAACTGTAAGGTATTTGTAATTTGTATAGTGTCTAAATCATAGTGACTGGACCTAAATCTCGCACGCCCTAATAACAGTCTTACTACAAAATAATGACACATCTATACCTACTATTATAATATTATAAAGCTGCAGAGTTTGTTTGTTTGTTTGAACGCGCTAATCTCTGGAACTACTGGTCCGTTTTGAATGATTCTTTTAGTGTTGGGTTGTCCATTTATCGAGGAAGGCTATATAACATCACGCTACGACCCTTAGGAGCCGAGCAAAAAGAAAAAAACTCAGAGTGAACGGTAAGCGAATACGAAGTGTTGCGACGCGACGGGGTGGGGGTACAAGAAATTTCACGCGGACGAAGTCGCGGGCAGAAGCTAGTAATAAATAATTAATAAGCAAGAGATAGGAAATTAATCTCGATGTGCCAACCTAATTGATATGGCTAGACCAAGCCATAATATTGCAATATTGCAAACACTCATGGTATGTCTACCCCATAGCCCGTCATAACAAACTGGTGCTGGCTGCAATACTCCTCATTATGACCATAATTTGGCAGGTCGGACGGTGACCACAATATAATGTTATGACTACAGAGGATACTTAAATGCATGGTCATTCTCGTTAATTCCCACAGAATTTTCGATTAATTTTTCAACAGGATGCGATATTATTATTTAAAAAATAATAAGTCCGCCTGTGTTTAGGGAGATGTATATTTATATAGGTTCGATGGCCAAGAGATACATGGCATATCGGAGCAAGTCGGAAACTACAATGTATGTTTAGCGACAAAACTCTATTATCAATGTTTTTTCACATCATCTAAATTGACACAAAATTATTCGATGATTGTATTTCAGCATTTCATATAATAGCTAAGAGTTAATATTGTTTAATTGTTTTCTGTTCCGATTTTAATTAAATATTTAGCTCTATGAAGTATTAATCGTATTTTGTCGCTGACTGTACCTATCCCTACTTGTTTGCCTCGCCTACTACATGCGCACTCTATTTATGTAACTTCTGCGACAATCGCGGGAGATGTCTACCTACTTCCTCCAATTTTTTTAGCGTTTCCGTTAAAAAGTCAAAAGATCGTTAGTTTATTACACAAAAAAAGTATCCATCGTCGTTCATCAATTTATCTTCACCAAAATTTCGCACCCCATTGACGCGGTTAGAAATATAATCGTCGGATATGTCTGTCGTTATGAACTCAATTAGGCAGGGGCTCAGAAAAAGTATGTGGAAGAAAGAAATAAACAGAGTTTGTTCAAAACGAATAAAGTAAATAATCTCTCCTTCAGCCCCTCATTACAGAGGATTGCGGTCACTGAAATTGATAAGCGGGCAATTTGCTTCCATCAACTCCGGTCCAAAGTTGCCATCACCACTTGCTGAAATTTGTTTGAGGACGTGGTTTCTTTAACTTGGTCAGACCATCGTGTTGGCGACCGGCCTCGTGCTCTCTTTTCTTCGGTATTGCCAACAATGACCATCTTTTCAAGGCTGTTATCTCCCTTCGCATTATGTGGCTGAAATAGGTCAAAATACGCAGAAAGTGCCTAAATAATACCCAAGTAAAAATAATGTTAATTAGCTTTAAACAATTAAGAATATTGTCGGAGCATGGTGGGGCTCGTAGTTAATAATAACAGCCACACGGGTCGATTAAAGTTTAAGCTACGTTTGGCGAGGTCGGTTGTGTGGATGGGTGATCATCCATTACATATCGAGACCCCTCCGTAAGTACCTCGGAAACCACGTTAAACCGTTGGTCCCGGCTGTCATTTGTAGTTCTTTGACAGCCGTTACGGGTCGTCAGAAGCCCGAAAGTCTGACAACCAGTCTTACTTAGGGGTATCGTGTTACCCAGTAACTGGCTTGTGAAGGACAGTTAGGCAGTCGCTCCATGTTAAATGCTGGTATTCAGCTGCATCCGGTGGAAGGCGAATCCAACACAGTTGGCAAAAGACCAGGCAGATGATGTTGAAGCATGATGGTACCAAGTTAAAAGTGTCGCAATTATAAGTTGACTTGGATTGTTTAACTTTTGAACTTAGGTTTAGGAAAATCAATTAAGTTATTACACTTTGATCGGGTAGACTAAGTGGGTAAGTTACTAGAACTAAAAATCTTACTTAAAAATACTGGATTTTTTATTTTTCCATTCTCTTTGTTCTGCTTACAGCCAATGTAAGTAGTACGATAAACTCTATGGAAAGTATTATACCAAGGAACGTGTCACGGACAAGAGATTTTATTCTAAAAAGCCATGCAGAGTCGAGCATAAAATTCAATTCACAAATTTGTTGTTCCAACAACAAGGCTCAAAAAAATAGGTGGCTCGTTTAGATGCCAATGTATACGTTTTTATAATAAACTTCCTAGCCACATTCAAGAACTAAGCCTTAATAAATTCAAATCTTTTATAAAGCGAAAACTATGTCAGAAAGCCTATTATACTGTAAAAGACTATATTGAGGACAAAAAGGCTTGGGATTGAGCTGCTCCAATAGGTTTAGAATGTTGTTTTTATTTTTCTAATTTACACTTTAATAATTTTCTTTTTTTAAGTATCTATTTACTTAAATAATGACATGTACATTTACTGTATAAAGTATTATATGATTTTAATTATTGTGAATGTGAGGACTATGTGGGTAATTTTTTTTGTTTTTTTCTCTCTTCGTTTTAATCATGATCTGGCAGTTTGAGTAGTTTATGCGGCCTACCCAAATGTCCTGTCTTTGGTATTGTTCGTCGAATCGTTGAGCTCCTTAAGTTCTGAGTTGAGCTGCACGGTTACTGACAAATGCGTGCACTGACTGGACAGGTCCGCTCAATCTGTGTGGTTCTTTCCTCAAAAGACCATTTCAGACACTAATCTACATGGTCCTCAAAGATTATGTCCGGATTTTTTATATACACATTGACATTGATGAATTTTATTTAGACAATGACATGAATATTTACTTTGTAAGTAATTTATATTATTATTATTTTTTTATTTAATTATTGTGAATGTGAGGACTATGTGGGTCATTTCTTTTGTTCCTTCTTAGTTTTAATCATGATCTGGCAGTTTGAGTAGTTTATGCGGCCTACCCAAATGTCCTGTCTTTGGTATTGTTCGTCGAATCGTTGAGCTCCTCAAGTTCTGAGTTGAGCTGCACGATTTTTGACAAATGCGTGCACTGATTGGACAGGTCCGCTCAATCTGTGTGGTTCTTTCCTCAAAAGACCATTTCAGACACCAATCTACATGGTCTTCACACGATCTGACCAAGATTTTGTCTGGACTTTAAAAGAGACTGTGACTTCTGAGTTTGTTTCGGCCTTTCTTCTCAGAATAGTCAGTTAGGAAACGCCGACCTCATCTAGTTTAAAAAAAATATGATTGACGTGTAAAAGTGTTTGTACAAACCTACTTACAGAAATAAAAATCATTTAATCATTTAATCATTAATCAATGCTAAAAGCTCGATACTGACAGCTTAACATAACTTTTCAGAACCAGGTCAAAGAGTCACTACACGTTTGTTGAATTTACAAGTTTGAATTTTACGTTACGTTTTTACTTAGAATTCGTACAAAAAAACAAAGAAAGGCCTTCCTAAGCTCCTTCCTTTCTCTCTTTCTTTCATGAGCTCGCAGAGAGCTCACAATACTCTATCCAATGCTAATGATTTTAATATATCGATACTTACCCATAAAGTCTGCGGAGTTTCGCTAGCTAATTGAATTTGACCGTGTATAACTGAAGTCTCTGCATTTGCTTTTCCTTCACGGCCTTCCAATTTTCGCTGTGCCTCGATTTTCTTTTCTTTATAGAAGAAATTAGACCACTAATAATAGTGGTAATAATTAATAATATTGTCATTTAAAAAAATTATATTCATTGAAATGAAATGAAATTTTATTTGTTTATATTATTATGCGTGTTTTGGCATCTGCGGGAGAATAATTATTATGTTTAAGCATGTTTACATGTCCACCAAAGACAACCCCATTTTATATCCAGAATATCACTATCCATTCCAAGATTGCCTGGAAAAGATCGCAGTAAGCATTATGGCAGGCGATTGTATGTTTTGTCGTGTATAATTTATTTTTATTTAATGTATAATCTGGTGCACAATAAAGTATATATAAATAAATAACATTTGTCGAATTAATCCTTAATACCCTTTAATATAATGTCATTGCACATTATTCTGATAATATTCGTGACACACAAAGTTCATTGCTCGATTTATTCGTTCGCTCAGCAATAAGTTTCGTGAATCCAAGTTATATTGCATTCAGCCTCCGTTTGCTTTGAATTATGTCTTTTTTATTTACTTTTAAAATAAATTACCATCGTTGAATGGAATAATGGATTCGCTTGAATTTGTTTGTTAGTTTATGAAGCCTCAGAAGGTACCTATTTGCAATTTTCTACAGAACTGTGTGGAAATGGGAGAGGAGAGGAAGATCTTCGGCCTGTCGTGGGACGTTAAAGGCTGGATAGATTTCTTATATTTCTGTAACCCGTAACTCGGTTTACAGCTTCTGTAGCATCATCTCGAGATAGGTATGTATCTATCTGTATCATAGTATTAAATGGATAGCAGTGGTGGCCCCAACTTACGAGTTGTAGGCCGTGGGTTCGAACCCAAACAGGAGCTTTACTTTGTGTCATTTATTTCATCACCATTGCTCTCAAAATCGGTGAAGTAAAACATCGTGAGGAAACAGGCGTGCCTTAGGACCAAAAATTCGAAGACATACAGTAACATCTAATAACCCGCACTGGGCCCGCGTGGTGGGTTACAGTCCATTCTCTCACTTAGAGAGGAGACCAGTGTCCCAGCAGTGGGAACGTTATCGGCTGATTATGCTATTAAATGTATACTGAAAGGTATGTTAAGGAAATGAAGGACTGGACAGTATAGAGTATACACCCTATAATCACGCGTTCTACTTCGTAATCGATGTCGATCGAGGGTTGTCGATGTTGGTCCCATGGTCAGCTGTCCAGTTTGATGGTCTGTACCACACCCTTAAATGTGACCACACCTTTCGGATACAAGCTTTATAATTCCCCGTATTTAAAAACGTTCAATATCTAGTCACAATCTCATCTCGGCGACGACAATCAATGTCAAAAACATGTCAAAAATGTAGGGAAATTACAGGTATTTTTGACTCAAAATCAGACTGTGAACGTTCTTAAAATTACGAGGATTGCCCCTCAGATCACCAGTTCTAGAAGACGTAAATTCCAGCAAAAAAAAATCTAAGAAGATATAGAAACCACAATAAAACCCACAGCATAAACCTACCCAACTAAAACAAAATGAGACGTAAAAAGTTAAAAAGTTTTCAGACGATATCCCAACCGAGTCGCGACTTGCGTGACTCCGCAATAGTAAATAGTTGACAGAAACAAATTGCTTTTTCAATGTTGCCTCAACAAATAAACTAGTTTCGATGACAGTTTTAAAGGGAAATTAGATTTGCGTGGCGAATAACGATGGTTTTCATATTAGTTGAAGTAAACATTAGGTATTGAGTTCTTTTTGTGAAGGATAGATGTATTGTTGGATTGGAACTGATACTATGATGGGCAAAAGGGCTCAAGGTAGGAAAGGAAGGTCATAGGTCCATGGTCATCTCTACATACTTATATAGCAGAGGGACAAGGCTTTCGACAGGACCGCAGTCTGTCATCCCTCACAGCCCAATAATATGCCGTATGCGTAGATACCCAATGCATGCTATGCCACAGTCCGTTTTAAGACTTTAGGAACTGCTCTTCCAGATGTCAACCTTCTGAACGTCGTTAGAACAAAATTAAGAAAAAAAAAATAAAAAAAATTTATCGAAAGTTCGAAACCAAAAACCTGAAATAATCACGTGAGTAGGCAAAACCTACATTACCTACTAATTTGTTTTGCAAAACGTTTGATGAAATTGTAACTCTAAAACCGGATAATCTAAGCCAAAGATTACAACATCCATTGCCCTGTTTAGACGTATCCCAATGAGCCGTTTAGTAAGCTTATAAATCCACCATAACAGACTCAAATAATTCACAATCGCTACAGGCAAATTGATCCCAATTGCGCGGGCGGGTACATAGCTTTCATAATGCGCAAGAGTCGATGCGCGGAGAAAGTGCGCCGTGGGTGGACTTGGGTATGAACAGCAGTGTCTGATGACGAGCGAGTTGTAGTGAGCTGATTGTGGGAAACTGTAATTGGGTCAGTTGTATCAGATGTTGCAAAGTGGGTTCTAAATACCCATAGTATACTTCGTGTTACTATCATTTGTTGAAACTGTATTTTGAATAGATTAGATCCTTATGGCATTGTTACATTGAACTCTGCTGCTATACCTGCTGTCTACTTTTAATTTTACTGGCATAGACAAGTGGCAATCGCTTTCTAAGCGTTTTGTTTTTCTACAACGATCTGGGGCCTAAAAAGGCCACTTTGGAGAATCATAAAAGGATAACATTATGAATTATAATATGGCGAAGACCGTCCGTGTTTTTCCTTTTTTCGCTGCACTACGTAGGTACAATCAAAGAGATTGGGATTGGATTTGGATTGGATTGGTTGGTATTTCAGCAAAGACAAAAAAAAAATAACTGAAAAATGCTTCACCAATGGGATTTAATACGATTAACTTAACAGTTAACTGTCCATTATGTTATTCTTTTATGATTCTGCCAAAGTGGCCTTTTTAGGCCCCCATAAGCTTTTCGGTAGCTTATGTCAGTCCAAGGACCTCTGTACTCTAAAGTACATAATAATTTAATGTATAAGCCCTGACTTTTCCATCATGGTTATCGCTGGTAGAATGTCACTTTGTCCAGGCCCTCATGTGTCGCCTCTATGGAGGCTATATTAGACCTCATTTATCGTTGAAGTTGTGTGGAACATGTGGTATCAAACTTATCACTTACCAACGACAATATTTCGATAACTAATGTGTGAATCTGACTTTTATGTTCGAGTTAGTTGCTTTGGGAGGAGAGCTTTTGTGTTGATATCATCATAGTGGGAAATGTTCGGATATCGGAAAGCGGTCTTCAGCACGCCAGACTATCTCCGGCCCGCGACTTCGTCCATGTGAAGAGGAAGAAGAAGAAACATATTCTATGGCACTTGGTATGGCACGTGCAGCTTTTTATCATTGAAAGATTTTTTCAATTGGATCACATCTTTAAAAAAAAACTCTTTGTAATATTAGTTTCGATATTGATGATAAGCACTGATAATTATTATATAACTAAAATTAACTATACATAGTTGTCTTTAAAATGTCCTTCATATAATAAACTTAAAATAAAGTATTCTAATATCTCATATGCAAATGATTAATTCCATTGCCAAATCTATACATTTTCTTGCTTCTAAACTATGCAACGGATATCGACAAAGTTTTTTTCGATCATTTGAAGAATTTACATATTGCATAGATATACATTAATATTTCATTACCATATTATAATGAAGAAATGCCGATTTTTCGTCAAGCAGTAAAAACTATGCGAAGACGCGACGCGGCGGCGGGTCCCTTGTAAATCAATAAAATAATTTTATTAATATCAATCGACATCTTATTTAAGCAAATAATGACAAATCATTGAGTCCATTACCTAATTAATTACAAATGCATACAAATGTGAGTCATCCGTATCGTTGGGTGCAATCTGCATATCTGTGACGTAACATAAGCTGGGAGGATCGCTGCGCTTGCGCAAGCATGCGATTTACTCGCACGTTGCGATGGAGGCTTTGAGAAATGTTTATTTACTTAAGGTATTTTACCTTACCCAACTCTTCTTCTTTCGTATCGAAACGAATTATTTGAATTTTGCTGTGTTCTTTTTATTCTTAGCGTATCGATAGCAAAAAGCTCAAACATCTTTGGAACTAAATTTAGCTGCGAACTTCGCTCAATAACGCAGTCACAAGATCATCAAGTGCACAGGTGACAGGGCATGCGTAGGCCATTGTCTGTGGGGAGGTGCCGCATACGCACTTGAGATCTGAGCCGTCCGTGAACCTCTGTGGAGTTTGTCTTTGCTCCGGCCGACTCGGGTTTGAAGTCTATTTAGAGATTTCCAAGTTAGCCACGGTAACGTGTGCCCAGACGGAAGGCTCTCAGATGGTTTGATAAAATTGTCAGGGGTTTATACAGTTCTAGCCATAGATTACAACTTGCTGTGGAAGCGTTACGAACTATGCTGTGTTAAAAAAATCGCCAATCAACAGGGTGGAAGTGGTGCTGACTGCCTAGGGTGCGCTTGAAGTACATTTTTAATAATCACATAATAATAGTAGATTGTTTGCCAAGGGAGCAAACAACTATTTTGAAGGCGAGAGTGTTTCTTTGAATTCAGAGCGCAGCGAGGGATGTAAAGTACGTCACTCGAGCGTCAAATAGTGTTGCACCCGAGGTGGACACTCTATTTTTTATCACCCTCTATGAAAAAATAAGTAAGTGCAACGGAATAAGAATAGTACGTTTATTTATTTACCTACAATTTTGAGTAAACAATTACGACGAAGGCAGAATGCTTTTCGCGCGTTTTAATTTTTTCCCAAACTTTTTTTTTTATTTGGCTCGCGCGCGTTTTACTTTATCATGCAACCTGTTATTTGTTCATGCAATGTTTCGTGGTTGATCTCTTTGGTGTTTGGAACTTTTACTAACAATATCCACATTCCAAATTCAAAACACTTTTAGTCCCTAGAACTATTTTGGTCCCTGTTTACGAAGAATACACTAATTATTTTTGAATAGATGTGATAAAAACAGAGTTTCCTCTTCTTACTTCAAATCTTGTCACATTGTTTATAGTAGGAAGAACCAAATAAAATAAAACAACATCGTTTATAAAATTATTAAAATACTATAATTACTTATAATTTACAATTAGAAATATTGTACCTTATACTGATAATACTTAAGTTCTGTTTTACTGAATCTCTGATCGGGATTTTTATAAGTTAACGCAATTTATTGGTCACACCTGTAAGTAGGACATAATATTATGACATCTACCAACTTGCACAGGGCCAGCGTGATGGATTACGGCCCACTCCCTCTC
The DNA here is from genome assembly GCA_963082905.1 of Oligia fasciuncula. NCBI lineage: Eukaryota > Metazoa > Arthropoda > Insecta > Lepidoptera > Noctuidae > Oligia > Oligia fasciuncula. The sequence continues at coordinate 9,994,044 of OY720407.1, forward strand.
ACAGAGAGTAGGCCTGAGTCCCAGCAGTGGGAAAATTATAGGCTGATTATGCAATGGTATGCCTGTAAGTAGGTAGATTAAAAAAAAAAGTAAAACCTTAAAGGTTTTACATTTTTTTTAAGTATTCCTATCCTATCCTACCCCTTTTTCTTAATTAGGTTACAGTCGAAATGCTACGTTTTTACGGTTATTTAAACAGTTCTCGCAATTATAATTTAAATCTGCTAATGTAAACTAAGTAAATACTATCACAAAACATGTACTTATCAATGAACATGCCTAAAAACCTTGTAATGTGTGAAACTGCGAACCGCTTGTGTAAATGTTTTGAGCAAGATAAGCAAAGATCTAAATGCAACTGCAGATTTTTATTGTCCATGGTATCAAAGACATCATCAAATTAGAACCCGAGTTGAAACCTGAATGCACGTTATCTGTCTTGCAGAAGCAACACTTGTTACGTTCGCAACGCGTACACGCGCTTCACGGCGCGTTTTAATAACGCCGTCCTCTTAGGCTCATATACCTAACCAGCAGCAAGGATTTTGAATAATAGTCGATCGCAATTTCGCTAAATCAAACTAAAACTAACTACTACTAGGTAACTTTAATTTCTTCACTATCACTTAATTCCCCTCTCCCTCTTTGGTCCCCACAAGGACCACCTTCTTCTACTTCTCTTTCTCAAAGAAGTCTTCAGTCAAAGGCACGTGTGATATCTGATCATAAGTATACGCATCGAAGAACTTCTGCGTCACGTTCATGGCGTAGTCTATGGCGTAGTCCAGGATAGGGCCCCCGAAGTCCTTGGCGAGGGCTTGGGAGTCCGAGTTTAGGACCTGGAGCACGTTTGCACCTGGAAAAGTTGAAGAGAATAAAAAAAAAAGTTTTAGAATGTATCTCCTAAGTCCTCCTAAGTAAAAGTCCTATAAGTTATTAACGTGACAGTAAGGGCCTCTTTACTAAAGTTTTTATTAAATTTATGCGGTGATTGTGAAAAAGGCCATAAGAGTCTACCTATCTTTTTTTCCTTAGCTGTCACGATTATCAAAACTATTTAAATAATGTGAACAGAAAGGTTATTTAGTAGGAAGGAGAGAAGTAAGGTAATTTGAGAAAATGCTGCAAGGCTTTTCTAGAGTTTTCTCTGTTACGATTTGGCCACACCTACAGTTTTTTTCCAAATAATAATATATCCACTGATCAGTAGACAAAAAACCAGTCCACAATAAAAACTAGATCGAAACAAGTACGCAATCATGGATGACCAAACAAGTCACACTAACACATAACCAGTTACCTAATGATATCTATAGTTCGCGATTTCCTCAACCATTAAAAAAACCACATCATATTGACTTTAGCTATAACATTGGCATTGAACATTGGTCAATATTTGGTCGTTAGTAGTTCGATGAAACCGTCCGGTCAAGGGCGGCAGTTTGTGTGAATATCGAAGGCATGTAGCGTACCGAGCGAGGGCAGGACACTGAATTGGACATTATTTTTGCAAGTAACGTAACCGAGACAATTGTTTGGAAAATGTACAAGAACATTAACCTTATTTTATTTAACCTATTTTAAAGTTGAGAATTTCCATTATACGTGAAGTCGAGGGGAATTCTCCGTCCTTAAGGGTTTGGGCCTAGGACGAACGCGCGGAGGATAACCGTAAAATAAATTTCAACGATTTTGAAATTGAAAATACTAGTTTTGTGTACTTTGTCTCGTATCCCGCTTTTATAGAGTTTACACCAAGGTACCGTACCGTATATAGGTACCTACTACCTACCCATAACATTTTATTCCACATGTTGAGTTTACCAACTAGTTTCGTTTACTCATACCTACAGCAAGTTTTTAAGGACTTGTAGAAGACTTATCAAAAAGGTGAACAAAATGGTAAACAAAACATGTCCGAAACTACACCAATATGTATTATACTTGTTTTGTACACGACAAGTTTTGACAAGTCTTTTTACAAGACTTGTTGAAAAAGGTTGAAAACTAGAATGACAACTTGTTTAAGTATGGGTGTAAAATTGTATTAAGCTTTGCGCCTTATAATGCTTGCCAAGGGTATTAGACAAAAAAAAATGAGTCAAACTTCGTTCCCTTTTTTTGCCTTTTTCCTAATTATGATGGCGTTAAACGTGTTTGGTCATAACAAAGACCAAGGACTGTACTGAGTACCTATTAATATTCTGGATAGTAATGAACAAATGAATAAATAAAATGCATCGACCCCAGCCTGGAGTTCAAGCGTGGTTTGACCAGACTCGATTAATCGAATGAACCCCAAGATTTGTACTAATCCCTGAAGCCTCATGTTCCATGGTGCTACATAGCAGAGACCATTGCATATCAAGGAGTAGACCGGGGGCGCCGTAATTATAGGGAAGACGTGCTCTTAGGATAGAGTAGGATTAATATTTTGGACAGTAAGGCTATAATTCTGATAAATAAATGATCTTGTTAATAGGAAAACGTAACGTTTTAAGTATTGTTTATAATTGATGCGATTTCACACCGCCTTTGCCAGTTATAGTCAAGTTCAGCGGATTATAAACATTACGTTTACGTCTATTTTGCGAGCGTGAAGTAATAATGTTATTGATAAGTAGGTACTTGTTTTTGCCGTGAATACTGTCGATAGCCGACTACTCTGATTACTGATAGATCTAGGAGGTGCTACGCTTCCAAATAGCCTCATTAGAATAAATTCCACACCCAGTTGCAACAGCTGCTTTTGTTTCGAAAGATTACCCACTAATTTCGCTTTGGGGGGATTCGATTTTTACTCAAATATGATTTTTTTTTATTGAGGGGCTTGTGGCTAAGTAATAACAGACGCCATGGGTTGCTACGCTTGCCTCGGATGGTCGGTGGATGGATGACCACCTTTACATACCTACCAAGATCCCTCCGTGCCTCGGAAAGCTCAGTCGTTGGTCCCGGCATGATCCCGGCTGTCATTCGTGGATCTTCGACAGTCGTTACGGGTGTTACCAAGGGGTGTGTTAATACGACAGTATTACCCAGTAACTGGGTTGTGGACGTCAGATAGGCAGTCACTTCATGTAAAATACTGGTATTCAGCTGCATCCGGTTAGACTGGCAGCCGATCCCAACAGAGTTGGGAAAAGGCTCGATTTTCCTTTATTCGTTTCCCTGAACTACTCTCTGCTGTACCTTCTCACATAGTCTTTCACAAGGTAAATCGCGGCCTTCTTAAAATGACATGTGGTGTGGTGGATTGTATTATGATACTTACTGATTTGCGGGTTTCCTCTGATGAGGTTGGTCAGGTTCAGCTTGAGGTCTGTTCCGTAGTCCGCCTTGTACTTGTAGGAGTTGATCTTGTAGTGGCCCTCACCTTTGTCGTTCAGGACCACGCGTTCTACCACCTCCAGACGAACGTGCTGGTTGTCTGGGTAAAGATAAATAAGAATTTATTTTTGATTATGTAGATCTAGAGTAATTTATTTTGTGCCAAGCATTTCAGGATTCTTGTTATATTGGAAGCAATGGCGTAACTACCGGTTGGGGCCCGTGACAAATTCAAGGGATGGGGCCCTCCCCCAATGTAAAGAAGCTCAACCAACGTTATAGTTTTTTTTTACTAGTACTTCTAAAAAAGAAGTAGGTACTAGTAAAAAAAAACTAAAAAAAAAGAAGTACTACGCGTAGATTTCATATTTTCTCCTACAAAAATGAACACCTGACTGCTTTGTTGGTCTAGTGGCCGCAAACGCTACTGCTGAGCATGAGGTCATGTCCAAAAAATTAGACAAACAATGGGAAAAGGTACAAAATGTTCGAAACCTGAATGATGTCCTTTGTTGCACATTTAAAAAAAGTTTGCATTTATAAACTTGATAGGATCCTCCTGTGCTCATGGCTCACTCAGGCCGGGGGCCCCCTCTGGCTGGGGGCCCGTGGCATTTTGCCCCAATATAGTTACGTGTACGCCACTGATTGGTTAAGTTATTTAGGGCAAACAAACATTTTTTTTCTGTCTGTTCGTTTCGGTTAATCTTCGTAAAGGCTGGACAGATTTGATGAAATTTGGTATGGTGGTACTTTGAACCCTGGAGAAGGACATAGGCTACTTTTTATCGATGTACCATGCGGGCGAAGCTGCGGGGTTGAAGCTAGTATATTATAAAATTAAGTCGCTTTTCGTAACCGCTTCAATCTTCCAAACTACATAATAGATTTTGATGTAGATTTCACCAATGTGTATAATACCTACATTCATATTAAACTTGAATATAATAAAGAAATCTCGATGATTCGTCAAGTCGTAACAACCGCGCGAAGCAAAGGCGGGTCGCTGGTAATAATATAAAAGCAAATTACTCTGCTGTTGATAATTGAGTAAGTTAAACAAGGTAATATTCACGATTATTCGTAATAATAATACTTTGATTAAGACATTAAGGAAACTTCGTCAGGAAAAAAATTCTTGGTCAAGGTCAGTACTCGCACAACGAAGGCTGTAAACTCGTTTTTGATGCAACCGCATTCAGGTTGTAGCGGTATTAACAGCAACATCAGTAATGTATGGTGAACAATCGAGGGCGATAAGGAGGCCAAGTTCAGACACTTGCAAGTCGTCAATGAATTATTCAATCAATTAACTCAGCCTATCGTAATCCACTGCTGGACAGGACATAGGCCTCTCCCAGGCTGCGTCACAACACCCTGTCCTACGCCTTCCGCATCCAATCTTTCCCAACCACCTTTTTAAAAGGTCTTCGGTCCATTTAGCTGGGGGACGTCCCACGCTTGCCGATACGCGGAATTACATTAAATTGAATTGTTTGTTTTGAATTATTCAACCCCCATTTATTTATCATACTGGAACATCATCGAAATCGTTCTTTAAAGAGTTTGCAGGATTTGCCTGTCATTACTAGAGCCCGCAAACGTCTATGTCTCGTACAGTACAATAGCTTTTTTTTACGGTTTTTAGGGTTCCGTACACAAAGGGTAAAAACGGGACCCTTACTAAGGCTCCACAGTCCGTCTGTCCGTCTGTCACCAGGCTGTATCTCATGAACTGTGATAGCTAGACAGTTGAAATTTTCACAGATGATGTATTTCTGTTGCCGCTGTAACAACAAATACAATAAAACAGAATAAAATAGATATATAAGGGGGCTCCCATACAACAAACGTGTTTATTTTTCGACGTTTTTGTCTTGTGGTACGGAACCCTTCATGTGCGAGTCCGAGTCGCACATGGCCAGTTTTTATTTCCATTAGTATCATAATATTAAGTTTGTGTTATCTTCCAGTGCGAGTCCCAATAAATACATTTTCTTTCTTTGTTTCCTAAAACTCAACAGCAAAGCATCTTCTGCAGAAATAAATAAGATTTGGGTATACTTACAAATCTTGATCTTAGCCAACCCATCGGTGTCCAGATTGAAGAGTAGAAGTCTTCCCAGTAAGCTGTACTGACCGCTGACTGTGAAGTTGCAGTGCATGTCAAATACGAAGGTGCGCTTCTTGCGACGCGATCTGCGAAAAGAACGAAAATGGTAATAAAATAGTAAAAACTAAAACCACATTATAAAATAAGACAACTGTAGAAGGTCGGACGAGAAGTTCAAGTTAGTGCTCATACACACCAGCGGCACGCGTTTAGGGGACTACATGACCTAAAGCGTGGTCACTGTCGGACTGCATTAAAATGAAAGAGAAGCGCGATGACACGACGACGCTGGTAATTTATTGCAAAATATGAAGCAATTAACTATTTACAAAAAAATCTATTGTTTGGACAAAAAAATTAAAACACTATTGCTTTAGTATGTTGCTTGTGGAATAATCTGACAAAAAAAAAAAAAATGATTGTATTGTAAAAAAAAGTTTTTAGAGGTCATCTTCATGTTTTTTTTTCTATCGTATCAAATATATGTTATGTTTTCAACACACTATCTACCTAGCATATATCCTGAAGAATATCATTATATTTTTCTGATTTTGTTTACTGTAGTCGATCATATACTTTTATTGCTTCTAAAACTTGCGTTTTTTGCGTTTAGGTCCTGTAATCCCCTTAACGGGAGAGGCAATGTAGCCGCCGGCGGGCGCCGACCTGCTACGGCTGCTGTCAACGACAGGCCGCTCGTGTGTATGATCACTTACTATAAATGCCTCATAGCGCGCACTGCTTTTATCAAGCCACCTTTAATAAACTAAACTTCAATTTAACATTTCATCGCCATATTTACTTTAGCGTTATTTGAAGTTGATTTTCTAGTGACTGTAACAAAAAGGTCCTAAAAGAATTTAAAAGAATTTTGGTTACAATGGAGTTTGTCACATTGAGTTTCTTTTTCCAAAATTTAAAATTGAATTATCTCCGATTTTGAATTAAAATATAGTTGAATCAAATTAGATCGATAGAATGGGCACCAATATAACCTCCTTCTTTTGGCATCCTACTCATATACCTAATTGGTGGCAATCTTGATATAATTAATTATGTTTCTTTAATCCTGCGTATGACGTAGGTACCTCATGTAAAATACTGTTATTCAGTTGCAAACTGTTAGTCTGGAAGCCGACCCCAACACAGCTGGGAAAAGGTGGAAGGGGAAGATGGTGAATCCGTAGCAGTATCTACCTACGTCGTTGTAAAATAATAATTGAGTAGGTATGTAGGTGAGCAGTGGTGCCCAAGTGGTAACGGCCGCGACTTACGAGTTGTAGGTCGTAGGTTCGAACCCAGACAGGCGCTTTACTTTGTGTAAATTATTTCATCACCACTGCTCTCAAAACGGTGAAGGAAAACATCGTGAGGAAACCGGCATGTCCTAGAACCAAAAATTCGAAGAAATGTGACATCTGCCAATCCGCACTGGGCCCGCGTGGTGGATTACGGCCCACTCCCTCTCATCGAGAGGAGGCCTGTGTCCCAGCAGTGGGAACATTATAGGCTGATTATGTATGTATGTATGTAGCTGTAGCGGTATCTACAACGCCACATACGAACAACGCGTCATACTGACGTCACGCAAATCCTGCATCGCACAAGCAGAGTTTACCGCGCAACTAGCATAGATACAACGGCCCGACATGAATCACGGGCAGTTGCCCGCCAGACACAACACCCGTCTGGTCGGAGGATCCTCCCTTTTCTATAGAGTATGAGTGAACTTTACACCCTGTTCCTCATACCTCTATATAGCTTTTGTTGCATGTAAGGATCGTAGCTGGTGGTGTTCTGTAATTTCTGCTTACCCCCTTGGGATGAAGGCATGATTTTAAAAATGTATAAATGTAGCTCAATAAATCTGATGGTCTGCAAAACGGGTGAATACGTGAATGTCTGTCCGTCATAATTTAGAATCAACCTTGCGACTGTAACCGCTCATATTTTAGACCGCACATTTACGTACATAATCGCAGTACGTTATTACGCAGTGTGTATGAAGGTATGAACCAACAAATAACTAATAGCAAGATGATGCACGCGGCAAGTGTATAATAGCGGAGATTTGTGTGATGTTGCGTGATTGCACACCGTGTACCTACGATAATTATTTAGGTTTCTAAATTAAGTTGAGCTGAAGCGAAGAAAAAAAAATTAGCTGTTCCCTACATTTATGTTTGTATAACTCGTCAAAATGTAGGGAACAGCTGATTTTTTTTCGCGATTTCAGTTTTGGTCTCATAGTAAAAGTTGTTCATAATGATGAGTACAATGACCTCTTAAAAGGTTGTTAATGTTTTACCAATAACCCTGTATAGTCGTAATATAGGATATACTATAGATATAATTTTCTCTGGGTCTTCTACTGCGTTATTGCCCACGTTGATTGAGAAATACTGAATGAGACTCTGCAGAGACCTAAAATTAAGTCGCGTTTAGGAATTCGACTGTTAGTCGCCTATTTACTATCCTACATACTCTAAAACCTGTCATTACCGTTCTAGTCTTGTCTCCAAAAATAACCAGAATAATGTATGAGTTAGTGAGTTAGCCAATATGTCTAAAATAACTGTTTTTGCTTGATTTAAGCGGCAGTTAGTTTAACTTGCGACCTCGAGTTTCTGAGTTTTGCAAGAGGTGAAGAAACTCCACGCGTATGTTGTTGAAATGTTTGTCGTAGTCACAATGTTATTTGTAATGGTTGTAGGATGAATTAATCCATAGATACATACTACATACATACAAATAAATAAAATTGAAGTGTGTGTTTGTCTTTGTCCACTTTTAAAATTATGATAATAAAAAGCACTTCCTCTCTCCTTAAACATCATCATTATATTTTCTTTGCTCCTGTTTCATGTTTATTATTATACATATATAATCTAATAGTATATTATACCTACTTTTTTATGTATTTATGTACTTATTATTAATGGTACACCACAGACGATCTAATTTGTCTGTCCTTCCCTTTTTAATCCATCCAAAGGTTGTCTTTAAAAGATCGCTGTTATCGATAAGACCGCCCATTGTGTCACCCTAAGTTTTACTTTGTTAAATTACATCCAGATGCTTGTGTCTATAATTATTTATGTCTGTTATTTATATGGTGTACATAATAAATAAATATATTATATTCTATTATGTCAAAATAACAGCTTTTTATGAAAGTGTATGTGCCATTAAACAAAAAAAAAAACTGTCCGTCTGTTTGTTCCGGCTAATCTCTGAAACGGCTGGACCGATTTTGTAAGGATGATGAAAGCAGATGTTAAAAGGAGTAACTTAGGCTACTTTTATTTTAGGAAAATAATTAGTAAAGAAACACATTATTGTTTTCCGACATCCACGCGAACGAAGTCACAGCTACTAGTCAATCAATCAATTTCAATTTAAGTATTTTGTTATGATAATCTTAATACAATTCTTCTGTACGTGTGTTTGTCACCTAACTCCTCCTAAACGTCTTTACCGATTTTGATGAAATTTTGTGTGTATATTTCAATGGCCTCCTGGATGGTTTGAAAACACAATTGGACCCGGTAGATGGCGCTGCTGTTGGTATGTCACCAAATACCTACAAGTCGTAAATCGGGGTCGATACCATTGGGCCACCACTGCTCTTCATAGACAAGATTTATTTATTTATTAGGGACAAAAAACAGCTACAAACATGCTACAAAATACAGAAAAATACTTAAACTAAGATTTAACAAACATGTAACTCACATCATTTCACGTTTTAACTAAAGGTTAGAAGTGCTAAAGACATAAAAAAGAAAAATAAAACAATAGTCGCTGCCACAATAATTTTGCTGTGTTACTTAGCTATATATCCAGTACAATAAAATGCATGTTGTAAGAATCAACAAGGCGACGAAAAGGTGCAAGATCCCCAGGGTTAATCCTGCATATGTTTGTATGGAATGGTTGAGGGACGCGCACCCCCCTTCGAATAACACTTCTGGATACCTTGTAACACGATTTGTTTGTTAGGTCAATACAATCAAATTTGTTACTGCTTAAGCCATGCAGTGTCACATATATGACATCAAGTAATAGCCGCCTAGACCCCAAATCCAGTACGTCATACCGTTTCAATAGCTGCACGTAAGGAACCTTTGATTGGAAGCACTTAAAGTTCATAGACCGTAAGAACTTCTTCTGCACCCTTTCAATTCTAGTGCCGTATTTGTCGTAGAAAGGGTTCCAGATCGGGAAGGCATGTTCTAACTGGGATCGTACCAGTCTTATAATTTTATAAATCATGAAAAAGCAAGTTATCAAACAAGTGAAATAATTTGGAGGAAGAAGAAAGATAATGTGACCATTATAATGGTCATATTATCTAAATAAAATGAAAAAAAAAATGTATGAGGTTTTATAAAACCTCACACATTTGCAAATATCATTCTTAATAATTACGAGAATCATAATTTTCGACTTAAAAGTCATACAGTAGGTACCTAATTAAAAGGCAACCTTGTGACCATGACCGCTGCGTACCATCGTTGGATGTAGGAAGGTACTTATATTCTCTTTGTGTTGCAAAAGTTAGTAGGTAATTGTTAATTGCTGATTTCCGTAATTGTGGAATTATTTCCATGTAAATAGGAAGAACTTGGATTGTCCATGTTAGTTTATAAATGGACTGTTCCTGCTTCTGGTGTTTTTTTTAGAAAATGTCTAAACTTAGACGTAGCAAGTGTTAGTTACTTGTTAGTTTAGTTTTAGTAGGTTTATGCGTATCTTTATGTTTAAATAAAAATATTTCTCAATTTTCATGATTGCACCTACCAATGTTTGTCTCTGCATCACCCAAAGGTTGACTGGTAGAAAATGTCTATGGCATTAAGTCCGCCTCTGTACATTTATGTGCTTAAAGTTTTAAATAAATATATAATAAATGAACATCACGCCTGTTGTCCACAAAGGGTTAGTTACTGTACACCACCCCCATGGAACATAAAGGGCTAAGGAAGGAACATGGGTGGGTTTTAGTCAGTAAGAGTCTGACGTTCCGCTCCACCCAGAGCGGGAGGGGTCATTTGATGATTTCCCATTCGAAAAAAAAGGGTCGAAATTATCGGTCAAAAATAATATAAATTATATTACATAATATATTCATTCAATTCAAATTTTATGGGTGATTGAGTATTTTCTGTCCTGCTTAAGGATCAACCAATCAAAATTATCTCAGCCTATGTCACACAGTCTGCTCGACATGAGCGATGTTGGAACAAAATAGAATGTTGTGGACAATTAATCAACTAGAAAGAAAATAAAGAAAGACAATTATCAGCAAAGCAACCAACAACTCAGCCCACTGCAGGCCACTGCACTACTGGCCATAGCCCTCCCCCATAACATCCATAACATAACATAACATCCTGCGCCATAACATCCTGTCCTCCACCTTTCGCATCCAATACTCAATATCTTTATTGCTTTACCATAATGTGTACTTAGGTGGTAACTATATAATTTAGATCATTATGGACTCTGTAGGACACAGCAAAAGGGCAGGAGAGAGGAAGCCCTGTTTTAGGAGATATTTAATTATTATTTTTGTCATATTATTTATTAATAAATCACCGTATCTATAATATATTTTAAACATCCAGTCTGTCCCAGCCATATTTTTATCATGACTAATAAGATAAAAATTAACAGCTCTACTTACGACACTTTATCCGGGATACACGTACTCAATCCCGCCAGCTTAGCATTGTGGAAGGTCATCTTCAGATTCCCGGGGAGCGTCATACTGATGTTCTTGTCCAAGAATAGCGGGTCCAGGGAGGGGATCCCGGCTTCCGGGATTCCTTGAACTATGCCCGGGATCGCGTCCAAGGTTGCTTTTGTAAAGCATTCATCGCTGAGCTCTGAGCATGGATGGATGTAGTCAGCTGTAAATGGAATAGGACAAAATAAGTTGTCTTCAAGAATTGATTGCTTCCTATTATAAAATGTAGAGCTGAAAGAGATTAGGTATTCTTCTTTCTGGTCATTCGTAGATTGTTGATACAGTTGGTAAACATTTTGATTGTAGATTTTTATATATTTTGAGGACACCGGTATTGTACATATATGTGTTCCGATATAATTCGAATCTACGACACCACCACACCAAAGAGTTTTGCCAAAAATATCAATCGCCAAGTTCAATAAGTCAAGAAACCGTTTAATAAACAATAAAAACAAATGAATAATAGGCACAGATTCCGGAATAAATAACCTTAAAATAAATTCTATGAACGCACATTTTCACCAAAACAGTCGGTAGTTTACAAATCAAGTTCAAATAACGAATAAACGGTTACGTTCAAAATTCGAACGCTCCATTTAAAAACAGAACTTACGCAAAGGAATCAGCTGCCAGCTACCATAGACACAAACACTCAACACTATAAACACATAATGTCCGTACATTTTCTTAATTCACTATTTTTCTTCTTCACGTAGTTTCTCTGACCGCACTTGTGTTGCATACGAGGCCTGTTACACGAATGTTCGCTGGCTGCTTGTCTAAATGATCTTTAATTTCGTAGTGATTAAACAACACTTCAAGGATTTAAGGTGCGATTTCAATGGGACGACTGAGTCGCAGAAGGCCGCGGACGCGACGACATTCGCGTGTTTTGTTGCTGCACTCCCACAACTAGGTGTCGTAAGTGTGTTGCGACATAATTATGCAAATCGTGGTATTGTAGACTTCCAATATAAGTGCAGATTATCGATTACGGTTTCAGTACTAAAAATAAACATAGAGATCATAAATCTTTTGTTGGGAAACTCTATAAAATCTATGAACTCATGAGTTCATAACTTTATAGTCCATTAGCGTGCCCGCGGCTTCGCCCGCGTGGGAATTAACTAACCTAACTTGAGAAATGCTGGGTTTTCCATAAAAAAATTCATCCCATAGGGGATGAATTTTTTCACCCCATGTAGGATTCTTTTTGAAACTAAAGGCTTATGTCCTTTCCCAGGCTGCCATCTATCTCCTTGCCAAATTTTGTCGAAATCCGTTCAGTGCAAGTGGTTTAAGGCATGAAAAGGTAACATACAGACGGACAGGCAGAGTTACTTTCGAATTTATAATATAGTAGTAATAGTACGGATAATACTGTGTCCTTCACTAGATATACTTACATTTACAACTTGACACCGAGGTCTAGTTCGAGAGCATACCGTCATAAAATAAAAGATCAATAAAACTGCGACTATTAATTGCGCATAAAAATCGCAGTTTCCAAGGAAACTCTGGTTTATGCTGTTTGCGATCGACCTCTAGTCCGTCATCTATGGCATAAGAGTAGTTAAGTAACGCATAATGGTACCTACATGCATCTAGCTATAATGTGACTTGAAGATTACCGGACGAACATTGCAATTCGACCCGGATTGTCAACGGAAAAACCGTACCAAGTCTTTTGAAATGAAATCCAAATGTATTATTAATCACTTGGGACGTAACAAAAAGTGTATAATTAGGTAATTAGCTGCTTTGATGGTTCATTTCCATTTGTAAATTGTTTTCATTTAGGTTTTGTTTATTTTCCCATCTCGAATATAAACAGACTTTATAAAGTACCTATTATAATGTATTTTCTTACCTGATTATATTTATGTAATTTAAAACAGTCTTAAATAAATAATAATAATATGTTCAAGTATATAAAAAGAAGGGGAAATAATCTTAGGACATCAAAAAATTCCTCCGCATCGCTGTCAATAGGAAACGTGCCCAAAAAGCTGGCAGCATTGCCGCGTCGTATGGCAATTTCTTCTTTCTTTCAGATTCTTTGGCCAAAAAATAGGCCAGCCCCCTGGTCACGTGAAGAGTCAAACCTAATTAATAAAATAAAATGGTTTACAAGTTATGCCCTCTGCCACCAAGATTTTAATAAGTATCATTTTCTTTATTAAAAAATAGATTGTCTATCCATTGGAATCTAGCTTTCTTCAAATTCTCTGCATTATATTAAACACCAAACATCTTCAGATCATTAGTGAGTATAAAAGTGATTATTATTTATTTTAATCAGGTGGTTACGAGAACGGTACCTTAAATGGTATAAAGTTAGGCAAAAAAAAATATTTTGAAGGTTATATTTTATGTGACTTTTCTCCTATACCTAATTAATTAATGTATTCCACACGAAACAAGTTCCATTATGCAAAACTGGTAAATACCCAATTTCTACTTGTAAAAATACCTAGAATTAGAAAAAAAAATTGTTATCGACAATATGTCTTGTATTTCTTATAATAAACCGTCACAATGATTTTTAGTTTTTCCGCTAAGATGTTTACGAAAATTAATAAGTAGGCAGCAGGTACGGTTAACGACAAAAGTCGATTGACACTGTCAGCTTTATAAGTATATACATTATCTAAATTGACAAAATTATTTGATATGTAAGTATTTCAGCATTTCATATATTATTATTATTTATTTTCACCCTATGTCCCACTGCAATACAAAGGCCTCCTTCTCCTTTCCACTCCTCTCTGTCTTCTTGAGCTAGTGTGGGCCAACCCTGTCTGTAGGCGTCAAGCTCGTCCGCCATCTTCTCCTGGGTCTGCCTCGATGTCGCCGGACATTTTCTGGGACCCACATGGTGGTACATTTGGCCAAGACTCGTTTGACATGCGCCAAACGTGTCCGGCCCAGTCCCACTTAAGCTTGGCTGCTTTTTGGGTGACGTCGGCGTTTTTTGTTTTAGAGCACAGCAAATAAGTAGTAGCTACAAGTTGATAATAACAATAATACCAGCCTATTATCCTCGGCTGGGCAGCGTTCGGGAAGCTACGCAATATCTTCTCGTCCCACATACCATATTCTATTTGCACATACCGCAGTGTCTCAAGACGAAAGTCTTTGACTAGTGCGTGTTGCCAGTGATGACCTATGGTACTGAAACGTGGTCGCTCACAATGGGCCTGATTAGAAGGCTGAAAGTCACACAAAGGGCAATGGAGAGGGCTATGCTTGGAGTTTCCCTGCGTGATCGAATTAGAAATGAAGTGATCAAAATAGCCCGAAGAAGTTGGCAGTGGGCATTGCTCGCAGAACAGATGGCCGATGGGTCCGAAAGACGCGTACCGGAAGACGGACGACCTTGTGAAGGCCGCAGGAGCCCGCTGGATGCGAGAAGCACAGAACTGGTCGAAGTGGAGGCCCTTGTCCAGCAGTGGACGTCTTTCGGCTGAAATGATGATAATGATGATGCAGCCTATTATTGACCCACGGCAGGGCAGAGGCCTCTTCTCATGCAGAGAAGGCACGAGCATTGATCACCACGCTTGCTCAAGTTCAAGTGCCAATGTGTCTTTTTCAATTCATATTTCTAAGTATATCTTGACATTGCTGACAATGCTGACATCGGTGAAGAACATCGTTAACCACCCGCACCCTAATTGCGTAACACACTATCAATCTCAAACTGAATAATTTCGAAAAATATTGCTAATCCATTGCTTCACATGTTAAAAAAAATGTGTCTCTCATCAACGTAAATATGAATGTTGTTGAACTGTCAAAATGAAACCCATTGCTACTGATAGTGTGTTACGCAATTACCCCTCTGGACTAGTAAATAATAAGTGATAAATGATTTTATTTCTGTAAGTAGGTTTGTACAAACTCGTAAAATTATAGTCTTATTTTTGTACTAATCTTACTTAAATATTTTGCTTAATAATTAAGATTTAAAAGACTGAAGTGTTAATAGAATTTTGTCACTCACTGTACCTGCCTACTTAGGTAAGACCTTCGTTAAAGTTAAGTACTTACTTAATTATGTTTGTATTATGTGCGTTGAGCAATATAAATTAATCTTATGTACAAAAACATCGCCGGTTATTACATTTCATTTTTATGCCTCCCTTATTGCTTTGGAAGTCTGATTCTGGATGTTTGTTTGTATAAAATTTGTTGCCAAATATTAATAAAATAAAATAAAAACCTGACTGCGGTAAAAAACTTAAGTTAAAAGAACTGAAAAGCTAAAAACAAGCCCATTTTAAATTAAATAAAAGTTGGAAGCAGGCGGGACCCATTTAAATTTAAAAATATAATAAAAATGGTATGGGTAGCCTGCTTCCTTTTTTTATTTCCAGCTTTTTAGTTTACAAATGTGAAAGATTTCGCTGACGATTTAGTTCTTGGTACGTGTTTTTTATGTTTTGTCACTTCGAATTACTTTTAACCATATATGTTGTTTATATTTTTGTAATCATCTTTTAAAGCCCTTTATTTTGATACCCTACTCGATAGGTTTTGAGAAAAAAAAATTTTTTTTGAAGACATACATACATACATACGTAGTAGTCGCCATATTGAATTTTCACTAACGTCATGTCTTCAGTGACACTCGCCGGACTAAGAGGAATCGATTGACGTATGAATCATAAAAATCGGCCCAGGCGTTTGGTCTGTATAGTGCTTCAAAGGAACATACAAACATACATACATACATAGGCTGATGAACAAGTCCACTCCTTTGCGTCGCGCAGTCGGGTAAAAACTACTCTGAACTCAAGGAGCATGGCTGTACAGTAACGCATACAAAATCTATTCAAGTTCTTGTTTCCAATTGATTTGATTTGCACTTAAACCAATAGTTTTTCTAAACACAAATAGTTAGTTTCTAGGTATAAATTACGTTGGTTTTAAAAGAAAAAAACATTGAAAAATTCATATTTGTAGCGCGAACTAAATCTTACGTGTTGTATTTAAGTTTTTTTTTAAATACACTACCTAATTTGTTTAAATTTTTCGAAACGATATTGCGAACGCAGAATAGATAGGAAGAATAGCGCTAACTTCAGGGGGCATCTATCAATAAGTTTTTATCTTTTTACAGAAGGAACGTATGCTGGATCGTTCTTGAAGTTGGCACGCGGGACGAGCCATTGAAAAATGGCGGCTTGAGGTAAGTACCTACCCCACCATTGTGTCGCCTAGTGGAGTTAACGTCCCAGTAGTTCCCAGGGTGCATTAAAAGTTCTACTATTGAAGGTATTCGGGAGCCTTACATGGACCGACGTCAGACTGTGAACGATCGCAAAACAATGTACAGACGCCAGCACATCAAGTTACTACAAACTGTCAAATTTCTTCAATAGATTTTCATCTTTATCGCTAAAGCATAAGGTTCAAAGTTGATTGGGAAAATGTGACAGTTTCGGGTAGCGATGTGCTGGCCTGTCTGTCTGTACCTAGTGGTCATTACGGAAAACTTTAATGATTTTAATGGTTTATTAGCTATTATTAGTACGTATTATTAGTACCTTAAGGTCAAAGGTTGCTAGAAGTAAATTGTAACAGATTGATTACAATCAAATTCTTACTTTGTAAGTTTGGTATATATTAGTCAGTAGGTATAGATACTTTTAAAACAAGTAAGAATGATAAAAAAAATATGATTTCAGTTTATGTTACGCATTAGGGTCAGCGCACACCAAGAGCAGAGCAGAGCAGAGCATTTTCTGAGATTATTGAAAAAAATATCATGATTATTATCATACTTCGCAAAATTGAATACACCCAAATTTGATGCTCGACCATGCTCGAGCAAGCCGACTGCGTGTTCGAGTATGCATTCTACATTTTGGTCGACCATGCGGGAGCATTTTGCAGTTCGGTCTGCGCTGACCCTAATGATGTAAAAGCTGCTAACTAAATCCATGTTTTGCGGAAAACACCTTTTCAACGCCAACGTCACAGGACGCGATGCATCACCCAGTGCCAAGTTATAAAAGTATAACGAAATACTTTTGGTTTTTGCCGATATTAAGACAAATAAGGGATTATTTTGCGTGGAAAAATAAAAAAGTGCACGACTCTTAATGCCCATTTGATCGTATAAAAAAACATAATTAAAAAAGAGTACATTTTATAATACATTCTACCTCTTAGTTTTATATTTGTATTAATTTATAATTAAACTATTTTGAATACAAGACCCATTTTCAATAGGGTTCCTCATATGGGTGAAAAGAATCTATGAAAAAAAAATTTACTCTATTAATTGATTTTATTGCAAGCTACAATGTTTTCAGGTTTTACACATTTTTTTAGAAATATTAGATGTGTCGCCGTGTGCACACAGTGCACACTCACGAAGCTCGGCCGCGCGACTTGGCCTCACGGAGCCGCGCAGCCCTATAGTGGGGACTTTACCAGTTTTGATAATTATAGCAATGCCCTTTGATAATTCATTCAACTATATTCATTAGTATATTTTTACCTTTTCGGAACCTTCACGCTATGTTATTATAGGGTAGGTACACAAGTTTCGCCACTATCTGCAAGTGTACACAAAGTTATTAGTGCAGCAAGGTGGTGTTAGGTAATAGTCGGTCGCAACCAACGAGTGCCTGTTGCAGGGAAACGAGTTGTTTACGTATGTGGTTACGTTTGTGGCGTAGTGGGGTAGGCGGAGTTGTAGGTGTGTGGAGTGACATTGAAAGATTGAGGTGATGTCTTAGTTGCAGGATAGAATGCGAATAATATCGGGGAGATATTAGTTTTTCCAGTAGTTAAAAGGTCTCTTCTATCCTGTGCAAGGTGTGGGTGTGATACGGACAGGTAAGTCACGAGCAAAAGTATGTATACACTTGGCTTTATTTAAATACGATTTTCGCCTTTAGTTTTGAATGATACGAACAAAGTATTTTCGAACCAATAGGTCTGTGTAAAGTGTCGTATTTCAACGTTACATTAGGGCTCGTGACTGTACCAATGTGCCTTTTCAATTCATCTGTACTTTCTGAGTTCATCTTGGACATTACTACTGGCCTCGTTGAAGGAAAAACAACATGAGGAAACGTGGACTTGTCTATACTATATTAGAAAGAGGTAAAATTGGTTTGTTTGTTTGTATGTATGTAGGGGGTGATCTCTGGAACTACCAGTCGGATTTGAAAAAATCTTTTTGCTTTTGATAGTCCAATTCATGAGGAAGGCTATAGGCTATTTATCATCATGCTAAGACCCTTAGGAGCTGTGCAAAAAGAAAAAAGTCAGAAACAACTCTAAGCTAAAAGGAACTGATGATAGCGCGTGGCAGGTTATGTGATGCAACACGGTGGGACGGAGGAACAAGAAATTTCAGACAGGTATTCATAATTATGTCTGACTTTAAATTATTTACTTAGTATCATTTTGCGAAAGCATAATTTTGTATTTACCTTGACATAAACAAAGTGGTGCTCAAAAAGTTACAAAACTAAAAGCAATATAAGTAATATAATAACACTAAACATTTATGAAAATACCCAGCAAATGCTAACCTCGAAATGAATAAATGAATATTAATTCATAATAATTTGGATTCAATAAAATATAGTTGAAAACAAACAAGCTACCAAAACCAACCTAAAAATAGTTTAAAAGCCGCAGATAAAATGCGTCACACTTACCACGTTTACGAGTATATTGGTATTACCTTTATTTATTGGCTATCTTTGAAAAAAAAAACTGTTCTTTTTCATATTAAAAAAAAAGGTTATCGACACAAGAAAACGTCGATCGCGCCAATAAACCAAAACGCACGAACGGGCGTCCTTTTTTTGAACAGTGTTGGCCCAGTGGTAACGGCCGCGATTTACGAGTTATAGGTCGTAGGTTCGAACCCAGTTTTACTTTGTGTAAATTATTTCATCACCACTGCTCTCAAAACGGCGAAGGAAAGCATCGTAATATTCCAGAATAAAAAAAAAAACGAAGACATGTGACACCAACTCGCACTGGGCCCGTGTGGTGGATTACGGCACACTCCCTCTCACTGAGAGCATAGAGACTGAGAGAAGGCCTGTCTCCCAGCTGTGGGGACGTCATAGGCTGATTATGATTCTGCGCGTCTTTCACTACTATACGGCGAAGGTTAGCTGCCATAGGTTTTGTGCCAAAGACTATTATAATAGGTACTCTATGTTTTCTGCCTTCTAGTTTTCTTTTTCATCAAATAAGGTAATATCATTCCTTTTTTAAATTAAATCAAAATATAAACTTCCAGATTCAAAATCGAAAGTTGCTTCTTTTTTTTGAACATGCACATTCATATTTCACGATGTTCCATTAGTTCTGTTTATACAAAGTACAGAGAAGGTATAGGACGGCCGGCGTGAGAAAGTAGTTTCACGGTCGATTACGCGAACGATATGGCTGTCCCGCCCACTGTGCAGTTAGTACATAAACAGCCACAATTAGCTCTTTCACGTTTCTGATTGTAATTGGTTTGAGAGAGAGTGTTTGTTTGTTTGAGCAAACAGTTTCTTCATTATTTGTTTGCTATTTTATTTACTTATGTATTCACTTGTTTTAAAAAGTTATCAAATGTTTTGGATTGTAAAAAGTAGTTTCTACGTTATTGTGCAGTTTTATTACTCATGATTTTAAGTACTAGATATGTTTTAAATACTTCGATTCCTGCGCTAAAAGAAGCAAGTTCGATGCCTTGAGAGGCAGGGCGACGATAGGACGTTGCGGAGCAAACGAATTATGCTGTGATAGGTTTAAATACCTAATCCTCGAAAATAATACCTATGGCCTATGACGATTATCTTCGAGACTGATTTATTAGTTTATTAAAAATAATTGAAGCTTTAAAAATATCGGGCACAATACAACTCAAATGGCAAAAAAAAAAGTTAAACCTAACAGAAAAAAAAAACCCGAAGCACAAAGTAACCTATGCAACCTCTAATAACACATGTTGTGAAGTCAACCTTCATCGTTTATTATTAACTTCAATTAGTAGGTATTTCTGCTACAGTATAAATTACAGTCTTCGCCTATTTTAAACATTTGTAACGCGTTAAATACATAAAAATGATACGTTCATTATAATCGTTTGTGTTTGTAATAAAATAAATGATTCTAAATGAATGAGGTTTTATTTTAAGTACATACTGAAATTATGCTGTAGTTACAAGTTAAAGTTATTAACCCAGTAACGCATTGGATTTCGATATTTTAATAGGTGTAAGCGCTACATACAAGGTTTAAACGCTCATAAAATTTTTAATTTGAAAAGTATTAAACTTCTGACTTTATTGCCAATAATCCAGTACTAATTTTAATGATGTAGGTAGATAATAAAAAATTATGGTGAATCTAAAAAAACTTCAAACAAAATTAAACGCATCCTTACTTTACTTGCTCTTGGTATGAAATCATGAAGTTTTCGCAGCAAAACCAAACATTACGAAAATAATAGTATATTTCATTACAAGTGCGGAAAGGCTGTCATTGCAAAGAGTTCCGACAAATGTCTACCCGAGCCGAGGCGCAGCCGAAGGCGAGGGTTGACAGTCGGAACAAGTTGCAATGACGGTTCCGCAAGTGTACTGAACGACTATTTTTAATACAGTTGCGAAAAAATGAAGCAATTTAATAAAATAATAAAAACACAATATTGCTTTTTTCTCTTCTCTCCACGCAAAAAATTAGTCGTACCTATGTGGATATGTAACGACTTTTTGACTTTTCCGGTAAAATGTTCTCCGAAGCATTTTGTGCAATTATACTGAGTTCCGGTGGTGTTAATTTAAAAAAATAGGGTCGAAATTACTCATTTTGTGCAACAAACAACTAAACTCGCAAAGAAAATTTCTGGAAAATGGCGCCAACCGTAGAATATAAGCAGAGTTTTTTTTTCTTCACCCATTTTGGTAGGCAAAAGGAACTATCCATACAGCTTAGTCTTCAGTATATTTTTTTTATTGATATGAAATGAAAATAAAATTTAATGAGATGAAATGAAATGAAACCTAACCTGACTCATTCAATTAGATCATTAAATCTGATATTGAAATAAATTAGTAGCTTCTTTTTAGAAATATACGTATTTGTATGAATCACAAAAACTCTTTAGTAAAAACTTCATGGTTGGTTTTTCTTTTTAATAGACATTATTTTGACAGTTGGGAAAGAGACACGCACGAGTTCGGGAAAGGTAAAAAAAAAGCACTAGTATGTAATAGCCCACTTCCCGAACGCTATACGTCCCTGCAATACACCACTTTTTGAGCAACTGTATTAAAAAGACAGATACAAACCAGCAGTTCTCATGCGCGTCCCATTAAAAACCAAATTACATTATACATCGAGACCATACAAAACTGGTAACCAGACTTATTTATCAGATCACTGGTCACTGACAAATAAATAAAGGTACAATGACCACAAATGGCTTAATTCGTCAACACTGGCACAATCCCGTGCGTTTACTTTTGTCCACATTTTTCGCTATGTTGCACACCGTGCGAAAAGCTTTTCAGTATTGTTGAGCGATCAATTTTAATGGCGCAATTACACTAGCTGATAATTAGATTAGATACCTTTCGAATTCGGGCAAACGACCAAGTGTAAATGAACGGGGTCGAGTTCGCTCGTCTTTGGACAACCTAGTTACAGTTCGCGTCAAATAACTTTGCCGCTCTGAAGTAGGCAACAAGTCACTGCGCAGTAGTTAATCCTATGAATACAACAGCAGCGCGGATTGGCGCGGCTAGGAAAGAGCCTAGCTTCAGAGCGGCAAAGTTATTTGACGCGAACTGTATATTTTGTGACTCAGTCCAGCCAGCACCCTAATAGCGTAACCATAAATATCTGAAGCGTGACACACTATCAATCACACTCTGAATTATTTTGAAGGATATTGCTAATCCATTGCTTCATATGTTATCATCATCTGCGTAGCTTTTTCCCAACTATGTTGGAGTCGGCTTCCAGTCTAACCGGATGCAGCTGAATACCAGTATTTTACATGGAGCGACTGCCTATCTGACGTCCACAACCCAGTTACTGGGTAATAGGATACAACGTAACAACGTAAATAACGCAATGTATGTTGTTGAACTGTCAAAATGAAAGCCATTCCTACTGTTAGTGTGTTACGCAATTCCTGTTTTATCTTCACTAGAAGATGCACTCGCGGATTGCAGATCAAGAGCTAAGCTAAGTTAGTCTAGCTTAGCTCGCATACCTGAGGTAATTTTTCACACTTCTGTTCATAGTTTGCGGTCTGTACACAAGTATGAAAAACTACATCAGCTATGCAAGCTAAGCCAGACTAACTTAACTAAGCTCTTGATCTGCAATCCGCATAGTTAATGCCTCAGGTGTCCGAATTCGAGTAGTCTTTCGAGCACCCGAATACGGGCTAACGACCAAGTACTTAATTTATTTACATAATATAATCAGCTTATAATGTTCCCACTGCTGGGACTCAGACCTCCTCTCGGTGAGAGGTAGTGGGCCATAAGGCCATAATCTACCACGCGGGCCCAGTGCGGGTTAGATTTTACATGTCCTCGAATTGTTGGTTCTAGGAAATGCCGGTTTCCTCACGATTATTCGATTATTTTACAAAAGAGAGCTGTCAGAGCCATTTACAATCTACATCGTCGCGAATCTCTTAGGGAACTATTTAAAAAGGTTAATATCATGACGGTACCTTGCCAATTCATTTATGAAAATATTATGTATGTAAGAAAAAATCAACATCTTTTTAATAAAATAAGTGATAGGCATAATTTTAATACTAGAAATAAAGATAAATTAGATCAACCTTTTTTCAGATTATCGAAAGTACATACATCTTTTATGGGGTACTGTGTTAAATGCTACAACAAAATACCTTGTGACATATTGCAATTAAATGAAAGAAAATTTAAAACTCATATTAAAAGTACACTTTGTAAACAAGGATATTACAAATTAGAGGATTATATCCAAGATAAGAATGTTTGGA
This sequence comes from Oligia fasciuncula, assembly GCA_963082905.1. NCBI lineage: Eukaryota > Metazoa > Arthropoda > Insecta > Lepidoptera > Noctuidae > Oligia > Oligia fasciuncula. Next base: position 10,017,264 of record OY720407.1, read on the forward strand.
AACATGCTGGTCCTGCTCCATAGGACAATCTAAAAGTCTAGACAAAATCAAACTTGTTCCTAATTTAATTTATATATATATTTTTAATTATGACATCTTATTCTAATTCAATTTTACAATCTGCGACTACAGTGGCTCACACACTTGTTAAAGTTCAACTACTTTTGCATTTTTTCATTTTTCTTTTTTTTTTTAAATAACTTGTAAATATGTGAGCACCATGTATCTATCACTTATTTTTAATTTTTAATTATTTTTACCTTTTGTGGTAGACTAATTTTATTATGGGTGCATCGTGTTCACATATAATTTTTATTATGTATACAAGACCTTGTAAAACATTTTTAAAAGAGTAACGGTGGAGTTTCTTGCCCATTCTTCTCCATACGAAAACTACCTTTTCGAATGGGCGACTAGAATCATTTCTATATAGTTTTTTTTTGACGTTCAAAAGTGCCTTTAATGTGCCTATTTGAAATAAATGATTTGACTTTGACTTTGACTTTTTGTATCACGTTTTGAGAGCAGTGGTGATGAAAATAATTTACACAAAGTAAAGTGTCCTGCTTGGTTTCGAACCCACGACCTACTCGTCCCTACTTAGAAAGAAAGAAAGAAAAATGTTTATTTGGACACAGTTCGTGAAACACAAAATACAAAAATAACAAGATAAAAAAATAAAAAACTATGTTACATTACCACCGGGTGCCTACTTAATTTATTTAAATAAAATTATATTGCATGTTGATATGCGATTTCCGTGTTGTTTCTAAACTAATTGTAAGAATAAATCGACCAAGCTTACTTTCCGTTGAAACTTCAAAAGAATGTGCTAATGAAGGAAGTGGGCGATTATGATCCGTCGGAGATGAACGAGTTTACAAATAATGAGGCTCAGTCGCGTTTATTTATTCCAACGATACTGACGTAATTTTATACATTTCCAAACTGATCTTTATAAAGTTTAATTTAGGTATAAAAGCAAAATGTCGTAATTAATAATGATCTGCTACTATTATAATAAAGAGGTAGAATTTGTTTGTTTGTAGGGTTGGTTGTAGGGGGTAATCTCCGGAACTACTTACTAGTCGGATTTGGAACATCACGCGGACCTAGCGTGTACTAAGGAGCCGAGCAAAAAGAAAAAAGTCAGAAAGAACGCTAAGCGAAAACCAGAACTGAATCATTTTGAAGGATATTCTTTGTGTTCGAAATCGCGAAAAAAAAATTAGCTGTTCCTTATGTTGGTATAAGATAAGTCGTCAAAATGTATGGTTCAGCAGATTTTTTTTTCGCTATTTCAGGTTTAGTCTCATAGTAAAAGTTGTTCATAATGATGAGCACAATGACCTCTTAAGAGGATGTTGATGTTTTACCAATAACCCTGTATAATACATATTATGTACTAGATAGATAGAAACTGTCATAATTATTTATGCCACTCAAAAAGTCAACAATTTGTTTATGTAAAAACATAAAAAAATGTCTGAATTGTGAAGGTGAACAGCCGGTCGATTCTGTAAAAATCTCACCGTGAAAACTTAGGTGATGTGAGTTTGTTTTGCTAGGAATTGTCACTATTCACTCACTTCACATAAGTTTTCACGGTGAGATGGTTACAGAATCGCACTGCTGTGACGAAATTCTATTAAACTTTATATTCACCGAATTCAGAAACATTGTTTCGCAATATCATTTTTGATAATGAAATAGCCACTATTGGACATAACTGTGAAATTACTACATTCTCTTCATTGTAATATTTTCCCAGCTTTCAGGAGTACCACTTACCTACCTACCTAACCAATTCGTTCCATTCATGAATACATTATGTAGTCAGCCATTGATATCGTTTGACAGTGGGAAGGTCTGTCAAAAGATAACGCGTATGGTTTTTTGACACAATACCCAAAATTTTAAAGACGTCAAGTCCAATTCTCGTAATTAAAAACATTCAAATTCTAGACTGAATCTCGTCTCAGCAACATACAATGTCAAAAACTTGTCAAAAATATAGGGAAACAAGAGGTATTTTTGATAGATTTAGATTGAGATCAGACTGTGAACGTTCTTAAAATTACGAGAATTGCCCCTCAGCTGTTACATTAGTATATTATTTTAAAGTCGGTAAATGATAATATGGACCACAATGAGTTAGTGGCTACTAGGTTCCCAGTGTACAATGGTCGTATGTGACATATTATTATTAATGAGTCACTGTGTGAACTGGGCCCCGGTGGTTCCCAGACGGTGACCAGGCTAGATCAAGATAGTCTTGTGGTCAAATCATTGACATATATATTACTAGCGTAAGGACCGGGCTAACCGCGCGACTAAATGGCACCAACGCGCTGGCCCTAAAGTGACGGTTTTAGGGCCAACGCGACTCAGTTGACAGTGGTGCGCGCGAAGGATTTATGACAGATGGCGTTACTTTTGCTTGTATGAAGAACGTCTATGTAAACTGTTCAGATGGGCGTATCCTTACTTTTGAAATCATAGGGTCAAATGAATTTGTTAACCCATTGTAACTTGCTCTCCACTAAGGACATCGTCCATTGTATGGCATTGGCAATGGATCTAGAGAACTTGCTACAAATATTTGTCAGTTGTTGGTAGTCCATGTCCCATGCTGCCCTCCACCAGCGACGCCCTAAGCCATGGTCCGTACCTTCAGCGGTGTAGTCGCTTAGTTTTTTGAGTTTTTTAAGTCCTGTCCCACAGGCAAGTCCGGTTAAGCAGACCTCCTAGGTTGATCAGCGAGATGACATTCCCACTAAAAAGGTAGTTCTAGCTAAAGATATATTGAAGCAATGTATCAGTAGGTCAACTGCTCAAGTCTAAGGGTAAGAATACTAACCGTAAGGATTCATATCTTATATGCATTCATTCATTCATTCTACGTACAGACGCCAGCACATCAAGCTACCCGAAACTGTCAAATTTTCCCAATAAACTTTGAACCTTATACTTTAGCGATAAAGTTGAAAATCGATTAAAGTAATTTGACAGATTGTAGTAGCTTGATGTGCTGGCGTCTGTACATTTGACATTCCCCTTTATTTCATCATCCCTGTATTGACCTTTCCACAAATCAATACAATCCAAATCTAGTCAAACAGGTTATGAATCAAAATCGACTTTCATCTATCTATCTTCTATCTATATAAATAAAACAATGTCGCCGCAAGGTTGCCTGCTTGTCGGTCTTCTACAGATTTTTGTTCGGTAAGTGTGCCCAAGAACTTCACGGCCTCATTCCACCGGCACCCTTCTACCTTTGGACATCCAGACGTACTGCAAGTTACCATCCCTGCCTAGTTGCTATTCCACCAATTCGCACTAAGCGTTCTCAAATATCCTTTATAATGCGCACAGCAAAAGAATGGAACTCTCTACCTGCGTCTGTGTTTCCGAGCGCATACAACCCGAATCTCTTCAAAGTAAGAGTGAACAGGCTTCTTCTGGGTAAGCTCACTCCATCGTCGACTTTGTCTTTGTCACCTCAAGAGCGAACCCATTTCAAATAAAAAAAAAACAAAAAGTTGGGTTAGTTACACCATTTATAACTCAAGAACTACTGATCTTTAATTTGTTGGATTTGTTTCCGTCCCAAATAGCAGAATAACTATTAAAAGAAGGGAAAAATTCAGTTGGGGTTGGCTTCCAGTCTAACCGGATGCAGCTGAATACCCGTATTTTACATGGAGCGATTGCCTATCTGACATCCACAACCCAGTTACCGGGTAAGACTGGTTGTCAGACTTTCGGGCTTCTGACTACCCGTAACGAGTAACGACTATCAAAGATCCACGAATAACAGCCGGGACCAACGGCTTAGCGTGGTTTCCGAGGCACGGAGGGGTCTCGGTATGTAAAGATGGTCACCCATCCACAGACCAACCACCCTGATCGATGACCTGTGCGGCTGTTATTATTTAGCCATGGACCCCAAACTATATAATAATAATTAGTTACAACTTATTACCGTGGAACTTCTTTCGTGAGACGGACTCTAGCTCGTGTCCTGGATTTTCCACCAACATATTTGGCTACCCGACACAACTCATGGGCGGGCCCGTAGTCTGTCTGGCTGTCTATCACAAATGGTTCAATTGAGCCTGCTTTGTGAGTGACTCAATTTGTCCACAGTATTATTGCGGTGAAAATTTTGGCGAGACAAAATTGCTTTGTTGTTTTCTAACAAAGGTTGAAAATACACTCATATATTGTTGCTTATCATTTAAATTGGTGAATTTAGGTACGTGTACAAAACCTTATTATGTCTAATTTTCTTCACAATTCTGCTAGAGACAGACAATGTTTTGGTTGAATGTGGCAATACTTATGGGGAAAATGTAAGTATCGAAATGATATTGCTGTATTTCCTAACAACGTGTTGGACATAGGTAGTTGACATGTTAACAGCTTTGTCGAATTATTTTGGAGTTATATCCTTTATCAGTACATGTTGACTGCTGTCACGAAAACTGATGACTCTGCCTAGCCTTTTCCTATGTTGGGGTTGGCTTCCAGTCTAACCGGATGCAGATGAATACCAGTATTTTACATGAAGCGACTGCCTATCTGATCTCCACAACCCAGTTACTGGTAAAATGTTACCCTTTGGTAAGACAGGTTGTCAGACTTTCGGGCTTCTGACTACCTACCCGTAACGAAAAAAAATGGAACTCTTTCTATATTTCGATAATTTTCAAGAATACAGCACTCTGATTGCGCAACACACTTCCAATCACAATCTCAATCATTTTGAAGGATATTGCTAATCCATTGCTTCATAAATGTTCGAAAAATTTGTCTGCTCAACAACGTAAATAACGTCAAGCGCAACATTTAGCACAATTCTGTCTGGAAGCTGACCCCATTTGTCAATGGTCTCGGTCATTTCTCCTAGAACTTCTACAAAATTGTAGGACACACGTAGGCTTTCGCGGTAATTACCTACTGAAAGTGAAGCTTCGTGTAGCCTGAAAGCCTACCTACCTGCTTACCCAACTAGTCTAACAGGATAAGTAAGTGTGGACGTTCAGCCACGTCTTCTCGTCCCGTCCGAGCCTGAGATGCACGGCATCGTAACAGTAAATCTCGGTCGTGCGTCCGCGCCCGCTTCTAGCATACTAATGCAGATTTTGTGTGAGTTCGCACTGTTGTTCACGGTACGATAATTGTTGATTCTAAACATAATATATCGTACCGTCAAACACAATGCTATAAGGTTATACATACAGTAAACAGATGCACGTTTAGAAGACGATTTGATCTGTGTCTGCCTTCATTAGGCAGAGTGAACAGGCATCTTCTGGGCACGCTCGTTCCATTATAGACGTCATCCATCGCTTTCCGATCGAGATAAAGAGCTGGCCCATTCAGCATTTATTTTGACGTCCATTTCATACCTTGGCTATTATAATTGGGTGCAGCAGCCGATTCGGAAGAGGAGTATGTCGATTGACTAGGACGGAGTTAAACGCTCGTTATATTTTATTGCTGTAGCGATGTCTAGTCTAGCAGTGGACACATAATCAGCCTATATAGTGCAGACTGCCGAGAAACAGGCCTCGTCTCTGTGAGAGGGAGTGGGCCATAATCCACCACGCAGGCCCAGTGCAGGTTGGTGGATGTCACGTGTGTTCGATGTTTTTTGGTTCTAGGACACCGGTTTCCTTACGATGTTTTCCTTCACCGTTTTGAAAGCAGTGGTGATGAAATGAAATACTTACAAGTAATGTACCAGCCTGGGTTCCAACACACGACCTACAGCTCGTAAGCCGGGGCAATACCAGTGGTCCACCACTGTTTTATGTTGTTACTTAGCTTTGGCAATATTCCCTGATCTCTATGTCTGTCTATAGGTACAGTCCAGTATAATGAAAACACACAGTCATCTAGACAAAGTTGAGAGGTACGAGTCTGTGTATTAATAAAAATGATTGTGGAAACTTTATAAAATACTGTGGAGTTGCAAAACTGCCATAACTACGAGCATACAGCCTACATGATTTAGTTGAGAAGCTGCAATTTTTGTACATGAGTCCCGGCCCTAATGTATGCGGTGATTCATAGAGTTTGTGTTCTTTTTTTGAAGTTATGCATAATGTTTCTAGAGGCATGTGACTTCTTTTTTTCGTGTTGGAGTTTGTCTGTAGTGGTGGCGACGTGATAAAAAGTTATTATTTTAAATGCTATTAGTTATGGTTTCAGGAAATCAAAAGTCATTTATTCAACCTAGGCTGAGAATCAGCACTTTTTGAACGTCAAAATTACATAAGACAGTCCCCCAAAACGCCTACCCATCATCATCATCACTTCCTAGTGCTTTAGCTGGGAAGAAGAAGTGGCGCAACAAGTTTGTTGCTGTCTGTCCAGTTAGAAGAACTTGATTCTATACAATAGTCAGTATTTAACATTACGAAACCCAAAACACTAAATTAAATTATTTGCCCTATGTCAGCTAGTACACACCAATATACCAACAAAAACATTGAAAACTATACTCAAGCAGAAATAAATAATAAAAAAAAGTAAACGGAACTTAATACCTAAATAAAAGCATCCAGGAAAAAGGGCGCGCCCGCTTACCTACATAAGTATGCAATGCTGCATTATGTTCATATAGCTGTAACTTAAAGTCAAAATGAATAAACTAGGACATTCGAAGTAAAATAAATATGCAGTTAATTATTAATAACAATAACAAGACCATAGTCAGCAAGACGACCTGTCACCACAAGCAGCACCCGATCACGAGCACAACGCAAATATCAGCCCTTTTTTTATCGTGGACAAATGCTCATGCATTCTGCAGTATACCACTGGGAGATAGTGCAGTTATGTGGGACTCTAACCTACTACCTAAAACTCCACGGTGTCCTCCTCTGCCGCTTACGGCAGGAACACGGGCACGCGTTAGCACTTATCCGTGAACCCGCCGCAGCTGTCCGTCACCGGACCCTCCTCTGGGGAGTACTCCCCATCACCGACGCACCAGAACACAGAACGCCGTGACCACCCCTGCAGGGACCAAACCAGCACATGGGCGCCCGACGACCCCGTGTTTGGGCACCCTTGGTTCCTCTGCGACGGGTCAGGTCATTGGCCCCGCCGCCTGTCAATTTAGGGGAGAACGGCCAACGTCATACCAACACTCCTCCTCCCCTGCGGCCCCACCGCGTCCGCCAAGGTAGGGAGAGCGGCGCACCGCGCAATACACTCCTCTCCCGCCGCGGCCTATAATCCTCAGCTGCGATGCCTCCAATACGACATCGCGGCCCGCCTCAGTTGCGATGTCGCCCAAGCGGCACCGCAACCTACTTGTTGGCCGCTACGTCGCGTCGTTACCGACAAAAGCTCTGACGAGCGGCCCCTCCTCGGGTTCCTCTTCGCTTCACCGTGGGTGACCAAGCCACGGCAGCGGCTACTGAGCTCCCCGCCTCGACAATGCGGGGAACCCACCGGGGGGGGACGCAAAGATCAGCCTTTGATCACATGTGAATTACCTTAAAAACCAGAGACACAAGGTGGAAACATATGAAATTAAGGGGTTGGCAGTAAATAGTAGGCCTAGCAAAGAATTCATTGCCAAGTTAAGGGTAACGAAATTACTCTCACTTGTATGAGAGATGTATCAAAATACGAGACATGACGTCTTGAAAATACTTTCCTCGAGTGGCGATGCTGGTGATACTTATATGGAGAAGGCTGGTCAGCTCCGGTACCTTGCTGGTTGCCTAATATTTTCACATAGATATGACCTTAACTCATATAAAACTACTATCCTAACTTAATATTATAAATGCAAAAATAAGTGTACAGAAACGGACATAACGAAAAAAAGTGCTGTTCTCGAGGAAAAACAACAATAACGTTATTATGATAATATAGATGGCGCCACGTGTCTCTCGCACGGGATCGACACTTATGTGGGTGAAACCGCGGGGCGCTAGTGTATTTTAAAGAGAAAAGATTTTATGCATGTTTGTTTTTTACTATTTCACGATAAAAACGGCTGAACGGATTTGGATGAAATTTGGCACATGACCTGGTTTAGGACCTAGGATACTTTTTATCCCGATATTCCCACGGGATCGAGACCTTTGCGGGTGAATCGGCGGGGCGCAAATAGTATATATATGAAATAAAACACCTAGCTGTTGCGTGCTAAGCCGCCTGGTATCTCCACAATTTAATTTTCATTTAAACAAATAGCAACGTTCACGTCAACAAGATTTGCATCGATTTTTTCATGATTCATGACGGGACAACAATCTAAAAGTCGTTTATACCTAATACTTTGTAATAGTTTACATAATGTCAAATAGTTATGTTTGTGATGCAACCGGCCTTCACAATGGTGAAGTGGTGTGTTAAGAAAAGGAGACAGAAGGTTTAAGTACTTCAAATTAAATGCCGCCAAAGCCTAATATGGTTCAAAACCTATCGAGGTAAACCGCCAAACAGCCCGGGCGCGACGTATCGCAGTGAGGTGTCCTTCGGCATGTGCGACCGTGTCAGCATGCAATTTGTTTTACACGAACTCAAACTCACAGCATTTAAACCTTGTACAGGCACTTTTGAATTGTCAAAATTAAATGGTCTGTCAGTTAGTCAGATAGTTGAAGCTAGCTGCCCATTCCAAAACGTAGATCATGGAGGTGGCATCGAGGTAGTAGGCTAAACCACGATCGCGAGGTATCGCATCTTTGGCATGAAATTTCCCTTAGGGCCTTGACAGGTGGCAATCGCTTTCAAAGCACTCAAAGCACTTTTCAACAGGATTGACATAAGCTTTTCGGTAACTCATCAGTCAGTCCCACACATTTGATTTTTCCATTATCGTTATCGCGGATAGGATGTCACTTTGCCAGAAACATATATTTTTTTTTTTAATAAAAAACGTTGCCCCGCACTAGGAATTTCTCCTGTATTGTGGGTGCGTTTACAAACATTTAAACTCACATACACAAACAGCCAGACCCGGAACAACTACTTGTAGGTCATACAAATATTTGTTCCGTGCGGGAATCGAACCCGCGACACGCAGCGCAGCAGTCAATCGGTTAACCACTGCGCCAACCGTGCCGTCAAAATTGCGTAACACACTATCGATCACAATCTGAATTTAAGAAGGATATTGCTAATCCATTGCTTCGTATGTTCGAAAAGTTTGTCTGGTCAACAACGTCAATAACGCAATGAATGTTGTTGAACTGTCAAAATTAAAGCCTTTCCTAAAAATTGTGTTTTACGCAATTATTACCCCGCAGGCCCTCTGCTAATATACCGCTAAGGCACACACAGTTATAGGAATAGTATACCGCTAGAGCATTCACTTACGGAAATGGAAAATATCGTGGCGTAGGCTGGATTTTTATCTGAAACCATCATCACGCAGTAACACGTCATCCTCAAGAGTGGAACTCTCTGCCTGCGTCTGTGTTTCCGAGCGCATACAATCCGAATCTCCTCAAAGTAAGAGTGAGCAGGCTTCTTCTGGGTAAGCTCACTCCATCATTGACTTTGTCTCTTTATTTTATTTTATTTATTTATTTATTTAAAAAAAAAAAAAAACTTAAAATCAGTCAATAGTATCAACCTAGTGCATCAAAATATTCAAGGATTTATGAACAAAGAATTAGAAGTAGAATTATTTATGAATTTTAATAGTATTGACATACTTTGTATAACAGAACATTGGCTGAAAAGCCACCAGTTCTTGTTCAATTTTAATAATCACCAGGTTGGTAGTTCGTTTAGCAGAACAAATGCTATACATGGTGGCTCATTAATTTTAGTAAGTAACCAGCTCAAATTTAAAGATCGTATAGATATTGTGAGCCTATCAGTTGAGCGTACGGTTGAAATTGCCTGTGTAGAATTGGAGCACTCTATTGTATTAAGTGTGTATAGACCCCCTTCAGGATTGTATGACTGCTTTGAAAAGGTAATGGATGAAGTGTTACACAGGATTTGTAACTCAAACAAGTCCGTTATCATTTGCGGTGATTTTAATGTCAATTTATTAGAAAACTCAGGTTCTTGTAGTAAAATTTTAAGTCTGTTTCAGTCCTACAATCTTCTAAACCTATTTTTGGAGCCCACAAGAATAACCCCTACTAGTGCCACATGCCTAGATAATATATATACAGATATTATACCAAGCCACAAAGAAATTATAACTTTACTAGATTCTGATCATTGCGGGCAAAGGATTACTATTCAAAATCAAAACAAAAAAGTGGCTAAAAAGGATATCACTGTTAACCCCAAAACTGCAAGTCGCTTGGAGGCTTTTAAAGTTAAACTCATTGATAAATTACCAGTTTTGTCTATTCATGCTGATCCTAATCATCTTTATGATAATTTTTTTAATGTATACTGTAAACAATTTGATTCCACCTTTATTCCCAAGACTATTTCGGTTAATAGTAATGCATCGTTCAGTGATTGGGCTACTATTGGTATTCATAAAAGTAGAACACGGCTTTATGAACTGTACAATGAAAGGACTTATATTAACACTGATGAATTTAATTTGTATGTTAGAAATTATTCAAAATTATTTAAAAAGTTTGTTATATGGCCAAGTCACGTTATTTGAGTTCAAAGATTAAAAACAGCAGTAATGTAATTAAAACGACTTGGAATATTATTAATAGTGAAACGGGAAGATCTAGTAACCGAAATACTGACTACAGCCTGTCTATTAATGACAACATAATAAAATCAGACACACAAGTCGCCGAGGCATTTGAAAATTTCTTTTCAGATATTCCCGTTTCAACTACTAAATCACTAAACTCATCACCTTCTGTTGCTGAGTCTTTGCTTAAAGAAAATGTTAATGGTTGCGATTCAGAATTTCATTTTGAATATATTACCTGTAGAGATATAATTAAAACCTTTCACACTTTAAATGTAAAAAAGACTGCAGATCTGTGGGGTAATTCTGTAGAAGTAGCCAAGTCTATTATTGACATTGTAGCGCCTACTCTAGCTATTATCTTTAATAGTTGTATTGACAATGGGGAGTTTCCTGACCTTATGAAAAATAGTAAAATAATACCTTTGTTTAAATCAGGTAGTACATCAGACCCCACAAATTATAGACCTATTTCTGTACTACCTACCTTTAGTAAAATTTTTGAGAAATTAATTTTAGACCAAATGCAAAGATTTTTTAATAAACATAAATTATTACATAGCAAACAGTTTGGTTTTACAAGGGGTCGTTCAACTACTGATGCCGGCGTTGAACTATTAGGACATATTTATAATGCATGGGAAGATAAATGCGATGCCTTGGGCATCTTTTGTGATTTGTCCAAGGCATTCGATTGCGTTCTTCACGAAACGTTAATCAGGAAACTCCGCCACTACGGGATCCGAAACACTGCTCTGGATCTTCTTATTTCATACTTGAGTAAAAGGATTCAGAGCGTTGACGTTAATGGAAAAAGATCACCCGGATCTATAGTAACAATGGGAGTCCCACAGGGCTCAATTCTTGGTCCTTTCTTGTTTCTCATTTATATTAATGACTTGCCGTACCTCATAAAGGATCATCATGATATAGTGTTGTTTGCAGATGACACTTCTCTTTTGTTTAAACTTAAACGTCAGCAGTTGGTTACTGACGATGTAAATAGCGCGATCTCGAAAGTAGTCCACTGGTTCAATGTTAATAATTTGCTTCTAAACGAGAAGAAAACCAAATGCATTAAGTTTACGCTACCCCACGTAAGGCAGGTGAAAACTAATGTGTTGATAAAGGGCGAGGAATTGAATCCTGAAGACAACACAGTATTCTTGGGCATAACTTTGGATGCTAAGCTTCAGTGGGGTCCACATATAGATAAATTGTCAAAAAAGCTAAGTTCTGCAGCATACGCTGTTAGAAAAATTCGAAATTTAACTGATATAGAGACTGCCCGTTTAGTGTACTTTAGCTATTTTCATAGTGTAATGTCGTACGGTATTCTATTGTGGGGAAATGCCGCCGATATTCAGACTATCTTTGTTTTGCAGAAGCGAGCTGTTCGATCAATTTATAAATTAAGTCCGAGACACTCTCTCAGAGACAAATTTAAAGAGATTAATGTAATGACTGTGCCTTCTCAGTACATTTATGAAAATCTTTTATATGCCCATAAAAATATAAAATTGTTTAAAAAATACAGTGATATCCATAATATAAATACTAGAAACAAACACAAATATGTTGTACCTACAACCAGGCTCAAGAAAATAGGTGGCTCGTTCAGATGCCAATGTATACGCTTTTACAATAAACTACCAAGCCACGTTCAAGATCTAAGCCTTAATAAATTCAAATCTTTCATTAAACGTAAGTTGTGCCAGAAAGCCTTTTATACCGTTAAAGATTACATTGAGGACAAAAAGGCTTGGGATTGAGCTGCTTCCAATTTCTGCATTTTGAATGATTTTTTTCTTTTTTATATACACATTGACATTGATGAATATTTTTTTTTTTTTTTAAACAATGACATTTGCTTACTTTGTAAAGTATTATATTATTTTTTCATTGTGAATGTGAAGACGATGTGGGTCATTTTACATAGTTCTGTTTTTTTTTTATCATGGTCTGGCAGTTTGAGTAATTTATGTGGCCTACCCAAATGTCCTTTCTTTGGTATTGTTCGTCGAATCGTTGAGCTCCTTAAGTCTTGAGTTGAGCTGCACGATTTTTGACAAATGCGTGCACTGACTGGACAGGTCCTCTCAATCTGTGTGGTTCTTTCCTCAAAAGACCACCTCAGACATCGATCTACATGGTCTTCATATAACCTGACCAAGATTATGTCTGGACTTTAAAAGAGACTGTGACCTCTGAGTTTGTTTCGGCCTTTCTTCTCAGAGTAGTCAGATAGGAAACGCCGACTTCATCTAGTTATAAAAAACATGACTGACGTGTAAAAGTGTTTGTACAAACCTACTTACAAAAAATAAAATCATTTCAATCATTTCATCATTTCATTTCATTTCATTATTAATAACCAACTTATATTAACAGTTTGCACCACACATACAAGTTATTAGTCAATATTAGTAATTCCACATGTCATACAATCATAAAAATAGGCTAAATCACATAAAAAACTGGACAAAAGATGAAATTAAATGAAATGTAACAAAGTTGGTCAACATTAGATAAAAACTAGATAATATTAAATAAAATTAAACAAATTAAAACAGAATACACAATTATTACAGAATTAGGATAAATTGGAATAGAATTATTAATAACAAGTAATTTAATTTGTTTACTCCAAGGAGATTGTACTGGGAGTGGCAATGGACTCCAGGTATCGAGTAGCAGTGTCCAGGAATCTCAGTTCAGCACTCGCGAAGACATCTAAGGACTCATCATATAACAGAATGTTGTTGATATGGGTGAGGGCCAGGTACAATGGACTGGTCTTAAGGGTTATAGTTTGAGGTATTCTGAATAGAGGACGTCGGCGAGGGCGAAGTGTGTGCCTAATAGCTAGTGGGATATCAAAGGAGATGTCCTGAAGTAAGGAGGAATTGAAATGGGCACCACGAATTAGGCGGATGAAATATTTTACCAGCCTAAGATTTCTCCTTAATTCTAAACTTTGGTACCCCACCATACCCAGCACAAATGGTGTTATACGGGTAATAACCATAAAGCTTTAAGTAGAGGTAGCGGACAAAAGACTTCTGGATCTTTTCGATGACCAGTGTATACACTTTTTCATGAGGGTTCCAAATTGCGCTATTGGTCTCTAGCAAGCTGCGAATGAAGGAGTTGTACAGTATCGTTATGGCTTGACGATTATTGAAAGTTCTCTGTCACCTCTGACCTAAACTAGAGTCAAGAACAAAGGAGGTGTTTCTTTTTTCATACATTTGTGGCCAAACAATGTACCTTTTAAGCAAAAGTACTGAAATACAGAAAAAAATCGCAGATTCTGAAAAAAAAAATATCGGATTTATTTATACATTTGTACCACATGAAATTGTCGTTCAAAGATGTTAATAACTTGCAACCCATGAATTAATTTGGCAATCTCATGATACATGAGATGATGATGCGTTTCGTTACTTCATTTTATAAATGTAACATAAATAAATTATCCGGAAAATATACTGATTATATTATTTTTGTACTTAGTAAAAAAGTTTTTTTTGCATAAATTAGACATTATTTTTGTGAAACATTTAGCAAACAAGAGTTAAAAAAATACATTTATTTTTGAAATTATTGTATGCGTTTGGTTAGCTTTCTGAAAGGCCAAAAGACTGTGGCCCCAGGCCGATAATTATCTATTTTTTTTATTAGTTCTTGAATGTCATCATTCTGTTTCAGTTCCTCGCCTTTGTTCGTTAGTTTCCCGTCTCTTGGAGTACTATTTCGTGCGTGATTTCATGATTGTTGATTTGGCTATTCTTCCCTGGACTTCCGATTGATTTCTTACATCTTGACGACCTGGGTAACCCATTTAGACTTGACACTTATTAAGTTTAATTTGACAGCTGTCAGCTGTCACTGCTGTTATGAACGTTTCGTTGAACGCAGTCACGATGTGCTGTAGTGATTTTTTATTTCTTAATCTATCAAATATTGGAGGATTTTAAATACTGCTAATAACACAATTTATTGAAAAGAATTTAACTTTTAATTTGTACCTCGGTACAAATTTGGCCGAAAAAAAAACACCTCCTTTCAAAAAAAAAAAAATGCGTCTTTCTTTCTGTGTTGGAGAAAGATCTCTTGGCCTAGGTATAGTCACGTTCGGGCTGTCATACTAAAATATGTAATTCAATCAGTTTACATGACACGAGTGGATCTTCTGTCCCTCTTTACGTTTTGACGCCAATTCTTAGTGCATCGATGCGCCTGAGCATGTTGTGTGCATCGTGTTGTATCGTCATGTGACGTTCAGGTGGTTTTGATTTAACTACATATTTATTTGTGGAACTGGTGTAGGCATACCTAATTACCTACTTATATATTTTTTTATAATTAACGAGCTTCCGCCTGCGGCTTCGCCCGCGAGGTATGTCGATAAAAACTACGGGATGCAATCTATCTCTCTGCCAAATTTTATCGAAATCCGTTCAGTGGTTTAGGCGTGAAAAGATAACATTCAGACAGACAGAGTTACTTTCGAATTTATAATATTAGTATGGATTAATTATCTAGTGAATGAATTAAATTACCAGTAGTCCATTTTAGCCCTGGATCGAAAGAGCTGGAAGTCATGGGGATTATCCAGGCTAACTGTAGCAGCAATTCTCTAGTTGGTTTCTAGTACTTAATTAAGTTTGGATATAAAAAAAATTGGGCAGATAGGGTTCAAATAGTGTTCCATCTCTTACACCCGACTTTTCAAACAAGATTTGACAAAAAATAAATGGTCTCAGAGATATCTTTCTGTCGCTTAAATACCTACGTAACAGAGACAGCACGAAACTCAAAGGCGACTTATTTAATTGTGTTTTGAATAGTCGACTGTTGGTCCCGTCTTATTATAACACGCACAACAAGAGATCTAAGCTACTGTTTAGCTAACTGTAGCAGTAATTCTCTAGTTGGTTTCTAGTACTTAATTAAGTTTGGATATAAAAAAAATTGGGCAGATAGGGTTCAAATTCCATCTCTTACACCCGACTTTTCAAACAAGATTTGATAAAAAATAAATGGTCTCAGAGATATCTTTCTGTCGCTTAAATACCTACGTAACAGAGACAGCACGAGACTCAAAGGCGACTTATTTAATTGTGTTTTGAATAGTCGACTGTTGGTCCCGTCTTATTATAACACGCACAACAAGAGATCTAAGCTACTGTTTAGCTAAAACGAAAATTGCTTAGTACAACACCCTTTTTTTGCAAAAATACCTACCTACCTCAACTTAGGTACCTAGGTAGCAGTCCAAACCCCTCCAAAATATCCTAACACAAATAAAGCGATTCTCACTACTATTTATACTTAGCAAATCAAATAAAAAAACGTTTGTGTACAAAAAAAGACTTGGCGCCATTGCTGTAAAGTTACATTACTACTAGTATAATTTGACCCGTGGCGAAATTGGGAACTAAAATGCAATGTACTGATTTTGACAGTTGATACATAGGCAGTTGCAAGTGGCGCCATCCCGATGTATACATTTATATTGGTCACATTGCGCGGAGCTATTTTACAGACAAACGCAGGCATGTTTCTATTCCTGGGCTATTTTAGCTGCAAAGATGACTCCTAGCTTATAAATAGCTTAAGTGCTCGTACAAAAGTTTCTGATTGCGTTTATTATATAAGTGGTTGATACGATTGGGTTTTTTATGGCTGTTACTGAAATTGTAGCGAAGAAAATAATTCTTAGGCTATTTTTAAGGTTTTCTTCAAAGTGATCAAGCTAAATAAATATTTTTAACTGATCTAATGAACTATTTTACGACAAGGATTAAGTACTTATGCACTTTCTTCCGTTGTAGGTACGTATTGTTAACTTCCGATTTGTTAGATTTTTTGAAAAAGGTGTTGTATAGAGTTTTGTTTGCACCTATTCGCGAACACTTTAATTTTAAATATTTGATTGTACTATTTTAGAACATGCCAACAAAGAAATTACGTCCATATTTGGAATTAATTCTAAATTTAAAAAGTTTAGTTCCACTATTCGATACAAGATGGCGCTACGCACACCGTTGTTTTCGTGGTGGTTTCAACGTTCTTGTTTTGCGGATTACCGAATACTGAATGCTGTTATTCCTGGATTATTATCTCAAGAATAATTCATCTGTCTAAAGATCTTAGCCTAGCGTAATATTATGACTAGGATTCGCGAGGATGAACGTAGATATTGAATATAGAAGTTTCCTAGTAGTCTCAGATCTTCTAGAACGAATTTCTTCAATAATCCCTTCCTTATGTCTTAGTCTGTATGAGTTCTGAGTATTATCACATCGACCCGGTTGGTCTATCTTGTTCAGAGTTCTAAAGCTGAATGATTGGATTTATTAGTACAGCTATTAGTGAACTATTTGCATGTAAACACTTCCTGCATTAGTCGAAACGTTAGTATCCCACAGAATTGTACCGAATAGATATCAGTATTGAAATCTTGACTGTTCTTTGTGTCTTGTAAATTCTGGGCTGGATTATCTGATCAACAATCTGATTGACTCTAAAATCCAACATTTTAGAATAAAGTAAGATTGACCTGGCTCTTGCAGGCTAGATAACTAACCGACCAACATAGAAGTGCCTTTCATTGAAAGTATAAGATTAGAAGTTCTTGAAAGCCTTTCAGGAAGAATGAGAATCTTTCTAATTTGGCGCACTTCTTAAATTATAGTCTAGGGTTTATCAAATTGCGAGGCTAGTACTTATTTTTTGTTTCGTAATGGTTTCGTATATTTACTGACAAAGGCCGCTGTCACGTACAATGTGGAGACAACAATGAATGAAAACATTAGTAATACTAATAGATAAGAATATTTTGGAACTAACAAATAAATCCTAGCTTCGAAATAAAAAAAAAAAAAGTTTTTTCAAACAAACTAAATAGTAGTGATGGGTCGACTATGGGTTTTGCCAATCTTTGACTTGCTATTAGTGACTAACATATTCGATATACTTGATTGAATTTTCGTATTAGATATACATTTTAATTTATTGTCGTCTCCACCTTGTATGTATAGAATACCTACTGTCTTCCTTCAGTGGTATTTACGCATCAGCATCACTCATTGGTAGCAGTGTGCACTAAGCTACTTAATTAGATAATTATTTTAAAAAATCACTTTTATCTTGTCAGTTGACGATGCTGACTCTCAAATCTTTTTCGATTCTATAATTATATGAATTATTGTTTTTTTTTTCTTAATTATTTTCTTAAACATTTGTGGAGGTCGGTTAGCAAATCAGACAAAACTTTTACAGTACTTAATCTTTCTTGATCTCAATCACCAATCCCAATACTAAGTAAAGTTGTCTTCATGGTAATACTACTACCTACTGTTGACAATGGGCTCCCCATTGTCAACAGTAGTAGTCAGCACAACTAACTTTTATCAAAGAAAAATGGAAAAGCTCGAGTTGTGGCCTTGCGGGTAGAACCAATGTCTAGTAACGAAAAGTTCGCCGACCGCATAAAAGTTTTCGATTTGACTGCCGATAATGTCGGCAATGTCGCGTTACCAGAGATTTATTGAAGCCTTTAAATAAACTCGTAGAAAAACTATTATTATAAGGAGAATTCCAATGAACTCTAGGTGGTTGGCTTAGTGAAAAGGCTATATAGGCTTGATCATTCGGAAGCATTGTTTTGGCAGGACCCGAATCGGCAAACGTCAGCCCAACAGTGGACTGCTGTAGGCTGATGATGATGGTGTTTTGGCAGAACATGAAAGTTTTATGGTACAGAACTTAAAATTATTCTTAATGTACAGTCGCCAGCACACCAAGCTACCCGAAACTGTCAAATTTTCCCAATCAACTTTGAACCTTATACTTTAGTGATAAAGTTGAAAATCTATTAAAGAAATTTGACAGATTGTAGTAGCTTGATGTGCTGGCGTCTGTACAGACTACTTTTTGTTAAGGCTCAACTATGGAGTGGCCAAGTATCAAGCTCAGTAAGCTGCAGTTGAAGTCTATTTGACGAGCCCAAGTCCAACAGTGGACATAAAAGACGATTTTGATGATGATGATTAGATGAGATGATCCTATAGTTAATCTGTGAATAGCGTTGTGAGTTGCAATTATCCCCTTTATTCATAAACGTTGCTTAAAGTTTAGTAGTGATTAGTGTTTGATGTTTGAACGTCACCTAACTTTAATCATATTTTATAAATAAACCCCATTGTCTATAAGTTTTGTGTATTTCTTTATGTTTTATATTGTAGCTGTTTGTTTTTCCTTTTCAATATTTTTTTTTCTTCTAATTTTTTTTTGTCCCTCATTTCGGTTCGCGTATATTTGCATATAGGTACCTACTTGAAGATTCTTCTTACTCTGCTTGGTCACGTATTTACTTACAGTTTTGTACTTACCAACTTCAACTTTGAAACTATGAGTGACAATAGCTTACACCTCATAACAATAAAAATAAACCTACCGAATAACAAACATGTTTATTTTCCCCAAAAATCAGTGGTGGTCTATAATGTGGGTATCTGTAAAAAAATGGCGGGTGACCCGTGATTGGTCGGCGCGCCCCCCGCGGACCGTGGGAGCGCGACCACGTGTCGACCACCGCGGCCTGCGCCTGCGCAAGTAGCGACACGTCCGACTATCTGCTCCACATTGCTGGGTAGGTACTAGGTATCTACAGGGCTGGGAGTTGAGAGGAAGTGGAGATATTTATAGACTGATTAAGTGGATCTCTTAGGTAATTATGGGATCGGCTTCTGGTGGTCATGTCTTGAGGGGAATTTGAAAAGTGGTATTGAACTATGCATATGAAGCGTAGGACGTATTTGACTAAGCATAAAATAACATGTAAAAAATCAGAAGACACTAGAAAATAAGTAAGTGCTTTATAATTAAGTACCTATTAATTACCTACTTATATAAGTATAATATTTATAAATATTTATTTTAAATACAGGAAATTAATTTAACCTCATTACCTATGTTTGGTTTAAAACAAATAGTAAGTACTTAATGTTTGTCTACACAAAACAATCGTGCATCGGTTAGTAAGACCAACCCTATCCATAGATTCTTCGCGTCCCGATTAGGAATAACATGTTTTTGTTTTATTAGGAGTGATTGACCTGATATTGTTGATAACTAACAGATCGTGATGTTTGTAAGGTATGCGCTAACAACGGGGGAAATATGGATAAATCAGAAATTACAGCTATTTTCAATGAACGTGAGCTTTTTCTCGCGTTTTCGGCGCTATTTTTAGAACCCATGATTAAAACAAAATTGTATCTTTTATTAAGTTAGTTAAGTTTATTTTATTTACTTAGACATACATAATTTAAAAAGCTAACAGCTGTCTGATTGCTTATTTCGTAGAAATTATAGTGTGATTTACTTATCTTTTCGGTCGCAAACGCATCAAATAAGAGATGAGCATTTCTTTTTTATCAGAAAGGTAACTATTTTATTTAGTTATAAGATACTTATGTCCCAAATACCTTTACAAGATCGTGGTATTTAATAAAAATGATTTTCGTTGCCTTGATAATTTTTTTCAGTCTTATGTTGTTACAAAAAAAAGTAAATAACTCAAAGGCCTTAACTTATTTCCGACCCAACTTATAATTAGAACCTGTCTCATTCCTCTGTCATCCTCTCACATATGGGGAAAAGCATGCACTATACATAAGCACCCATATACTTGAACACGTACATAAAGTGGAGCACCGGTGCACGGCGCCAACAAGACGCGCGTCGTTCTGAATTATAAGCGTAACATCCCACTGAAATTACTACTTCAGGAGTCTGATGCAGCTATGTTGTTATTTTAGGATTGTTAAGCTGGCTTTGAAGTGGGTAGAATAAGTTTCAGGGGTCTTTGTGTAATGTTTAATAAGAGTTTGAAGGACTTAGGTGAAAAAGCGAATGGTTTTGTAGGAAAACAAACTTTTGCTCTTTTAGTTTTGCTGTTTCTACATTCACTGTCATATCAATTATAGGTAAAATCAAATTATTTTATTTGACATAAACCTACATGGGCACTTATGAAATGCATGATCCCAATTGGTAGTTTCTTATGGAGAAGAGCCTGCAAGAAACTACACGGTTAATCTTTTAAAAATAATTGGCTTTTACATTGTTAGAAATGAGAACAAAATAATAAGTGGCAATTTTCCCCCTTTCCACAGGCACCAATTTCAAAAGTTTCAGCTAGGAACGCACGAAAATAATACAGCAACAACATTTTTAAATAAAAAGTTTATGTGTATTCCCACGAGAGCTATTTATTCCAGACTTGGGCGTAAACCATCGACACGATGTAATATAATTACGTTTACTACACTCTACTGCCAAATATTTATCACCACCGCCACCGGCGGCGGAATAATAAGCTCAATAGGTTCAACTATCCAACACCTAACAACGGGGAATACAAAATACAAACATGGTATAATTTGGCAAAAAGCGAAAAGCCGAACTTTACTCCTCAATGTAAATAAAATTTCAGTCACGAACGTTAATTATGATAAAAGTGGTTACTACTAAATAACTTATTTAGTAAAACTTATTTAGAAGTCTACTACTAAATACATAAGTTCCCAAATTTAAAAAAAAGTAATCGAAAAGCATTTTCTTACGCCGTTTCCAAAAAAAAGTTATAAAAAAAAAATAAAAAACCCGACTGCGGTAAAAACTTAAGTTAAAAGAACGGAAAAGCTAAAACAAGCCCATTTTAAATTAAATAAAAGTTGGAAGCAGGCGGGACCCATACCATTTTTATTATATTTTCAAATTCAAATGTTTCAATTTCAAATTTTACCGCAGTCGGTTTTTTTTTTTTTTTTTAATAACTTTTTTTATTTCCAGCTTTTTTGGTTTACAAATGTGAAAGATTTCGCTGACGATTTAGTTCTTGGTACGTGTTTTTTATGATTTGTCACTTCGAATTACTTTTAACCATATAAGTTGTTTATATTTTTGTAATCATCTTTTAAAGCCCTTTATTTTGATACCCCACTCGATAGGTTTTGAGAAAAAAAAAATTTTTTGAAGACATACCTACATACATACATACATAGTAGTCGCCATATTGAATTTTCACTAACGTCATGTCTTTAGTGACACTCGCCGGACTAAGAGGAATCGATTGACGTGTGAATCATAAAAATCGGCCCAGGCGTTTGGTCTGTATAGTGCTTCAAAGGAACATACAAACACATACATAGGCTGATGAACACATTACCACTCCTTTGCGTCGCGCAGTCGGGTAAAAAATAAATAAACGTAAAACGTAAAGCGTCAAACGTAAGTAAAATGACGCGATTGGCTGTTGATAATAGTTTACGCGCGCTTGACAATTTGTCAGCAAATTTTTGTGTTAATTTTCGTTCCAGAATTCGTTCGAACTGAATTTAGCATCGTTTTCATGTATTATAATTAATATAGTATACTATACAAAATATTGTAAAACATTTTTAAAACAGTAGCGGTGGAGTTTCTTGCCCAATTTTCACCATTCGATTTGGAACGGGCGACTAGAATCAATTCTATTTTTTTGTAAATTTTGGCGTTCAAAAGTGCCTTTTTATGTGCCTATTTCAAAAAATAAATAATTTAACTTGACTTTGAAAAGCTACGAAAAATCATTCTCATCATCACTGCTTCCGTAGTAGTTTTGTATCCACTAATCCGTACACAAATACACTCTAGTTTATTTGTGTGTTTTTATTGTACTTGTACTTCCAATTCAGCAACATAACCTTCAGTTGAAACAACTGAAACTCAAGTTCACTATCACCATCCGTCATCCACCAATTTACAACCAACAATCACACAGTTAAACCACCAATAACTATCAAACCACCAAAGGAAACGTTCGTTCAATCGGGCAAACGCTAGTCTGTACCACCAGGGTAAACAGGGCACCAAACGGTCAAGGTTGCCTATTTCAGGCAGGGGTCAACGACCACCATGGCGGCTAATATGGCGCGCGCCGATGTGTTTTTGTCACGCGAACTTTTAACATGTGTGGTGCGGCGGCAACTTTTGACTTATGGTCGAAAATTCTAATTAATGGACTCTTTTGGAAGTAAATTTACATGTTGTGTGTAATGTATAGTGTTTAGTTAATGGTGTTAATTTGGGGAGTGAGCTTGAAATTTTGTTGTAGTTTGTAAGTCTGTTAGTATGCTTGGTATGGTTGGTTGATTTACGTTACAAAGTAAGTATGTAGTTACAGCCCACGTTAACAATCGGAAGTTATGTTTTACGCGCTTCACGTGGAATGGTGTTTCTGAAAATTTAGGTACAGCAGATACGGTAATATTTAATTCGGTGTCGGTTAGTTGATGATTTATAGTCGATTTCTATAATTTACGGACCATTATTGGTAAAAATTAAGACTTGTATCTTTGCCAATAATAAAGCCAAGACCAAGCTTTGCATAGTAGACCCTCCCATAATATGGACTTCCATAGCTACTTAGCTATCACAGGTAAAATTAGCTTAGAAATCTATTTATTATATTCCCAGTTTGGCAATAAAAAATGCTACCAGTGGTAAGCAAAACGATTCGTTTTTGTTTATAATAATAATAATAATAATCGTTTATTTCGACCAACACAGGATCATAATCACAAAAATTACAAAAATTTGAAGATAAAATAAAAAGAAAAAATAAACAAAAAGAAACCGAAACCGAGCATTAGTCTAGATCTAGACAAACCGTATGCACTTTGAGGTTTTAAATCGGTAAAAATGTCGAACAGGAAGGCAGGCAGGCAGTGGTCTGTATATAAATAAAAAAACTCTTTTTCAAAATTGCACGCTTATAGACTCAGCGGTTTAGGCTGTGTGTTGTCTGTCATTGAATGAATTAATTTAAGAATAGAATACTCTTTATTATGTACTTACACCATAAATATTACAGATATAAATGTAAAAATTTTACAATGGGTGACACCTGACACAATGGGTGGTCTTATCGCTAAATGCCATATTTAAGATTAAGATAAGATAGAGAGATTTTAATTAAGTAGATATTTTGGTTGCCTTGCAGTTGTCGTGCTGTTTCAGAATGACAATGAAAACCATAATTGGATTTATCCTATGTCAACCCCCCGATATGGTTTCATGAGAAAGTTTTAGTTCCATGCAGTTTAATATTTTCTCCCTAATACATGAATTTGTAGCTACTAAATTGTTTAAATATTTTAAATGAATTGTACGGTTATATACCATAAATCACCAACCAGGCAATCACTACTCAACTTTACATTAACCATAGTTTACTTTGAATCCTTCTTACATGATTAATCTTGCAGATAAGGACAAAATTATAGGCAGCAAAATACACCCCCGTTTTGGGCTACCCTACCCATATTTCCGAGACCCTAAATCAATTATGAAGTATGAATATCAATGTATGGAATTAGAACAAGTTTTTTATCTTGTAGGTAATAGAATAGTTAGTGTTGCTTGGCGTGAGTATGGACGATATTCATAAAACCAAAGATGTATACGTGGCTTGCTTGGATCGTATAGATTTGACATGCAATTCTTGAGTAAATTGGATGAATGAAATCGGTTATGTTCATGTATTTTAATCAGTTTGAAAGGTTTTTAGAGGTACTAAATTAAAGCTATTCATTCCCAGGTAGGCGCTTTACTTTCTGTAAATAATTTCATCACCACTGCTCTCAAAACGGTGAAGGAAAACATTGTGAAGAAACCGTTATGTCCTAGAACCAAAAATTCGAAGACATGTGACAAATCTACCAACCCGCACTGGACCCTCGTGGTTGACTAAGGCCCACTCCCTGTCGCCGAGAGCAGGTCTCTATCAGTTTTTTTTTACTTGCTCGATGTCCAAATTGGAAGCAGCTATGGCTTTTAATACTTTATTTCCCTTTAGTATCATTTACTTGTTTCTATCTACCATATACCTGACTAGCTGCGCCCCGCGGTTTCACCCGCATAAGTTTCGATCCCATGGAAATATCGGGATAAAATGTATCCTATATCCTAAATCCAGGTCATGGTCTTCCCATGTGCCAAATTTTATCTAAATCCGTTCAGTCGTTTTAGCATGAAAGCGTACAAACCAACATACAAAAAATTTTTTTTTTTATAACATACATTCTTAGTATTTTCACTGCATCAATTCTAGCCCTCAAATCCTCAAATCAGCTAAGGGATTTTGTTATTGCAGTGATATTGTTGCTATCATTGCGTAAGATCATAATCATATCATGAAATAAGAAATCCATAGCATTATCAATGCTAGACATGTCTCCAAATATTACACCATGTTGTATGATGTTAAAAGTTTCTCTTTACCTTAACATAAAAAGTACATCTCCAAATCTTTCAACATGCCAACAAATCATCTGTGTCCCACATAGATTTTGTTTTGTCTATCCAGAATACAAATGTGCATATTAGGCGGCATTTTAAAAACATCTGCCATTTATGGTCATGCCTTAAATCTCCAGTTGCATGGTGATCGCGCAATTTTAAGGGGAAGCGATTAAATCCTGTAATGTTGTAATGTTAAGGGTATTGTGCAAATAGTTAAGGCGTAGCTTACTATTGTTTGTCACGTTTCATCTCTCTATTAGCGAATAAACAAGGGTCCGTTATTGTGTGAAGTTTGGACGTGTTTCATTGGTTTAAGTTAAGTTAAGGGCTTTGGGCTTAAGTGGCAGTGGGCAGTGCACATTGCTCGCAGAACAGAACAGATGGCCGATGGCGCCGTACCGGAAGACGAAGCGCTGGAAGGCCTACCACAAGGTGGGCTGATGACCTCGTGAACGCCGCAGAGACGGTCGAAGCTGGCGTCTTTCGGCTGAAATGATAATGATGATGATGAAAGGCTTTGATGCAATATTGTTGGTTTAGGTTTTCGATGTTTATCGATATTGAAAGTTAAGGATCTGTGTTGCATAAGTGTGCTTGTGAGTTGTGGATGTAGTGGTGTAGTTTAGTTATTTGCTTAGTTTATTGTTTTCTAGATACAATGTGTCTTCAGTACTTTGAGTGAGCAAGTATTAGCAAACCAATCGACTCATTGCGAGCATTATTATTTAACCAATTCAGCAGTCTAAAACAGTTCTTAAACGTTCATAGTTGTTATTTTGTTATCTTAGGGTTGGTTTTTCAATAGCCAAATAATTTTTATCTGAAGGACATGACAGTTATATTGTCTATAGAAAAGTTATCAAATTGCAATTGAAAAATCGACCCTAAAGTCGTTTACTCCACCGCAACCGTCATCGGGACGTCAACGATAAACGAGATTATTCGAACCGAACGTGACGTCCTGGCGGTTGTGTGCGGAGGACACACGGCCATAGTAAATGTATGTATCGCTATAACTTCGGCGCCTGAATCTCGTTCTCGTTGACGTTTCGTTGACCATGCCGGTGCACAAACGGCCTTAGACTAGTTAAAATGATCCTACTAAAAATAGATTTTGGGATACCCCAGTCCCGTCCACCCAGAAAACCACTTTGAAGGATATTTACGATACTCTTAAAAATGTCACATCAAAAGATTTATATCATAAAATACATCTTTCAAACAACATACAAATAAATATTCCTAAAATTATGCTCATTCATAGTTTCCTTTGTGTTAATAACAATATAATCTCTAAATTCGTATCTGTCAACGCTTTGCGCACGCCATATTACGCACTAAAGCGTTAATCCTTGCGTCTGTGCATCCGTCACGACCGTGGCTCCCTCTCGCGTTACTTTTATTGATAGTAAAAATTAATTTTATGTCACATTTTTACGTCGGATTTGTATACTTTTATTGGAATTTTTCGCTTTACGTTCTCGTTAAATGTTTTCAATTATTTGTTAGCGGCAATTCTTTGGATTTTATGGATTTCTATTAGCTAAGTATTCATTTTAATAGATTCCTGTGACTGGGTAGTTTTAGGTAGTAATTTATTTTGCTATAAAATTTTGCATCTGTAGCCAAGCTACTGCGTGAAAAAGTCTTATTTATTTAAACTACCCGCACTGTACAACCAACATTTAAATTGTGCCATAGCCAAGCCAAGTCAAGTGTGTCTTCAAAATATGTCTTTTTAAGGTTCCTTAGCCAAATGTCAAAAAACGGAACCGGAACGTCCGTATGTCACAGCCACTTTTGTCCGAAACTATAAGAACTATACTGTTGAAACTTGGTAAGTAGATGTATCCTGTAAACCGCATTAAGATTTTCACACAAAAATAGAAAAAAAAAACAATACATTTTGGGGGTTCCCCATACTTAGAACTGAAACTTAAAATTTTTTTTTTTCATCAAGACCTATCCATAGATACCCCACACGTATGGGACGTGTGGGGTATCTATGGATAGGTCTTCAAAAATGATATTGAGGTTTCAAATATAATTTTTTTCTAAACTGAATAGTTTGCGCGAGAGCCACTTCCAAAATGGTAAAAGTTACAGGGGTCTGTCCTGCCCTGTCACTTCTAAAATAAAAGAATGATAAAACTAAAAAAAATATATGATGTACAGACGCCAGCACATCAAGCTACTACAATCTGTCAGATTTCTTTAATATATTTTCGACTTTATTGCTAAAGCATAAGGTTCAAAATTGATTGGGAAAATAAATCTGACAGTTTCGGGTAGGTTGACCTGCTGGCGTCTGTACAGACGCCAGCACATCAAGTTACTACAATCTGTCAGATTTCTTTAATAGATTTTCGACTTTATTGCTAAAGCATAAGGTTCAAGGTTGATTGGGAAAATCTGACAGTTTCGGGTAGGTTGACCTGCTGGCGTCCGTACATTATCATGTAAACTTCCACAGAAAATTGGTTTGAACGAGATCTAGTAAGTAGCTCGCCGGTGAAAATTTAAAAACATATGATGGTACGGAATCCTCGGTGCGCGAGTCCGACTCGCTCTTGCCCGTTTTTTTTTTTAATTTTTTGTATATTGTCACTTTGTAGGTATTTTTTTATATAATATTATAAAACAGAAAAATATTGTATGTATTATGTATTTTCTTAATATTCATGTATTTTTTTATTAGTTAATCGTGTGTTTGTATATTGTGCTATGCCTTATGTGTGCATCAAATAAATAATTTATTTAAGAGATGTTCGATTTGCATAGGTTTTATAAAATCTCTGTACTGACTTTATATTACGTTGTGGTTTTTGTGGATCATCATTCACCTGCCCTGATTCCAATTTATTTGAGTACAGCGTGGATAATATATTTTTCTACTATTTATTTTCTTTTATACTATATACAACAACTAACTATTTACAAGGCACCAAAAAAAAGCCTAAACTTATAAATAAATACAAAAACAAAAGAACACTTACCTACGCATTGAAGTACTAAGTCTGCATCGCTGTCATCGGAAACGTGCCTAGAAGACTGCAGTATTGCCACGTTGAATGGCAATGCTAATAACTTGGCCAGACATCGCGCCAACCCTCTGGGGGCCTAAAAAGGCCATTTTGGTAGAATCATAAAAGGATAACATTATGAATCATAATATGGCGAAGATAGTCCGTGTTTTTCTTTTTTCGCACTACTTAGGTACCTTTATTCAAAGAGATTGGGATTGGATTTGGATTGGTTTGATTGGTATTTTAGCACAGACAAAAAAAATAACTGAAAAAACCTTCACCCATGGGGTTTGATACGATTAACTTAACAGTTAAGTGTCCATTATGATTCATAATGTTATCCTTTTACGATTTTGCCAAAGAGGCCTTTTTAGGCCCCTGAGGTCGTTAACCCCCCACAAAAAAATTAAATTAAATTCTTTTTTGTTTTATCATGATTGTGTAGATATCCATCACGTCTGTGGAGTTCCGCTAACTAATTTAATTTAACCCTGTATTATGCTGTGAGTGTCGATAACATTTCCAAAAAAAAATAACAGCTGTTTATTACTTACCCAAACCATCAGAATTTTAATGACACATTGGTTACTTTTAGTTTCCACAAAAATTCATTGATTGCATGTTTAATATCAATTGCGTTGCTTTCCAAAAATATGTGAATACCTACCATATTTATTATAACACATGAATAAATTAAGTTATTAACGCGAGTAATAAGTATTTCAATTAAGCAGGTAAAGATATTTAATTAACTCTCAAAATGATAAATATTATAATTATTATTTCAATTTACATTGGAATACCTACTTTGACAGCGGCTGCTAACATCTCAGTTTTTAATTTTATTTTTTAAACATGCAAAGATGTTTTCATAGAGTGCCTAATATGGGCCGATTAATAAATTGTGGCTTCAGGATGCAGAATGCCTTTTTTATTTATTTTGTATACACTGTTTTAGTTTTATAGCTTCAAACGGTAAAACTTATTGGATGGATGTTTTGTTAAGTTAAAAATTCTGTAAATGTCATTGTGTAGGCCTGTGACGATTATTTACAAGGTAAGTAAGCATGTTTTCTATACTATACACTACATTACCTATAGCAAAAACATCAAATTATTTATTTATAGAAATATAAAAACACAAAATTATAATCCTCAGGATGATTGCTTCCCTCACAGACTGTCCGATGCAAAATAAATGGTTGTGTATATATTTTATTATAATGTATTATGCATGTATGATTTCTAATTTTAATTGATTGATGGACATAATAATATCTAATGTTGACATTGATTATTTAATTTAATCTATATAATTATTATGTATCTTCGTTTCTATTGTATCATAATTGTATCTGTTATTTATTGAATTATTTTACTTCGTTTTTGTACGCTGACTATCATATTATTATTATGCTCTATGGATTGTTTCTGAAATAAACGTTTTATTATTATAATAGACCAGGAGA
This sequence comes from Oligia fasciuncula, assembly GCA_963082905.1. Classification (NCBI taxonomy): domain Eukaryota; kingdom Metazoa; phylum Arthropoda; class Insecta; order Lepidoptera; family Noctuidae; genus Oligia; species Oligia fasciuncula. Next base: position 10,046,780 of record OY720407.1, read on the forward strand.
AATGGTGTACATAACAGAAACGTAGTTATAGACAATAAACTCATGCCATTTTACCGGAGTTATGTCCCAGTACAAGTCGTCCCTTACTAATTATGCAATCCACTTACAAATACGGAACCCAACTGGATTATAGTTTATTAATTCATTTGTCATCGGCGCAAGAGCAGGCGTTTTCAATAACACGACTTATCCTCTTTATTTATTAAATGTTTATTTATTAAGCATTACACAAATGCTGGCCAGCGGACCATAAATAATGCTGGCAACACCGACACTCTAATACTGTGTGTCTATGGTATTTATTTATCGTGCATAGACAATTATTAATTGATGTTTTGTTGCGTAGCTGTGGTGCATGCTGCGAGCCCGAATGAGATGTTTTTATAATTATTTCTTGATGATATTATGATGAATGAATAAATAGTTTAGTCATCATTTCTGTTTTAGAAAAACTGTGTTTGAATTTACTATTTAAGCAGTAGATTCAACTTGTCACTGCATTAGAAGTTCTTCATAATAAAGTCTTTTCTTTAGTTGTTTAGAATTTAAGGAAAAGGTGATCAGAAAGTCAATTCCCGTAATTAAAAACGTTCAAAATCTAGTCGCAATCTCATCTCAGCGACAATCAATGTCCAAAAACTTGTCAAAAATGTACGCAAATTAGTGGTATTTTTGACAAATTGAGACTGAGATATGGGGCCTAAAAAGGCCACTTTGGCAGAATCATAAAAGGGTAACATTAGGAATCATAATGGACAGTTAACTGTTAAGTTAATCGTATCAAATCCCATTGGTGAAGGATGTTTCAGTTATTTTTTTTATGTATAAGCTAAAATACCAATCAATCCAATCCAAATCCAATCCCAATCTCTTTGATTATACCTACGTACTGCAGCGAAAAAAAGAAAAACCACGGACTGTCTTCGCCATATTATAATTCATAATGTTATCCTTTTACGATTCTTCCAAAGTGGCCTTATTAGGCACCCTGAACGTTCTGAAAATTACGAGAATTGCCCCTCTTGTTATAATGCCAGACTGAAAGCTTCGCAAATAGATGTTTTCAGTGGATAGTGTGTTCTACTTTCTACCTATTGATTTAGTAGGTAAGATTAGCAAGCAAGAGCTTCTGAACTTCAGCAAACAGCAGCAGCTTCAGGAACTTCAGCAAAGTATAAAATGTATGAACGAATATATTTTTTTAAATGTATGTTGTCAGAGTCTACGTTCGTGCAAAGCTAACTGCAGATAAACCGTAACCAGTGTTGCCAGTAGTGATTGAAGATTTAGAACGCTGGGATGTCTAAAAAGGAACGAAATTAGCGGCGAGGGAACGCAAATGAAAAATATGTAAAAAAAAAAAAAAACAATAAGAATCATTTTTGTAGTAAGTTGTGTTAGTTAGGTATGTTAGTTTGTCAGTATAATGCAGGCGGCAAACATCACATCTTATCGTAGACAGAGTAATCTATAGACTCATGGTATCCGTGTCACCGAAAGGGACAAAAAATTCCGGCAATCTTCATCATACTAACATTTTTACAGCTTATTACACTGCACCTAACCATTTTCATAGTTGCGCAAATGTATTATTATGTAATTATGCACGAAAAAGATCTTATTTTCCGTTTAATCGCGATGTAGTTTTTACAAATTCATTCATAATTTTGAATATTTCATTCATAAACGTCAAACTTGTTGTGCACATTGATGTGCTTAGCCGACACGCAGTAAGGGACAGAAATATTCTTACTCTGTCTCTTTTCTTTGCTAGTCACGTTAATATTTTTCTCTTTTTCTTGTGCGAATGAAAAAGAAGATATGCAGCAGTCTATAGTTTACTCTGTCTACGCATCTTATATTATTACTAGCGGCACCCCGCGGTTTCAGCCGCGTAAATGTCGATCACGTGGGAATATCGGGATCAAAAGTAGCCTATAATTGTTCATCCAGGGTGTCAGCTACCTCCATACAAAATTTTATCAAAATTGGCCCAGCCGTTTCAGCGTGAAGAAGTAACAAACATATAGACACACACACACACTCACAAACTTTCGCCTAAATAATTTAGTGTGATTTTTGCATCATTCATCAATAACGCTCACAGAGTACTTACATAAATATGTACAGACGCCAGCACATCAAGCTACTACAATCTGTCAAATTTCATTTAACAGATTTTCAACTTTATCGCTAAATTATAAGGTTCAAAGTTGATTGGAAAAATTTGACAGTTTCGGGTAGCTTGAAGTGCGCCAGCACATCCAGCTACCCGAAACTGTCAAATTTTTTAAGCTATATTTTCGAGCTGTATTTTTTTTTAAACAAGCTGGTACAGACGCGAGTCTGTCAAAAAAAAAAAATAGCTTGATGGCAGCATAAGGCAGCCAATCAAATTATTTATTAAAAAAAAAACACCTTACCTACAGCTGTATTTGAATTATACTACAGCCACAAAATACAGGTGCTACAGCTTACTGCTTATTTTTATAAGAAATTTTCTTTTGTAGAAGATTTTGTGTAGGCTCATATTTTCTTATACCTACCTACCTCCTTGAAGATTTATGCCGTCACTGGCGTGCTTAGGGGCTGTATATAATTTATTTTAGTTTTCCGTTTTATTTAATTTAAGTTTGCTAAAGACACGTTGACGCTCTACATATTACTTTACTCTATGCGCTCTACGAAAAGAGTAATCAATGTTTGGGTTTTAAGTTTTGTTTGATCCACCCTTTCTGTTTAGGCAAAGGATTCTAAGTACTTACAGCCTAGTCTTCAGTACACAGACTTAAAACTTTTCTATACCATGGTGACGGCGGCGGCCGGCGGCGCGGCGTCATCGCTAGAGGTGAAGTAGTACTTATACAAAAAGGAACGAAGAGAACGCACAAAAGATGGGAACGCAAAGAGAACGCATGGCCGTAAAATAGAACGCAAAATGTTCCAAAAGGAACGATCTGGCAACACTGACCGTAACTACCAAAGTGAAAACTGAAACCATAAATAAGAATTGGCGGTACAAAAACGTTCGGCATACCAATTGCTCTGTGGTACAGTGGTACCATAGACGATGCCATAGACTAGTACGGTGTACAATGTAAAGAGAGCTCGTGTCGCATCGAGACGCCGCTGTCGATGCTATCTCTACCGCTAGGGATTACACCCAAGTGGTTTGGTTGAGTATTGGTCACAGTTATTTTTAATTAAAAAAAAAAGAACTATGTTGGTATCGGTTTCGAGCATTTATTGCTTTATAAGGTGTATCTATGTAAGTATTCATGCACGAAATATTTTAAGAGATAGGTACCTACACCTATAAGTGGTAAAGAAGCCATAGAAACGGTTTTTAATTATTTAAGTACATTATTTAAACAATTAAATATACTTGACACACATAATAAATACTGGCTCCTTTTTATTATTTCACATCCATTACGCTAGGGTCTACGTAGTATTTACCACATAGACTAATATATATGAATGATTTACCACATACTGTCATTGAAGCGGAGTAAAGGTTTTATGCAAAATGTCTCAAGTAATTTATAATTATTATTATTACGTAAAAAAAAACACTACGATAAAACCTTTTTTTTATTGCTATGGACCTGCTTAGATGTGCGGAATTTCCTAAAATCAGAAGGAAAAAAAACGCAAAAGAAATCGGACGCCACTCCACGCAAACCCTCCAACATTTCCCCCGAGAGCACAGGATTTATTTCACGAAATTGTTTATAGGGCCCGCGTTCAGCGTTATAGCGAATCGCTTAACATTATTCAAGACCAACAATAGTGGTCGATACTTGCCTTACCGCTCCCATGAGCAGTCACGCGCACTCTCTTCCTTGTGGAAAATCTGCATAATACTACATGCATAATAGAGTGATTAGAATGCCTGTTAAAACTTACATTACACTGGAAATATTGACTTTAATTTGATTGTAGGTACGCTTTTGTTTCGTAAGGTGAGAATTGTTGAGGTAACTTCGACGTTTGTTTTATAACGCTTGTGTACTTTAAGTTTGATTTTTAGTTTAGTTATTGAACTAGCTTTTGTCTGCGGCTTCGCTCGCGTGGACATCCGAAAACATACCATGGGGACGTACTACCTATGTGTTAATCCAGGTTATAAACTGTCAGTGTGCCAAATTTTATCCAAATCCGTTTTGCTGTTATTGCGCCGATCCGGAACAAACATCGAGATAACGGACAAAAATTCTAAAATCTATGTATATTTTCGGCATCAGACTCGTTCCCACACCTCGAAGCAATTACTTTTTTTTTTTTTAATTTACGATGTACAATTTTGACTTCGTTATGTACATGAATAAATTAATAATTGATCATTTTTGCGTTTGTATTTTGAAGTTTTTGTCAATTTCAAAGAAAGAATCGATTAAAAACGATCGAATATCCATATCTGTTTGATTATAATTAGAATAGAACAGCGTGTGTTTACTCTGGTAATTGTTTACACGTAAAGGTGTTTGTATTTAAATATTTCTAAAATTAATCAGAATCACCCAAAAATATGAATAGATTCTTTTTTAGTAGTCCAATCCTGGCAATTAGTAAAACGCGTTCGAATTTCAAAAGGGACGCTCTGTCAGCCGATCACCTTTCACGTTCGGATACCTTTCCGAAACACCACAAATAGAACTCTAATATGAATTAATAGCTGTTCACAGTCACCGTGAAAAAATAACAGTTTTTGTGCGCCCCACATATTTGTTTTTGGAGTGTGAAAAATCGCGTTTTTCGACGGTTTGTGGTCGGTTTTTAAGTAATACGAATGTTTTGGCATTACGCCTGAGTAATTTCCCGTCTCTGGCTAATATGCAGCTGTGGTTGCCACACGTGATTTTATTTAGTTTTGTTATAAGTTTTTTGAACGAATTGTGTTTTTAAAAATTATGTGGATTATTAAGCAAGCTGCTGTTGGGACATCCATGTGTCTTTTGATAGTGCTTGTATTTTTTTGTTTATTTTATTATTTATGTACAGAAGCCAACACATCAAGCTACCAGAAACTGAGTAAAATACATAGGGATATGACGTATATATATATTTATAATTTTGTTGTTCTGTTAGATTGCTTTTAATATCCCTCAGAAAAATAGGGATGAGGTGAATTTTTTCACCCTATGAGCCACACAATACACCCTATTTTTATTCTAGGGAAAACTTGGACATATGTCTAGGTTTTCATTTCTGCTAACATGCAAGCAAGCTTCGGTAGGCTAACTTAAAATCCTACAAGCAAATAGAACCATAAATATTAATCAACGAAAGTCTCGAGTGCATCTTCAGGCACGCCATCGCAAAGCTTATACAACCCCATTGTTCAATTTGAACTTTTGCCTCCATAACTGTGTCACAGATTCACAATGTGAAAGCGATTTGCCACAGACTGCATCCCATATTTTTGCTCGTCTGTTATGTAATTGCTTCCTGACACAATAAATACGACGTGTGAACTGTTTATTGGTTGTAAACTCGTAAATATTGTCAAAAGTTGGTGAATGTTACAAGATTTAGGAGTTGTTTAGTGTGTAATGTTGTTTGCTGTGAGATTTATATTCAGTTGACGTAATTAGGTCGGTATAAATTCATTAATTTTAATTTTAGAATTTATTTTGACTGAATGGATTCGTTTCCTTATTTAAATCCAGGGCCTAAAGGAAAAAAGAACTCGTGCTTTATAGAACTCATTTGTTTTAAGTTTTAACTAATATTCGTTCTAAATTCCAATTTCATCTTCATTCATTTGTTTTTCTTTACAAATACAGAAAATGAAGTGAGCCTCCTCACTTCATAATCTTATCAGAGGGAAAAACGATACATCTCATTCTGCAAATACCGTTGATGTTGAATACAAATAAAAATTTTAATTATAGCCTTTTTAACAAATACCTGACCTAGATACCATAAGAAAGCAACTCAACATAATTCCAAACTCACTCGATGCAATTACAAGTCATGTTCCCAGCTACTTATGTTCAAGCTTCCCCTCACCATTGAATCACTCCATATCAGCAGCGATGACGTCTAACACATGTTGAGCCTCTCTGATTGATGCCACACCTAATTATCTTTGTAATTTTACATCCATCCATTCCTGCAAACTTACTAACACACCTTCCATTCATTGAATATCCAACTCTACCTTTACTAATCTAAGGTTGGAATTCCAATGGGGGTCTATTATTGGGAGTTGGAAGATTATGTTGGTAAAATTTCGTCACCTCATAAGGGATGAAGAGATTTATGATGTCTTCCGTATGCGTGAAAATACTTGTACCTGGAATTCAGGGGTTTCAGTTCACCTTAGACCTATCTTGTCTTAAAACTGTGACATCATTAAGTTTGAAAAGTTAAGTCATGGTTGAGACCCATCACTGTCATTTTCTTTTGGTAAACTCCTTGTGAAAGAGTCGGTCTGGGGTAATATTAATAGTACCATATCAATATCTACCGTGTTCCGGTTTCCAGGGTTCCTGTGAAATGAAAAGTACTTTTTCAACTTGTTTTCTAAAGTCATGCGGCAGTAGACACTTGATCCACGTAAGTAGTCGACCAAACGACAGTTCTATAGAGGTATGAGGAACAGGGTGTAAAGTTCACTCATACTCTATAGAAAAGGGAGGATCCTCCGACCAGACGGGTGTTGTGTATGGCGGGCAACTGCCCGATGATTCATGTCGGGCCGATGCAGGATTTGCGTGACGTCAGTATGACGCGTTGTTCGCATGCTGCGTTGTAGATAACGCTACAGTTCTTTCAAGTCTTTTTATTTTTCTTTAGCCTGTCATTATCTACTTACCTACAAACGGCCAAGCAGCCTATAATGTTCCCACTGCTGGGGCGTAGGTAATCCACAACGCGAGCCCAGTGCGTGTTGGTAAACGTCACATGTTTTGACGTCACGTCTTAAAATTTTTGGTTCCAGGGCACTACGATTTCCTCACGATGTTTTCCTTCACCGTTTTGAGAGCCGTTACACGAAGTCCGTTACCACTGGGCTATCACTGCTCAGTAAGAGAAACGGATTTAAGCCTTCTATATTTAAACACAATTTAACAACCAACGATGTTAACTTGCATTCCTGAGAATCCCACGACATTAAAGGCATTTAACTGGTGTTAAATTCTATATATGCTCCTGTTACATATTCAATTTCGATTAGTAGTGGTTTAGTAGTATTTACACTACCATACACTTTAAGTGTTAATACCAAATTGAGATAATTCAATTTCTAGTATTCCTAATCGGTTTTGTAAACAGAGTGAACTAACCTTCACTTATTATTTCTGTGGGACTAGCTGACCCGACATACGTTGTCCTGTGCAAATGATGCGCTTACCAAAGAACCGCATTTTATTTATTAGATTACCGTTTTTCCCTTGATCCTCGTGGTCACTTGTGGAATTCCAGATGCATTTCTATCAGATTTGTCTATGTTTGGCCCCAATAGTTTGTGAGAAACAGAGACATAGTTATATTTATCTTCTCTTCTGATGTAACGAAATGTGTCCAATTATCGAATAGCCGCCTAAGAAGTTTCACTTAAAAGATATATTACAAACAACTATCCTTCAAAAGGATCCTGCTGTATACCAGTCGGCGACATTGAAAGGCCAGGTTCAACCACCACAATCTATTTTTTTCCTTCTAATCATTATAACACGCAATAAAATAATATGAAACAATACAACATAAATAGCTGCTCGAATCACGAACGGCACGACATAAGGGCACGCGCACACTTGTCGTGATGCCGTGCGTTTGTCGCGTGCCTTACGCGAGCCGTGACTTTGTGACGCTTTTGGACGACGCGCGACTTATCAAAATGTAAATGGTTCTGTTTCATTTAAATAAAAAATGTATTGGTTTTCGGTGGTTGTGGGTGACGACGTGGTGGGTTTATATGGAGGTATATTTTGAGGATGGCATCAAATTTTTTTTAAATCTTTTATGAATAAAAGAAATCTTTTACTTACTACCGTTTCTTGTGTATTTCTTTTCTCTTAAAGAAGAGGGACGAGAGACGTGAATTGGCAAATTAAAGAAGAATATTATTGGGTCTCAAATTAAATCCATAGATAGATCGAAATCTTCTTTATTTACATTCACCCTGGATTAAGAGTACCAGCGAAGAAACCTTACAGTACTCCATTGCCACTAATAAGAATCTTATATTTAAACTTTCATGATAGTGAAAAAAAGGAGATTTGGAAAATCAAATAATACCTTATCCCAAGAAAAATCACAATATTTTGTCCTACAACCATAACATACAATTAACATAACAAAATAATAACACTTTCTTCATAAAAAATGCATAACGCCACGTTTCCATATAACCTGCGCACGCGCACCCGCCCACATGTGTCGTCGCACGAGCCTATCAACCTCACTAGCATGTTAATCACCAGATCACCCCTGATTGAGTTGTTCATAGAATTATAATTATTGAAGTGATATGTCGTGATTTTTCGTTCTTAGATAAGATGTTACGAAACGCAATCAAGATGGGTTATGCTCTTACGCATGATTAGTCATGGTTATTGGAGTGATATTAGTTGAATAATCATGATAATAGTTAACAGATTTTTAAGATATGATATAACGTTGATTGCGCCATCAGTGGCATTTCCAGCAAGTGGCTTGGGGAAGCACCGCACTAGCACTGGGTGTTGGGGTCTAGCACTGGGGTCAAGCACTGGGGTCAGTCTGAATCAGAAAACGTTGCCGGTCTTCTTTACTCATACCATCTTTTTCAGAATCATTCCGTATGTAAGATTAACAGAAGATCTTCCTTATAACCAAGAGTAGGTACGTAAAGTTTCTAATTTAATACAATGAGCCTATAACGTTCCCGGGTCCCAGGTCTCCTCTTTTTGAGAGGGATTGGGCCGTAATTATCCCATAAAATATTATTTCTTTCGTTCTTTATAATCGCGCGAGCCCAGTGCGGGTTGGTGGATGTTACATTTCTTCGATTTTTTTGGTTCTAGGACATGCCGGTTTTCTCATGATGTTTTCCTTCACAGTTTTAAGAGCACTGGTGATGAAATAATTTAAACAAAGTAAATTGTCTGTCTGGGTTCGAACCTACTACTTACAACTCGAAAGTCGCGGTCGTTTCCACTGGGCCACCACTGAATACGAAACAAACTATAACAACACGACAACAATAAAACAAAACAACTATATATTACCTACGATTTTATTTCCATAATTACCATATAAAGATGCATCAATAGTTTGTTAAACAACGATTTAACGTTTATGACGTTTACGATCTCCAGAATTAATATGTACTTATTTGTATTTAAAACACTCATATTTATTCATAGAGTTTACTTTGATTTATTGGGATGTTTTTGGAAATGGAGAAAAGTATTCGGGTTATTTGAAGTCCTTGGCCTTATTATAAGCTGTATGAAGCTAAATTATAATGGAAAAATTGAGCTAAGTTAAGTTATGCTATGGTTCTGACAATGCTGGATGTAGAATCGAATAATTATTGAAATGGAATAGCAATAGAGCGTAAAAAGTGATAAGTTTGCTCGACAGTTTTTATAAATTATGTTTTTATTTTTACCTTTTCACCGCCATCTGTCAAAAAATCAAAAACATGACTCGGCGTCAAAATCTGCCATGAGTCGAACCGTGGCGTTCTGGGCACTTTTTGGTTTGTCATCTATACATGACTGTGGCGGTCAAAAGGTTAATTTTATGGGGGCCTCGTGGCTAAATAATAACACCCGCATGGGTCGATCGAAGGTTAAGCTACGCTTTCCGCGGTCGGTTCGCGGATGGGTGAGCATCCATTAGATACAAATTGAGACCCCCTCCTTGCCTCGGAAAGCACGTTAAGCCGTTGGTCCCGGCTGTCATTCGTAGATCTTTGACAGTCGTTACGGGTACTCAGAAGCCCGAAAGTGACAACCAGTATTACCAAGGGGTATCGTTTTACCCAGTAACAAGTTTGTGGAGGATTCAGCTGCATCTGGTTAGACTGGAAGTCGACCCCAATAAAGTTGAGAAAAGCTGGGCAGATTGATTGTATTTCTTTATATTATGATTATGGAAATCCGTGGAATTACTTAAATTAAGTTTTCTTCTGTTGAGAAGCCACTTAAGACCATTCTATTAGGTGCTTTGGCATGCTTTGTCATTAAGCTGCTACTTTTTAATGTAGACGTATATAAATTCTGGATAAAATCTCATCACAGAACATAAACTATATCTCATAGTGTAGTCCCATCTTTATAATTAAGGCTCAGTAACGAGCCAGTCCATTAGATGTTGTGTTACTGCTCTAATGTTCGGTGCTTGACGTGTGTAATAGCCTTTATGGCAGCTTCACTATGAACTATATGGGAACCAGAGAAATTGTGACTTTTGATTATAAAAATTATGGTTTTAGAATTTTTTTTTGAAGTTTGTAACGATGTTGTAATTTTTGAAGATGATGAAGATCTTTATAAAGTTTTACTTTAAAGGTTAAATAGGTGTCTGGCAGTAAATAAGTCTGATGATAACTCTTCAAATTAAAATCGTTACTGGTATTACAATCAGCTGTTCGGAAACCAAATGAGACTTATAACACAATAGATTTGAACCGCAATGAATTGAAGAGGAAACAGATTTACATTCTTAACAAATGCTGCACCTCACCGTACCATAGATTAGGTAATAGCTACGCACATTGTGCATTCTACATCACATTGCCTACAAATTAAAAATAAACACCGAAATACCGCAAAAAAAACACATGGCGATATACCATCAATCAATCCTTTACAACCGCAATTTCCTGGACTATCCCAAACACCAAAAGCAAGTCATACAATACAAATAATTGCGCCAAAATGTGCGTTTGCGCAGATTTGTTGCGCACGCGCTATGCGTCAGTTGCACATTTGACGTGCACCTTTTGAAAAGAGAATGACATGCACCGTTGCACAAAAGTGTAAGGACAGTTTGGTTGTCATTTGTTTGGTGTGTGTTACTTTGAAGTTTTGGTCCTTTAAAATGGTGAATGTGAATGCATAGGTAATGGATGGATAAGGTGGAAATGGTAGAATTATATTTTCTTGGTCTTTTGACGATTATCATGTAAACGTAGTTTTATGGAAAATATTTTGAGTCTTGAATGGTTATAAGAAAGAATTTTAAAATTATTCTGTAATCCTAGCGAGCTGTATGGACTATATTCGCCATTACAACTTCATTCAAATATACATATCTTTACATTTTATATATAAATAGTTAGTTTACCAGAAAACCCACTCCAACTAGCTCTCCTTTCAAAGTATCCCTACATTAACGACAATAATTCCTCAGTAATTATCACTTCCGATCACATGTGTCGTTTTGTAGTCGCAATCGGAAACGGCGGCGGCGGCATATGTCGGCTATCGGCCATCGGCTAGATAAAGGGTTGTATCTTTAACACCTTCGAGTTCCGTCCTATTGTGTGCTACAATTTGTGGAAAAAATAATGCCGCCCGCTGTTAGCCCGTTGGTCTGTGAGGAGGGGACGGATTTGGGTGGCTAGATTTTCCTTTTTTTCGAATTTATTACGATTAAACCTACATACAAAAACTACATTAAGGCTATTCAATAATACAAAGCTCATAAAAGATAAAAAATTACTATGAATCAAATTCATACTCAATCCTTAAATAAATTCGTACAATTAAATACGCATAAACATTCTGGGAAAATAGGAGTGGCATAAAAAATTTAATTAGAATAGTGACTCAATTATTTCGGAAAAAAACAACGTTGCCTCAAGTTGCCTGTTTACTTTTTGCATATTTTGCGATGACAACTTCGAAGAAACTAGTAACTAGTTGATTATAATCAAACTTCTGCACGATTTTAAAACCAAAATTACATTCTGCCAAAAACCTTAAAGAAAATTAGGTACTTGCTTAATAGTATTGCAACATATTTACCACCCTAACTCCCTCCCTGTCCCGACGACCGCGTAGCACCCATGCCTCGCAAGCGCATACGTTATTATTTTATTAGCCGCGCGTCACGGCGCGGCGCAGGCGCAGCTAGCTGTGCAGGCGCATGGTAATACGCAGCCGCGCGACCGCGTGAGCACGTGCCCACGATGTTGCGTATGGCGCATGGCGTTAGAACACCTTACCAGTTACGAGAAATTTGGGTGGTTGTTACTTTGTTATAAGCAAGAGAAGGATATGGGACAAAGTAAGATGAAGTTTAGTTAAATAAATCATCATCAAATGAGCAGCGGCCCAGGTGGTAACGGCCCCGACTTACTGAGTTTTAGGTCGTAGGTTCGAACCCAGACAGGCCCTTTACTTTGTGTAAATTATTTCATCACCACTGCTCTCAAAACGGTGAAGGATCGTGAGGAAACCGGCATGTCCTGGAACCAAAAATTCAAAGACATGTGACATCTACCAACCCGCACAGCCCGCACTGTGCCGGCGTGGTGGATTACGGCTACTCCCTATCACCGAGAGGAGGGCTGTGTCCCAGCTGTGGGAACATTATAGGATAATTATACCATTATGCCCAAAATCGAATTCAATCTTCAGATGATTTTCCTTTGCCTACTTCGGTTGTCCATCGAGAGATAACTTGAATTATTTGTCGACATTAGTATTTAATTGGCAAAGGTGACCAGTAATAAAATTCCTGGTGGAAGTGTTTAAGATCATCCTAGGATTAATAACCTAAAGAGTCTTCCTCTAATGCTGAGATAGGGCCTTTTGGCCTCGAACAGGACTCTCTGTTTTTATTACTTTCATTTTACTGTTGTTTCTGTTACTATGCATGTGTTTTGATATTGTAACACATTTGTTTTATTTTTTTATTTGTGTTTTTTTTTGTGATATTCCTGTGCGAGTCCCAATAGATACTTTTTCTTCTTTCTGTCTTTTGAGATCAAATCGTCATAAAATATTTTTGGAAATATAGAGTCATTAGCGACACAATTTCCCATAAAGGTATTGGAACTACGAAAACAAGAACTATAGGTTATGACAGAAGATAGTATAAGGAACCCTTCACATAATTCGATTATCAAGGCTATCAAAACCGCCATATGTTTGATAAAAAATAGAGGTGTGACAAAATAACATGCCACTGGACATGTCCGTTAGAGTGACAAAAAGAAAAGATTTCCATCAACCTGTTGGATGTGACAGAGGCTATGCGGAAAGAAACCACCCTGTGGGGTAAGTACCCCGCAGGGTGTTTCTTTCAGCCATCGCTACTGCCGGTCGATTCTGTAAAAATCTCACCGTGAAAACTTAGGTGATGTGAGTTTGTTTTTGCTAGGAATTGACACTATTGACAGCTCACTCCACGTTCACTGCATCTAAGTTTTCACGGTAAGATTTTTACAGAATAGCATTAGCTTGGCTTGGCTTGGCTTTCATTTTGTCAGTTCAACAACATTCATTGCTTTATTTAAGTTGTTGAGCAGACAAATTACGCAATGAAGCAATGGATTAGCAATATCCTTCAAAATTATTCAGATTGTGATTAATAGTGTGTTACGCTATTAGGGTTACAGTTTTCTAATGACAAAACAGATATATCTTACCCACTACTGACCACATATCATATGAGTACATTATAAATACAATAAATAATATAGAATTGCTTACATTTACAAAATCATTGAAGCAAAACTACACGTATACGTAATGTATGTAATTGCAGGTAACAATCCAAACCGAATGCAATTAGGTTTAAATAATGATAAATATGTAAAGAAAGTAAGTAAGTAGTAGTAGTAAGTAAGTATGTATAGTTATAGTAAAATACAGTAGTGTAAAAATACATTGATAATACTGGATAATATATAGGAAGTAAATGACCGTTCCCTGAAAGGACTATAATTAGTGGCCTGCTTCCAGACCTGGACGTCTCCCAGCTGGCCAGATAATGAACTATAACTTCAGGATAAGAATACAGGCATTTAATGATACGTATATTATTTAAAAATTGCAGGACGTCCAGTTGTTAAACTATTGAACAAATTAGAGCATAAGTTCTCAACCTTATTTTGCCCACCACACACTTTGAGATATTTTTTTTTAGAACCCCCAACTTTTTTTACTTACCTTCCGTCGCGAATCTGAAACAGCTCTTGCCTAGATTATATTTAAACGTGTCATATTATAAAGTCAAAAGATAGGGTCTTCTACTGCCCCCCTGAAAGTCTCAAGCTTCCACGTTGAGAACCTATGACTTAGAACAAACCACAGGATGCGACAACAGCCACAGGCAAGATTATCATCGTAAATAAAAGAACATTTCTACGCAGCACAAGCTGTCAATAATGGTTGTAATACCAAAATACATAGATTATAAAGAATAGCGATAAAAAGCTCGTTAAAACCTCTCTCCAGGCTCTATAAAAAACAAAATTTAGTACTTATCATAAAACTAAAACTTTTACGGTAGCACGTTTTCTGGCTTGCACCTTTACGCATAATTCAGTCCGGTCCAAAGTCACCGAATTCTCGCTTGAAGGGTGAAGCGTAATTTGGCCACTACCCCTTTCGATGCAGCCGTGTTTTACAACATAACGACCAAATAAACAATTTGTCGTAAAAAGACCGTTGGTAATGGTCAGATAGCTTTATGATTTTGTTTTTTTTTTGGCTTTTGAATGTCTTGAAGGGGTGAGGTACAGATGCTAAGGTGTTACAGATATGATACGTTTTATTTTTGTAGATTGTACCCCGTTTTATGATCGATTTGTTTTATATATTTATTGTTGGTGTCAATTATTTTGTACATACGAGTACCACACACTATTTTATTACTGTTCGTATTATTAGTAATAAAAGTTATACAGGGTCAAATTTAATTAGCTAGCGGGACTTCACAGGCGTGATGGGTAAACTAAACACGATAAATAAAAAAAAAAATAATTTGATGTTTTTTTTAGATTAGTATATCTACGTCGCAATCAGTACCGCTCATATTCCAAAAATTTGTGACATGCCAGCTAGAAGCTTAATTAACTAACGATAATATTTGAAAGTAGAAATGTCAATAATAAGCTTTTTTTTGTTTTTGGCAAATGAGCTGATGCAATTATTCAGCCAGTGTCAATTACGCATCCTAAAGTAGGTGAGTACCTATTCATTTCAGTCAATACAGTAGGAAAGCAAAAAAAAAAAAACAAAAGTTTTTGTTTATTTTAAAGCACTTAAAATGATCTGCAAATCTATTAAAAGCAAAACAGTCGACACAAATCACGCCCCAGGCAAGCTTCCCCAATAAATATGGCATCCACTGTACAAGATTTACATTTTACGAATTATACTGACATAACCCTTTTATGCGAGCACAGCTAGCCAATGTGCATTTCCGTCCCAAAGCGTGCGGTTACCGCTCCGACGAAAAAATATATATGTAGAGAAGGCTCTATGGAAACACGCGAACATGCCTGTCAAGTGTATATGTACAATTGTACTCATAAAAAAGTGACCGGTTCTTTAAAAAAAAATTGCTGTTCCATATATTTTGATCGCGTAGGTATTGTACTTTTCTATGAAACTGCTGATTTTTTTTATGCTACTCTGGTACCGGTATCGCACCAAGGCTAATGGTACCGGTTTCCAAAAATATCGGTATTTCAAGCCTTGACCACAGCAGTTTACACACAATTTCCCACATTAATTTTGAGGTAATTTTCGTTCGAGAAACTGCCGTAAGTGTGTGCGATTTTGCTCGCCTTATGGAGTTGGTATTCTGTATCTCCCTATCTTGTGGTCCTAGCGTTCACCTGGCCAGATTGCGTGCAGGTGCGTCACTGCATGCGATTCACTTAACGTACGCATGCAATTTTAACGCAATAAAGGACGTATTCCTGTAATAAAACAGACTTGATGTAATAGAAATGGGGACGTAAATATTTACATAGTGTCCGTTTAGTGCGGGGTTTATGGGTATTTGTTCTAGTTTAGTGTTGAGATTTGTTTGTCAGGAATGATGTTAGGTTAGTAGGTAATTCTTGGGTAGGTGTGGCAATCATTTAGGAAGTTTACATGAATTAGCTTTAGGTACATGCATTTTTTGTAAGCTTACCCCCTTACTAATAAACGTTGTATAGCGTCTGTATAGTTACACAATGCTTTGTTTTCTTTCGAAAGTCAAATTACAAGACTGAAAGAGAGAAATCGGTGTGTAACTATTCATCTAATATGATACGTTTATTAGTAAGGGGTTTACTATTTAATGTCTATCTTACTATTTTTCTATCTTTAGTCGGATTGGCCCGAACAAGTCTGCCGCGTGTCGGATGAGCTGTGGGCTAAAGGAGCCACCGATTGGGTCCCATTCAATGCTAGGCGACTTCGCGGCAGACCGGCGAAGAAGAAGAAGGGACGAACCTGACTCCTACCAAACTGGCTCGCAATGGCAGTGTGTGATAAAGGGAAAGGGAGGCTTTTGTCTAACAGTGGGACATTACGGTCTCTTTATATACTTATTATTTTTAACCCCTCAAGGTTTTCCATTGCATACCGACTAAGTAGGTATTGTATAGAAGCAAGTTTTTCTAAGTGAACAGACAGCTGTGCTGCTGGGGAGTTTGTTGCGCCACTTCTTTCCAGCGAAAGCACTAGGAAGTGGTGAAGGGTGGCCGTTTTGGGGGACCGTCTTATGTAATTTTGAAGTTCGAAAAGGGCTGATTCTCAGCCTAATTTGAATAGGTGATCTTTGATTTTGATTTTTGACTGTCTTTTATTGTAGCTTTTCTCAATTCTTATGACACTTATCACCACCTCCGGTACGCTTATTATCGACTAACTCGCCCTGATGCCGTCATCCACGACTTGTGGGTGTTCATCATAGGCTTAGCTTACCTTTGACCATCACAGCTGTCATACTACCTAATTACGTAATACATGTAAATAAGTTTATGTCATAAACTAAAATAGAGATCCTATTACTATATTATTGTTGTCTAGACAAATGCATTGACTATTCAATAGCATCCTACGTAAACGTTGTTTATCAATCTATCAACAAACGGTAATTGTCTATGAATCTTATTTAGAAATAGCTTTGGCTACTTCATATAACTTTGGCGTCTTCTAACACAGGCGTTATCTGCTTAAAAGGAGGCGCTATTCACCAACAAAATGTAAACAAAAGTATAGTCAATAATTAAACATTTTTGTATTTTGTATATTTTTGTATTAATTGTCGTACATGCGATTTTTTACGCAAAGTAGGTAAAATGCAGCAACGTAACAAAACGTTTCAATGAAACAATAATCAACTTCTGCTACATTTTATATAAAACATTAATTACATGATCATGATATAGTTAAAATCCATAATACCAAAGATTCCGCATAAAAAAATAATCAAAATTGAAGCGCGGTGCTATTTTGAAGCTTTGGCTACTCGTCGCTAGATGGCAGCACATGGTCCTTAATAATAAAGCATCTCAAGAGTTACCATAGTAGTACAGTTTTGTTATAAGTTTAGGTATTTCTTATTTTAACGAATCTACCTACCTATGTTTACAAGATGGTTTAGTCCAACAGTGGACTATAATAGGCTGAATAAGTATATAATATGGGGTCGAGCACACGAGTGAGAGTGATGCTTTGAGGTCTGAAAACTTAAAGCAAATTAGAGTCATCATCATCATCATAATCAGCCTATAATGTTCCCACTGCTGGGACACAGGCCTCCTCTCGGTGAGAGGGAGTGGGCCGTAATCCACCACGCGGGCCCAGTGCGGGTTGGCAGATGCCACATGTCTTCGAATTTTTGGTTCTAGGACATGCCGGTTTACTTACGATGTTTTCCTTCACCGTTTTGAGAGCAGTGGTGATGAAATAATTTACACAAAGTAAAGCGTCTGTCTGGGTTCGAACCTACGACCTACAACTCGTAAGTTGCGGCCGTTACCACTTGGCCACCACTGCTCAAATTAGAGTACTTTTTGGTAAATACAATATTGTTGTATACTTAGTGCTACAATTTCATTTATTTGTTTCTATTGTGAGCAGAAAAGTAATTTAATCCTGACGAAAAATGAAACAAAATTCTTTATTGTTTCTACTCTATAAAACCTTGTGCACACTTGTGTTTGCGCGGTGTTATATTTCTTTTCATTTCAGTATTAACTAAATATCTAAAGTAATTTTAGAAACTTATTTTATAAGGAAAAGTCCAGGTAAAGTTAATTTTATAATGATTATGGTCATGGTGTTATGGGCCTTATAAAAATACCCCCTCTCTAACTACTACTGCAACAGTAGGTGCGCAATGCGGTATAATACCTGCTATGGGTGCTATTTGCACCGGTGCTTTTCGAATTGATGCTCTTAATAGAATGCCTCACTTTTTTACTGTTGGATTTTTCGTTATCAAAATGAATAAAAATGGCTAAATACCAATATAAAATCTTAGTCAAGAGGCGGTATGGGCAACTCTATATCCTTCTTCCATAAGTTTTCCAACCTAATTTTCTACTACCAGCCCAAAAAAGGCTTATTAATTTTAAACAATGCTAAATAAATATTCGGCGTAATAATATGCTAAGTAAAGGTCAAGGCTTCAGAAACAAAGTACTAAGTGGGTACTAAAGAAATAACATATTTTTTGTAATTTATTCCTCGTTATCTTATCGTGTATCTAAATCTGTTTATATAGCCTCTAAGGATTTATATCCGTATTGATTTTGGATGACAATAGGCTTTTGATGATTCTTCGTTAATTAGTAGGCAGTAAGTGAACATTGCGGTTTGTTAAATGTCACATGTCTTGGAATTTTTGGTTCTATGTGTTGATGTTTTCCTTCACCGTTTTGAGAGCAAATGGTGATGAAATTATTTACACAAAGTAAAGTGCCTGGCTGGGTTCGCAGTTCGAACCCGCGACCTACAACTGGTAAGTCGGAGCCAACCCGCACTGGGCCCGCGAAGTAGATTACAGCCCATTCCCTTTCGAAGAGAGAAGGCCTGTGTCCCAGCAGTGGGAACATTATAGGCTTATTATGCTACAAGAATATTACCAACACCTACATTTTTAAAATCCTTTTGGGGAAATACAGGCGTGATGTTAAGTTGTTATGTATGTAAGTTGTTTTTAGAGAGTCGTTGTCGTCGTTGTTTTTGTGGGGAGTGTTATGTTGAGGGAGTGCACCTGTGTCTGCGCGCGCACAATATGTGCACTATAATATCTTCCGCGCCGAGGCTAGTCTCCGTTGAGATTGGCCGCCGTGGCCGAAATACGGTCTGGAGGACTTTTATTTTTAAATTGCTTGTCATTTAATTTTTAACAAAATTCGATTGAAATTTCCAACAAAAATAAATCCCTATTTCTACTTGATATTTGTACGCCGTTAACGGCAAAACACAGAGATATCTGTACCTATTATATTTTTATCATCTATTTTTACACCTATGTTTAATAAATAAAAAACTTTGACTTCGACTTTTTTTAAGGGCATTAAAGGTAATGTCATTTTACATACATTATTTTAATAATGTCATCGAGGCAGGCTTAAGAAGGGCTAGCTTAACAATGTCGATTCATTATTTATGGATTGGCCAGAGATGGGAGCAGAAAGAGAAATGTTGAAGTTTATTACTTAATAATAGAATAGAATAGAATACTCTTTATTATGTACACCATATAAATTACAGACATACAAATAGAAACAATACAAAGGGTGACACAATGGGCGGTCTTATCGCTAAAAGCGATCTTTTAAAGACAACCTTTGGATGGATTAAAAAGGGGAAGGACAGACAAATACTGTAGGTAGTCTGTGGTGTACCATTTAGGTACATAATACAATAAATACATACATAAAGTATATTATACTAATCTAAATAAATATATACATATAATAATAAACATGAAACAGGAGCAAAGAAAATATAATGATGATGTTTAAGGGGAGAGGAAGTGCTTTTTAACCATAATTTTAAAAATGGACAAAGATTGAGCACGCCTTACCGACAATAATAATTAGGCTAATTAAAATAAAATAAGTAGACAACTACAGTGTAACAGGACTCTATCGTCTTTTATTAGTTCTATCTACACATAAGCACCACGATTCACGACAAAATCATATCACGTCTACCTAAACTTTCTTTCTTTAAATCAACAGATAACGTGTTAAAAAAAACCTTATCATCTCCACAAGTTGTTCGTAATTAAACACGGCTACCAAGGAAGTGATAACAGGCCGGATGTCGCCACGCCCCCTAGCTGTCGACGATACAAACTTGGGGTGCCAAGAAACTTTTAATTTTTGAGCAAGGAGATCGTAATTCGATGTACAACCTTTAATTAGAGACTGCGCAATTTTTATGACAGTTAATTGAGTTAAAAAAGTAAATTCTTGATTGCCTGTGGGAAGTCGACGATTTTTTTTTTGCGATTTTTGTGAATCGAATTTGCTGTTGCGCCCTGACTTTCTGAAGAAGGTATTTGAAGCGTATGTATACTCTAATTAGCAATTGTATCATTCGACAATTCCTGAATGTTGAAAAGACTTTTCTAAATTTCCTACAATTAACGCCCCTCAAACCTAAAACCATCACCTAGACTCAGAAAAAAAAAAAAAAATGACAACTATATAATCCATGTTGCTAGAGCCCTTTCCAATGATTAAAAAAAAACACCCTTTCGTGATATGAGTTCTACCTTGACATTTAAACCATTACTGTTACGAAAACACTGGAAAACACATGCACTGCTGTTGGGATGGACGTTGAAACATGTGTCGATTAATGTCTGATCGGCACGTGTCTAATCTAATTTTAAATTCCTTAACTAGTTCTAGGCCTAACCTTGACCCTTTCGCATTAAACAAGGTTGTGGTTGAAAAAGGGTAGGATTAATGGTGGTACACCTGTCCTACCGCCTACGAGGAAGCGACTAGTTATCAACGATTTTCTCGCTCAAGAAACGTACCAAACATTTGTAGGTCCCGTGTAAGAAACATTATATGGTATTAGTTGATCGCTAACTATACACACTGCCGCCGTGTACTCGTTTATCGCAGCGACAATGAGCTATCAAAGTGAGCGCTCAGCGGCGCTCGCTTGGCGCGCAGAACAATCGCTCACAGACTCATGCTTGGTACAGACAGCAGCACATCAAGCTACTACAATCTGTCAAATTTCTTTAATAGATTTTCAACTTTATTACTAAAGCATAAGGTTCAAAATTAATTGAGAAAATTTGACAGTTTCGGGTAGCTTGACGTGCTGGCGTCTGTTTATACACATACCAGTGAGTAATCGGTCGTCGTTGTCGCGCACTTGCTGCTCGTTGCTCGCCAACTCAATTTTAGTTTCTGGCTATACTAGCTTCTCGTGGGACAGGTAAAGAACCCGACGAAAAGAAATTTCCAATCAATTTTAAAACACCTCGTGTTTAAAACTAGGACCTTGAAATTGAAAAGGCAAACAAACAGAAAAAGGCTAGCCACATAGCTAGCAGTTCCACTAGAATAATCAATCTTGAATAAGTTATGGCCACGTGCAAGTGTACTAAGGCTATGTAATTTAAAATGCATCACTTCTGCCCCAAGTTTGAAATCTTTCCCAAAGATCTAGGTAAAGTTAATAAATCGAAAATGCCACTCAAGCCAGTGATTGACAGAAGAAACTATACACATGATTACATAAAATTATGAGGAAGGGTGATTTATTGATTTTCAGGTGCAATTACGGGGTTTGTTTGAAGAGCACCTCTTTTATTTGCTCAGTGTTCATGTATAGGTACTTAAGGGACTTAGATGACCTAAAGCGCGGTCACTGTCGGACTGCATAGAAAAGAAAGAGAAGCGCGATGACACAACGCTGGTGATTTATTGCAAAATATGAAGCAATTATTTAATTACAAAAAATTTGTACAACACCCATCGGTTTCTTACTAAACTTCAACTGTATATCCGACGATCCTGCATACTTATCTCTTTTGTTGACTGTACATATTATTATTTTAAATGTTAGCTTGTATTATGTAAATATTATCTTGATTAATAAATTAATTAACTCAAAAAGTTCATATGAATTGAGGTCACATTGGCACTTGTCCAGATTTGAACCCACAATCTCGTGCATAAGAGGCGAGGCCTTAAACACTAGGTCATTACGACATGGAGAGAGATTCTTTGGTTATTACAAAGCACATTTACTCTATAATATCCAAAAGAAAACAAAAGTTAACATGGAACTTATGTCATTATTCAAGTGAATTAACCATTACAAGTCCAGAAATTGTGCACAACATGAATCTCTTCATCTCACCGGCGATCAATCAACACGGCTGACCTTTGCGAAACTGCGTCAGTTTACGTTATTATGCCTTTATTTATAGATTAAACACCACTTATCTTGGTTTCTGCGTTTTTTGTCAAGGGCCTGTGTTTTAAAATAGCTTAATAACTTTTTAAAGAGGTGCTTCTTTTCATTTGGTGGTAAATTAGAGTAAGTTTCTTAAGAGTAAACTAGTCGCGAGCTCGAACTCACTGGTGGTCATGGTCAAAAAGCACGCTGTCTCTGAACAACGAAGTCTAGTTCTCACGCACAGAAACAACGTTCCGAACTGATTGGCGCGTAAAAAAATTCGAAAAGTGCTTCGGAAAATAGAGTTTTATGAAAAAATCACTGCATAAATCAATTACAAATAAAGTTTATTGAACTCTTCAATAACTGAGCTTTGTCGGTATGGACTTGGTTTTGATTTTACAGTTCTTTTATTGTTATTTACACCCAAAGTTACGCTAAAAATAGCAAGAAAAACGAATCTTTGTTGGCTCATAACTTTTTAATGGCAAAAAGCCATTTTACTATTCTGTCTCCGTACAGACAACATTAATAATAAGACAAAATGATATCATGTTTAACTTTGGATGCATAATGTCAAACAGTGGAGTAATACTCTCCCGAAATTTGTATGGAAAAAATATCGACTGTGGACCTTAGGGTCGAATCAACCATATAATTTGTGTCTCGTCCTTGAGACACAAATTCATAATGATCATAATGTGACATCATAATTTGAAATGGAAAAATCTCAACTAACTTTTGGAGGGCACTGTAAACGTTCTCTTTAAAATAAGAGCCAACAAAATCATGATCGCCTCAGCCAAAAGACGGCAACCGCTTTTGCCCAGGAACAGCAACATAATCAGTCAATAATTGTGCCCATGTGCTTCTGAGCTATGTCTACAAGCTGTTTTCGAGAGTCATCACGAACCGTCTCGCGCGCAGGTTTGACGACTTCCAGCCTCCCGAACAAGCCGGATTCCGTAAAGGCTTTAGCACCGTAGATTACATACATACGCTGCGACAGGTTATACAGAAGACCGAAGAATATAACCGGCCTCTCTGCTTAGCGTTCGTGCTGCAGTCTCTTCAACGGTGCCAGATCGACTATCGGTACATCGAGGTGCTGAAGTGTTTGTACGAAAACGCCACTATGTCAGTCCGACTCCAGGATCAGACCTCGAAACCTATCCTTCTGCAGCGAGGTGTAAGACAGGGAGACGTTATCTCTCCGAAACTGTTCACCGCTGCACTGGAGGATGTCTTTAAGGTTCTGGACTGGAAAGGGGCTGGCATCAACATCAACGGCGAGTACATAACTCACCTTCGGATTGCCGACGAAATCGTAGTCATGGCTGAGACTATGGAGGACCTCAGTACAGTCACCCAAAAGGCAATGGAGAGGGCTATGCTTGGAGTTTCCCTGCGTGATCGAATCAGGAATGAGGAGATCCGTAGGAGAACCAATGAAACCGACATAGCCCGAAGAATTGCCAAACTTAAGTGGCAGTGGGCAGGGCACATTGCTCGCAGAACAGATGGCCGATGGGGCCGAAAGGTTCTGGAGTGGCGACCACGTACCGGAAGACGTAGCGTTGGAAGGCCTCCCACAAGGTGGACCAACGACCTTGTGCCTGCAGGAACCCGTTGGATACGAGAAGCACAGAACCGGTCGAAGTGGAAGTGCTTGGGGGAGGCCTATGTCCAGCAGTGGACGTCTTTTGGCTGAAATGATGATGATAATGAATGTGTGCACTACTGGGACACAGGCTTCCTCTTTTCGAGAGGGAGTGGGCAATACTCTACCACGCGGGCCCAGTGCGGGTTGGTAGATGTCACATGTCTTAGAATTTTTGGCCAATCACAGGTACTTATGAATTGTCAAGGAGTCAGTCAGCCAGAAAGATGAAGCTAGTTGCCCATTCCAAAGCGTAGGTATGGATGGATGGATCATCAGTGATTGTGACGTCATAGTAGATAGTCAAAAACGGCACACTTGGTTTTCATACAGATCGTGATACTATCTAGGTCTATCTATATCTGTGATCACCACAATCGAAATAATAATGTTATTTGAGTTGAATTTTTAAACAGACCTTTTGTTTATTCGTGTACTAATAAGAAAACAGTCTTCTTTTTATACTTCGGTGTTACTTTGTCATTATAATTTCGCTCAGTAGGTGGGCCTGTCGGCGTTGTCGGGATCCTTATTGAGGACATACATGGTGCAGATGTGACATTCAGGGCACTAGATCAAGTGTGGGACTGGGAGTGTTTGTCCTGGATATGATGTATTTATAATTACAGTTGGTACTATTTAGTACCAAATGTTTAGTCTCGCGATGTAGGTAGGTATTATGAATCATAATAAATGGCGAAGACACTCAGTGTTTTCTTTTTTTCGCTGAACTACGTAGGTACCTATAAATAATCAAAGAGATTGGGATTGTATTGATTGGTATTTCAGCATGGACAAAAAAAATAACTGAAAAATCCTTCACCAATGGGATTTGATACGATTAACTTAACAATTTACTGTCCATTAAGATTCATAATGTTATCCTTTTATAATTCTGCCAAAATGGCCTTTTTAGGCCCCCAGATTGTATTTCTAACAAACATACCTGCTGTGGAAGTAGGTACCCGTAAATAATAACAAAAATCACTGAACAAAAATTAACTTCCCATCCCAAAAAGCTAAAGTCGACTCCCAGTTTAACGAGCACCATAATTGCGTAACACACTTTCAATCTGAATCATTTTGATGGATATTGCTAATCCAATGCTTCACATATTCGAAAAATTAGTCTGCTCAAAATGTTGATAACGCAATGAATGTTAATGAACTGTCAAAATGAAACCCATAGCTACTGATAGAGTGTAACGCCATTAACCCGCTGTTGTGGACTAGACTATTACTGATATACCTACATGTGTGTGTGCCTGTCTTCGAACTTCCGATTCCCATAATTTATTGGTGTTTTTATGACAATTGAATCGTATGACATTGAATGTTTGAAGCCCATATTCAGGGGCTATCATAAAGATGGTAGATACCTATACCTATTACCTGTTTCAAGTTCATAATCGATCGGTCAGCAACCTGTCATTGCTAAGCCCTAATAATCTACGCCAGGTGATACCATAGATTTCTTCGTAAATTTATAATAATATCTCCAAATTCCCAAATAAATAATAATTGTCAAAACACGCATAGTAGCATGTCGGCAAATAGTGGTGTTTGCATTTTGATAGGTATGTTTATCGATAGACAGATATAGTTTATATGGATATCGGGTCACCGACGACCTGCGCGAATTTGGTTATCGTTAGCACTGAACTTTATTTCTATGTGGGTAATATTTTGCGATATTTTTCCGTTGATTTGGGTTAGAAACTTCAAAGAAAGATTTAATAAAAATTACAGTCTCGTATTGATACAGAAGTTGAGGGGTGGAACGTTCATTGGTCAAGTTTTGGTGCTTTTTTACTACCTACTTGAGCAATTCGACCCAGAGAAATCAGAAAGGCAATTGCCATATTTTTATAATCACAGTCTCACAATTTCAAAAATACCTCGAATTTATCTATTTTGAGAAGATTTTGAGATGGATTGTTGCTGAGATGAGATTGTGATTAGATTTTGAACGTTATTAATTATGGGAAATGGCCTGCAGGTCAGATGCAGAGTACGTTCAGTTCAAGCGATTCCAGTACAATCCTCAAAATGCTGCCACGATTTCATTCTTTGAAGACTGATTTACGGCAACTTTCTATTACCATATCTATAATTCTTCGTTTATAATATTTCTAATATTGTATATGCGTGTGCATGCGACGTGCATGTAAAAATTAAGAGAGTCACCTTTCTTCTTTTTTACATGCACGTCGTGTATCTCTGTGAAAATCAAATTTTTATTCGCCAAGTACTTAGGTACCTGCCTCAAATTCACCTCAACAATCTAATAGGAGTTTGAACCCACGACCTTGCTTGCTATCACCCGTCAACTTCCTGATCATCACCATATCACCATCATCATCTGCCTAGCCTTTTCCCAACTATGTTGGTGTCGGCTTCCAGTCCAACCCGATACAGCCGAATACCAGTATTTTACATGGAGCGACTGCCTATCTGACCTCCACAACCCAGTTACTGGGTACCTAACACTATCGCGTTACCTCTTGGTAAGACGGGTTGTCAGACTTTCGGGCTTCTGACGACCCGTAACGACTGTCAAAGATCTAAGATGTCAATCTTAGCCGGTACCAACGGCTTAACGTGTTTCCGAGGCACGGAGGGGTCTCGGTATGTAAAAATGGTCACCCATCCACGGACCGACCGCGGCAAGCGTAGCTTAACCTGATCGAGCGACCCGTGCGGCTGTTATTACTTAGCCACGAGCCCGTCCCGTCAACTTCCCTATAATTGTGGCATAACATAATTAGGTATGATATCTAAGTTAGTTCCACTTTTTACACTTTCACTATAACCTTAAGGCCCTGGGAATCTAATTAGGAGAATAAAATTATAATTATGCACGCGATTGAATGAGGGTAAAAGCTGAGTAAAAGGCAATTGTATGACGTGTTTACAATAATTAATTACACTAATATGGAAATGTTGGAAATTATGTGAATCCGTAAAGTTAATTCATTGAAGTACTTACAGTAATAAGCTTTTAGGAAGGTATATCTAATAATAACCTGAAATATCTTCTGGTATTGGTCGTAAGAGGCGGCTAAGTCTAAATTTTACTTAATCAGACTCCGGGGCCTTAAAGGACCTAAACGCAAAAACGCAAGTTTTAGAAACAATAAAAGTATAATAATGATCGAATAAAGTAAACAAAATGAGAAAAATATATGATATTCTTCAGGATCTAAGCTAGGTAGGTAGTGTATTATGAAAACATAATACAACTAATTTGATACGATAGAAAAAAATCTTTTTACAATATAAACCATTACTAATATACCTACATACAATCATTCTGATCTACATAATTATTCCTTCGAAAGACATAAATTCATAACTCAAGACCACAAGTCACAAAACATGTAACCGATGTTCTTTTTTTACTGACTAAAAGAGAACTCATCCAAACCTTGGTAGCTCAGCGAATTTCATGAATTGTTTCCGCAAGATTACCGCAAATCCTAACATTCTTGCGCCAACAATCTCTCAAAGTCTTCGCGTGCTGCCCGTCACTGTATGCAGCAGCGTAATTATAACAAGCGTTGTGTGAAACGCGATTTTCCCAGCAGATGTCGCGATAATCGCCACGCCAAGCATCGCGTGCGCGCGTGCAGAGGAACGGTCTACATCTAGCGGGACAATTAGTCGCTACGGATGGATCTGGTTGTTTAGTGATTTTGACTTGTAATTAAGTATTGAAACAGCTTACTAGATAGGATCTAGTAAGCTGTTTCCATTCAAAGATGCTTTCTAAAAGAGGGAGGGTAATAGGTAGGTACGTTACAGTAAAAGACAGTCAATTTAATAATAAAAAGTCAATAAATAAGCACGTTTCCGGATGATGAAAAAATTGATTGGTCTTTGTGACAATGGTTTGGCCATGCACACTAAGGGAGCCTTGCTGATCCGTGGTGTGGACTTGAGAACCAAACAAAAGTTTAATGAGCCTGAAGCTTCACTCTTCAGTTCATACTGGAATATAGCAATCTCCTTGATATGAAATAGGAGAGTAGATAGTTGTGTTGGCTCAACAAGTTCATTCACAATTAATATTTATGTCTCCTTTGCTTTTATGTTTAGGCAAACCTATAGCTAATTGGAACTAGGTATTTGTCTATTTATTTTGTTTTTTATTTCTTACTGTGCTATTTATATCTCATCGTATACTGCACCGGTTGACGTCATCACGTCAAAGCCGGCTGTCGATGAAAACTGGGGCTCGGTCTCGCAAAGGGTCGTAGCATTATGCTGAGCGATGGCCGTTTTGCGTGGATGTGACGCTTATTTTCCCCCAACCTGTTCTTTTTGCGTTTTTTCTCTGCGTCATGTTCGTCGCAAATAATGTATTTTCTTTCTTTCTAACTGTGAAAAAGTGGAAAGATATCAGAAAATAATAACTTCCCAAAAGATTAATCCGACTGATAAGATTCACTACACCAACATTCTTGCAAGTATCAATTAGAGACCTGGCCATAGTGATTAACGAATTTTACCGGGCCTTCGACCGGAACCAATGTTGCCAATAAAAACCCTCGGAATCCGTATGCCTATCAGTTCAGGATAATCTGGCAACACTGGTCGCAGTCTGTTAAGTGGTAAACGAACCTTGAATATGCAATGTGCATACTTATCTAATTAGTCTCTTCCTTTTTGTATGCAAAATTGTTTTTATAGCCGTTATCGAGTAACTTTACATATCAAATTAAGCTGTTGACGTGTGTGTAATCTTGAATACTGAATGGCAGATTCTGATGTGGTTTTTGTGCGAGCGTCTCCATTTTGATTTAGGCAGAATTATGTATGTTTTAGAGCAAGCAGTGGTGGAACAGTGGTTAACGGCTCCGACTTACGAGGTCGTGGGTTCGAACTCAGTAAGGCGCTTTACTTAGTATGAATTAGTTACCACTGCTTCTAAAGCCGGTGAAGAAAAACATCGTGAGGAAACTGGCATGTCCTAGAACCAAAAATTCAAAGACATGTGGCATCTGCCAACCACCCGCACTGGGCCCGCGTGGTGGATTACAGCCCACTCCCTCATATATAGGTATATAGTAAAGAAGCAACTTTTATTTTTTATGTCGACGGCTTGAACTAGTCGGTAGTTTTATTTATTTATTGAAATAGACGATGATATATACCGAAAACGAGTGTATAATTTCGTGAACAGACCTTTGGGCGTACTAGATATTATGAAAAAACTGGTATTTATTTAAAATTAAGATATTTAAATTCTTTAATAAATTATCATACTCCAGGAGTTATTTATTTACGCCCAAAGATGCGTCAAAATATGGAACTTTAATTTCGGAAGTCGGTGTCAAATAACGAAAATACGGCACCAACGACACTGACTTCCGAAATTAAAGTTATTTTTCACTTTGTAGTGTTTTTTTCGGAAGTTGGTTGTTTTTTCTGTATTTTTATTACCTTTATCGTAACATAACTCGCAAAAAATATTAGAATGAATTTGAAGAGCAATAAAGATAGTGTTAGTACGTTCAAACATGGTGTAGAAAACACCATCTATTGCTATCTACCACTATCGTAGACGTCACTTCCGATGTCCGTAAAATTATAATATTATGCCTTATAATTGGGCCAACAGTTTGCGTCAAAGATTGGCGCCCAACCCTATCGAACTTCAGATAATTTTAAGTCATAAATTATGAACGTGAGTGTACCCATGTATGTGCTAGGTTCAGTCAGTTCGTAGAAAAATATTTGAATTACGACTACGTAATTCAAATATTTAAACAACTACTAAGTTGTAAAGGTAAGTTTCTGAAAGTTTGTGAAAATCATAACAATACCTATACCACACTTATGTACCTACTGGTCTAGGATTTATAAGATGGGTTACTCCCTAAGTACCCCGAACCCCTAGGGCCGGGCGTCCCGGAGAACACCGAATACGATAAATATGATTACATTTCTTTTTTTTTTTACGGTTCCGTACCCAAAGGGTAAAAACGGGACCCTATTACTAAGACTCCACTGTCCGTCTGTCTGTCTGTCACCAGGCTGTATCTCATGAACCGTGATAGATAGACAGTTGAAATTTTCACAGATGATGTATTTTAACACTAACAAATACTAAAAACAGAATATAATAAATATTTAAGGGGGGCTCCCATACAACAAACGTGTTTTTTTTTTCGGCGTTTTTGCCTTGTGGTACGGAACCCTTCGTGTGCGAGTCCGACTCACACTTGGCCAGTTTTTTTCTATTGTTTTCAACTTGTACGGTCGACATAAAAAGTGCTTTTTATGTGTTTGAAATACGACGAAAGTAGTTTATTTGAAATTTTGTACAATGTCGAATCATAGTTTCTTCACACGTGCCTATGAGTGGTACAAAGCGTTCAAAAGCGGTCGAGAAATTTAGACACAGTTGTTCCATCGTGAATCCCAAAGCTTATCTTTTTGTTTTGATGATCTGAGTAAAGACGGCACTTTTTTTTCAGTGTCAAGGAATTGCACGCCCTCACCACCGCCTGTAATGTACCTAACAGTTCCGTCGAAAGTAAGGTGAAGTGCTTGAGGAGAGCTGTCAATAGTGTCAATCTCCAGCGCGACGTGGATCACTTCATCTTACTTTTCACGATAAGATTTATACAAAATATATCGGCTGATCCGAGCATTACATCAGTGAGTGAGGAGAACCGAGGTAACGTTATTTAGTAACGCTCAAAATCGAATCTTGAATTGTTACATTACAGGTGAGTACTCTCGGTGAGGGGCTTGTGACTACGTAATAACAGCCGCACGGGTCGATCGATCAGGTTAAGCTACGCTTTCCGCGGTTGGTCCGTGGATGGGTGACCATCTTTACATACCAAGATCCCTCCGTGTCTCGGTTGGTTTCGGCTGTCATTTGTGAATTTTTGACAGTCGTTACGGGACGTCAGAAGCCCGAAAGTCTGACCACCAGTCTTACCAAGGGGTATCGTATTACCCAGTAACTGGGTTGTGGAGTTCAGATAGGCAGTCGCTCCATGTAAAATACTAGTACTTAGCTGTATCCGGTAAGGCTGGAAGCCGACCCCAACATAGTTGGGAAAAGGCTAAGCAGATGATGATTCTGTTGAAGCTCGTTAAGAAACGTAAATCCCATCGTCCATGGATATAAGAATTTCCAAATAGAAAAAAGCTGGCGTCGAGTAATATTTTTAGCAGATAAGAAGCTATATATTCTTACATCATTTTTAAACTTTGTAAAACATAATGTACGTAATACTAAAACGCTGCCTTATCAACCTGCCAAACACATTGAGATGTCACCCATATTTGGTCAGGTGCGTATGACTGCGCCCGCGCTTCCGGCATGCGCTAGGTCGCTTGATCAAACAATAGTCGTTCACTGATTAATTGGTTTATTTGTTCATATTGTAGTCATTGTGTGGACGTGAGAATTCAATTAGGGATAATAATCTTTTTATTTTCCAAATTGTGACAGGTCGTGGGTTTGAAACCTTATTTAGCTATTCCGTGGTTTGAACCCAGGCAGGGCAGGCGTGCACTTTACAATTTGTTTCAACTCCACTACCCCAATAACGTTGAAGGAAATCATTGTAAGCAAACTGGCATGTCCTTGACCATAAAATCGATGACATGTGACATCCACCTACCCGCACTAGGCCCGCATGGTGGATAACGGCCCGCTCCTTCTCAACGAGTCGAGGCTCAGGGTAATGGGCACATTAGGTCTAAGTCTCAACAGCAACATTATTAGCTAAATATGTGATGTCTTGAACCAATAAAAAAGAAGATCAGAATCAAAATCAAAAGCCATTTATTCAAAAAAAGAGAGGTATTCCACACAGAGCACTGATTTCAACCGCACTTGGACGAACAGCACCTGAGCACTTCCACTAACCGCACTGAAAGAAAATTTTGTAACGTGCGGTTCGGTGGAACAATTTATCGTTATCGATAAGGCTGAGGATCAGCACTTTTCGATCTTCAAAATCACATAAGACGCCCACCCTTCACCACTTCCTAGTACTTACGATGGCTGGATTGGAAGAAAGTAGAAAACGTACTGCACTGACTCCAAATATATTTGGAACTACCAGCGCCCTGTGGTTTCACCCGCATAAGTGTTGATCCCGTGGGAATATCGGGATAAAAAGTATCTTATGTATTATTCTGATGTATAAGCTATATTACTGTAAAGTTTTATCCAAATCCGTTCAGTAGTTTTTGCGTGAAAGAGTAATAAGCATCCATCCATCCATCCTCACGAACTTTCACGTTTATAATGTTAGTAGGATAGGAAGCTGGATAAGGTTAGGAGGATGTTAATGACACTATTAATAACCGATAATATCCAAAAGTGAACTTTAACAGCCATCCTGTCATACTTAGCAGTAATTTAGCAGAAGTACCCTCTCCAAGTATTACGAGCCCGGAAGAGAAAAACTTGACGTTTACATACACGGAATGCGGAGCAGCTGAGCGGGACGCTAAATGTTAACGATGTCTCATATTCACGTCAATTTATTGAATCAAACTGGTTTCAGGATTATGCGTTTAACTTGACTTGCTGTATTTATATGTTTTGAGTACCGTTTCCCACGGATTTGTGGAGGTGTGTTGGTAAATTTCGCAGTAGGTACTGCGGTGCTGTAAAAATCTCACCGTGAAAACTTAGTGAAGTGAACGTGGAGTGAGCTGTCAATAGTGTCAATTCCTAGCAAAAACAAGCTCACTTCACCTAAGTTTTCACGGTGAGATTTTTACATAATCGACCGGCAGTAAGTATTTTCATCTCACTCAGAAGCGATGCGACGACCTTGTGAAGGCCGCAGGAACCCGTTGGATGCGAGAAGCACAGAACCGGTCGAAGTGGAAGTGCTTGGGGGAGGCCTGTGTCCAGCAGTGGACGTCTTTCGGCTGAAATGATGATGATGATGAAAAGCGATGCGCGCTTTACTCGTGTTTACCAAGTGTACAAACTCGCTGTGAATGTGTGCGTGAACACGAGTAGCGTCAGCATACCTATCACACACAGACACATCACCACAGCGAGTTTGGTAACTTGGTTAACACAAGTAAAGATTTTGACGGCACGCGATTGACTGTTGCGCTGCTTGTCGCGGGTTCGATTCCCGCACGGAACAAATATTTGTATGACCTACAAGTAGTTGTTCCGAGTCTGGCTGTGAATTTAAATGTTTGTAAACGCACACACAATACAGGAGAAATTCCTAGTGTGGGGCAACGTTTTTATGTAAAAAAAAAAAGCGCGTGTCGCTTTGTGAGATAAAAATAGTATAGCAGTCTGTCTAGTGAAATGTGGGTATGTTCTTACACTTCCGTCTATCTTATCTCCTGTAAAGCTGATAAAAACTTTTACGAGACCCACGAAAAGAGGGAATTTAACTATTGTCGATTACCATTAGAGTCTAACTGAAGCGCCGAACACAATAGGGAGAAATTTTAGTTATTTAAATATTTAGGAACGTACCTAGTTCCCTCACTAACTCAATTTTAAACTCCATGTTCTAGATTGTCAGTTTACAACTTCAGACACTCCAGTGTTACTTCATCACAACTTCAAAAGGTGTCTAGGTGTAGTTCTCGTGTCTAGTGTAAGCCCCTAACGGACCTATTTATAGGTGCTATGTATTCACGACCCGAGTTGACACGAATGGCATCCGACTCGATTCGTCGCATCTACTAGATCTAGACAAAATTACCCTGTTTGTGTTTTTATAGACCCTGTACACACGGGCAATTATAAATCATCCTGTAGGTTACTGGGAATGGTGTTGCCAAGTATTGTGGAAGGATAGTTCTAATTTCAAAAATGTTATATTGATATGTGGTTATGGAACACTGACCTCTATTAAACACTTGTATAATACAGTCAGTGGTATGGAAGTATGGAATTTATTTGTGGCCAGTGATAAAAGATTATGTAGGAGTTATTGAACCTTTTTTTTAAGTGGTAGAGAAGGGACAAAGTCATGTTAGATTAATACGAATATTATGTATGCTATCTTTTTAAATAAAACACACCATGTTTTAAATTACTTTACCGGTCTAATAAATGTACCACATAATAATTTAATATAAAAACCCCTTAATAGGCGTGGCAACACAACTTTGTAAAGTCATTTGGATGCGAGCGGCGTCTGAGCATCGCACGATTCCCATATTAACGACGAACTAAAATACTCGTGTACAAAGTAAATTAAAATATGCAACGCATTCAATGAAAAAACTGTATCGGATGGTACAATGTGTATCGTAATGGTCAAGTGCGAGTTGTGATGTTGCGACATGGACATTTTGTATGCGATCTTTTCATCTTCGAGCTAGAGTTCTAGTTGTAATATTCTCAAACATGCTATGTCCTGATGATGTCGATCCGATAATCTTCCCCCCAAACTTTACGAAGGAGCTTACATACTGAAATGGTACAGATCTACCTTCGATTTCGATTAAGCTACATTGGTATATTGTAAGGCCATATTGTTGTAGCGTAAACATGAGTGATTATACCACCCTTAAAAGTCCACTCGATTTCAAACAGTAGGTGTCGTCAATATTATGGCAAAAGGAATAAGTTGAGATGATATGCAGCGTCCTCTTACAGAAATCACACATTCGTATGTCAAGCATATTGTTATGGCAAATTATTTTGACAGTTAGCAGTCATTGGGAGCACCGTGTTCAGCAGTAAACTATGATCTTGATAGAGTTTCGAAAGTGTCGCAAACCTTAGAAGCAGAGTACCTAATAGGTTCAGACAAGTAAGAAGTCCATCTAGGTTCTACCTCCTCCCCAACTAACCCTAAAACACCGAGCATCAACAGCAACAATCAATAAAAATATAAATAGGAAACACATTCGTAACCGTCCATGACAACACATCTCTTTAAAACAATTACTACTTACATTCAGTATTCTTAACACAATTAATCAATCGTTGTGTAATACTATAAAGCGGCTGCATCGCTTTCTTGATATGTATCGTCTACTCGACGTAATAATTAGGCTAGTTGTGCAGCGTAAAGCGCATTCGTCACGTGTTGAGATGCGCGAAGAGAAGTTTATAGTAGTGGTGGATGTCGATCAAAATAATATCGATAGTTTGTTTTATTTCGACAAATAATCTGAATATTCTTAAATGATTAAGGATTCGTGAAATTAACAACTCAATAAAGCCTGCAAGATCACTATTACATAATTAGAGATTTTGAAATACAAGCAACCCGAAACTGTCAAATTTTCCCAATCAACTTTGAACCTTATGCTTTAGCGATAAAGTTGGAAATATTAACCTTTTGACCGCCACACGTCCAAAAATGTAAAACGTGCCCTCGGCGTCAGTCTGTCTGTCTGTCAATATATTCGAACCGTGGCGTGCTGGGCACATTTTGGTTTGTCATCTATACATGACTGTGGCGGTCAAAAGGTTAAAGAAATTTAACAGATTGTAGTAGCTTGATGTGCCTGTACATAGACTGTCTTTAAAATAGATTATTTCATAAATCTCTTATTTAATCTTCTTCTTGGGAATCATGTTTTTGAAGTAAATAGTGTAATGTTCGGATCTTATTTGCAAAAACAATGACAAAAATAAGACCTAAATTTTTCTGTGAACGAAATGCAAATCGCTCGACATATTTATTGGATGTCCTTAAGAATCGTCTAGAATTGTGTGATGTGTATGTAAATCACAGATGTAAATCAGAAACAACAAAAATTTTCGTCGAATCTACAATTTATAGTAGTATCACGTAAAATACTACTCTGTTTACATACAAAAGTACAGACGCCAGCACATCAAGCTACCCGAGACTGTCAAATTTTCCCAATCAACTTTGAACCTTATGTTTAAACGATAAAGTTGAAAATCTATCAAAGAAATTTGACAGATTGTAGTAGCTTGATGTGCTGGCGTCTGTACTTCCCTTGTCGTCTTGGTTTTTGTGTTAACGTGTTTCTTACAATAATTTATGTCGGTTCTTATTTTTATATTACCTTTATACTTATTCATGATTTTATTATGATAAAAACGTTTCTGCGTGGGTGTCACAGAAAGAATTATCGCTAGGCAAATGACATTGTCAGTGCATTTAGGCTTTTGAAGTAATCAAGTATTCACCATTGAAATAGTTCACCTTTTTTCATTTTATTTCTGATTAGAAAACTTACAGTTTTCCTCTATTACAATTTCTATCGACATCATCATTATAACATCACTACTCTGCATCTGTGTCAGATGTGCGGCAGGTGGCGCGCACGCAGGTGAACGCCATACTAGGCGCACAGCCTTGCCCGGTCCCGCCAAAATCTTGCGGCGGTCTTACAAGACGCTATTGTTTACTAGACAGGCATCATGCTCCAAGAGTATGATATCTAGAACTTACCAAACCTGTCTTTTCATCAAGCTAATTCTGGCTAAGGTCCTTGGAGAGTTATATTGAAGCGTCTAATGATAAATTCTGTAAATACATATTTGTTATGGTCGCGAATCATATTTAGATCACCATAAAACCTGGCACTGACCTGCAAATTGCAATATACATTCATGCTGCATGTGCTGTCCAGTAAGTGTCTTCTTACTACTTTCTCTTCAGGAAGCTCTATCTTATATCACGTTATTTGTTGTGTTTCTGGCTTTCCAAGGAGGGACGAGTGTATGACTGCAGTTGTTGATTGGCTTACGTAACCTATATTTAAAAGCTTCGCGTTTCGTGTTTATTATGGGCTAAAGCGCACGAGGCTTTTAATCATTTGCTTTGATACTACTCACTACTACTCAAACACAAGCTTTAGTATTGGCATCTTGCAGTGTTGAAACATGACTTCTGATAAAATATTTTTCATCCCTCACGTGGATAATCTAGAGTTGTAGACTCGTGTTTTGTATGACCAGAAAGGGGGTTCCTAACTTTTCGAACTCTCTTTTAAATTATACATGGTATGATGGTATTAATAATACTTAGTAGTGTGATAATATAACAAATGTCCCTAAACACTCATAATGAATGAACTGTGAGCACGTGCATTCAGCTTCAAGTAACACGTTTTCAGAAAGCACGTGCTTACAACTCACACAACACTTGTCAGCCTCGCTACGTACCACCTTGCTGGCTACCTAATATTTTTACCACGACATAAGCTTTTCTTACAATAATAAAAAATAATAATATCTAGAAATATTACTAGTAGTTACATTTAATAAACTAAAGTCGTTTTTCGTGTCTGTCTGTGTCACCGCGTTGTTCTTCTGAAGTAAGCAACGGATTTTGATGCGGTTTCACCATCATTACCTACGTCTGATTTTTCAGTCGACAGATATTTTTTATTCGTGGAATAAAATTGACGTCTGACAGTTTTTGTATGGAAGAACTGTCAAAAATTCAAAATTATTTCTCCGATAAAATTATCTGGCGTTGGAAAAATCAGCCCTTTTATTCTAGAATGCTTACCTATCCTACTACTAATATTATATTATAATATTATAAACGCGAAAGTTGTGAGGATGGATAGATGAATGTTTGTTACTCTTTCACGCAAAATCTACTGAACGGATTTTGATGAAACTTTCCAGTAATAAAGCTTATACATTAAAATAACACATAGGATACTTTTTATTACGATTTTCACACGGGATCTACACTTATGTGGATGAAACCGCGGGGCGCTGCTAATGTGTATCTATACTTACAAATAATAAAGAAATCTCGATGTCGGTTACGTTGTAAAAACCGTGTCAAACAGGGGCGGGTCGTTAGTTGGTTATAATGATTGAATGACACGTTAGCGATTGTTATAGTTATTATAACTATAATAATCGCTAACCTGTGTTGCTAAAAATAGCGCTAAGGACACACTATCTCGTTCCTAGACGGCTAAGGGATTATGTCAGGTGCTTAGGAAGCAACACCTGTGCAATAAATAAATGAAAATATTAACTTGAGAATACCTGATTTGCATCCTCCCTTTTAGTCCTAAAATAGCGTACTTATCAATAAGAAGGGATAAAGTTGATAAGTTCCTTAGCAACTCTATCTCGAAAAATCGGTACTTAATCGGAAAACATTAATGAAATTTGGTGGTACAGACGCCAGCACATCAAGCTACTACAATCTGTCAAATTTCTTTAATAGATTTTCAACTTAATCACTAAAGCATAAGGTTTAAAGTTGATTGAGAAAATTTTACAGTTTCGGGTAGCTTAATGTGCTGGTCTCTGTACAAACATATTTATAGTGTTTGAGCTATCAACCATGACATTTTTTTTGTATATTTTTTTCTGTTTTGCCTATACTGTTCCACTGTTAGGCAATGGCCTCCCCTAAGTCCTTCCAGGAACTCTTTTCCCGCGCCACCTCGAACCAGCCCTCGCTGTACGAGTCCAGGTCATCTCGCCACCGCTTTCTGGGCCCACCTTGGCCGCGCTGTCCATCTTCAGGCACCCATGGTGTGTAGACTTAAGAAGAAATGTGGGTGGTCTTTTCTCCATAGAAACGCTGTCGCCTGTTTTCTTTCTGGTTAATGACCATAAAGCAATGATTTTTTACAGAATAATAAATATTTAACTACTTGTATGTCCCTATGTTTTCCTTTTCTCATACATTATTTTTATAAGCACTAGAACCCTCAAAAAAATGCTCAAAATTGCCGATTTAAACCGCTGTCAACAGAGGCCTAGTATACAAATTTGACAACTATTAATGAAAAAAAGAAAAACATAGGGACACAGTATATCCTTCTTGTTCAGTTAATGAAATATCTTTTAAATTGATCCAATATTGGAGGAGGAAACAGGCGAGAGCCATACCTCGAATTCTG
Organism: Oligia fasciuncula; assembly: GCA_963082905.1. Lineage (NCBI taxonomy): Eukaryota > Metazoa > Arthropoda > Insecta > Lepidoptera > Noctuidae > Oligia > Oligia fasciuncula. Next base: position 10,085,618 of record OY720407.1, read on the forward strand.
ACTTTAGACTTAGGCTTTTTCAAAAGTCTCAACGACCCCATTTTCTCTTAAGCGCAACGGTCATCGTGCATGCGGCTTATTTGACATGTTATCAAAAGACAACTATCTCTTTCTAAAACCGTTTTAATTCTCAAACACGTCCAATGTGTCTTTCTTTTGTTTTTCTTACCATAAATCATATAAAACCACACATGACTCTTTTGTCATTTCCAAACAGATTTTCACAACATAATGTAACTTTTATTGTACTAAGAAGTAATTACAGACTATATAAGTAATTGTTAAGAGGAAGTAATAACATTCATCAGTTTCAATTTCCTGCAATTTTACGATTATTGCCAAAACTCTCGTCATCATTATATTTAATCTTTTATGTTTGGACAGGATGTAATATTGATTTTATACGTTGATGAGAAATTGATCGTGTCTTGACTTTGAGCGACTGTTTCTCCACTTCCCATGACTGTTGTTGAATGAGACCGCTAGTACCTACTCGTAGAATTTATATTACAAACTAGCTAATGCGGCGCAATGTCTTTTTCTTTTATTTTAGAACCTTCTCCGGCGCGCACGCAACAACTCACCAAAGTCTCGTCACAATCGGTCGAGCCATTTTCGAGTTAGCGAGACTAACGCACGGCAATTGATTTTTAATATTTAGGTACAGTAGGTGGTCAAAAAGTCGTGGATCAAACGAAATAGGGAGATAAAGATAAAGAAGAGAAGTATAGAAGAAAAAGACGCCGAATCCAAATAAATTGGGATGAGGGCAGGAGAATGACGATATTAGAAGATAGATAGGTCCCAATAAGACCTAGGATTGTGAGCTTATAATATGGACGGATGAGATGTTGGGACATTGGCATTCTATGACATTTTCAAGCCAGCAGTGAAAGAGCAACGCTACACGGATTAAATAGATAGTAAATAATATATGATCCAAAATTTAGCTTTCAAGGTATTTATTTAAGAAAATTTAATAACTATCTATAGAAAATCTTGATTATAGCTGCTCTAAAATAGAGAAAGTAAAAAAGTACTTAATATAAAAGCAAGGAAAATTTAAATTCTAATTAATTTTTCACAACAAAGGAAATCACCATGTCATTAATATGTATAGCACCTCATTAATTATTAAAAAACCTTGACCCATTAATTAAGTACTCTATTCCCCTTCTGGCCAACAACACGCACATATAAAACCTTCTAAACATACCAAAAAAAAAAAAACAATTCGAGACGTTAATTGTAAGAATAATAAAATTATCAAGCACGCAAAAGTAAGAACTCGGCTAGTAAAAGTATCCATCATCTGTATTCACTTAGGCTGCGCGTACGCTTGTCCCTGAGACTAACGGGACGTCGGCAGATGGCGCCGCCGTCGACGAAACATTGTAAACAACGTGTTTATAACAGCTACATTATTAACGCAATATATTGGTATACATTCATTTTTTAGACCAATATGGTAAGCTAAGATCATAGTGTAGGAAAAGACAGAAGTCTAAAATAGTCGCTATTGAAATCACTCAACTGCCAGAAAGCGTCGCGGCAACTGTCAGGTAGAAGATGGCGGGACGAGCTGGAGTAAACAAACGTCCTGTGATCCACTTTAACCCTGGATCGAAAGAGCTGGAAGTCATGGGGAAAGGCCTTTGCCCAGCAGTGGGATGATGCAGACAAACAGTAATAACTGCCACAGCACATTACATCACGTTTATAATCCCCGAAAAAGTAGGAAAATGTGTATAGTACTTCTACTTCCACAGAACGCCGATTATGTTTAAGGCCTAAATTCCTGTTACGCTGACGTCTGCCGCGTACGGTTGGTAGCGTACGGCCACTACCAACATACGCGCCGCTGACGTCAGCGTCGCAGTATGGTGCTATATATATAGAATACAATGTATATTCACACGCGCGACCGACGAACGCGACCGACGTCAACGTAACAGGAATTCAGACCTAAGTCCCATGTAACAGGGAGTGAGCCTACTTGCCATCAAAAGGAAACAAATGCAAACACCTAATTCTCGTAATTTTAAGATCGTTCCTCAGTCTCAATCTGTCAAAAATATCTCTAATTTCCCTAAATTTTGACAATATTTTGACATTTGTTTGTCGCCGAGATGAGACTGCGACTAGACTTTGAACCTCTGGACTGCTACTGAGAAGTTCCCAATGGAAAAACCCAATTATACTGCCCAACCTGGAGGGCAAACGCAGGTCCCATCATGCTCAGTAGTCAACCTCGGAACCACCGAACCAACGAGTCAGTCGTGGCAGAACATCGTGTTTCTATACTTTCTAAGTAGTTTTCATGAACAGTAAGGATCGATACTTCTGCGTTCGTCTATACTATTCTTCGAGGTAGATTTTAATAACTAGCATTTTTATCATTGGAGAGAGGAATAATTTCTCGCTGTAGGGAATAATTTAGTTATAATAGTGTGTTGTATTGATAAGTATGGATATTTCGCGCAGAAACTTATTGATTGATCGTACGGGTTCGTAAGTATAGAGGTGGCGGTTATATCTACGTATCGATATTTTAAGTTTGTAAACGGACGTGGTGCCTCGTGGTGCAGTCAATATTCACTTGATAAAATTATGATAGCTATTTATGTCCTAGGGAAAGTTGAAGGCAACTCAGACAGTCAACCAATGGTGACAAATGAAAAAGAAAAATGCGGTGAAAGAACAATTTTAAGAGCATCAAAAAGTAAACTTTCAAATATAATTATTTTTGGCGTTTTCTAAACATGGCCTCATCTATTCAGCTATCAAGTTTTCATGAATATGCTAACTGAAAAAACTCTGGGCCATTAGCATGCCATGTCGTGCAAGAAATCACTCAATTAGTTCATTTTGAGTATTTAAATTACTTTTGGGCTTGCAACTTCTGCATTTGCACTATCACAGTTGAATTATATAAATAAATCAAATAAACTACACTGAGGTAACTGAAGAAAATATGGATGGACTGTCTGAATGAAATGGCTCGAAAGGGGTGACTACCGAGATGACGAGTATCTAATAGAAGTATGAAAGAAAAATATATGTTGCGCCGATACCAAATAAATTGGGATAGCTAAGGGAAACTCTGAGGTAACAAATTCGCATTCAAATTCAATTTGTACCTCACTCAAGTTTCAATAATAACACTAAATAACAACACCCAAGACAGAGAATTTCTCTATACAAGTCCAAATGTCAGTTGTACACCTTAAACGGTACATTAATGTTCATGTGTCGGTCACATTTCAACGTCCATCGGTCTCTGGACAAGATAACAATCGTAGTTATTAGCCAATGCAGAGTAATTAGTTGTTACTTACTTCACTTTGGTCACTTGTCTATGGATATGGCCAGTTTGACACTATCAATTTTGTGCTTAGTTTGGCAATAATTTCACTGAAGAATTTTTTCTGGAGAATGTTGGGTACACGACATTTTGACGTCCGCGTCTGCACCGTTGCGTAACACACTAACAATTACAATTTGAATAATTTTGAGTTAAGCTACGCTTGCCGTGGTTGGGTAATCATCTTTACATAAATGAAGACTATTCAGACCTCCCCGTGCCTCGGAAAGCACGTCAACTGTCATTCGTGGATCTTTGGCAGTCGTTACGGGTCGTCAGTAGCCCGAAAGTCTGATACCAGTCCTACCAAGACGTATCCTATTACGCAGTAACCGGGTAATATACTGGTATTCAGCTGCATCCGGTTAGACGGGAAGTTGACCCTATCATAGTTGGGAAAAGGCTGGGCAGATTGATTGATTTACATTTTATGTAACTTTTATTTCTCTTATTTCTTTTTCTATTATTCAACACTGTCCGCCATATAGCCATTAGATAAACCCTTAAGGCTGATTCATGATAAATAAACCCTCAAACGGGTAGTTAAAGCCTACTTTTAACCCGTAAAAGCGATAATCGAAACAATGAGCGAGCACAACGGTGAAATGCGATAGAGCACCGGCCTGCTTCTGCGGTTTTTGCGTCGCCGGCCAAATGTCAGGGTCTTGTCATGTACAAGATGTCGTTTGAGACGAACGGGCTGCTCTCACACCGAACTGTTATATGAGGCAGCTAAAAACATGGGTGACGCAACTGTTGATGTTTTAAGCTGCTGAAATAAATCGTATTTGAAGTTAGTAACAATTTTCTAGTGCTATAATGTTAAATAATAGTACGACTCTTTTAGGATATGTAAATTTCACAAAGCTTTTATACAAAAATAATGAATGCGTTAATAATGAAATGTAGAGCGATTGTTGTGTATCATGCATGACTGACGGTTAAAAATTACAATAAAGTAAAGAAAATCGATTAAATCATGAAAAAAAAGGTAACAAAATGAAGATATTGTTTCTGTATGTAAACACATTTGCGATATCTACATGAGGAATTCTAAGTGAGAGTAAAACATTTTTTATAATGTTATTTTTGTTACATATCATCATCTGCCTAGCCTTTTCCCAACTATGTTGGGGTCGGCTTCCAGTCTAACCGGATGCAGCTGAATACCAGTATTTTACATAGAGCGACTGCCTATCTGACCTCCACAACCCATTTACTGGGTAATACGATACCCCTTAGTAAGACTGGTTGTCAGATTTTCGGGCTTCTGACGACCCGTAACGACTGTCAAAGATCCACGAATGACAGCCGGGACCAACAGCTTAACGTGCTTTCCGAGGCACGGAGGGGTCTCGGTCTCGGTTTAAATGTATTTTCTATCTTTCTTTCTATGTAAAGATGGTCACCCATCCACAGACCAACCGCGGCAAGCGTAGCTTAACCTGATCGATCGACCTGTGCGGCTGTTGTTATGTAGCCACGGGCCCCTCTGACAATGTCAACAATAATTATTGTTAAAAAAATAGGTTTGAAGGAGTGTGAAATTAAGATTACACCATGAATAAAATTTTGTTACATATAATTTTGCTAAATACTGGTATTCAGCTGCATCCGGTTAGACTGGAAGCCGACCCCAACATAGTTGGGAAAAGGCTAGGCAGAGGACTACGGTGTTAGAGACGCCCAAATAATGCCGATCACTTTACGAATTCACATCGGAATGTAAACACCAAACTGTTTTACTGTCGTGCGTGCAAATGACATTTTTATTTCGCAATATTTGTTTAGCGGACAATATAAGGCAACAGTGATGATGAAATAACGGGATGATGGCCACATTGAGAGTTTGGTCCAGTTTTATGACGACTTACAAAATGGATGTCAAATGTAGCTTTTGTTTAAAATACCCTAAGCAGTTTTCAGTATGAATTATTATGATTATTTCAATGATTTCAAAAGTAGTAATTGGATTATTTTCATTCTTTTATTAGGTACCATGTTACATATTATCTGAGATCCTGTATTAATACTTGTAGTTTGTAGTTTTAATTGCCTGCAAAGACACTTTGACACAATGTATTGGCTTAATTATTAAATACATTGAAGGACACAATATAAGTTTTATCGTTATTACGTCTGGGGGCGTTTAGTGTCCCGCAAAGGGTTAATGGCCAGTATTTTCAACCGAGGCTTTTTTTTTATTGGTGCTTGCTGGAAATCCTCTTGGACTTCCATAATCTTGGGGGTGACTGAGGGGCATGCCGGACTCTTACCGGCTAAAATTACCGCGGTGTTTCACCTCTGCTTATGGCCGGGGTTCGGGATTCGCATAAGCATTTACCGCTCCCCAACAGGCCTCCCCGTGCGGCCATTCCCTTAATGGCCGCACCCACTCTCGAGTGGCGCGAGTGGAACACTGCGGCGCCAACTCGGGCCTTTCTGACCGGGGACGATGGACGCCCCTAGTCCGCCGCCCGCAGGCCACCTCTCATGGAGGTCGCAGATCGTTTTGCACCCTTCTCGGGCGCCCGGTGCTTCTCCTGTTGGAGGGGAGAGAGGATGCGGCTTCTCACTCCTGCTCGACCGCCTCTTTTGCAGACATGACATCCTCGCAAAAGGAGGCAACCCCGTCCCATGCGCTCCCGTTCTCGACCATCGATTGAACGAGGCCGGGAGCGAATTTTCAACGTAGGCTGGACCTCATCAAAGATAGTATCGATAATTTTACTATAGATACATTTTGTTCTGCCCGCTTCTCTAGTAGGAAATTTCACAACCTGCCTAATTGTAAGTTTGACAGTTCAAATCTTCTAAGTGTAATGGATATTGGAGCTTGGACCAGACATGTCCTGTAATTTAGAAACCTTTACTGATAGATATTATAAAACTCCTAGTCTGCTTCTATCTGTCTCTATCTATACATAGAACAATATATTGCCGTGCATTAGGCTCCCAAAACTCGAAAATGGCTCGACCGTTTGTGATGAAACTTTGGTAAGTTGTTGTGTGCGTGCAGGAGAAGGTTCCTAACCAAAAAAAACAAAAAGGCATTGCGATGCATACCGAGCATTAGACTTTAATAAAGTTTATTAGACTCTATATTTCTTTCATCCAATCTCTTTTCATAACGAACCGTACCTACCTACAAGCAAAATTCTAGAAGCTGAATTCGAAACTAAAAAATATCGATAGGGGCGTGGGAAAAAGGCCTTCTGTTCCAAACTCTTTTTTCAAATCCTCATTGTGGATTACACCTGCTAGCCGTTCGCAGCTTTCAATAAAAAAATCACTGCGTTCTTTTTTCGAATGGACCTATCGTTCGGCCGATATTCTTATGAGTAGGGCTGATTGGTTCGTTGATGGGTCGGATACATTGGTTACTTACATGCGTTGAAAAATAAAAATGTTATTACTTCTTCTTAACTCTTTCGAATGACCATTAATTTGGAATTGGGTCTAGTGCAAATTACAAAAACACCTTTACATTATATTCAATTTGTCTCTACAGCAATTAAAAACTTCTCTCGTTAGTTAGCTATAAAGCCTCCAATGATGCGCTCCGTCTGACCCATCGTAAGTTAATAATGCTAACATTTAATGATGCCTCGTAACTGGTTATTTCACCCCATTTTTTTTTTAAGTAGTCGTGAGATACCGTGTATACTACGATTATTAAGTGGTAGAATCACGACGCAGCAATTTGTTTTTTTTCTCACTCGGTTGCATCACGATCGATGAAGGGTTATTGATCATTATAGACATCATAACGCGATGCCCCATTTTTTCTGAACAAAGAATCTTATTACGTTTATTTCTTGAATTAAATCCGACGTGTAATTTAGATCGTAGCCTAGAGACTTATTTGAATAGGTATAAAAACAACCTACCGCGTGCATAAAATCCCATAATGTCTACAAAAACTTCTGAAACCCACAGAAAAAAGATGAAAAAATCACACTACGTAATTTAGTCAAATTAAGCATAACGCTGTCACGTACTATGCGATTGAGTTCAATGTAAAAAAACAGTTCACAGACCTGTTATGTTGAATATTCCCGTCATTCGTAGACATTATAGTCGATTTTGTGGCTTTTCGATTTAGTCGAGTAATGACAGACCACCGATGAATCTGTTCTACGTGTAACTTGATTTAAGAATAAGAAAGAAAAAAACAATCACCTGTACTTCCGTCCGTTCGTTTTTCAAATCGGCGGCGATGACAGCAATTTAAATATTTAATTTTGGAACGATATTTATAAAGTGGGGAATTGAGGATGTCACGACCGTGTTTTGTCGAAAATAGTTTTAAATGCTGCATTGTTTTGCTTATTTTTTTCTTCTGTGATGTTTGCCGAAATCTATGGTGAACATAAACGATGTCGACTTTATTAGAAGCTATGAATATTACGCACATGACGGATATTCCCGTATATTTTAGGGATGTAACATCATCATAGAGCAGTGGTGGCCCAGTGATAACCCCCAGTGGCCCTGACTTAGGAGCTAAAGGTCGTGGGTTTGTACTTACATCATCACTGCTCTCAAAACGGTGAAGGAGCATCGTGAGGAAACCGTTAAAAAATTCAAAGACTGTGACATCTACCAACCCGCACTGTGGATGTGGGGCCGCGTGGTGGATTACAGTGCCACTCCCTCTATATGAGAGGAGGCCAGCGAAAGATGGAGATGGGAGGAGGAGCAGTGGGACCATTATAGGCTGATTATGGATTATGAAACGTCAGCATACAATGATATTATAAAAGAAATATATGCTACGTTCAGACTGAGCGACGTTCTGTATTGTTGCGTTGTTATTACAAAGACTTACAACTCCAACTGCGATAGATAAATACGGAACGTGTGACACAGAAAGAGATAGCAACAATGAAATTACAACGATTGTCTGAATTTGTCTGCAACAATTTGCGCGCGCTAGTGCCATATCTACCTCTTTAATATAATATCATTGCCAGCATAAGATTAAGAAAACTCCATATTGCTTTCACTAAGATTGAGATATTTTCTAAAAGTTTTCCACTCCTCTTTCTCTCCTCTCTAGTTCTCTATTGGTCCTGTTCCACGAAAACATAACGGACCTTCCTATATTGTTATTGTGCAAATTAAATACCACCAATTACGTAGTACCACAAAGTAGGAGGAACGTTTAATACACATCCGCAATCTTCAAGCAAATTCCAGCTTGTAGGCTAACAAGCAGCTGAACATTCAATTTTAAAGCCCCATGCAAATTACAATTATTTTATCAATACGATTGGGATCGCAACACTGTTGCCTTCATAATAATTCGGTAAAACCATAAGAATTAGGTGTCGATCATTTACGAAGGCTCGTTCGGCCACCTTCGGCCATATATGGTGGTGGCGCGTGCACACCGGCCATCATTATCGCGAGACGATCACATTCCATTTTTAAGAGGTCCTTTGTTGGATAGAAAAACCATGAACTTTTAGTTATGGCTCGCTGTCAATCATGAGCATGGTAGCAAACTGGAGCAAGGTCACGTGACTACTTGACGAGGTGCTATCAGAAGGAAACACCACCAACATACAATTATCATAATGTTTTACTGGTCACTTACTTCAGCTAAAATGCTGACCTGGAGATCTAGCAGGCTCTAATCCCGAGCAATGTAACTTTTTCAGTATCGTGCGTTTGTACCTCAATAATACCAACCTATTATTGTTCCACTGCAGGGCAAAGGGCTCTTCTTACACAGAGAAGCTACGAGCATTGTTTTTTATTGTTTGTACAGCAGCTAGCACATCAAGCTACCCGAAACTGTCAAATTTTCCCAATCAACCTTGAACCTTATATTGTACTGATAAAGTTGAAAATCTATATTGTAGTAGCATGTACCTTATGATTTACCCCCTTACTAATAAACGTTGTGCGTCTGTATAGTTACACAACACTTTGTCTTCTTCTTTCGAATGTCAAATTACTGACGACTGAAAGAGAGAATTCGGTGTTTTGTGTAACTATTCATCTTTCAAGAAGCTTTATGGGAATTTGTTTAAGAGAGGTGAGGAATTGTGAAGATTTAATCAGTGTGAACCGGTGAACCGAACCGAAATACCTTGTTTGTAAAAGTTACGTAACTCCAAAATCGTGATCTTGAACACCTTAGACATCACTTAAACGGGTCTGGATTCAATCAACTCAGCCTGTCGTAGTCCACTGCTGGACATAGGCCTCCCACCCAGACTGCGTCACAACACCCTGCACTCCACCTTCCGAATCCAGTCTGCCCCAGCCATCTTTGTGAGGTCGACTTTGTCTGTCAAATTTTCCCAATCAACTTTGAACCTAATGCTTTAGCGATAAAGTTGAAAATCTATTCAAGATATTTGACAGAATGTAGAAGCTTGATATGCTCGCGTCTGTACACTAACTGCGAGGACGTAACCTACGTCGAACGAAGGTCGCAAGATATCTTAATAAATTGCAAAAATTACAGACAGAACCACAACAACGCACTCCCATCTCGCATTTCGCAGTCATTTATAAAATTGCAACTTAATGTAAAAGACCGTTGTTTTTCGCAGTGGCGATATTGCGGTCCATTTATATCTAGGTAATGTTTTTGACATTTTGTTGTGGTAAGTTGGTAGCACTGTGCGTTTCCTAGTGATGTGCTCGCCGGGATATTTGTTTTTAATTAATCGATATTAATCGTCGGTTTTATAGGCCTAATTACATGGTAGTGCTGTCAGAAAACAAGGTGATATTTTTAAGAAGGCGGCCATATAATGTAGCATTAAGTAGGTCTACTTTAAGTGTAAGTTAACAAGTAGGTATCATGTTGCATTTTTCGTTGTAAAACAAATAAGAGCAAATTGTGTGGCTATTTATTCTTTACTCTTACGCCCGCAAATTCTGACTTTATTATTTTTATCTAAATGTAATGTAAAAGGAATAAAACATGAAGATAAACCACATAACTTAAAAAAAGTCCGTATACATATCAAAAAACCTCTCAAATTATCATTTAAATTACTAAAAACATTTAAAAGTAATTTCACAAAACAAACATGTTACTTACGGCATCACCTGCAATTTCACTCAACGGGTACCTACATACAAACAGACCATAAACAAAGAAGAGCGCAGTACAACCTGCGCCCGCGCAGCTAAGTTTTTGCGCGCTTCCTGGCGCTCGCAGACGGTTCCGTATCCTGCGGAAGTGAGCAGATGAGATTCGGTAGGTTTTTGCACAAACGCAACGCTTTGTGTCACTTCCTGTTCGTTCAGGTAGTGTGGAAGGTGCATTATGACCTTGGGCTCGTATTTCATAAGGGACGGGGATGGGACTGGTTTCCGCTGAATGTAGCCTAGTGCGTGTGGGTACTTCCGGTTTTGTGTTTTGAGTTTAGCTGGCTAGTGGGTTGTGTGATTTTTGATAACCTGATTTTGGAGCTTGTGAAGGTTTATTTGTAACGCTGACGTGGAATTGTAATTTCGTGATCACTACTTTTTGTGCTTCAGTAAAAAGCTTTCTTAAGTAGTAAGTAGAGCTCGGAGCTTCGGTATATCTAGATTAATTCCGTCACGGCAAAGACGTGCAACTATCGAGCAGTGGTGGCCGAGTGGTAATGGCCGCGACCTACGAGTGGTCGTGGGTTCAAACCCAAGCAGGCAAAACATTGAACCTCCAAAACATTGAAGGAAAACATCGTGAGGAAACCTTAGAACCGAAAATTCAAAGACATGTGACGTCTATCAACCCGCGCACTGGGCCCGCGTGGTGGATTATGGCCCACTCCCTCTCACAGAGAAGAGGCCTGTGTCCCAGCAGTGGGAACATTATAGGCTGATTATGTAAAGACGTGTTACTTATTATGAGAAGAAGAATTTATGAAGAACTTTTTTTCTCCAGACGATCTTTAGACCTATTACTGTATAGCTAAAGCCTTTTGTCGTGCATTACTTCTTTGAAAAAGCTCTCATTGAAAGGTCACAATGCGTTAAAAAGCACGTACTGTACACCTTTTACTTTTTTGAACGAAACCTTAGTACAAGCAAGCAAGCATAAGCTCCTTTACCTGTCTTTAGATCTGTTTCCGATTACTTGATCTACCTTTCTAAGCAATCAATGTTTATCACAGGCCTTCACAATAAGGTGCAAGCAGATGGCAAACGAAATAACAAAGCACTTGTGCCGAACGATTTATTTTTTCATCCACCATGTGCTCCCTACACGAATTAAATCCATCGTTTTTTCCCCAAAAACGTCATATTTGCATCCCAGCAACAGCGACACATGCCACTACGAAAATCACAAAAAAATCCCAAAGATTAAGAAAAAAAGGTCGAAGAAACGACAGATGTACGGAAAGAAGCATAGACGAGCACGTGCCATCTGCCAAATCTTAGAAACGTTCACACAAAGAGATAGATTCGTGCTCAAACACAAAAAAAAAATGGTACAAGGAGCACGCACACAAGCGTAAAAGTGTGCGATCGATCAAAGATCGGCGCACGCGCCGTTCGCGGCAGATGGTCCGACGTGATTGGTCGATGGTGTTTGAATTCCGAACTTCCGCACAATAGCGTGATAAGGAATATGACTGATGGCGGCTCTAAGACGGACAGCTTGATTTATTTTCTCGGAGTAGCCATTTGCAATTGTCGCGATGAATGTATGACAACAATTGGTCCGTTTAAAGCAATTTCTTTTGTTGTTGACGGATGATCTGACATAGAAAGTGTCTTCGATTGATCTCCTATGATTTCTACTTTCTCGATATCAATCATTTTTTATTGTAATTATTCCTTTTATACGTGTATATGTTCCCATGGTCCAATTTGCGGACAGTAATTGATTTCGTTTAAATCTTTAATGATTTTAATTTGCGTTGACTTGTATCGATTTATTACTGAAGGATGAAAGCTTTGATTCAGATAATGCGCCATTCATTGCACTACATTTTGCAGTTAGTTTCCACGTAATAATAATATACGTAATAATATTAATAGCCTCCCGACCGATTTCGGTCACGGTGGCCAATCTCAACGGAGATTAGCCTGGTACGCAGGAGATAGATATTATAGCGCACAAGACGTGTGTGCGCAAACGCAAGTTCACTCTCTGGTGCTCTGTTCCGTTACTCTCATAGTCCGATGAGACGAAAATTCCACACGACCGGGTAGAGATCCCCCGGTCGTGAATCCGCACGTAAAGCCGTTGCTTTACGTGCTTTCCGAGGCACGGGTGTATTAAACCGCCAAGTTCCAAACTACGGGCTGTTACTAAGAAATTCCTAATGGAAAACCCAATAACACTTTGTCCTGGGAATCGAACCCAGGACCTCAGCAGTCGCGCTTGCAACCACGAGACCAATGGGGCAGTCAAACTACGTATGAAACCTGTGACAGCATCATAATGCGTAACACACTATCAACCTCAAACTGATTCATTCTGAAGGATATTGCTAATCCATTGCTTCATTATGTTCGAAATATTGTCTGCTCAACAACGTTAATAACGCAATGAATGTTGTTGAACTGTCAAAATGGAAGCCATTGCTAATGACAGTGTGTTACGCAATTATCCCGGGTATATTTTAGTTTGTTAATAATAGTTTTAGTTAGCTTCGGATATCTATGGTGGCGACACTTGAACAAATATGCAGTGAAGGCATATCTCCGGATATCTATGCTGATATTATATTTTAATTTTATTATTTTGTTACCTAGTTTAGTTTATGAAGTTTAACCAGTGTACTTATATATTTTTATTGTATTAATAAATACATAGGTAAAAATTTTTTCATTCTTCAAATATGTATTTTGATAACAATTTCTTGATCATGCGTGACGTATGATGTCCCAAACATTATTTATTGTTGAGTTTTCTTGGAGTTAGACTAAAGTTGTATGATGCCAGTTGATTGCATGCAAGCGATATCGTTTTAACCCGAAATAATTACAAAGAAAATATTATTGATTGCATTTCTTATAACTCTATCTTCAATTTCGACTTGGTTGATAAACCTTTTGGATAGATAATCTCGTTTCTGGTTAAACTAGTTAATTTATGAAGGTCTTGACATAATTAGATCTTTATTGATGATGGGCGTCATATGTCTCTCTAAACTAATATCTATTTCTTCCAATACAAGAAATATTGATGCCCCCATCTGCCAAGTTTATTGCCGCCATTCTTTATCCCTTACCCTTTCCCAATATTATCATAAGTATTCCGAATTTCATCTAAAAAGCTCCTCAAAAAATAAGTAGGCTTAGATTCTACCAGAAAGACAGCTACCTGGCACTAGCAGCAGCTGCATCACTTAAATCGATCTTACCTGCATCTCTTTCTAATCCCAAAGAATATACTCCCCGTCCCTTTCTAGATAAGGTGACAGAAAAAATTCAAGAAACGGCTGATTGTTGTGAGGATCTAAGATGGTCTGTTGAAAGACTCTTTGTGTTTCGTGTTTATTCAGTTCTAGGTAGATTTATGGACGAATAATGTTATTTACGGTTGCAGGATTCGCCTGAGACTGTTTGGCCAGGTTTCGCTCCATGGAGTAATTTCGAATCAGAACGATGGTGTACAAAGTAAAGCGTAGGAAGGTCGGATCCCTACTAGATGGGCTGTGAGCATATCGTAACAAAAAGCCACTGGATGCAGTCAACTCAAAACAGTAGAATAGGTCAAGCAGAGGGTCATAATAAGGCTATTATGAAGGGGCTGGGCTACGGCTAAAAGATTCTAGAAACAGTCGAGGAATGCGTATTAAAAGTCAGTAGGTTTATACCTACTGACTTTTAATACGTATTCCAGTGTGTATATTGTAGTGCTTATGCACTACCAGTTACTAAGGCTTTATTTTTATCATGTCATGATGTCATAAGTTATCCACCATAGAATGTAAGTAAGCTTTTCCTATAGATTCCAAATTCTATAGTTATGATTAATTTTTTCAGATCACGCATCCACCATTGAGACCACCCATTGCTTTTCGTGAAGATGCTTTAGAGAATGAACCAAGTAAAGAATAATAACTTGGAACTCAACTTGGACTTCATTAGGAAGTTCTAAGTTTTGAGCTAATTTCCCTAACGAGATAAGAAGTAAGAACAATTAATGTCGCACTCAGGTAAAGTTCTTAACGAGTAAGTTTGGAACTAACTGCTAACGAACGTTAACTATCAAGTTTACTTTAGTTGCTTTGGGAGTTGAGAGTTCAGTTATAAGTTCTGTGCCATAGGAAGTCAAGTTATTCAAGTAAGTAAGGTAAAGTTTGCACGTTTGGGGTGATATATTCAGGCTGTGTTTGGGTAAATTAATAATTATGAAGTTTATTTCTAACAAACACAAACTCAAAGCATTTATTTCAAATAAACCAATCACAGGCACTTTTGAATTTTCAAAGAGTGGGTCAGTCAAAAAGATGAAGCTAGTTGCCCATTCCGAAAACGTATTAGGTTCCTATGGAGAAGAACGGGCAACACACACACACACACGACATGGACACTTTTTAAAATCACTAGATTGGATACAATATTCATGTTGAAATTATAGGTACATGCGAGAACGATGTCGAAAGACGTGCAAAACATTAACTTGCCGTCGAACTTAACATACATATATGTATAGTGAAGATTCTTGAATTAATGCATTCGAAAGGGCCTAGACAATTGCCAATCGCGTTTCGTAATTGTACAACGGACTGATGACTGACTGACTATTGTTTTTCGGTAGCATAAGCATAAGTCAATGGTCAATCCAATACATTTTTGACTTTACTGTCTTCGTTATTGCTGATAGAATTTTACTTATTCTAGACTAACCGGTCTATTCCTTTAAAAATATCATCACACAGAGATTTGTACATAATAGATCGCCTCTAGACCGTCAGAGAATTTTATTATAATTGTTAAATTATTTGTAATAAAGACAATGGTATTTCTTTTCTATGTTTAGATTTTACGAGCTGGTCTTGGCGTTAATAATCGCAAGCGATCAAATCAATTGAATTTAACGCGTTACTTTATCGATCAATCGAATAGCGATTCTAATGACGAACATTTTTGCAAATACGATAGTACATAAATTATATTATTAGTCTTTAATCTAACCAATCGCAATAGACTGCTTGCACTTCATTTCCCCATAGCCTGCAAACATTGGCCCATGTGGCCTGTCGGTAGACATAAGTATAAAGCTAGTCCCCAAGCATTTATCAATCCATACTCATCATCATCTGCCTAGCCTTTTCCCAACTATGTTGGGGTCGGCTTCCAGTCTAACCGGATGCAGCTGAATAGCAGTATTTTACATGGAGCGACTGCCTATCTGACCTCCACAACCCAGTTACTGGGTAATACGATACACCTTGGTTAGACTGGTTGTCAGATTTCGGGTTTCTAACGACCCGTAACGACTGTCAAAGATCTACGAATGGCAACCGGGTCCAACGGCTTAACGTGCTTATCAATCCATACTTGATATTATAAGTCCGAAAGTAACTGTCTCTTAAGATACAGGATACCCTAGTTTAAGAGACAGAGATTAATCTATTTGTGTACAGATTTCTGCATCATCCAAATGTATTATGTAAATGTTCTCCATCTGTATTCTTGGGAAATAAAGATATTATTATTATTGTTATTATTATTAACTCTGTCTGTGTCTGTATGTTACCTTTTCACGCCTAAACCACGAACAATGAACGGATTTCGATAAAATTCGGCAGAGAGATAGATTGCATCCCGGGGAAGGACATAGGATAGTTTTTATTCCGATATTCCTCACGGGATCGACACTAATGTGGGTGAAACCGCGGGCGCTGCTAGTTTGTTATATAGAATAGTTATATGTATAGTAGAGTAGTAGTGGCCCAGTAGTAACGAGTAACAGGAGCCCAAGCAGGCACTTTACTTTGTGTAAATCGTCTCATCACCACTGCTCTCAAAACGGTGAATGAAAACATCCTGAGGAAACCGACATGTCCTAGAACCAAAAATTCGAAGACATGTGACATCTAACAACGTGCACTGGGCCCGTGTGGTGGATTATGTCCTATTCCGGTTTAACAGATAGGAGGCCTGTATCCCAGCAGTGGGACATTATAAGCTGATTATGCTATATTATTATTACGTTGCTAGCTGCAACGGATAAGGTACTTCCCCTTACTGCCCCGCTGAAAGTTTCCACCCTGTATACCTAGTACTGTATCGAGGACTCGTCTGCCTCATGCTGTGTCTTTTGGCATATAGCCCAACCCTTCTCTATTGTTTCTTCTATTATTTGCAAATCCATGTAAATTCTCACCGGATTTCTGCCAATCTTGGCTCCTCAGCTAAGAATTCAGTTCACATGGATTTTTAGAACATCCTTCGTGACAAAAACAAGCTTTTTGCATGCGCAAAATCAGCCGTACAAGACTTGTGTTCACCTATAAATCGTAATAATAATATATTTGCACGTGCACTTTACTTGCATAGGTCTTACATTTATCGAAACTTGAAGAAATATTTTTACACGGCATTACTTATAAGTTTCATACAAGTCAATGTCGACCATAGCACATCACAAATACGGTTAATTTTGGGTTACACAGCCAAACGGATCAAATCAGCTGATTCCCAAGGCTTCGCACACGTGAAAAGGTTGTATTTGCGATTTTTTCTTAAGGATTATCTAAAAAAAAACTTTTCTGCGCTTGCGCAAGGACCGTGGGAGCGAGATCTTCGTAACACGTGCTAACAGTTACCTGGGTTACGCAAAAAAACTTTCGAAAAGCATTTCGAAGTTTTGAAGAATAGGTACTAGATTTTATAAAGGAAATTGTCGTGACAATGAGTGTTTTTGACAGATTCATACAAGTTTGATTGGCGTCCAGCGGTGACAAAGGTTTTTGATATCAAGTATTAGGAACAATTATTATGAATAGGACGTAAGTACATACAATATCACGGACATGAACCATTGAGAGTTTTACAATTGCGGGTCTTACAATTAAAAAGGTTTACACACACGTGTAAAATTTTTGTAAGAACTTCATAATTATGTCGTTTTTGCCGCAAGTAAGATTGCTTCACCCAATGGCTACTGAGCATCAACTGTGTTTTCTGCTATTGGCAAATATGTATTGCCAAAATCATGAATTGTTGTAATATGTTGGGGTACCCGAACCCGTGGCTTTAAATAATAATAATACCAGCGTAATAGAATAGAATTTTCTTTTTAAGAATTCTCTAAGATGGAAAGATAAACTAAAGCTCACATGGCCAATCGGAAAAGAGTTGCGAGAGATAGATAGGACTCAGTGGAAGATGTTAAAGGCGACCTCTGCCAAAAGGCATACTGAACCACTCAATCAGTTAAAGGTCAGAATAAAAAAGGGTTCTTATTATTATTATTAATCATGGAAGCTCTCTATTTTTTTGTCTTTTGTCTCATTTTTTTTTCTTTTTTTTTTTCTTTCTTTTTTTTCCTCTTTTTTCTTCTCTCTTATTATTGCCCGACTGCGGGGTAAAAGCCTCCTCTCATACAGAGAAGACATGAGCATTGATCAACACGCTTGCTCGCAAGACGATTTGGCGATTTCAGACATATAATAACGATATCGTCACTGCAAAGGAGAAAATGCTAAAAGCGCCATTTGGACCAAAATGAGTTATATCGTTGGATTCAACGATAGCCACAATCCACAGAGACAGTCCGAGTCAATTAAAATTGGCTCAGATTGTCTTATAACCTAAACAGATCGACGTAGAAAAAAAAAACTAATCCAACGATATATCATTTAACTCATTTTGGCCCAAGTGGCGCTTTAGCATTTTCTCCTTTCCAGTGACGATATATAGTCAACAGTGGCGAAGGTTCCATACAACTCGATTCCTACCGGCTTTCCTTTGAAAAATGGCACAGTCAGTATTCCATAGACAAATAATATAATTGTATTAAAGATATCTACTCCGGCTTACCTCTTACAAAAATTGAGATATTGTCAGTTCTTGCCTATAAGAGAGAAGACTTATTTATTTATTTCAGGCGACGCAGGCCCGTATATAAATACCTTAACCTAACTATACATATTTTTATTATAAAACAGTACTTCACTAGCTAACTCTTGAGCAGTTCTGTGGTACTTGTCCGCGGAAGCGACGGAACACCACGTCCTGCGGCCAGAAATCTTCTTTCATGACGACAGGCAGATAGCAATTCGGTACGCGCACCACGAATGCCTTGAAGTTGACGTTGCGGTGCGACTCCAGTAACTGCACCCTCGGCGTGCGTTATTATGCCACTGCTAGCTGTACGTGTTGTAGCCTCTATTGAATAGTGGAATATAGAATTTTGTTTCGGTGGTGTCCCATCCGAGTTCAACTATTCTTACGAACCCAAGAATGCCATGAACATTACAAAATACCATGACCATAAATAACACATTGTATAACGTGTTGTATGGAATTTATCGATTTATCACACCTCACACTATTAGAGCAATAAATAAGAAAAACACTAGAGTATTTAGAAATAACGTTACTTATTATGACCGTTAAAAAATGTATAATCAAAACTGTAACAATTCGTGTGACGAATCTGTAGCAATGTGGCGGCAAGCGGGAGAATGCGAGCAAAATATGTGGTTCCGTAGGGATTTTCATGCTGTCCTTTCAGACTCATTATGAGGTAACCCTGTCATTTAAGTGGCTGCTGAGAGTGCCCCGGACTGACCTAACTACATTTAAAGTATACTAATTAATTATAGATTTTTTGGTAAGAACTTGCGAAGATGGACTAACGAAAGTGGGAATGGACAGGCCATATGTTAAGAGGCATTCAAGACAAGTGGAGTAAAGTTGTGACAGAATGATACCCCAGAGATGGCAATAGGAACAGGGGAAGACAATATGAAAGATGGAAATATAAACTAAAGGTCACAGCTGGTCAGAGTTGCGAGAGATAGGACTCAATGGAAGTTGTTAAAGGCGACCTCTGCCAAAAGGCATACTGAACTCAGTCAGTTAAAGTTCAGAATAAAAAGGGCTTCTTATTATTATTAATCATGGAAGCTCTCTAAAATTCGACTTTCTGGACTGCTTCAAAAGAAGGCAGTGATGAAAAGTTTATCTTTATAGCTACGTTTAGCGGTTTGGTGATAGCAATACGTTTTCAACGATAAGACCGGTGAGAATTATTTCAAAAGAATGGACTAATTATGTCCGGTTCGCACAAATTCACCGGATCAATCCTTCAGATTACATATTATTTCAGACGTGTTTAGATATTTCATCATTACTTTTAAACTTCCTTTTAAAAATAACAATTAAATAAAACAATCCCAAACATTAGCCCAAGGATTTTTTAAATCTCCGGTACATTAACTCCGATAAAGAACAGAAAATAATATGTCATTGTATATCTCATTTATTTAAATATATACGTTCTAATTATGCAAACGAAGATAAGGCAATATCCTGCTGACTTTAATCCTTCCAAATTGTGGGAAAAAAGATCTTTTGCAATACAAAGACCTGGGAAGTGATTGTGCAGGTCTTAATAATATAACACTTTCAGAAAGCTGTCTTCATTAAATTGTATAGTTATTTCGTGCATTTTTATAATGGATTGAATGGCGCAGGTTTCTTGCGTTTATTATGCAAGATGTATTTTTCTCTGAGTGTTTTCTTCGCAGACATCATTTGCTTTGGTTCTATGGCAATGCAGGGTGTCCTTGTAATGATGGTGTCCTTGGATGATATCATCAATCTTTTGAAAAATTCAAGACTGCACACCTAAATTATATTTATACTGTCGAAAATACCTCCAACTACTCGAAATGCTTGTGCAAGGAGTTGGTTAAAGGCAAAAAGTGCAACATCTCATCATCATCTCAGCCGGAAGAATTTCACTGGCCGGACTTAGGTCTACCCTAAACATCGCCAAAACATCCGGTCCTGCGTTACCCGCATGCAGCGGATACCGACGACCTTCACCAGGTCGTCAGTGCACCTTGGCTTACCCGCATATTTATCGGGTTCGAATTCACATCTTCTCACTCGCTTGCCGAAGACCTGCCCCAACCCTTTGAACTATTGCTGGAATATAAAAGGCTTGATGCAATGTTACAGTCAGTTTGTATTAAGAAAAGGCTTCACAAGTTTCCCTAAGGATCTCCAAACTAGACAAGAGCACTCAGTCGCGTGCCATATTAATGAATGACATGGTCTTGTGTGTAACATCGTTAAATAGCGTTTAGCGTTAGCTTTTAACGCTAAATCGCTGAAGAAATGGTCACAGTCACGATATGTTCTGGGTTTGATTGATAAGCGATTATCACCCTTGTATCTATATATTTAGGGGTGTTAAATGGAGAATTTAATTGACAGAATGTGCGGGATTAGTGATATTTGTTGGGGTTTTGAAATAAGCGAAGGTAGATCGGCTTAAGTTTAGAAAAAGATAAAGGAATAAAAAGAATCTACTTGCCTTTCGACGATAAAACATTTTCTGTAAACTCAAGTTTTTTTTTATATTGGATAATGAACATGTTGTCTGGAATCATTTATTTCTTAGGGTCAATTTATACTAGCGCAAAGTCGAAGCGCATCAAACGTTAATCTGAAACTTAAAATAGCAAATTCACCCTTATCTCCACAACGTAATGCACGCGCACCAATCAGTGGTGGTCGCGCTCAGACGCGCGAATTCCGTCGAATGCGAGCGAATTCGCGCGTCTTCTTTTTATCTCAGAAGAAATATGTGCAGTACGTTGTGGAAATAAGGGTGAATTCACGCTAGGAACCAGCCCAAATCGTCACGCTAGTGACGCTAGGAAACGCTACGTCGCTGGCGTGACGATTTGGACTGGTTCCTAACCGATTGACCGGAGAACATACCGATATACCAACATAAAGAAAACTGGAAAATTATGGCGGAGACCTTTGCCCAGCAGTGGAACAATATAGGAAAAATAAAATAAAAAGACTAAACTTCCATCGCCTCAATGACTTAGCAACAACGATACGGAAATAATAGAAAATACATAATGCTACAGTGATAGGTCTACCTAAAGCTTTCTGGTTTCGTGGCCACTATATCACAATTATGTCAAAATAATTTACAATATTATAAATAACTTTTTGATTGACATAACGAAAACTTCAGAAAATTAACTAAATTGCTTCATTCTTCAAACCCTATTAAATGAATAACGAACATAGATACCAATTACATTTCGTTTACTTTTAATAGCATGTCTTCAAAATATGCAAAATGTCATTTTGATATTAATAAAACTGTCAACCGTATCATATATTTTATCGTAACTGAAAGTATAATAGTGTTAATTTCATAATATGGACGTGACATGAATACCAGGGCTTTTATTCTTGAGTAAATATTTGAAGAATGTAAGTGCCTAAAAACTGAAGAGTTTATAATGACATGCCTATGAATATGTAATTTTTGACACGAAAAATTATTGCTATCGCAACTCTTTACTTTACACTTCCACTTAATTAGCTCATTAAGCTCCGCTAATGAGACACAATTGATTATAATTATATTGTTTCGTGACCCATAGGTCACGCGCGGAGCTTTACCGGTTATGACTGTTTTTAATTTAGTGAAGGCAAAATATATTGTCATTTTTAAAACTATACGTGCAGACGAATCTGTCAGCATACGATTTATTTTCGGATGTTTTTTTTTATTTGAAAGGACTTTCAAGAAAAAATTCAAATATAATTCAACGATAATTTCATTTGTTTTTTTTCTGCAGCTCTATTCAACATCAATTAGTAAAAACCACCCTTAAAGAATCTCTGGACCTCGATTAACGTTAATTTATGTACCAAAGTAGACAAACTACACTAAAAGTGAACATAATAGGGCCAGCTGGCCGCCAATATATCAAAAACTTCAAGGGAATGCTGAGCAAATCTTTGAGAAGTAGAATGCAATCTTTTGTATTGCTATCATTGCAGACAATGGGACAACGCAAGGACGACTTTACTTCACTCTATTAAAATGCTATTACATATAAAAACCACTTTATTTACACTACCTTTAACATAAAACATAGTTCTTATTTTGTACAACATTAGGTTGAAATTTGACAGATGTCAAGTTTGACAGCTGTCAAAAGTAAAGTTGGGTGTGTACACTTCAGGTATTGTGCTCATGTTCAATAGTCTCAGTTTATGGTATTAAACCTTATTTCGTGTAACGGAATTATTTTATCATCCTTTGTACGACAATGTTAAACAATGCTGTAGGGATGGTCTTTGTTTTGTTTGTTTTCTTTGATAATTTATTCATATGAATCAAATATTTTAACGGGATGTTTGAACAACCCCGAGTCGTTGAATCTTCTACTTTGAATTTTGATCTACTATAAATAAAGAGATTTAAAGTTTTTTTTCTAACCCATCACAAGTTCATATTTTTGTTCCTTTCACAGAGAGTGAATACCAACATTAGACAGTTGGGTAAAGGATCCCGCAGGCAGGCGCGAAAAACAGATGGAAGAACCATTTTCATGAAGTTTTCATAGAAATTGTTATACCAAAGTCGTGTCGCGCCTGTTTGCGGGACTACATGACCTAGAGTGCGGTCACCAGAGAGAATACGTCGTTGGCGGTCACTGTCGGACTGCATTATAAAAGAAATAGAAGCTCGATGACATAATGCTGGTAATTTATTGCAAAATATGAAGCAATTATCTATTTACAAAAAATCTATTGTTTGAACTAAAAAATTAAAACACTAGTGTGTTTATTATGTTGCTCTTAGAATAATCTGACAAAAAATCATAATGATTGTATGTATTAGTATGGTCTCTAGTGTTTTTAGAGGTAAACTAAAAAGAAAGTTTTTAGAGGTGATTTTTACTATCGTATCAAATTAGTTGTGTTATGTTTTCAACACACTATCTACCTAGCATATATATCCTGAAGAATATCATATATTTTTCTGACATTGTTTAATGTACTCGATCATTATTGCTTCTAAAACTTGCGATTTTTGCGTTTAGGTCCTGTAATCCCATTAAAGATGAGACCTTTTTTGGCGATTGTCTACAAAACGTGGCTTATCAATAGAGACACATGCTAGAATCTATTGAAGAACCAAAGAAGGGCCTCAGAATTATTATTTTTTTATTCGTTTTTAGCCTATGTTGTCCCACTACAGAGCAAAGGCTTTTCAATTCCACTCCTCTCAGTTTTCAGCTAGTGTGGACCAATCCTGTCTGTAGGGGTAAGCTCGTCCGCCATCTTCTCCTAGGTCTGCTTTGATGTCGCCGGACTTTTTCTGGGACCCACATGGTGGTACACTTGGCCCATGACTCTTCGACAAGCGCCGAACGTGTCCGGCCCAGTCAATTTTTTAAGCTTGGCTGCTTTTTGTGTGACAGCGCAGCACTGCGTTCCTTCCAAGAATGCTGCGCTCCATTGCTCGCTGGCAAACATCAAGCTGGAATCTCTGCTGAACTGTCAAGGACCGGATTTGAGCGCCGTATGAGTATGCACCTGTCCATTAACTGGCGTTTATGACAAATTGGTAGGTTTCCTTTGAAGAGATTTATCATAGACCAATAGCTCTTCCAGGCGTTTGCGGCAACTTCTTTTTCTTGTCTCGTAATTAGATTTAAGTACTAGGATTAAAAGCCTATTACCTACTGCAGATACGACTTCATTAGGTCCTACAGTCACAAACTCAGTTTTAATGAGCGAAGATAAAATCGAAATTAAAAATGCAGGTTTTTTGTGTAAAATTAAGTCTTCTTTATACTATGAGAAAATAGATCACATAAAACTTTTACGTCTGAGAATAGTATTTACAAAGTTAATAACTATTCTTTGTCAATAACTAAACTGGTAGTGTTAATTCTTATAACACTTTTCTCAGCGTCGTCGCCGCGTCGGTAAACGGTCTATAAACAGTTTCAATAGCTTCGATATTATAGGGCGTGGAAACAAAGTAGATGTGCTATTAGGTACTATAACATGCACTATCCTTATAATTCTAATGACAAATTTTCAACATTGTTGAAGAATTGTATATTTTGTAATGTTTGATGTATCTTTTTTCATGTTATGTATTTTTGTGGTGTACAATAAAGTATATATAAATAAATAATAATATTATTGTCGATTTTTCTATAAAAATCCTTGAAAAAACTTCATCATCATCGTCATCTAATGCATTTTGATCATTTACATCTATGATAACCTGGTATGCAGCTGCATCTGGTTAGACTGGAAGCTGATCCCAACATGGTTGGGGAAAGGCTAGGTAGAAAGATTGACATCTACGATAGACAATCATTCGGTAGAGTCTGACACCATCTACCCTAACGATGCTCTAAGATGACCAAAAGCTGTTTAAATGTGATATCAGCTGCTTCTGATAAATAGGTATTTAGTTTTATCATAAAAGAAGCAGTTGGTATTACAATGTTCACTTTTGTAATTTCTAATGTGAGGGTGTTATCGTGGAGGTCCACATCCATAAAATGTAATAGAAATACGTGTACGTTGCTTATAACGTTATTATCATCATCATCTGCCTAGCCTTTCCTCAACTATGTTGGGATCAGCTTCCAGTCTAACCTAAACTTTTTTTTTTTTTTTTTTTTTTGTTTGCGCTGGGAAAAAATGCATTACGCATACCCTCCCATCGGGGGATGGGGGGCTATGTGGGACTCCCCGGGCTGACCCGGTATACCCACTAAAATAACCCAGCGATACTCCCGCTTCGTCCTAGTGGCGGGGGACTGGGAAACCGGCAAAGCCTTGACGTCCAGTCCTCCGCCGACGATTGCCCTCCAGGGCGGACCCCTCACGCCCCCCCCGTGGGGAGGGGGAGGGGCCCGGGAGTAACAGACGAAGGAAAGGAGGCTACTGCTGCTGCCCAGGCCCCCTCGCTCCCCAGCATGGCGTTGACCACGCCGGGAAGCGAGAGGTCCTGTCCGATCCCCGGACCAGGGCGGTTTGGGGAGAAGTTGACCCCTACCAGGGCCAACTCTCCCCACGCGGCGGCCACGTATCCCGATCCCCTCTCTAAGAGCGAGAGGGGAGGGGAGTCCGTGGAAGACCGCGACACCAGGATGCGATGTTCGACCCTGCCCATCAGTCGGACATCGCACCCCCCTCCGCAGCCACCGTCGCCGCAGCGACGGTGCTTTTTGCAGCAGCAGCAGGACCGCTCGGCACCTGTGCTTTGCCCCGCGTAGGGGGAGGATTGCAGTTCCTCCCCTTCATCATGTGGCCTGCCGGGCAGCCACTGGCGGCACACACCGCGCAGTGCGGCGTGGCGGCCTCGCAGGAGGCGGCCTTGTGGCCCTCCTTGCCGCACCGGAAAGTCTAACCTAACCTAACCTTTTTTTTTTTTTTTTTTTTTTTTATACGTGGAGAAATGCTCATGCATTCTGCACTACCACGGGGAGATAGTGCAGTTATGTGGGACTCTAACCCACTAAAACTCCACGGTGTCCTCCTCTGCCGCTTATGGCGGGAACACGGGCACGCGTTAGCACTCATCCGTGAACCCGCCGCGGCTGTCCGTCACCGGACCCTCCTCCGGGGAGTACTCCCCATCACCGGCGCACCAGAACACATAGCACGCCGTGACCACCCCAGGGACCAAACCAGCACATGGGCGCCAGACGACCCCGTCTCTGCCACCCTTGGTCCCCCTGCGACGGGTCAGGTCATTGGCCCCGCCGCCTGCCAATTTTCGGCCGCAGAGGATAGGGAGAGTGGCCAACGTCATACCAACACTCCTCTTCCCCTGCGGCCCCACCGCGTCCGCCATCGAACGGTGGCGACCCCGTCAAGGCCGCGGAAGGTAGGGAGAGCGGCGCACCGTAATACCGGCACTCCTCTCCCGCCGCGGCCTCCAGCCCTCAGCCGCGATGCCTCCGGTACGACATCGCAGCCCGCCTCAGTTGCGATGTCGCCCAAGCGGCACCGCAACCTACATGTTGGCCGCTACGTCGTCGGCTTGTCGGCAAAAGCCCTGACGAGCGGCCCCTCCTCGGGTTCCTCTTCGCTTCACCGTGGGTGTCCAAGCCACGGCTACTGAGCCCCCCCGCCTCGACAATGCGGGAACCCACCGGGGGGGAACCTAACCTAACCTAACCGTAAAGTAAAGTATTTTTTTTTATTTGTTTTAACCGGATGCAGCTGAATACCAGTATTTTACATGGAGCGACTGCCTATCTGACCTCCACAACCCAATTACTAGGTAATACGATACCCCTTGTTAAGACTAACTAGTTGTCGACTTTCGGGCTTCTGACGACCCGTAACGACTGTCAAAGATCCAAGAATGACAGCCGGGACCAACGCCTTAACGTGCTTTCCGAGGCACGGAGAGAAAATATGGTCACCCATCCACGGACCAACCGCGGCAAGCGGCTTAACCTGATCAATCGACCCGTGCGGCTGTTATTACTTAGCCACAAGCCTCTCAAGACGTTATAACGTTATCGTGGACGTAAAATTTAAAAGCGTCTTTATATATATTTTTACCTACTTCCCTGTGTTATTGTGATGCCGTGACGTGGTCGTGGACGTCCATAATAATATTGCCACGTTAGAAATTATCAAAGCGCAAATTCGTGATTCGGTGTTATTACTAGTCTTACCAAGGGGTATCGTATTACCTAGCTCAAGAACAAAATTGGAAAAAGTAATGGCAGATGAACAGTATCCAAGAGAAATGTCCTCATACCACATCTCATATTTCTATGATCCTAGTCTCTAGCCAACAATCCCACCATTCTACTCCGAACAAGGTAAAAACTAATCTAATAAGGCATTACAATCGCTATACTCATTGAACTTGAACTCGATCAATGTCGCTGAATCGATTTATTTTTTTACTCGATACACCATCGATAGATATCTCGATGGGACAATAGCCACCACCACAACAAGAGTTGGTTAGAGATCATATCGTTTTCACGTGATCTTTATGGACTATTGTACATCCCAGGATGCGTCTTGAAAAAATTGAATGGATGCGTAACGGTTTAGTGGTTATTATTCGTGGTATTGTTATGGTAGTCACTGTAATGTTGATTTGAGGGGTTTTCTTGAAGGGGACGAGTTGGTTTCTTGTCCATACAAAATTATATCCCGCAAGTAAAATAAATTGGACGTCGATACTGGTCGTCAGAAGTCCGAAAGTCTGACAACTAGTCTTACCAAGGGCAGTAACGGGTTTTGGAGGTCAGATAGGCAGTCGCTCCATGTAATACTGAGCTGCATCTGGTTAGACTGTAACTGTAAGCCAACCCCAACCAGCATAGTAGAGAAAAAGCTAGGCATGTAGTAAAATAAATCGGACTTTGTTTTGGATATAAACGTTTGGTACGTATTTTTTAAAGCATTCTTTTAATACAGGCCGATAAGTCAATAATAAGATTAATTAATTATTATTGTTTTACGTCAACGATAACAATGCAACTTCCGAATCGCTTGATATCAAATTAGTTTATAATTTAACATTAGTTTTTTTTTCTTTATCTTCTTTTTTTCAGGCTTTCCATATAAATACAGCGCCCTTTTTCCACTTCAGCTGTGATGCCACATAAGGATTAAAAAAAAAAAAATAATCAGGCACTCCCAAGGGATTACTTGATTATTTTTTATGATATGTCAAAGTTAGTTGAATTAGTTAATAAAAACGTTATAGCAGTTAAAAAATTTGGATCACTAAAATTTTAAATCATAATGTGGTGTGTCACAGCTGAAGTGGAAAAATTTCAACTAACTGTTGGAGGCCACTTTAGATATTTTGATCGTGCAGAGAGTATCAATAATTTCATACAAGCTAAAACTAAGTGCGGCTTCGAATAAATTTTTGTATGAAAAAGAAACCAAACGCCTCATCTTAAGTGGCATCCCAGTTACGATTGATGGATTGACGTAAATAATACTCATCTATACAAGACCATTACGATTGTGTTCGAGAAACGGTATTTCTCCACCATATTAGTTTTGTGATTCAATGGCTGTAATATGGGCATTCTTTCTTGACTCAACACATAAAAGAAGAATAAACATATACGAATTAATGGAAGATACTTTCAATAACTATTGATGGCAATAGAAGTTATTATTTTGATTGACTTCTTGTGTTTAATATGCATTAGCATTTTTATTATGGATTATTTTGTATAATTTAGTTTGTTTCTTAATTTTTCGTTGAATGGTACGATTCTGTGCAGTTCATTTGGTGATAGTAGGTGGTTAGTAGAATTAATCTCAAATGCTAATTCCCTGGGTACAGTTTTAGAACTGCTTTAAGTAAAACTATCACTTTTAAAGTTCTTTTTAGATAACTTCCATCTTGTAAACTTCGCTAGTCAACAATATTGGTTCTATACCTTTAAATACTGCCTTAGTTATCAAGCTACATACGTGACATATGTATTTTTGTCATTGTAGTAAATTGCTTAATAGAAAGTGAAACTTTTAAACACAATATATTTAAACTGAATTCAGTTACTTTACCTTTCTATATAAGTACTGCTTGTCCAGACTACAAAGTAAAGCCTCAACATAGCATTTAGTATCCTGTTGTTGTTATCCTGGCCCCGACCCAAATTATCCTGTTCAAATCAGGGCCCGCGGAAACAGCAGTTGGCGGAAATACATGCCAAAACTATAAGAAATCCAAATTTCTCCACCGGCTGCAACATTTTAACATTAGCGTTCTATTTTTGATGTACCAAAAACCACCAGATGCATAGCAGGTACGAAAAACAGCATCATGTTGCAAATTACGACACCCGACTAAATTAAGAACCACCTCTTCTCACACAACATGAAAGATTTTGGGAGGCTTCAGATTTTTTCCTGGTTATACCCAAAACCACAGCTTGCCGCGACAGATGTATGGCACCGACATGGAAGCCGACAAAAAACAAGCACGTGCTGTTTGGAAAAAAATCGCAAGCGCGTACAAGTAGACATGCGACACCTTTTTAAAAAAAAAAACGGCGTAGGCGCACGTGATTTCTTGGAATAACCGCGTGAAATTAATATTTTTGATGATAGCGGTTTTGAGCAGCTGCTTGAGGCCTAGGATTATGTTCAAGGCATATGAGCTAAAGATGGTGTTGTTGTTTTTGTTGTAGGTTCTTACACGATTCGCGGAAATTTTGTGGTATATTCTTATAAAACTGCAGTGTGTTGGATGAGCATTCCGGCAGTTCCGAAAATTGAAGATTTTACGGGAACAATTTACAAACTAAAAGTGGTTTGAGTTTGTTGTTTAATATTGAGTATGTTTAATCAAATTAATGAATGATTAATTTTTTAACCTTATTTTTCAAACAAATCAATATTTAATTTAGATACTTCCAGTTTAATTTCCTGCATATTATTTTATGTAGAAGCTTATAGAAAGTAATTTCATATTAACTCATCACACCGCATTTTAATCAAAAGCTAATCGAATATCAAACAATTTCTATATCTTAATCAAATCTTCACTTCAGATCGATCTTTCCTGTATGATAAACTGATTAACTTCACAAAATATGTAATTTATTGAGTACCCTTGTAACCACAACCACGCTTCCGGAAGCTAGGGGTTGTCTTCAAAACGCACGTGCTTCAGACCACCCACAAACATTGGCCATATATTTATGTGTCGGTAAACAATGCTCCAATGTTCGTGTAATACGGGTTGCCTTGATCGATAATGTTGAGTGGCTCAATCCTGTTTTTGGGACATAATGTTTTTTTATTAGAGATTTTTGGTAGAGATTTGTTTTATTAATTGATGGTGTGCCCCTATTATGTTGGTATGTCATACATACTGTAGTATTCAAACGGGGTGTAGATACTTATTTAGAATTTTGTTTTGTTTATAGAGAGAGCCGCGGAGCAGCAAGATCAGATAATTGAGAAAGTTCCACCATATCATTATCAACGTCCTGTCGTATTTCAGTTTATTTGATATTTTTCTCCATAACTTTATCAGCCGTCATCTCAGTGTAGATTCCTTCCTTGCCATTTTATATAGAGGGTTCCGTATTTACACAATCAATTCATGCTTCCTTTTGTCCACTTATTTTCTTATCTATAGCCTATTGTAAGACATAGCAGACATAGCCATACACATTCATGCATAAAACTTTTTCTTGTATGTAAGTTAAAAATTAAACTCCAAACTCACTCAACTTTCCATATCATGCATGTCCCTATCAGCTATCAAGATAAGCAGATGTCCACCCCCACTAACACAAGATAATTGTGTCCCACTCATAAAGCATACAAGGTGCGTAAGAGTCGCTCAAAGGCAAAGATATCAATAACGCATTGTTTTGCTCTGGACCGCATAAACACTGACAGGTTGAAAGCCGCCTTGCAGGCTTGCACAGTGACCTATTTATTGGGGCGAGCCTTTTAAGGGTTACGTCGGATGATAGGTTAGACTTGACATTGACATACCTTTTAAAATTGTTCGAAGATGGAAAGTTTTGACTTTTGTCGAGGAATAGAACTCTATTCTGAGCCTGCTGATGTTTTGTTAATTTGTTAGGATACTGGGCATCAATGAAGATAAAGACTTGAAGCAAAAGTGCTAGGATTATTATAGAAATATTATGGTAGGTACACCGCTGTTAGAAAAGATGCTGAATATAAATTTTGAGTTAAACTTGCCTTTGTGACTTGTCCATTGATCAATTAATGTCACACATTATCTGAAACCATATAAAGAACAAGTATCTATGATAATAGATACAGACGCCAGCACATCAACCCGAAACTGTCAAATTTTCCCAATCAACTTTGAACCTTATGCTTTAGCGATAAAGTTGAAAATCTATTACAGAAGTTTGACAGATTGTAATAGCTTGATGTGCTGGCGTCTATATATACCTACAGCATACCTACTGTGACATGTAATCACTAATTACCAATCTTTGTGGCAAGAGTAATGATGGCTGATCTTTAGGGGTAACAAAATTTATTTTTAAGTTTAAATCATCAGAATTATTATCATCCGTTGCTATTTATTTTTATTTTGCAACAAAGTACAGTTTGGCAACACCACAATGCAGCTGTAGTGGCAATGTCCAAAGAAAATTATTTTATCGTCATAATTAAGGCCTTAAAAGTGTAGTTTACTATCGTAAATTAAGACTAGACTAGAATAAATAATTAAATTTTCATGAAGTAGGTATTATACATTTAAACAACTTCGTTGTATACTCTGAGGCTCGGCGAAATATATTTAGCTTATGCTAGAGGTCGAGCTTCTGAAGTTTCGGTTTAAGGGGATTACAGGATCTAAACGCAAAAAATTAAAATAAAAAAAAGTTTTTAAAAACAAGCTTTTATTTAAATAAGAACGTAACCCAAAAAATAAAAATAACGCGAACTAAAAAGAAAAAAATAAATTTAAGTGACACTGTCATTTTAAAATATATATAAATTTAAAAGCTTGAGGCACTGTTATTGTGTAGTAGGTACACCTGTATAACGGATACCGTACATCAGTGCCTCAAGCTTTTAAAATGTATATATATTTTAAAATGACAGTGTCACTTAGGTAAATTTATTTTTTTCTTTTTAGTTCGCGTTATTTTTATTTTTTGGGTTACGTTCTTATTTAAATAAAAGCTTGTTTTTTAAAACTTTTTTTTATTTTAATTTTATTTTTTACTTTTTAGTCTTAAAGATTTATTAATATTAGTGTAATTTTACTAACTTTATCGTTTTTTACTGTTCAAGCCTTTTCATTTGATACCCATATTAAGGGGATTGAGAAAAAATGAAATCCGCCATCTTGGATCGGCGGCCATATTGAACTTAGTGTGATTTTATTTACTTTATAATTTGCTACTCTTCAAGCCATTTCATTTGATACCCATATTAAGGGGATTGAAAAAATATAAACCGCCATCTTAGAGCGGCGGCCATATTGAATTTAGTGTGATGTTATTTACTTTATCGTTTTCTACTCTTCAAGCCCTTTCATTTGATACCCATATTAAGGGGGTTGGGAAAAAATATGTAATCCGCCATCTTGGAGCGGCGGCCATATTGAATTTTATGTAATTTTACTAACTTTATCGTTTTCTACTCTTCAAGCCCTTTCATTTGATACCCATATTAAGGGGGTTGAGAAAAAATATGTAATCCGCCATCTTGGAGCGGCGGCCATATTGAAATTATTACAATATTGAGTATTGCATATTGTATTGTTACCAGAACTAAAGATGTATGCAAAATTTCAGCTCAATCGGATACCAACAAATGGTCGAAAAATGGTTTGCAAATTTTGACGGACAACTTACATACATACATACATACATACATACATACATACATACATACTTACATACGAACAGTGCAAGCTAAATAAAAGCTTGTAAAAACGCAAGTTTTAGAAGCAATAAAAGTATAATTATGATCGACTACAGTAAACAAAATCAGAAAAATATAAGATATTCTTTAGGATATATGCTAGGTAGATAGTGTGTTGAAAACATTGATACTTACGATAGAAAAAAATCATGAAGATACTAATATACTTACTTACATACAATAATCACTGTCTCTTAAGATACAGGATACCCTAGTTTAAGAGACAGAGATTAATCTATTTGTGTACAGATTTCTGCATCATCCAAATGTATTATGTAAATGTTCTCCATCTGTATTCTTGGGAAATAAAGATATTATTATTTATTTATTTATTTATTAATTCATACTAATATACTTACTTACATACAATCATTCTGATTTTTTGTCAGATTATTCTACAAGCAACATACTAAAGCACTAGTGTTTTAATTTTTAGTCCAAACAATAGATTTTGTGTAAATATATTTCTTTTCTATGCCGTCGGACAGTGAAAGCGCTTTAGGTCATGAAGCCCCTTAAGCCCTTTAGACAGCGCTGTCTTTCAGCTTTTTTCTTTCCTAGTTTATCTGTATCTTAATAATGATCAGTATGTTAACTTCCTGCGGGGTAATTGCGTAACACACTGTCAGTAGCAATGGGTTTCATTTTGACAGTTCAACAACATGCATTGCGGTATTTACGTTGTTGAGCAGACACATTTTTCGAACATATGAAGCAATGGATCAGCAATATCCTTCAAAATGATTCAGATTGAGATGATAGTACGTTACGCAATTAGGCTGCTGAATAGAATTAACATATATTATACATTCCTCTTAAATATTTGCACTTTGACTGCAAGTTTTGGAACACAGAGGGCAGGATAGGAGGTGGAGTGTATATAATTTACAGTGTCAGCTAAGTACAGTGCAGCATAAGCTAAAAGTATTGCCAGCTCAATAAACACATTTAAAAATAGAACAGGATAGAATAAAAGTTATGACCGCTAATATATTTGAAACCTTCTTACTAAAGCTATCCATGATCTTTTTAATTTTACAGTTGAAGATTAGATGGCCCATATTTCTACCCTACCAATGGGTTAGTACCTTTTAAGTACTATTTTAGTACTGTGATGTGTCGATAAGTGTAATTAAATGTCATTATAATTTAGTATAAGATCGCTGATATAATAGGCATATGTTTTGGCTAAAATATGGACGACAGTGCGTGTTGCCAGTGATGACTTATGGCACTGAAGCGTGGTCGCTCACAATGGGCCTTATAAGAAGGCTGAAAGTCACCCAAAGAGCAATGGAGAGGGCTATGCTTGGAGTTTCCCTGCGTGATCGAATCAGGAATGAGGAGATCCACAGGAGAACCAAGGTAACCGACATAGCCCGAAGAATTGCCAAACTTAAGTGGCAGTGGGCAGGGCACATTGCTCGCAGAACAGATGGCCGATGGGGCCGAAAGGTTCTGGAGTGGCGACCGCGTACCGGAAGACGTAGCGTTGGAAGGCCTCCCACGAGGTGGACCGACGACCTTGTGATGGCCGCAGGAACCCGTTGGATGCGAGAAGCACAGAACCGGTCGAAGTGGAATTGAATGGGGGAGGCCTATGTCCAGCAGTGGACGTCTTTTGGCTGAAATGATGATGATGGACGACAGACAAAATATTGCATTATTATAACTCGCACGACTACGCCCGCGTGAAAATTCTTAGTTTTCCGGTAGAAAATGTACCAACAAATGCCAATATTTGGTGACGACACAAGGTGACTTTTTTTTTAATCTCTATTAGCTGCCGTGCGCTTCCTCCCTAGCATTTATCATCTATCACACAACAAATCTAGCTTTTTTTGGTCTTTAAATTCTTATATCTATTCACATTAACACCTCAAAAATTGGCTTGTTCTGAGACTACGAAGTTAGCATTTAAATTTTTATAAAAATAAACTATGATACGTGCCTCAGGATGAGACATCGTATTCACTTAAATAGCCTTGACTTAAGACAAACTGGTGCTGCCGTTAGCTACTGAAAGCGAACCTTTACATCGCAGCCACCTTAATGAAGCTAATACGTCCTTAACCAACCTTATCAACCCCTTATCAGGAGCCGACCTCAGCTTTTTATCTCCAATACCCGTAAAGTCGTATCACTTAGTTCCTGATTAATTTAACAGGTATGTTTCGTTGTATTCTTTTTGCACATTTAATTACTGGACGTACCGTCAACAACATGGCGTCCCGTTACATTCCGAACAGGTGCTGTGCGCACGCGCACGGTATTAATGCACGATTATTATGGGTTTTGACACCGCATTCTTGGTGGCTGGTGATTAATTTTTTGAAGTGATAATTTATTTAAATTGGTGTGGTCCGTATTGGTTTTTCGTTTGTCTGTAGTTATGTTTGCTTTACTTCCTGATGTTTCTTTAATTTCGTCCAAAATAAGACTCCTTGAAAAAAAAAATTTAAGGTTTGGAAGTTAAATTATTAAGTTAGTGCTCATTCAATCTATATGCGTAACCTGAATTACTTACTTGGAAAAATCAATTCGATACTTAATAGCAAGACACGTGGTTTTCAAAACCATGTGGTCTTTAGTTATAAATAAATTGTACAGTCACGAGCATAAGTATGTTATTACACTTGGCTTTATTCAAAGGCGATTTTCTCCTTTATTTTTTTTTATGAAATTTTATATTATTACGAACATAGTATTTTCGAACCCATAGGTTTATGTAAAGTGTCCTATTTCAACGTTGCATTCGTTATTTCGTGAAAAAATCGTAATTGAAAGTTGCCAAGTGTTGACATATTATTGCTCGTGACTGTACATAGCTCGCGTGTGGTGTAATAGATGACTAAGGTATAATGTCAGGTGGTTAGGGTAAATATCTTGCCAAATATATAGCCAGCTCCCATTAATTTTGATCGTCGTTTGCTTCCTGGGAATCCAAAATGTCACCAGAATTAGCTCCATTCTTAGCAAAAAAAAAAAAAAAACAGGATAGAGATCAGTTGCTATGCCTATACATAATGTGTAGGGATATAGATACGATTTTCTTTGATTGTACAGGATGTGTAATTTGACCATACCTTGCAATTTTTCGTCATCTATTTAGTTAATTGTGACAATTAGGTAAATTATGATAATTATCGATTTGGTGTGTGCTTAAAAAAAGTGTGTAATTTGGTGTGTGCTTGGCTTGGACCTCTTTCCTACCAGTTCAAAATCTAAACTAATATTATAAAGAGAAAAGATTTGGTTTGTTGTACAGAACGGATTTGTATGAAATTCAGCACATAGGTAGACCATGACCTGGATTAGGACATTTACAGTTTGAAGGATAACTTTTTATCCCGATATTACCGCGGAATCGAGATTTATGTGGGTGAAACTGCGGGGCGCAGCTAGTGGACAATATTATAGAAAAAAACACTTGCAAATGTTAACCATACCTACTGACCAACTTCACAAGGGCAACAGGAGTCTGTAAAGAATTAAAGATATTTATTTTGTCTTTATCATCCACTATTTTATAATTATTTAATTATATTTTTTAATCCATAAAGCAGCAACATGATTTTATAGCATATCTGTAAAAGGCATTGTATTTAATAGTGACACATGTTTTATATGATAATCTTGAGAGACACAACTTGGTACACTACTGCCGCATGCCAAACATGTTGGCAAATGATTTTATTTATGGCATATCATAAAAAATATATCGACATAAAAAAATTAAGCGAAACTGTCCATCACTATCAACGTTACTAAATGTTTTTATTGAGATGCTAAAAATAAAATAAAAAAAAACAAAATGCCAGATTTGAATGACAGCTGAATCATAAGGGGATGCTGTCGTTGCCTAGAAAAAGTTGCACATGATTGTAGACCCTCTAGTGTGGATTTTTTTCATCGTATATAAAAAAAACTGCTATTTCTAGAACAACTATTTTTTTTAATAACCGACGAAAAATTTAAGGCTGGAGGGTTCAGAATCATGTACCTACTGAATCCATTGCAACAGGTTGCGCGTCGATGTGCCTGCGCAGGTATTAGGTTGAATTTTATTTCCCTAAGACCTAAGAAACGTAGAGGGCAACGCCTAGTTTATGTAGCAAGAACGGTTCTCTGTCAGACAGTATCAAGCTTTTTATAATTCGATCAACAGCGTTATAATTGTATTTTATTACAATACTAATATGGGAATGTAATAAAAGAACTACAAGTTATTTATCTGCATTAGTTATTTAGTTGCTTTTCCTCAATGATGCAGTATTTCGATCTAAGATTATTAACTGACGAAATGTGGCTATACAGACGGCAGCACATCAAGCTACCCGAAACTGTCAAATTTTCCCAACCAAATTAGGACCTTATGTTTTAGCAATATAGTTGAAAATCTATTAAAGAGATTTGACAGATTGCAGTACTATGTTGTACTATAGGTACACCTCTGCCTAAGGAATGCAGGCGTGATGTTATGTGATTGTTAATTGTTGCAAAGGCCTTACCAAGATCGACCTTGTGACTTTCGGGATTGACTCAAGTAGAATCATAATTATGGTCTCTTCCATTATTGAAAAACAAAAGCACATCTATAAGTATGATTTTTAAAGAGCCTAATTTACGCGGTGTGATTTGATTGCCTGTGACATTACCATAAGTAGAAGCAACAATAAAAGTTATAAGTATTTTTTTATTTAACACAGTGTCCGTGGAGTTTCTTGCCTGTTCTTCTCCATAGGAACCTACTACGCTTTGGATTTGGCAACTGGCTTCATCTTTCTAACTGTCCGACCCCTTGAGTGCCTGTAATCGGTTTTTTGAAATAAAAGCTTTGATTTTTGTTGCTTAATTTTTATTGTATGCCACAGGCAAGAAACTTGTATCGCTTCAATGGGACTTTGCATAACAATGCAAAGTCCCATTGAAGCGATACCATTACCTTTTTAGAAGCAGCTGAAATATTATTAACTTCTTTCAAATGACAGGAACGAAATCAACGTCAGATTACCAAAAGGTAACCTTAAGTCCCAACAAACCACCGCGTGTACGTGTTCCTTGGACATTTAACGGCATTAACAATTAATATTACAAAAATAACCAGTTTACCTACATACAGTACAGTAGCTAAATCATTAATCGTGTTTCTTAACATCTGCGTCTACGCATCTGCCTTAACCCTTCCGTAAAAAGGATTGAAGAAAAAAGGTTTTTTGTATGTAAGTAACGATTTTCTTAAGACGGTTACAATTTTTGACATTAGGAGTTACTGAAGCTTATCGATTGAAGGTTTACGAGCTGTGAAATTCGTCTGTTTGTCTTTTAAATGCTTATTGAGAGGTACTCGGGATTTTACACTTGGGTAGTTGAGATTTAGTAGCGTTGGGGTCAGTGACAAAAAAAAATACAAAAAAAGACAAACAACGACAAAAACTCGGCTTGAAAATCAATGAATTTGCTCATTTTGAGGGTTTTAATGAACAAATTTTTAATTATTCAAGTACTAGTTTCGCCTGCGGCTTCGCCCTTCACCCGTGGACTCCCGGGATTAAAAGTACCCTATGTGTTAATTCAGATTATAAACTATCGTTTTTGCACCAATGCGGCACATACATCTAGAAAACCGGACAAAATTTCTAAAAACTATATTTTCGGCATCACTCTCGTTCCCATCACACCTCGCAGCAATTACTTTTTTTTTAATATTTAATGTACATTTTTGACTTCGCTGCTATTTTATTATAACACCTACAATATATTAAATCTATTGGCATGTGGTTGGTTGATGGAAAAGCACCGAGAAATGGAATGGATTCAAAGTTTCTGTCATAACTTACCGTGAGGATTACAAAAATAACGTTCTGAATCCTTTAGTTTTTAATCGTTTTAGTAAGGCCACCTGTCCCAGGTTCAAGCTCAGAATACAAAATGTCTAAATACAGTGACACTTACATTACAAACTCTTTAATAACTTGCAACAAAGTTAATAAAATTATCAAATTATATTCTTATTACATAACAAGGTGTTCGATTTAGCAATTAAGTGTTTACGACAACCATTCTCGCCGTTCATAATAAAAAATAAATTCACAATTCATTAATCACGATGCAGCGATGGTTAACGAGAAAATCGATTAATCATAAGATATAAGTGTATTTGAACCCGGTACGGAAATACCGCACACTTAAAATAGTCGTCGGATTTTTAAGAATTTCCGGGAAAATTGTTTGATGAAATCACTTTTCATGTGGATTCGAGCTAAGAGGAATTGCTGAATGTGTCAGCGAGTTTCAATTACCCATATGACATAACATAATATTTAGATAAAGATACGTTGTACAGTCACGAGCATAAGTATGTCTACACTTGGCTTTATTCAAAGGCGATTTTCTCCTTTATTTTTGAATGAAATTGTATGTTATTACGAACATAGTATTTTCGAACCTGTAGGTTTATGTAAAGCGTGGTATTTCAACTTTGCATTCGTTATTTCGTGAAAAAATCGCAATTGAAAGGTACATATTAGTGCTCGTGACTGTACATGTTGGGGCCCGTGGTTAAATAATAACAGCCGCACAGGTCGATCGATCAGGTTAAGCTACGCTTACCGCGGTTGGTCTGTGGATGGGTAACCAGCTTTACATACCGAGACCCCTCCGTGCCTCGAAACTTTGGTCCCGGCTGTCATTCGTGGATCTTTGATAGTCAGAAGCCCGAAAGTCTGACAACCAGTCTTTCCAAGGGGTATTGTATTACCGTTTCAGGTATTGCCACATCAACCACGCTTGGCAGTTATTTATTATGTTAGATAGATTAGCAGATATCCCACTAATATTATAAAGGCGAAAGTTTGCGAGTGTGTGAGTGTT
The DNA here is from genome assembly GCA_963082905.1 of Oligia fasciuncula. NCBI lineage: Eukaryota > Metazoa > Arthropoda > Insecta > Lepidoptera > Noctuidae > Oligia > Oligia fasciuncula. The sequence goes on from OY720407.1 coordinate 10,125,237, forward strand.
TATATGTTTGTTACTTCTTCACGCTCAAACGGCTGGACCAATTTTGATAAAAATTTGTACGGAGGTAGCTGACACCCTGGATTAACATATAGGCTACTCTTTATCCCGATATTCCCACGGGATCGACACTTATGCGGGTGAAACCGCGGGGCACAGCTAGTATGACATAAATTACATTTCGGCTGATTTTGGGCATAGATGTACTTATAGAACATCCTCATTTCGCCATTTATGTCTAAGTCCCATGCAACAGGGGGCGAGCCTATTGCCATCAACCAGGCACAAATCCAGCTGCCATTGAGAAATTCCTGATAGAAAAACCCAATAAGACTCCCCGTCCTGAGAATCGAATCCAGGACCTGTTCAGCAACAGCGCTTGCGACCACTAAACTAATGAGGCAGTCAAGGTCAAGTTGGATAGGGATACTAGTACAGAAACGGAATGGCTTTTTAGCACTTCAATGTTATATCAACGTTAACACTGAAACCAGGCCGAAAATTAGGGGCGTAACATAAATTCTTCTAGCCACTTTGGCGCTTAAAAACTACTCTGCTCTTTGTTTATTCTATGATGTCGTTTAAGAGCTTTAAGCGCTGAAGTGCTTAAGCTAAGTGCTTTTACAGCCCCGCAAGGAACTCTTATGGTATTAGAAGTTTACGTCAGTTCCTTCGTTTTCTGCATATTTAAGAAGTAGCGTGATAAAACAGACATGTTATGTTTATACTACTCGAGGAAATACCTCATAAAAATATTCAGTATACGATCACATGTATAATAAGAATTTCCGTTTAAAACAAACTAAATGAAAAATGGCTGCTTTCCATGAATCTATTGGAATATACAGAACGTTTTTAGAAAACTTGTAAAGCTATATGTCAATTTTATTTTGAAATAAAGACTTCTTTGATAAATTCGTGATTTTATGATAATATGATAACTCTTTTCGTCTGTGGGCTTCATGCGTTTGAAAATCGAAGTGTGTTTGTTTGTATTTCGATATAGACCATAGAAGTGTAGAGTAGGTATTCGTTTTTAAAATATCTTGCATGTTTTTTACACACGCCGAATTTAAAATCATTTGATCTTCTTTTATTCATCGTTCGCTATGTTTTTTTGACGTGACAACGTCTTAAATTAGGTTGCGGCTGGGAGTCACTTATGAAAAAGTGTAACGCTCGGTAACGTTACGTTCTTATTTTAAATTAGGTTGCGGCTGGGAGTCACTTATGAAAAAGTGTAACGCTCGGTAACGTTACGTTCTTATTTTCATTTAATTCCTTGTTCCTATTGTGCAATTTAATTATATTCATATCAATAAATATTCTACCGAGAAAAAGACGTTGTCACGTAAAATCTTCGCCCGTAAAACCGACTTTACAGGCAACCATTTTTTTATTGATAGAGTTGTTATCGATGATAATTCATCTGCCTAGCCTTTTCCCAACTATGTTGGGGTCGGCTTCCAGTCTAACCGGATGCAGCTGAATACCAGTATTTTACATGGAGCGACTGCCTATCTAACCTCCACAACCCAGTTACTGGGTAATACGATTCCCCTTGGTAAGACTGGTTGTCAGATTTGCGGGTTTCTGACTACCCGTACCGACTGTCAAAGATCCACGAATGACAGCCGGGGCCTGTCCGAGGCACGGAGGGGTCTCGGTATGTAAAGATGGTCACCCATCCACATACCAACCGCGGCAAGCGTAGCTTAACCTGATCGATCGACCTGTGCGGCGCGGCGGTTTTCATTTAGCCGTACACACTCTTATCGATGATAATTATGCCATACAAAGTCGATATTTATCTACTTAAATATGTATTTAAAATTCGTATTATGTTATAGAAACATGAATATGTATCGAAACTTGTAATAGTATCCTAGGAAGTTAGGTGTAAAACGAAGTATTTTAAATAGTCTGCTTATAAATTAACTTTACATTGTAACCTTGATGGTTGTTGGCGCGGTCGTAGATCCGAAGAAGTTTGATTTACGGGTGGATAGTGTTATAAAGTTTACTAAGTAACCCAGGGGTTGGAGCTAATTATGATTCTTCGGAGTTTCAATGACTTGTTCGCGTCTACTCCGTATTGGCAAAACGTAGTTACACCAGCATATAACTGTTCTGCTTAGTCTTCAGGAAAAGTTAGTTGGTATGCAATCGACGTACCTATGTCGTTATCTGTGTACCTACCTAATACTGTTTATCATGATTTTGTGACGACTCCTACTAATTTATACAAAAGCTCCCGAAAGATGTTCTTATTTAGAATCACGATTATGGCAACCGAATTATGCAATCCACAAAATTACCTTCAATCCGAGTAAACGAGTATTTTGTTCTTAATCTTAAACTTAATTCGACTGTCTGAATCGTGGCCAGTCTTAAGTTATTAACTTACAACACCTGTCTTTCGCATTAGCTCTGTTTTTTGTCGCTGGCAAGGTGTTTCTTGCATTCGATTTGAATTCGGAACATTAGATTTTTGACATTGCCACCCTGCATTCGAAAATTAATTTTTAATGTTGTTTTTTCTGTATAATAACCGGTGATATGGAAGTGCGCACTTGACATTAATGTATATGCGCCATCGTATGTCAATGACATTTAAAATAGTATCAGAATATTTGAACTACTGGAATAGACCTGTTTCTAAAATTGTCGATCTAAATACTATTAAAGACTTAGGTATCTGATAAAGTAGGAATTAACACCTTATATCAAGTTTTTTGTTGAAATATGATACGTTTGGAAATGTGAAATTAAATAGATACCAGATATTTGATACTCGATAAAAACTGCTTATAGTTAGTATCAAGTTTTAGGAATTGCAGATTCAGTTTCGATTGCTTAAGCTGTTAAAATTATGGGGCTATTAAACTGCCGAAAAAAACGTTCATTACTACAGAGATAAAATTGACATTCCAAAAATAAAGAAGTCAAAGTATCGATCAATAAGTGTCATAAAATGAACTTTAAAATGAAATTGTCGAAATTTTTATTTATACAAAAAGACGTGAATGTTTTGCGCTGTGTGTGTACTTGTTTGCTTGCTGGATCCAATATGGCGGCTGGAGGCAGGTGATCATTGAGCAGCTGCGCTCGCGCATCCAAGGTTACCCCTCTCCGCTTGTTTACCCTATCCCCCCGGCGTATCGATAAGTGATAGTGATGGGCATAGACATATTTATGTTATACTTTTTATTAATTAGGTAGATATTATAATTAACATGTTTAATTTTTTTCTAATTTATTTTTGTTCTCAGTAATGTTTGGCTTGTACAGGTGTGATGCTGTTGTAACCAAGTAAATAAGCATTTGTACGATGATTTCAATATTTTAGTTATATCGATAAAAAAATCAGTCGTTATAGCTAATCTAAATTAAATACAATTTTAAATAATAAAAATAAATTATAATTGGATAGTGATTTTCATACATTTAAGAACCGCTGAAGGTTTCTTAAAAAAATATAGGTAGGTACTGAAGGCAATTCAGATTCCCTACATAAAATGGTAACTTACAATTTATTAATTTAAATTATTAAACACTTCCTATAAAATACAGTAGAGTCAATATTCTTGACAAATCGATGAACTTTTATATTCATTTAACACCAGAAAAATACATCATTATAAAAATGTTTTATCACATTATTTCAAATAACGATTCTTTCTCTTTTTTAAAATAACACTCAAAATAATTAAAATCAAAATTCCTCAAAAATTTCGATAAAAAGCTCACACCCAGTACCGCACTACTCATAGGTCGAATGTCCACGTGGTTTGCGCACGCGCCACTGTCGCGCCTCGTGCCAGATAACAGTGGCACCCTTCGCACGAGCCGGTCCGAGCACACCCGACCTCACCCGAGGAGATCCGAGGTCAATCCGACACCGAATATTAGTAATGAGTAAAAAATGACACATATTTTGGCATATCCGAATAAAAATAGATGCTGGCTGGAAATAAAAGAAAAACACTAATTAACTCAGATGCTGAGAACTTATCTTAATGTACAACGGCATTATTGATTTTGCTCTTAGTTTTTTTCTTTCTGTGCTAATAATAATAATAATGCTAGAGCGGTAATTGCTAGCGGTCAGGCAGATAATACCTATAGACCGCCACGAGCTAATCTTTGTATATTCCTTTACTTCTTTTACATTCATGTGTCTCTGCGTTCATTCATTGGTAGCCAGTACTTAGGTAACACCTGACTTTCCCTAAAGATATCTTCAATAAGGACTTGTCCTTGGAAATTTATATTGTTCTATGTTACACCTGACTTTGTTTATAGCCATCCCCGATAGGATCTTGTCCTTATAAAAAATATATTGTTTCTTAACTCTGCATATACTTTCACCATGGTGAGAGATATACTATAGACTACACTCATCATCTACCTAGTCTTCTTCTTCACTATGTTGGAGTTGGTTTCCAGTCTAACGGGACGCAGCTGAATACTAATATTTTGCATGTAGCGACTGCCTATCTGACCTCCACAACCCACTTACTTGGTAACACGATACCCGTCGGTGAGACGACGTCATATACTACACTTACATCCTCAAAATCAATCATTTCAATAATCACCTCTGATTCATCGTTTTAAGGTAAATCAACTATTGCCATATAGTATGCCGCCAGCTTTAGAATTAATACAGTTTTGACAACCACGTGATATTTATCGCACGTTTTTCTCACGACGACTACTTTTAACCTTTTGAGACTGTCATTTCTACCCACACGATTAACCAGGAGTAGATATTTAATGGAGTACAAGCTTCATGCAGCCCGCAATCGTGCTGCGAAAGATACCATACCATAATCAGCCTATAATGTTCCCACTGCTGGGACACAGGCCTCCTCTCAATGAGAGGGAGTGGGCCGTAATCCACCACGCGGGCCCAGTGCGGGTTGGTGGATGTCACATGTCTTCGAATTTTTGGTTCTAGGACATGCCGGTTTCCTCACGATGTTTTCCTTCACCGTTTTGAGAGCAGTGGTGATGAAATGATTTACACAAAGTAAAGCGCCTGTCGGTTCGAACCTACGACCTACAACTCGTAAGTCGTGTCCGTGACCACTGGGCCACCACTGCTCGCGAAAGATACATTACATTTATGATTTTCACCAAATTATGTGAGCTTCCCCATTTCTCTACTTCTTTGGGTCTCGGGAGTTACTGATGGGGGACACTCACCTCATTTCCTCTGCATGATAATATTGAAGTTATCGTCAATTTTAAAAGAGTAGGTATCGTTTTCGTTTTGAAATGCACACAGCTATGTGCCCTATTTTTTTTACTATATTCATCGCAACATGATTTTATGAAGCTCTGCCAGGTATCTACTCATGTGGCATTTCTATTTTCGCACGGACCAATAGGTTGTCATTTACATATTCGGGCCTATCTCAGTTTGGATCGTTTTTAGAATTAATACAATTGATGATCAGCTGATAAGCGCGTCCGTTTGCGTCTACGTCTTCACGGGTCAAGGTCAAGGTAATCAGGCTAATAATGATTTCGTCTGTTTTGACTGCATTGTTAATCTTATTGTGGATTTTGAAACGTTTCGTTTTCGTTGGTATTTACATATTGTATTGGGTACCTGATACGTTTAGCGATAAGATGACGACTTTGCTGGGATTATCGTGACTGTCTGTCTAGCCGCTTAAATTAACTATAACTGGAAACTGAATTGTACGAAATATCATCATCGTCATTGGTTCCTCCTACTGCTGGGTACAGTTCTCCTACCTTTTGTACCATGCTTCCCTAGTTGGTGCGAGCTTCATCCAGGTCTTACCTTTTTGGGTTATCCACTTGGCTGTTGGTCTTACCAATACTATTGCTACTGTTTCTCAGTATCCATTTGATTAGTGCCCTGCTGCACCTGCTTGACCACGTCTAGTCATTATAGTCCTGCCTACTTCCATTTTGGAGCCGCTACCCGTATACAACCTTTGTTGGAGTAAGGTTCAAACACAAATAATTTATTTCAATTACACAATTTACAAAGAGTCGATCAATCAGGAAGAAAAAGCTAGTTGCCCATTCTAAACCGTAGTAGGTTCCTATGGAGAAGAACGGGCAAGAAACACCATGAACACTCAAGATGTCGAAATATCTAAGTAAACATTGGATCTCTAAGTCTTATGTTCATTCATAGTTCTCGCGTCATCCTCGTTAAGTTATTCGGTTAGGTAACAAGTGTAATGTAACAGAGACACTGGGCAGTAACCGACAGACGGTGCCAACATCGAGGTTCTTGGAGCGTGTATCAAGAGATCGCCAGCCGTGACCGCTTGTGCTGGCGGGGGAAGTGGACATGGAGAAAACGTGCTTGTTATTTATTTATTTCAGGCGACGCAGGCCCATAGATAAATACCTTAACCTAAACATACATATTTTTATTATAAAATAGTTCTTCACTTCACTAGCTTGTTTTTGTGCTGTTCTGTGGTACTTGTTATGATGGAGAGAGAGTACCGTACCGGCTTATTATGTTCTTTAATTGTCACTTCCTACTTGATTAATTACTTATGAATGGTTATGAAGCTTAAATCGAAAAATACTAACAGCCTCTAATTTATACGGGCTCAGTAATTAGTAATTCACTTACAGAGAATTCCGGAGGTTATCAGCAAGTACTGATCACCCAAAAAGGTTCACGTATCGCATTCTCTATTACCAGATTTGAGCATCTAACTACGTTATTTTATGCATTTAATTGGTTCCTTGGGTTTTTGAGTTCCATTAGTGTTCATTTGTCATGAGCCAGCCATTTCCCAACTATGTTGGGGTCGGCTTCCAGTCTAACCGGATGCAGTTGAATACCAGTATTTTACATGGAGCGAATATAATATTTCAATACCGTCAACCACGTCAAAGATTTTTGAGTTATCATTCACTCTCAACCCAATACTAAAATAAAAAAAAAACAAAACCTGTTGACCATGTCTGTCGTTGCCCTCCGTTAATTTGCGCACCGCAAACGTCCACTTCACTCGCCAGCCTGCGCCGGCGACTAAGCGGTGACTTCCTACATCGCGTTCTGGCGGGTGGCCGCGCTAACGACGTGCTTTATGGCAAACACCCCCCTTCCCCCGCTGATCCCCTGGTAGTAATGGAAGAAAGAATGACTGAGTAACGTAATCTAGAAGGTTATTGGAAGATATGGTTAAAAATTATACACTGAAAGATATCTTCAAGGGTGAAGATAGAATTCCAAGCCTTGGGCAGGAAAAAGCACCTTGAAGCGCAAATGAGTAGTGATGTCTTTAATTGACGCAAATCTCTAGTGAGGAATAAAGTTATTTTGGAATGATTGCTTTATGTTATTTTTAGAAAAATTACCAAAAATTCGAAGACATGTGACATCTACCAACCCGCACTGGGCCCGCGTGGTGGATTACGGCCCACTCCCTCTCATAGAGAGGAGGCCTGTGTCCCAGCAGTCGGACGGAACATTACAGGCTGATTATGATTATTAAAGAGCAATGCAGGCGCTTTATTTTGTCTAATGAAAAGACATAAAACTGTGAAGGAAAACATCGTGAGGAAACCGGCATGTCCTAGAACCAAAAATTCGAGGACATGTGACATGCACCAACCCGCACTGGGCCTGCGTGAGGGATTATGGCCCGCTCCCCCTCACAGAGAGGAGGCCTGTGGCCTGTGTGTGAGGCCAACATAACGGCTGATTACGCTTTATACATAAGTATTAATGCTATGGTTTGACCACCTTTCACAAAGATGGGCGGTGTGGCCTATGGATCTGTTAAATGAACTTAAAACAGTCCCTATCAAACTAAGACGGTGATGGAAGCTACCTAACTGTCCCATCGAATGACGGGAAAATGGTCATGATCGTATAGTATTGTTGGTAGACGAATTAGTTGATACGAGGCTTCTGCTTAATTTCGTCTTAAACATAAAACAATGGTAAAGTAGTAAAATGTCTCGCCATATTAAAATTCTAGACGCGACTATTTTAAAGTTAACTAGCTGTAATCTTTAAGAATATGGATGACTGCACACGACAATGAATCTATAATTGGTGTAGACTCTAGGTCATCTACCCTATTGCCGGGCGATATTTTAAGAACTGATCAAAATTACATTCCAGTTGTTTCGAATAATTTATTGGTTGTCGCAATGGGTATCCATTAAGATCTTAAATCTTCCATGAGAGCATTCCTATTTGGCTAATGCGATACTGTAAGGAGCAATGCAAACATTAAACCCTGTCGTTTAATTAATTACTTATTGGTAATTATTTGGATAAATTAGCGATACGTAAGTCTTGTATAAGTTTTCTAGTAGTGCTTCTATTTGTCGGGAAAATAATTTTCTCGTAACTTTTTAGACACAATGCGAAACGACTTTGATGACGATGTGTATATTGCTATTGATATACTAGGTTCTGCCAGCGAGTTCGTCCGCGTGAAATTTCTTGTTCCCCTGACCCGTCCCGTCGCATCGCATCGCCTGCCCGCGCTATTACTTCGTTTTCGTTCGTCTCCTAAAGGTCGTACCATGATATTAATTAAATAGTCTATAGCCTTCCTCAAGAATTGGGCTATGAAATGCAAAATGCGTTTTTCAAATCCGTGGCGACAAAATCGATCTGGAACTTCCTTCCAGAGATAAACGCGTTCAACCAAACAAACACTTCAAGCTTTAATATTAGTATAGGATCGATCAGGTTAAGCTACGCTTGCCGCGGTTGGTCTGTGGATGGGTGACCATCTTTACATACCGAGACCCCTCCGTGCTCGGAAAGCACGTTAAGCTGTTGGTCCCGGCTGTCATTCGTGGATCTTCGACAGTCGTTACGGGTAGTCAGAAGCCGAAAATCTAACAACCAGTCTTACCAAGGGATATCGTATTACCCAGTAACTGGGTTGTGGAGGTCAGATAGGCAGTCGCTCCTTGTAAAATACTGGTATTCAGCTGCATCCGGTTAGACTGGAAGCCGACCCCAACATAGTTGGGAAAAGGCTAGGCAGATGATGATGTTATTGACACAAAATAATGAAATCGAAATACCTTAATTTTTGCCAAATTGTTTTATGGAACGGGGATACCCATTATTACCCATTTTATTGAATTGTTTATTGTATATGATAGACACAAACAAATCCAACTCCAATCAATCCAACAATTAACTTATCCTATATTATCATACACTTTTCGGTACAAAATATACGTAATATTAAGACCGTGATCATTACACTATGTAATTTATTAAGTTACGTATTCCAAAAAGCATCTGTTAACTTATTTCAGTAACTTTGTGTAAAAATAAAATAATAACTCGATCTTGTTAACTTTTTAATATAATTATCTACTTCAATTTGTAACGTAATAAATTATCCTATTAATCGGTTTGAGTTTTTATTATTAAGTTTTAACGACTTTATTATTGGAAGTCGTTTATGAAGCCGTTGATCCATAAAGCTGGGTGTATTGCAAATCATGCGCCTGCGTCAAATATAACGGAAACGTTACCTTGTACAGTCACGTGGAACGTGATTACAAATATTTTCAAATACAGATTTTATTGTTTCATACTTAGGTGCCCTCTTGCCCTACCTAAGGAGTCTTAACATGTAAACAATAGTACTTACAACAAATAGTAATAAAAGCGGTTCTATACAGCATCACACCCGAATCCGAGAAACGTCGCGCGTCGGTCCGAAGTAGCCATAATAATATTTGTGTGAGGGGTTGCGCATTAAATCCGAACACTGTCCGTCCGAATTTAACATTGCCAATTTGGACTGAACGAGTTCCGTCCAAAGAAGAAGAAGAAAGAAGAAGAAGATCCGAGGATCTTGATTTTGTATTCGAATCGGATGCAGTGCGGAACCGCTCTATCAGTAGCTATTCTTACTACTTCATTCATTCATTACTATAAAGTCTCTCGAAGATAGAATGATGTGTGAGAATATAAACTTAAATCGCTAGTTAAGAAATCATAATTTCAAAGAATGCAAATTAATCTGCCTTTATCTGAAAATAAGGATTATACAACGAGATCTTAAGATATCTAAAGAAACCAAAGCCGAAAAATAACTAAAAAGTCAATTGTCACAGTATTATGTCTGTTACTGCCTTAATATTGTAATGTCAACAGTCTACTTAGGGTAATAAATTGAGCACAAATAAATAAATTGTATCTCAAAAATGAGTCAAAACTATATCTAAATAAGATAATATCTAAAACTTCTCCACCCGCCAGTCCCTAACAATAGGCAATGAATATAATTCGTTAACAAAACAGATAAAAAGATGGAACAATTAGATACCGTCAGACGCGCCACTAACGCACGTTTGTCTGTAAACACCTTTATAGCGAACAAAAGTTTGTTATGACAGCCAGCTGCCGAACGGTGATAGCATTATTTTGGTGATAGTGATCTGACGAGCATTTGGGTAGAATGGGGGAAAGTCGAAAGGTTTTATTTGGCAGAGCATTGGCAGCTTGTCTTTATTAGGATAACATAATAATGTAGATTCTTTCTCAATAAACTGTCTAAATTGGGATATTGTATATGTGGCAGTTGTTGGAGGATAACATAAGCATAATCTGCCTATAATGTTCCCACTGCTGGGACACAGGCCTTCTCTCTACCAGAGGGAGTGGGCTGTACCATGTTTGTATTTATTTATACAGGGTTATTGGTAAAACATTAACAACCTCTTAAGAGGTCATTGTACTCATCATTATGAACAACTTTTACTATGGGATCAAACCTGAAATCGCGAAAACAAATCAGCTGTTCCCTACATTTTGACGAGATATACGAACATAAATGTAGGGAACAGCAGATTTTTTTTCGCGATTTCAGGTTTGGTGCCATAGTAAAAGTTGTTCATAATGATGAGTACAATGCCCTCCTAAGAGGTTGTTAATATTTTACCAATAACCCTGTATAGTTAGTTAGTCTTTTAATTTAGTCCAATAGTAAATATGTAGTTAGATAAGATAGTAAATAGTTAGTAAGGAGATAATGAAAATATAAGTACATAAATTAGCTACATTCCACGTGGGCCCCGTGCGGGTTGGTAGATGTCACATGTTTTCGACTTTTTGGTTTTAGGACATGCCGGTTTCCTCACGGTGTTTTCCTTCACAGTTTTGAAAGCAGTGATGAAGAAATGGAGGGTAGAGTGATGTTTTATTTCACGTACTTAGGACTGTCGCTATAAACCGTTTATAACAGTCGTTAATGGAATTAATGGATAGTATATCAGTGAGGACCTAAGCAAACCAAAGGGTTTTTACAATTTCGCTTACCTCTTTGTACATAAACTGTATCATTATATTCGAACCCCATTCTAATCATCGAAATAACTACTAAACACGATATTAAAAACCATGAATGATAAACGACTCATTTCAATGTCAAATGCCACTGAAAAATGCTAAAATAAAAAATAAATCATTAAGGAAAAAGCTCTTTAAAAATACCCCAAAATCTTCCATTCTATTAATTCCAAGACTTGACATTAGTCACAGTTACTGATAATGAATCAATTTACAGTCACATTTTTTCGAAATCTAAATATATATACCAAAACATTTATCTTTCAGTTGCGCACGCGTCGCTTTCAAAACACGAAAGCGTACGGGGAATGTGACGTCACAGGTTTACGTCACCCGGAGCCGTCGCCATCTTGGAACGCCATGTTTTGTAAACAAGTACAAGAAACAATAGCATTCGGATATGGACAAACAAACTTCGCAAATATTTGTACGTCATGGCGTACTGTGATGATGGTCTTCAAGATGATTGTAAGATATGAGATAATGGAGGAATTCGTAGGAAAAATGGAAGATTGTTCTTGATGCAGTACAGTGGGAAATACGGAGAATATTTATTCTTATCGTGATACTGTGAATGGCATACGTAGATCATGTTATCGGAATCCATCAATAGTGTTGTGTTGTGTGTACTAAGATACACTCCTGCTCAACCCTTTGGGAAAGATAGGCGTGATGTTATGTTATTTATGTCTATTGTCTATAGTATTATTATTCTTTCCATTTTTTTGTCCAATACATATCAACATCTGCCTAGCCTTTTCCCAACTATGTTGGGGTCGGCTTCCAGTCTAACCGGATACAGTGGATACTAGTATTTTACATGGAGTGACTGCCTATCTGACCTCCACAACCCAATAACTAGATAATACGATACCCCTTGGTAAGACTAGCTGTCGAGTTTCGGGCTTCTGACGACTCGTAACGACTGTCAAAGATCCACGAATGACAGCCGGGACCAACGGCTTAACATGCTTTCCGAGGCACGGAGAGGTCTTGATATGTAAAGATGGTCACCCATTCATGGACCAACCGCCGCAAACGTAGCTTAACCTGATCGATCGACCCGTGCGGCTGTTATTTCTTAGCCACAAGCCCCTCCAATACATCTATAGATCCTTAATAGGTGGCATAAATTTAGGAAGATTCAATTCTATCTATTCACAACCATCCGAAAGGGTATCGTAAATGATACATTTCGATAATCTGATTTGCCTTACCTCCGACAGTAAACAGCTGTCGGAAGAATAGCGGTCGTCTTTTTGATTTAAACTGACAAAATTTTCAGGATTTGGACTTGTGAACAGCGTTTAAAAGACTCCTGCGATACCATTCATTGTTGTTCGATACGGCACCGAAGCGTATCGAGTGGTTGTGAATTGCTATTCAGAATCGAAAGCCCGAATCACTGTACTTCTAAAGACCGCTTATCTCGAATAACACCAGCCCTAAATAACGATAACTCGAATCACTTTATCCCGAAATAACATTTAGGATTAAAGTCAATCTTTCTCCATTTTCCTTCTTGACCATTTATAAACCTTTTCCACGTACATTTTACAATTCAATTTTCACAAAGGAACGCTTCGCTTCGCAGATATTTTCACAAAGGAATGCTTCGCTTCGCAGGTATTTTCACAAAGGAACGCTTCGCTTCGCAGATATTTTCACAAAGGAACGCTTCGCTTCGCAGGTATTTTCACAAAGGAACGCTTCGCTTCGCAGATATTTTCACAAAGGAACGCTTCGCTTCGCAGGTATTTTCACAAAGGAACGCTTCGCTTCGCAGATATTTTCACAAAGGAACGCTTCGCTTCGCAGGTATTTTCACGTACAAAATCTCTTCGGAGTCATAGACCCACATAGCTCCTTTCAATTCCACGGCGCCCAACTGAATGCTAATAAATCCCACGTATTTGAGGTCCCTTTGCCAGCATTTGTAGTTAGTGTACAAGTGTGTACTGGTCAGGAAATCACGACTTCCTTATTTATTGGATCGTGGATCTGATAACTGATACGCTAAGTGCCGATGATGGGTTGCAAAAACAAACGCTTTGTATTTCGTCCTTGATTATACACATCGGAAAAAATGTACCTATGGGGTATTTTTGAGATCTGTCAAAATTGACGTGTTGAGTAGATTTGGCCAGGATTTGTCTGTTATTAGCATTTAAACTTGTTTTTTCCTACTAGTCTACTTTGTTTCTTCATATGCCTAATACGCTAAACATTTAAACAATATTATTCATACTCCAAATATATTTCTTCGATTCATTTTTTAGAGTTAATGCTAACGGAACCCTTTTACTAAGCCCCCGCTGTCCGTCCATCTGCGGGATGTACCTCATGAACCGGAATAGGTAGAATGTTAAAATTTTCATAGTTTGTATTTCTATTGCCGCTATAAGAAAACAAAAATAAAATAAAGTTTACAATTAAAGGGTCTCCATGTAAGAAACGTGTCTTTTCGGCGTTTTTTGCCTTATAGTACCTACGGAACCCGTCGTGTGCGAGTCCGACTCGCATTGGCCGCTTTTTAACATTCCAAGATCAGATTTAGGATATACAGGGTGATTGGAAGATGGGTGCAAAGCTTTAAGGCGAAGATAGTACAGGCAATTCAGAACCATTTAAGCCATGGTTGTCTTAGACGAAGTCTTACCACTTTTTTTTTACCAATTTCTTAAGATTTTTTTCGAAAATTCCCAAAGTTTTAACTAAACTACTTATTTATGGCCAAATCGAATGATAAACGAATTCATTTTTATTGTATTTAATTAAAGTAATGTGTAAGCAATCTAGCAAAACATGTTTTAGGCCTCTGTGTCGTTAGACATTTTTTTTACAGATATTTAAAGTTCATAACAAATTTTAAAATTCATAAATACTTTTTGTAAACCTTATTTTAAAAATAACGGAGCGTGCTTTTTTTGTTCAAACCTTTTTGAAAACATGCTTGATAATCGCTCTTTCTTTTGAGGTAACATTTACGCAGATATCTTACAAATTATTGAAATTAGAACCTAAAAACCAATTTAAGGGAGAAATTTTAAATTTTAGGCAGTCTAAATAAAACAACATTTGAATTAAATTTATTTATGTTTCATGGTCAAATTGTTGTCCGTGATTCCTAATACAAGCACGGCTCCGTCTTCTCACTTCTGTTGTTGTTATTTTCAACATCATATCTCCAGCTTCATTGTTTCAAACTCTGAATTCATTCTCTCTGTCAGTTCTTCTCTCGTGTTTATTTCAACATTCGTATACACCAGCTCCTTGGCCCGGCCCCACACGAAAAAGTCCAGCAGGGTCAGATCTGGTGAGCGAGCGGGCCAAGGGATGAGTCCATCTCTGCCAATCCAGCTGTCAGGAAAACAATTATTTAAGTGTTCCCTTACATTTAACATCCAATGCGTTGGACAGCCGTCTTGCTGAAAGATGACTGTACTGTCTCTTGCGAATATCGGGACACCGGTTTCCTCTATCAGCTCTGGTAAATCCACTTGTAGAAAGTGCAAATCATTTTCACCATTGAAAGTCTCCGGTAAGAAGTGGGGCCCAATCAACGTCCTGCAAATTACTCCAGCCCAAACATTGACAGAGAATTTCCTCTGAAACGACACCTGCTTCTTAAAATGTGGATTGTTGTCTTTGGCGGCCCATTCATGAAGGTTATGAAAGTTTGTAATGCCCTCCCTAGAAAATTTGAATTTGAAATCAATCTTGTGGACGGATGAAAGCAAATTTTCTAGGGAGGGCATTACAAACTTTCATAACCCACACAACACATGGGGAACACTTAAATAATTGCTTTCCTGACAGCTGGATTGGCAGAGATGGACCCATCCCTTGGCCCGCTCGCTCACCAGATCTGACCCTGATGGACTTTTTCGTGTGGGGCCGGGCCAAGGAGCTGGTGTATACGAATGTTGAAATAAACACGAGAGAAGAACTGACAGAGAGAATGAATTCAGAGTTTGAAACCATGAAGCTGGAGATATGATGTTGAAAATGACAACAACAGAAGTGAGAAGACGGAATCGTGCTTGTATTAGGAATCACGGACAACATTTTGACCATGAAACATAAATAAATTTAATTCAAATGTTGTTTTATTTAGACTGCCTAAAATTTAAAATTTCTCCCTTAAATTGGTTTTTAGGTTCTAATTTCAATAATTTGTAAGATATCTGCGTAAATGTTACCTCAAAAGAAAGAGCGATTATTAAGCATGTTTTCAAAAAGGTTTGAACAAAAAAATCACGCTACGTTATTTTTAAAATAAGGTTTACAAAAAGTATTTATGAATTTTAAAATTTGTTATGAACTTTAAATATCTGTAAAAAAAATGTCTAACGACACAGAGGCCTAAAACATATTTTTCTAGATTGCTTACACATTACTTTAATTAAATACAATAAAAATGAATTCGTTTATCATTCAATTTGGCCATAAATAAATAGTTTAGTTAAAACTTTAGGAATTTTTGAAAAAAATCTTAATAAATTGGTAAAAAAAAAGTAGTAAGACTTCGTCTAAGACAACCATGGCTTAAATGGTTCTAAATTGTCTGTACTATCTTCGCCTTAAAGCTTTGCACCAATCTTCCAATCACCCTGTATTATTGTTCAATGGTAGACCCTCGGATTGTCCAAAATACATCGTAATAAATTCCTTTTAGCAAAAGTAATCAAATAGGCAACTCAGTTTTTAAACCATATTAAGAAAGAAATAAAACATGAAGCAAAGAAAAAACACAAAAAAGAGGCGCGAAGCGGAAAAGTTTTTTCTTAAGCAGAAAATGCTAGTAGGTAAACACTTACGTCGATACACAAAGTAATAATTACATGAGGAAAATGAAGAAGTATTCCTATTAGGTATGTAGACGAGTTGATCATAATGCATATTCATTAAAATTGCATAAATTAAATAGGAAGAACATATTTAAATAATAATGTAATTATAACGTTCATCTATTAGTTATATCTAAGAAACATATTGTATTATTATTATTGATCATAGACTGAGCTGTTACTGTTACCACGCAGATTAATCGATAGATAGATGGGATTTT
Source organism: Oligia fasciuncula (assembly GCA_963082905.1). Lineage (NCBI taxonomy): Eukaryota > Metazoa > Arthropoda > Insecta > Lepidoptera > Noctuidae > Oligia > Oligia fasciuncula. The sequence goes on from OY720407.1 coordinate 10,141,652, forward strand.
CTATAATGTTGTACCATAATAATGTTTGTACGAGGTTACGGTATGTTCTTGAATGGTTCATCGCTCTTTACTCATCGAGACTTCTCCGTTCGACATGAAACTCTCTATGGTGATGCAAAAATGTCCAGAGGACTTAGACAAAGTGACATTCTACATCTAAGCCTACGACTACGGAAACGTCAAAAATGTATTGGATTGACATGAAAATCCAGTTGAAATGAAACCGAAAGTCTTTGTAGAAAAACTAAACGTTTTGAAAGCGATTGCCACTTGTCTAGGCGCTTAAGCCAGTAACAAGCAGTCAGAAACCTGAAAAAGTCTGAAAATGACAACTTGGTTAGTGGTAAAACTGTAATTTTCAGCCAAATCAATTGAATCCATGTTAAGGCGCTACCTCGAAAATAAATTGTAGCGACTGATCTACTAAGCGGGCGAAAGTGATGCAATTACTTTTGAAACGCAAAAGAAGAGAGATGGCTATAATGTGCTCGGAATAAAACAATGCATGTGACAAAACGAATTTACTTCTTTTTTAACAAAATTATTACTATTATTATTATGAGCCTGTTATGTCCCACTGCAGGGCAAAGGCCTCCCTTCCGTCTTTCCATTTTTTCCTGTCTCTAGCCAAATCTGGCCAAAAATAAATGAATTAAATTTAAAACTACTTTGAGTAAATTTTGATATGATAATTCTCTATGTTTTAAAGTAAATTCCATTGAATAACTCTTAAGCGTTACGCCGTGATGTCGAAAAAAGTAAAAAAATTGTTATAACTTTGCAATTTTTTTGTATCGAGAAAAATTCATTGAATCGTGTATTCCTTTTACATGATACTAGACCAAAGAGTCAAAAACATATACCAAATTGTTAAATCCCTATTCCACATACTTAACAAGTTACACGAAGTAGAAAAACCACATTTTTTTTCAATATTCCTAAGTAAGATTTAGTCGAGCATTAATTACGAACACAATTTCGATCACAATTTGAATAATTTTGAATGGTATTCAGTTATTTTGCTTTGAACAGTACAGTTTAAGTTGGCACAGCTGGGTTTCCCAGATCAAAGATTTAATAATAATAAATCTTTATTAATCCTTTAAAGTATTGCAGTACATGGGTATATAAATTATACATGGTAAAATTACAGGTTTTCTACAATTGTAGTGGGTGCAGTTCTGATCTCATAACTAGGTTACAGTATAACCTGTATGAAGGAGTGACAGTTCCGATCCCCCTTGGATTACAAGTATTTGTATTTTTACTGTTTGCGTTTATGTATTTGACTGCTACATAAAAATATGGTATAACTAATTGTTTAAAAGAAGAGAAAAAAAAATAAAAAAACTATTTTCATGTGTGTGTGATGGATGAGTACTCATAGATCAAAGATTTAAATCTTCAAATCCTTTTTCTGGGAAGCCTAGCAATATGACCTATGCGAGTCATTGGTACACTGTAGCTGTACCATACGAGAACCAAAGAGAACCTTCTCTTATAATTAGAGTTTAGGATTGCTGGCGATAATCAAACAGTAACACTCATCAATTAAATATTCATTTACTGGACTGCATGTATATATTTCGATAAAACCCAGAAATACTTGTTAGAATCTTATCCCAGTATTGATAATTAATATGACTGCTGCAACGACATAAGCAATTAATTACATTGCAGAGCACACGCCCCAATGACGTCACTTAAGTAAATGGTATTTCAAAATGTCACCTTAATACTTTAGCATTCCATATATCTCTAATAATTATATGTTTTAGGATCCTATCCATAAGTTACGTCAAAAGGTATCCGCTATAGGAGTTACGCTAATTCTTGGGTAAAGCCTTCGTAATAAAATCACAATATTTGGTTTATTTTTGTATTATTGTGTTTAGTACACGATGGTGTAGTACTGTTTGGGGAGTTTCGTTACTCCCCGGGGATTTGTAGGGTAGTCCAATTAAGTCTATCATCCCCATGTGTTGTAGTTATATGCTCGTGGTATGTCCTTCAGATGACCAATGGGGATCTAGTTACGACAGATGGCGAGATTATCATCTTAATAATAATTGTGTAACCAAATACTCCAGAATGGATTTGCTCTGCCTATGTCACTGACAAAGTTGCACCTGCTGGTAAATTCATACCATATCAATGTCTGTCTGTTAATTACTGAGATCCCAACCCTTCCTGCAAAACCAGTGCAGGGACTCTGTCTCACATAGGGTCGTAGCATTATGCTGAGCGATGGCCGTTTTGCGGGGATGTGAAAGAAAGAAAATACGTTTATTACGCACGCGCTTACGCGTTTATTATTATGTGACGCATATTTTGCCCCAACTTGCTTTCTCTGCGTCATATTTACCGCAAATAAACAATTTTCTTCCTTTTTTTTTCCTGCAAGACTCTCCCTTTGAGTTTTCACGTAGTTTGAGTTTCACGTACTTTGAGTTTGCAAGTGCACTACAAAGGACATTTACAGCGACCAGTCGTCATTAATGATGATGATATCAAATAAAAACCTTTGGTAACTTTCGTAACTTGTTAGTCTTTTGATATTAACATTATGGATTTTTGTAGCGTGATTATGCTTTTCAAATAAATCGCTTCCAAAATTATTCTAAACGCCACAGTCTGCATCAACCGTTCAAAACACTTTTAGCCAGATCCAAATCATTTAATAAGTTAATATTTTTTGTTATATCAATCTGTCACTGTTGTCTTTAATTATACGTTGCGCCGTCTAGCCGTATGGTACAGTGTACCAATGACTCGTGTAGGTCATGAGCAGGGTTGCCACTGAGGAGAAAAATCAAGTTCAGACTTGTTCTTCGGCTTGAATTACTACTCTTGAAAGCCATAGCCTTCCTGCTTTTTAATATAGATCAGATTTTTTTAGTCATGAGAGTCACGGCCTCCAAAACACGTTGGTGCAGGAAAAAATTGTGGAACAAATTTTGGGTTTTAGAGAGGACATGATTTGCTGAGCTAACTGTTAACCTTCAATAAATTGTTTATTTGAATGTCCAACAGAGATCTTTTTAGTCAAGCAGCCGTATTCGGACCTTCCAGGTCCGTTCAGGTGGTCGCACCCCCTTAATTTTGGTCCTTCGATCCGGATTACCATAAAATTGCGTGAAGCGACAACCCTGACCAAGCATGCAGGACTCTTCATATAAGTTTTTATGTAAGTATATCAAAGATTTAGGAGCAGTGCCAAAGTTATCATAATATTTATGTTTCAAAGAATAAAACAAGACAACCCACTAAAAACTTTATCGTTGCAATTAAAAATAACATTTTATCGAAAAGAAAATATTTTGCGAATTAAATGGCCGCGTAAACTTGTTTAAGGGTATATAAATTAATAGTAAATGGCGAAAAAATACGAAGTAAGGCTAAATGTGCGAATTAAATAGATGATTATCAATTTCTAGACCTTATGCCCGAGATACACGAGGCATAGTTTCCTAATACAGGATAGGATAGTAAGCTAGTGTTAGTATGGTAGCAAGCTTAGCTACTCCGGCTTCGTGTATACAGAACTAGCTTCATTCCTAATCTGCATTCGCGATTTATTTGCCAAAAATGTAAACAAATATTTTATGGAAAAATAACTTTAAATCCTACACAATAAAGTTCAGTTTTTTTTTTTTATAATGTTCAAGTATATCGCAGAGTTTAAATTTATATAATATACTAAAAGCCACAAAGTTTGCGCTACAACTTTAAAAAAAAAAAACAATAATGCTAGTCACTCTGAAATTAACTTATCTACAATTAAAATAAAGTTGATATTTGTTTAACTTGAAATAATATTAATTTGAAACAAGTTTGAATAGACTTTAGGTTTGGCTAGTAAGCTATACTAGCGTTTGAAGTTAGGATAGTTTATTAAGATGACGTTCTATTTTTTGAGTTAGTTGTGCTACTAGCTCAAAAAATCCAGCATAGAACAAGCTGGTGTACTAGCTTCATCGGCCGGTGAAGTCTTAGATTTTTACAAATGCTGTAATCTACCACGCAGGCCCAGTGCTGGGTGGTAGATATCTTAAAATTTTTTGTTCTAGGACATGCCGGTTTCCTCACGATGTTTTCCTTCACCGTTTTGAGAGCAGTAGTGATGAAATTATTTACACAAACTAAAGCGCCTGCCTGGGTTCAAACCCACGACACAATGATACGTCTCGGTAAGTCGGGGCCGTTATCACTGGGCCGCCACTACACACTGGATTATAATTATCTCGGATCACTTAAACAGCACTAGCATGTGAAAAGCCAGGAGTATACCGAGGTTCTAGCTTGTTATCCTAACCCCTATCCTATCCTTCTCAAATCCTTGTTTCTTATGGAACTCAAATGGAGCTGGGCAGGACAAGTGGAAGTGGAAGGCAATGATAACAGGTGGAGTGAGGCTGTGTCAGAGTGGCGTCCAAGGACGGGAAGGCGAGGGCAAAACCTGGATGAGGCTAGCACAGGAGTCTGGGGATTGTCATATAGAGGTATGAGGAACAGGGTGTAAAGTTCACTCATACTCTATAGAAAAGGAAGGATCCTCCGACCAGACGGGTGTTGTGTCTGGCGGGCAACTGCCCAATGATTCATGTCGGGCCGTTGTATCTATGCTAGTTGCTCGGTAAACTCTGCTTGCGCGATGCAGGATTTCCGTGACGTCAATATGACGCGTTGTTCACGTAGATACCGCTACAGTCACAAGAAAAGAGAGGCACAAGAGTGGGTGAATGCGGGCTTTGGATGACGATGATGATAACCCTACCTTTGAAGAACTAGCCTCGTGTATCTCGGGCATGAGTGCCTATTTGTAGGTATTTTATTTATACTAGTTCCTTCGCACAGCGTAACTTGAATTTACATCGCTGTATTATAGTGCAATAAACATAATCTTTGATCTTGAACAGGGCTATTCTACATAGGTAAGTTTATGGTCCCTGTAGAAACGAAATTAAACTATATATGCTTTTAATTCACAAACGTTTCATAGTTGAAAATACCGCCAACTAGATGACATTCCATAAGGACCTCAATGAAGGGGAAATTTTCTTACAAACAGAAATAACCCAGCGAAGACGAAAAACAGCACCCTGGTTCCGTAACACATTATCAATCAGTCTGAATCATTTTGAAGGATATTGCTAATCCATTGCTTTATATGTTCGAAATATTGGTCTGCCCAACAACGTAAATAACGCAATGAATGATGTAGAACTGTCAAAATGAAAGCCGTTCCTACTGTTAGTATGTATGTTACGCAATTACTCAGCGGGTTATAAAACAATAGATAATTTGTCTTAAAGATTTTTCTATTTCAATTATCTTTATTTGTTTTTCTCCAAAGCGTTTTTTATTCCTTAGACTTGAGGACTTATAAGATTTTTGCAAAACTCAACCCTAACGTGGGTCAAAAGATTGATGTTTTAATTGCAAACAAAGTCTACGGAAAAACAATTGGCCACCAACATAGATAAAGCAATTTATTATTTATAAATACATATATGTATACTATAATTAACATAACTAGCTTCTGAATGATCAAGAATCAAAATGTATGTACATTAATAATAATTAATTTATTATTACATAAATAGTTTTCACTCTGAAAGCACGTTAAGCCGTTGGTCCCGGCTGTCATTTGTGGATCTTTGACAGTCGTTACGGGTAGTCAGAAGCCCGAAAGTCTGACAACCAGTCTTACCAAGGGGTATCGTATTATCCAGTAACTGGGTTGTGGAGGTCAGATAGGCAGTCGCTCCATGTAAAATACTGGTATTCAGCTGCAACCGGTTAGACTGGAAGCTAACCCTAACATAGTTGGGAAAAGGCTAGGCAGATGATGATAATAAATAGATTTCACTCTGCAATTGACTGCAGAATTATTCAATATAAAAAAAACAAAACAACCTCTTTCATAAAAGTGTAGCCAATACTTGTAATGAAGACGCAAAACATAAACATTACCATAGACTAACCACATTTTGACAGTTATCATTTTTATTAGTTATTGAACAAACAGGCGCTAGCACAGGTAACGAGCCCGCATCTGTCCGAGTCCGGCATTGAACCCGCTACCCCTAGCCCGCTCCCCCATCGTACAGACACCTGTCGTGTTCGAGTTTTGATTTTATTTGCGAACTGATATATTTAAATTGCTTGTTTTAAAAGAAGGGGTTGTCTTATATTGTTTTATTTTGTAATTTTGCCAAAAAGACCATCGGTGCACCTGGTGGTTTTTTTTTTACTGAAGTCTTTTTCCTATATACAGGGTGTCCCAGAAGTCGACGTCAAGCCGGAATCGGGTAATAGGCCAAGACATAATTGTTATCAGAAAAATATTTAAAAAAATCTAAGGCTCCTACAAACAGACGCGATTCGCGTCGCGGGTCGCGCCTGTTTGTAGGAGCCTTAAATCGTGCAGGACCAACGGCTTAACGTGCTTTCCGAGGCACGGGGGTATCACACCGCCAACTTTTAAACTCCGGGCTGTTTCAAATAAAGAAATTCCTAATGTAAAAAAAAACCCAATAACACTTTTGCCCAACCTGGGAATCGAACCCAGGTACCCCCCCACACTCACCAGCCGCGCTTGTGCCCACTAGACCAACGCGGGGCGTTCCTATAATGCTAACCTAAGGGACAAGATAAATAAGTTATGACGGAAATTTCAACCTGGATTTTGCAATCCCGTGCTGATAAGTACAAACTTTTGCTATTAGTTACAGGATGTCTTTAAAAAAATCTGTCTCTATTTCATTCTTAGTTGACATTTAATTTACGTTATTCTCACACAATAACCCGACATGATATCCTTAGCCTTACTAAATAAATCCTTAAAGATTCCCCTTAATCTTCGTCATACCCTCTTTTAATCACTTCTTTGATAAAATAGTTGAATGACCATAAAGAACAAACTTATACTGAACACAATGCTACCGTGCAAAATACGACTCCAACCGAAAATCTATTGTCTATGATCAGAAGACGAACTTTAACCCCTCGACAAACTTATAATGCAGTTGCGAAACTTCATAACCACCCCTATCCTATAAGCGATAAGGTTCTTTTCATCAGGGAAGGGTGGAGAAAAATCTTGATTAATTTTGTCGGATAGAATTCCCATTGTGATATTCACAATTGAAGGAGATTATGTTAAAACGAGTCGGATGACAAATGAATAAAAAGATTCCTTTTGCAAAGGGAGAGGGGAATTCCTATAAGTCGTCCTTTGGAATTCAACTTGTGAAGTAATTATTTAAAAATAAGTATTTGATTTGTAATGGATTAAAATGACGTTTTACTGGTATTCATTCATGCCTTGCGTAATAAATATACATTGTAGAGAAGAATATTTATAAATATTGGTAGGTATGGAAAAGGTATCTAAGGCTTCCACTTGGAAAAGGTAGCGACGAAACTTTTGGGATGTATGAAATAATGTATGGAAGGCAATAACTAAAGTCCTCCAGACCGTATTTCGGCCACGGCGGCCAATCTCAACGGACACTAATCTTCGACGCGGGAGATGCAGACATAGGTGCACTCCCTCTTCCCTCACTCTCATAGTCCGATGGGACGGCAATCCAACACGACCGAAGAGAGATCAGGCGCACCGCGCAGGACCAACGGATTAAGGTGCTTTCCGTGGCACGGGGGTATCACACCGAAGAAAAAGAAAAATGCTGTGCCAACCACAAATAAAGGTGTAGAAGAAGAAGACATAATATGCTGTGCCGATCCCAAATATATTGGGCAAAAGTTAGGAGAGTGATGATGAGGTACTTCCACGTTGTTGATCGTCAACTTTTGAAGACAGGGCTTCCCAATGACCATGGCATATCAAAAAGCACATTTCAATTGTGGCTATTGGCAGACAGGAGAACGCTTCTACTTACAGGTAAATGCTCTTGAACGCCATTAGGTCTCTTGCAAAATATCCACGTCCAGGGACTTTCTCGTTTCGGAATCCACTCTGGAAGGAAGATTCAATCTCTTGGCAATGTAAAAATTATCGGTATTTTTGTAGCCAGCCAAGCCATCCCGACCAACTAACAACAACCACCCAACCAGTCAAGCGTACTGCCACATCGGACTGGCAAAAGCCTAGACAAAGCACTACATTTAAGTAATTTCCATAAAATCCCGTATAAAAGCCAACGTTTTCATTTAGCTATCCGCGGTATTTATGCATCGATATTGGTCGATAGCGTGATGAGAGTGCACGTCGATACGTCCCGCGTCGATACGAGTCCGGAGTCGTGATGCCAACAATGGGAGTAGCCGGGATTTATTGCAGCCTGGGATCCGTGCCGGGATGATACTGAAAGGAATAGGGTGGAGCTGGCTGGAATAATGAATTTGGGCATTTTTTAAACATATATTTTAAAATAATTAAACAAAATTAGGTGCTTGATCTTTATTATGTACACAAGTAACAACTTATACCTATTTAGAGAATCAAAATAACAATATTATATCCTAACTTACGATATTGTTATTTAAAAACGTTGCTAAAAGTTGAGTAGTGATTAGCGACTGTATAACCATACATTTTTGACTTTTAAACGTCACTTTAATCATCGTTTATAAATAAACCCCTAAAACCGTTATCAAACTAAAATTGTTGATGTAACAACTAATAGCAAACTAAAGTTGCTTGATTAGATAAAGTTGTTTCAAAGTTTTCTCCTTGTTTTGGCAATGACCGAGGGCATAGACAAAGTGACATTCTAGCAGCGATAACGATGATGGACAAGTCAAAAATGCATTGAATTGACAAGGTTCAGAGTTTATAGTCAATCCTGTTGTGTTGATAGTTGTTGAAGAAATACGAAATGCTTCGGAAACGATTGCCACTTCTCGTAATTTTAAGAACGTTCACAGTCTGATTTCAGTCTCAATCTGTAAAAAATACCTTTATTTTTGACAAGTTTTTGACATTGATTGTCGCTGAGATGAGATTGCGATTTTTAAACTTCTTTAATTACAGGAATTGGTCTTCTTGTATAGGACTTCTGTTGTGTTATAATAACAGACGTCCTTCAAATCCAAATGTTGAAAACAGCAGAATCGTGAAAAGAAAATTCAATAACTATAAAAAAATGCAAATTAAAGTACCCATAATAATTTAATTATTAAACAAAAAAAATTGTCCATCTAGCAATCGACACAAATTGTATCGAAGTAGACTGTACTTAGTTACTAGAGTTACAATACACATTTTAGAATCTACGTCATACACTTTGCTCGTATTTCTTCCAAACCGTAACAAATCACAGCCATGCTATTCTTTAGTTCCTGAAAAATGAAGCCGGCGTCACCACGGAAGGCACAATAGCTCGATGTTAGAGTTCAACGTACCAACTTTGTTTATTTCTGCCATTACTTATTAGTTTCCTACCGTACGTTCCATATCCTACCTATAACTAGCTTCTGTCCGCGGCTTCGTCTGCGTGTACCTTCCTCAACAATTGGGCTATCAAATGCAAAAAGATTTTTTTCAAATCGGACCGGTAGTTCCAGAGATTAGTGCGTTCAAAGAAACTTTTCAGCTTTATTATTAGTAGATCAACGTAGTAAGTATTCATTGAAATGGTTTGAAATATTTGCTGTTCAAACTTTCATAATCTTATAACTTAGAAAACCTCCATTTTCACACTGAATTTGTCTGATCACAAATTCAGTGTGAAAATGGAGGTTTTCTCGGTGAAGTCTAGAATGAAGTTGTTATAAGTTGCAAAGTGCTGCCATACAGAATAACATCCAGACTTGGGGACCCAGATTTGGTGACGAAATAACCTACAATATAAAGAAAGAGGAGGACAAGGAGTATACAGGGGTCCTACTAAACACGCAGCCTTCTGCAGCTTCTGCCTACCCCCTTACGACAAAGACTTTGTCTGCAACTGATTACTAACACTTTAACATACAATCATTAACCTAGATAAAAATATATCTCTCAACTTTCAGCATCATAAAAACAAATGCCGGATACAGTTACAACTAACGCTACCTCTCGCTACCACTGTAACCAATCGTATTTGGTTTGGTTTTCAAAAATATAACGTTTCGATTAATGTCGTATTGTTTATTAGGAGAAATCCTATTTGTACGCATATTTCATTTGTATCGCTTTCTCCATTGTTTTGCTAACGTTATGAAATAAATATTTGTAGGCATGACAAAGTTTTAGTGTTGAAATATAACTGCACTGTTAGTTATCTTTGCACAGTTTAATCTTATCGCCCACTGATATTGGTGTTTCGGAATTTTAGAAAACACGGAAGTGAATCGTCTGCGCCAGTTAATGTTGGGTGTTATACTTTCTTTTTGGAGCTGAAACATTTTGTCATGAGTTCCATTTCATGTGTTTCAAAAACTTTAGTATCTTCAATAATATATCGACTATGTCAAAAAATGAATCATTAATCAGCGTATAATGTTCCCTCTGCTGGAACACAAGCCTCCTCTCTGTCAGAGGGACTGGAACGTAATTCACCACGCTGGCCCAGTGCGGGTTGGTAGATGTCACATGTCTTTGAATTTTTTGGTTCTAGCGGGCAAACCGTTTTCGTCACGATGTTTTCCTTCACCGAGCAGTAGTGATGAAATAATTTACACAAAGTAAAGCCCCTGTGAGGGTTGTACCTATAAGTTAGGTTACCTTATAATGATACCGTTTCGGTGTCATAACCCCCTCATTGGTGATCTTGTCTAGGAAAATATTATTTCGCCATGCCTTCTACTTCCACTAACAAAAATTACATGGAGAGAGCTAACTACGCAAAGCTCGCCATCATCACCTATTGTAAAATAAGCATAGATCCATTCCATAATACATAATATTGGTAGCTTTTCAGCATTCAGAATTAATCTTCCATAACCCACTAAGTCCTAAATAAGCCATAATATTACAAAATGAACTGGAAACGTTCGCTGCAAGTGGACAAATCGTGAGAAACAATTCGCACTAATAAAAATGTCACACGTTGGTCCGTTCAGTTGTGTATAGAAATGCGCTGAGGTGGAGGTGAAGCCTTTATTGCGAGGTAGGAAAAGCTATTTTGGTGTAGCATGTGTGATTGATTGTGAAGTGGAGCAGGGTGGCCAAATGATCGAGATAAATCAGGGCAGTCCTGTTCCATTTAGTTAAAGTAGGTACGGGGCCTGAACATGAACACCAATATAAGGACTCAAGTATGTTTTCAGAACAATAGACAGCAGAAGGCAAATCCTCGTAATTAAAAACTTTCAAAATCTAGTCGAAATCTCATCTCAGCGACAATCAATGTAGAGAAATCAAAGGTATTTTTGACAGATTGAGACAGAGATCAGACTGTCAACTTTCTTAAAATTACGAGAATTACCTCTCTGGTTTCGAGTTGTTTTCGTGCCAAAAGGCTGCCTACTCTGTGCCCACTTGTGTCATCTGCCCAACTATGTTAGGGTCGGCTTCCAGTCTAACCGGGTGTAGCTGAATATCAGTATTTTACACACATATTTTATTATTTATTTTACATGGAGCGACTGCCTATCTGACCCCCACAACCCAGTTACTGGGTAATACGATACCCCTTGGTAAGACTCGTTGTTAGACTTTCGGTCTTCTGGAACCCGTAACGACTGTCGTATGACAGCCGGGACCAACGGCTTAATGTGCTTTCCGAGGCACGGAGGGGTCTCGATATGTAAGATGGTCACCCATCCACAGGCCAACCGCGGCAAGCGTAGCTTAACCTAATCGATCGACCTGTGCGGCTGTTATTATTTAGCCACGGGCCCTCCCTCCTTCACCCAATTTCCTCAATCACTAACCCACATCATATAAAATTCTGAACAATTCCCACAAATCATGGCGACCCTTGCGAACACTAGTGAGGGATTGCAGATTTAATATGGTCCGTCATTATCGATAAGTAACGCGCTAATTTACTTGTCGTTGCCTTGTCGGCACGTCTACATTCCTAGGGATGGAATTAGTCGATGAAATTACTTTGACCTTTTCGCAAATATCCAATTTTGGATGTTGTAGACGAGGATGATCGATCAATCTATTGTAATTGTAATGTCTTAGACGATGATTTTATGTGCCTTTTGGGTAATAAGTTTAGATTATGCTGGTTAACCAATGAGTTTTCTACGGCTGCCGGTTGTTGCTTTAATCTGGTTAACGCTTGAATTTGTGTGTATTTTTGGTCTTTTAAAAAACTTTTCGTGTCTCTATCTAAACCATAGAAACAGACTTTTAAACTGATATTACAAAAATGTAAAATTATTTGTTTATAACATGTTCTTAAGAAGTACCTACTGATCAGCAAAGCCCAAGTGCCATAGGATATGTTTTATGGCTTAGTTGATTTCCACGAGGGTGGCAGACACGGACAAAAGTTAGTATACAAATAGTGGGCCTATTTCCGTGTCTTACAACAACCGCTTAATTACAACAGAAACAGTAGATATACGAGTAGTCAGCAACAAACCTTTTTTAACACTATGCTGAAAACAAAACATTTTAAACCCACCTCAAAGCGCTCATCTCTTAACAAAACGTGCCTCATTACTGTCACCTGTGCTTACCACTTCATTTGTAGCCACCATGATTGTTTTATAATGCGCATTTTTATTGCTTACGCATTATATTGTAATCAGAATGGACGCTCGCCGGGTACGCGTGTTACAAATTATTGTGGGGGCTGGCCCATTCTGTACTCGGGTGTCAACGGTGGCACGTAATATTGGCCCATGGATTAATGGGAATGTTAGTGTTGGCGACTGGCTGTGGTGCGACCTTTTTTGTTGATATGTCATGTTTTTTAAAGATAGTATTTTGTTTTATATTCGTTTTTATGTCAGGTCTGAACGGTTGTCAGGTTTCGTTTGTCTTAATAATTTTTAATAAACTTATAATATTGCATAGGTACCTACATACGTGTTTCTATCATTTCATCTTTACAGTCCACTAATTAATCAAATCCGCTAGCTATCAGTTAGTGTGATTCAGAAGTTTTATTAGTACCAGGAGTTAGGCCAAGACTTGGTGTGGTAGATCAAGGTAAGAATTCTACATCAGTGAATACATGCACTGACTGAACAGATTCACTGAATCTGGTTATTTCCTCAAAAGACCATTTTAGACATCAATCTAAATGGTCTTCACATGATCTGACCAAGATTATGTCTGGACTTTAAAAGAGACTGTCACCTCGAGTTTGTTTCCGCCTTTCTTCTAAGAGTAGTCAGATAGGAAACGCCGACCTGATCTAGTTTCAAAAATGTCTTTGACGTGTAACCTCGAGTTTGTTTCGGCCTTTCTTCTCAGAGTAGTCAGATAGGAAACACCGACCTGATCTAGTTTTAAAAATGTCATTGACGTGTAAAAGTGCAATATACAATTCTACTTACAGAAATAAAATCAATTATCATTTATCCACTGGTCGATTGGTTCTCAGTCAATCGACGAAACATTTTTTTTTTTATATTTCAAATAAGCAATGCTATAAGTAAAGGAAAATGTTGAAGGAAAATCTGGAATCTAGAGACAAAGTGGGATTCTATCAGCAGTAACGATGTTGGAAAAGTAAAAATATGTAGGTATTGGATTGACATCGAAAAACTAAACGGCACAAGATAGCCTTTACCAGAAGTGGTCTCCGTATTAGTCGTTCAGTAGTTTCAAATATCATCAGGATTGTGCCGGATTATAGCCGTTCGTCGTGGTCGTGGTACGACAGCGTCTCCCCCTGACATGGTCTCTGTCATCAGAAGACAGTCGCCACGCAACCATAGATACGACGCTTTGCTAGAGTGACTATCACCAGCCAGTGTCACTTTCGGTGATTCCAGTAACTTCGTAACAAAACTAGACGGCGCCACTTGTTGCGCCGTCAAGCTTATGTCAATCCCTTTCAAAGTCTTTGTAGAAATATGGAAAGCTGTGAAACAGACCGCCGCCCGCTTACAGTCCGTTCAGTTATTTTACCTCTGACAGCAGCAACCAAACAGCAACCTTATAGTAACGAGAATAAAGACCACAATGATTTTGACAGACTTGTCAGTGGCAGTAACCCAAGAGCAAACTACAACCAGACGGCTGGCCTATTTTTTGGTCAAAGAATCAGCATTGCCACACAACGTGGCAATGCTGCCAGCCTTTTGGGCAAGTTTTCTGTTGACAGCGATGCGGACGAATTTTTTGTTGCCCTTTGATTATTTCATTTCCTTTTTATAGCTTTAAGAATTATGAACCAATTTTGTTTTGTACAGCAACCTTATTAGAATGGGAATTAAGATCACTGATTTGGACAGTGATGAAAAATCAGGTAAAATAACTATGAATGGACTGTATGTTGTAAGCAAGCGCAGTTATCAATGCCCGCCGTAAAATCACAAGTAGCCGAATTCTGGGCCGAGTCCATTTAGATTGCTATCGACACGCTAAGAAGAAGAAGAATGCCCGCCACTTCTCCAAAACTTACAGGCCAATTATTATTTTTTATAACTCTATTGTCTCTCAACCTTATCGATTTCCTGTTATAAAGCAATATTTTGCCGACATCCTAATAACTCTGTGATTTATCACCGCCAATGTCCTCCAAACTTGTCAAATTGCCCAATTTAAACGGCAAATTGGGCAATTTGACAGTATTGCCAACCAGTTGAGGATATAATTTTATTTAAATAGTCATAGAATAAAGTATTTCTGTATCTCTACTAAGTATTTAAGGTAATCATCGGGTAATTTGAGATCTTTATCACATTCAATCTTGACATTAAGATGGCAATTGTGTTAAATTACTTATTCGTAGACACGTTTCAAGGCTAGGAGGTTCAAGTTTTCGTGCAGACTTGCCAAATATCTTTTATGTAGTCAACTTAGCAGGGCCTACTGTATGGTAAGACTAGCTGCTCCCCGGTGTTTCACCCGCGTAAATGTCAATCCCGTGGGAATATCGGGATACAAAGTAATATGTTAATCCAGAGTCTCAGCTACCTCCATACAAAATTTTATCAAAATTGGTCCAGCCGTTTGAGCGTGAAGATGTAACAAACATATAAACACACACACACACTTACAAACTTTCGCCTTGTAGCGGTATCTACAACGCCACATGCGAACAACGCGTCATACTGACGTCACGCAAAATCCTGCATCTCGCAAGCAGAGTTTACCGCGTAACTAGCATAGATACAATGGCCCGACATGAATCATCGGGCAGTTGCCCGCCAGACACAAAACCCGTCTGGTCGAAGGATAAAATAATAATATTATGTACATGTGTATATAAAACAAAAAAAGCGTAAAGAATCATAGGGCATCAAAAAATTCGTCCGCTGTCAGCGGGAAAAGTGCCCAGAAGCCTGGCAGCATTGTATTGTCACGTTGTGTGGCGATGCTGATTCTGTGGCCAAAAAATAGGCCAGCCCTCTGGTCACGTAAAGAGTCGACCAAACCGCATGGCGATGTCTCGAAAAACCAAATGGGCACTCAGACCTCATGGCCCTAGTGTTTCAACCCCAAACGGTTCCAACATATAACTCCCAATAAGGTTGGAATAATTTCGCCGTTTGAGAATACGTAATTAAAGTTATAAGTAGGTATAAGTCTGCACAGTTCGTCACTATAACAGTAATACCTAGTAATAACTCGATTCCCACAATAGTGTTAAAATTAAATTAAAATAGACTCATCATAAAATCAACGGTAATTTTAATAGATTAATATAATAAAATTACTTATAATACTTAATTCATTGTGGAAGTTTTCGCGCTAAAGGCGTTAATGCCTTTAGCGCGAAAACATCAATAAAATAATATAATGATTTGCAGTTAGTAATTAAAATCCGTTCAACGCATTCATTTTTTAATCAAATGACAGTAAAGTATATTTTTTACAAGTAATGAATGGCTGGAAGCTATGGCAGATGTAAAATGATTTATGAATCTACTTTTTAATGGTTTTTCGAAAAATATTCTACAAAAATATTTCATAAAAAAATCAAAGCATGTGGGATTCTGTCGTACTGTCACTGTCCCGCAGTGTAGTAGGAAGGTGTGGTTTTGATACTTTCCATTTTGATAAAGGTACAACTTTTTTATTTAGGAGATCGCATCTTAAGGACGTCATTATTTTAATTTTGTTTTATTTACAAGACCAAATTTAAGATTTCTTTTTCGGGTAATTAATTTACCCGTATAAAGATTGTCATTGTCAGTGTTGCTAGTATCAATGCTGCTATACATAGTTTACGTGTTTGGATTACAAAATGAACTACGAGAATGCATGTTATATTGTTTACTGTCAAAAAAACAATTTTAAGTTAACTTTATGTTCCACTTAATTTTAGGTAAAGTTCAATACTTAAGTGGCGATACTGAAATACCTACACGACTCCCCTGGCCAGGTAATCATCACCTTGTTGACTTACTGCTAACATGCACCTATGCACACAGGTTAACCCGGATTCATATTACTGTGTCGTGACGCCTTCTGACGCATTGTTAGCCAATCAAAACTCGTTGTGATTTGACGTAGTCCTGAACAGATTCGTTTGATTGGTGTATCTCGAGTCACGATACAACACGATACAGAAATATGCCTGCGTGGCTTTGTTCGCAACTAGTTTTACATAGTTATGACTGGTTTTTCTAACCCACCTAATTGGACTTTTTCAAATACAACATTATTTTTCAAGTACCAACATCACACCATCCTACTACACTCACCTATAACGCACACTGCAAAGGTATCCGTTGCCCATATGTTCCGTTTTTTGGTGAACCGATAGGTTTTCATGCATTTTTTACCAAAAAATTAAAAAAAACATCGCGTGCGTATTGTTTATTGCGAAAAATGGAACTCGATGCTGAGCCCGCATAAATGTGGAGATAGAATTAAAATGTGACGCTGGGAAACCTTCTGTTGTGTGGAATGGATTGCTTTTGTTTACGTAAAAAACGTTATGATTTATGTTCGCGTAAAGTTTAGAGACAGATAGATAGAATACTCTTTATTTGAGATTTCTTTATGTCAATAAAGAAATCTCAATCTGCCTAGCTTTTTCCCAACTATGTTGGGGTCGCCTTTTTTTTTTTGGGTGGGAAATCATCAAATGATCCCTACCCCTCTGGGCGGAGCGGAAGGGAGTGTCAGACTCTTACTGACTAAAACCCACCCGTGTTCCTTCAGTTGCCTGTGCCAGGGGCCACGGTATCTCTTTCGAACAACTCACGACCCTGGCAGGCATCGGCCCTAGCGGACCCCGTCAGTTAGTGCTGACATCGTGGAACACAACGCGCCGTCGACCCGGGCCTGGTCCTTACCGGACGGCAAGCTGCCCATTGCTCGCCGTCCGCAAGCCCGTGCCTACGGTGGCCGGGAATCCGCTATTGGTTATGTTGGGGTCGCCTTCCAGTATAACCAGATGCAGCTGTATACCAGTATTTTACAAGGAACGCCTGCCTATCTGACCCCCACAACCCAGTAACTGGGTAATACGACTCCCTTTGTTAAGGCTACTTGAATGTCAGACTTTCGAGCTTCTGAAGACCCGTGATGACTGTCAAAGATCCACGAATGACAGCCGGGATCAACGGCTTAGCGTGCTTTAAAAAGAAGATGAGAATTTAAGAAAATTAGTAAGCTCTTTTGGTCGGTTATTATAGAAACAGAAATATCCTAGAACCGGAAATTCTAGAACATGTCACGTCTACGAACCCCATTGTACCCCCACACACAACAATCCCGTCAGTGTGTCCAAACTAGGAACATTATATGCTGAGTAGGTATGCTTGTGCTTCAGCTTATGCAACTGCAGATTGGGCAGAGTTATTTGGTTTTCCCACAAATATTATCGCTAGATTTAATTTACCACACGTTTCAATAAATAAAATAACTGTTTTATTTGCGAAACTATCATAGAGTAACTAATATCTATACCACCTAATATCTATCTTCAGCTCACGCACCGGAAATAATGCAACGATACACGAGTCCATGTCCTATAATTCAAAACGGAATCCCAACATTAATATATCTGCACCGTATTCTATTAATCTTCGGACCATAAATAATCTAGAGTTCTCAGTAGCCGCCATCTTAGGCTCGTTATGACATATTTCAAATTAATTATTATATCGACACGAATACCTATCTCTTGACATCGGGCGGTGGTGTAATAGTTTGCACCAGGAATTATATCAATGCCTTGAGGGATTTCCCGATGATTTCATAGTACCTGATAGAAGAACTAAGAACTAAGAGAGGGATTTGGGCTCTTTTTCTATTACAAAAGTGATATTTTTATTACTGCTATAAATTTTGCACCATCGGGGTTATTGCGTAACAGACTATCAGTAGCAATGGGTTTCATTTTGACAATTCAACTACAGTCATTGCGTTATTTACTTTGTTGAGCAGACACATTTTT
The DNA here is from genome assembly GCA_963082905.1 of Oligia fasciuncula. Taxonomy (NCBI): domain Eukaryota; kingdom Metazoa; phylum Arthropoda; class Insecta; order Lepidoptera; family Noctuidae; genus Oligia; species Oligia fasciuncula. The sequence continues at coordinate 10,160,089 of OY720407.1, forward strand.
CGAACATTATGAAGCAATGGATTAGCAATATCCTTCAGATTGAGATTGTTAGTGTGCTACGCAATTAGGGTGAGGTTACTGAAAAATTATCTTTTAAAATGCTTTCATAGCACAACATCAAGTGACTTAGCTTAGTTAGCAAGGTCCTTGAATATATCCAAATGCCAAATAATAAGAACAGTTTTATGATTAGATTATATATTACCATAATCAGCCTATAATGTTCCCACTGCTGGGACTCAGGCCCCCTCTCTGTGAGAGGGAGTGGGTCGTAATCCACCACGCGGGCCCAGTGCGGGTTGGTAGGTTTCACATGTCTTCGAATTTTCGGTTCTAGGACATGCCGGTTTCCTCACGATATTTTCCTTCACCGTTTTGAGAGCAGTGGTGATGAAATGAGTTACGCAAAGTAAAGTGCCTGTCTGGGTTCGAACCCACGACCACTCGTAAGTTGGGGCCATTACCACTGGACCACCACTGCTCATGATTAACCTTTTTAAATAGAAACAATTAAATTAACACCTCGTAACTGACATGAATTGTTGTTAATTAAGGTCTCAAATTAAGCAATAGTAACAAAGTAAAGCGACCATTATGAATTATATAGCTTAACCTCGGCGAGGTTCCCATGGCACACTTTGGAAGATTACTAGGTCCTATGCAATACACGTTACCGACTTACCGTGAAATTGACAAAAACTATGCCAATTAAAAGAAATAATAAGGCAGTTGTCCCACCGCCGAGGAAGCGACTAACTATCGGCTATTTTCTCGCTCAAGAAACGTACAATAGATATACATTCCGTGTAAACAAAAGAGATGCATATTAATAGTTGATAGCTGACCCGTGGTTTAGACACTAAGTTAAGTTTTCTAATAAAATATTATTATTTCAGAACATACATGGGGTACCTATTTCCGAAAGCCCTTAACGAGAGACCGTGTAGCTGACTGTTCACAATGCCGGCGAGGACTCGCTCCACTGGTTTGTCGCTGAGCGACAAGAGCTATCAAAGATAATACTCGCTCAGCGATGCTCTCTTGGCGGTCAGAGCTTACGCCGACAATATATATCTTGCGCTCCGAGCGAGTGGTGCGAGTAATCGCCCGTCGCACTCGGACACTCGCTGATAGCCCAGCGACAAAACTCTCGGAACTACAAACTAGCTGCTCGCTGCTGGCCAACTCGTTTTCAGTTGCTATAATAAAAAAACCTACGTGAAACCTATGTATTGTTTTGATCTGTAAAAATATATGAAAGAAGACTAAAGCCTTATCATTTCAAACACCAAACTTAATCTACAATAACCTCTTTACGAATGCAATACTATCAACAGCGCTTGCAGTCCCAGCTAGCCCCCTAATTCTCCCTAGTGACCCTCAAGGTACACCCGCGTCTCAATACAACAAACACTCCTTATCATACAGACATAATATGAAGCAACTGTCGCTGTTCCCTTATCATTGAGCATACAGTCTCAGGGGCGAAGTATGAAGAGAGGATATAGAGCGCTAATAGAATAGAATATGTCCCCCCAGTGGAAAAGGTAACTTGTCGTCAGGAATTTTCTCAATCAAGTAAAAGAGTCAGCAGCTTTCCGTGTGCAATAACCACAGTCAGCAAATTTGCAAAGGACTGTTAAAGTTGCTTTTTGAAGCAATATTTAAAGAGAATTTAGAGAGTCAACATTGTTGAATGAAAATGCACCTGCTGACGCTGACATTGACAAACGTGAAAGATTGCGCATTCTGCACTATGAGGTTTCGTACTCGATGTTTCCACGAATCATACTTGTAACAATAACGTTAAAAAGTAACGAACAACGTACCAATATTGAGGGATATATATTATGGTCACTGTCTAGATTGCTAAACTGTAACCTTACTAAGCCTCGCAAAAGAATATTGACAACACTTTTGCCATTCACCATAATCATCCCATTTATTTGTTTACCTATTCACCATAAGCGACAGGAGACTTTACTGGGAACTACATACCGGTACCGCATACTATAGCTTGTCTAATCAATACTCTAATGCAACTCCTGTCCCAGTCCCCGTGTCCTGTGTGGTCTACCCGTATTCCGAGGCACGTGCTGCTTCAGCTGCCGTCACAAAAACAAGGAAGTGCACGCATTCTGTAGTCCGTAAGGTTTTTGTTAACCAAGTGCACAACCAGTGGTTTGATGTAGTACAAGTTGGGTTTCAGTTACGTTTCGGTTAAGGAGGATATGCCGAAATTAAGGCCGAATTACACTAATGAAACTGACCTTGATCAGAAGATCTAAACCGCGTTCAGTTCAGGTTGAGAAATTCGCCCTAAGAGCAGTTGTTTTTAACTTGAAATAGGTTCTGACCTGCTTGCAGTCTATAAATAATAAAATGTCTGCTTCATAAGGTACATCAGGGACTAGCACAGCACAGGGATATGATAAATGGGATATACCTATTATGCAACAGTGGGCGCATGAAAATGAATATAAGCAATAATCGGAAAACTAAATACATACCTTCGTATTTACGCGTCTTTGAAGTCTTGTTTCATATTGCCTAAAATATCCCACATTTACCCGTTTAATCATAAACGTTGCTTAAAGTTCAGTAGTGATTAGCGTCAGTTTCACCATACATGTCTGACGTTTAAACGTCACAAGTTAACTTTAATCATCGTTTAAAAAATAAACCCCCTAATCGAACAGAACATCTTCAAGAGAACCAGCCTTCCTGTACAGTAGAACCAAGATTACTTTGTCATTTTAAAAGAGAAAACTACTTCTTTCTAAATGAAATCGAGACCAAGCCTCCCCCTAAGTCCCCATTACAAACACAAAAAATCACTATAATCAAATCACAAGTTATAAAAAAGCACAATCATTCGTTCCGCACGTGTTTCAAGCACATGTGTATTAAAAGGACCATTTTTCGAATCAAAAGGAAGAATCGGAAGTCCCAACATCCTAATAGTTTGAAAAAACCACGCCCAGTCACAAGTACTTGTCAAAAACCAGGTTAACATGACCCATCTTTGCCTTTCAAGAAAAATAGACGAGAGGTCTTGTTAAGTTGGTCCTTAGTAAATTATTTTTGAATGAACTGGTGAATGAAATAAGGCAGTTTCCGGTGCGTTTGATATCAAGTTATTAGATCTGTTCATGAAAGGCTTTTGACAATGGCAACAATGATGAATCCGTGCTAATCTTTCAATATAGGCGGTGCCGAATGAATTCCTTCGAAAACGGTTGGATATCCTTGACGTGTGATATTTGAGCATCCTTAGTTTCTAAGATGGAACTGGAGATCGGGTTAAAGGAGAGTATAAAATGCATTGTTGGGTTAATCTATAATATAAAATTCTTTATCAAGGTTAAGCAACGCTTGCCGAGGTCGTTCCGTGGATGGGTGACCATCCATTTAAAACCGAAACCCCTTCGTAACTCCGCCCCGTCCGTTTCTAAGGAAATCACGTTAAGCAGCACAGCGTCCGGCTGTCATTTGTAGATCTTTGACAGGCATTACGGGTAGCCAGAAGACCGAGAGTGACTACCAAGGATAAGTATCGTGTTACCCAGTAACTGAGTTGTTGAGGTCAGATAGGCAGTCGCTCCATGTAAAATACTAGTATTCAGGTGTACTTATCAGGTTTGACTGCAAGCCGACTCCAACATAGTTGGAAAAAGGCTAGGCTGATGATGATAATGATACCCTCTATGCAACTCATTTTTATCCATTACCTATATCATTTTATACCGTTCATTAGATAACTTCATTCCATCCGTCAGTCCGTCTAATGTTAGCAGTGCGGACTGTTCCCATGATCACCCTTGAGAACCTTACATAAATATGTAGGTATTAATTATTTGTAAACGAAATTAATTACACCCAATTTTAACTATGTCGCAACAACAAAATACAACAACACCTCTTCATTAAAAATCGTGCTCAACTAATCAAAACAAACACAAAACCTCTCACTTCCAACCGACTGCTCAGCTACTCTTGCGCATCCAATAAAAAACCTACAATAAAGAATTCATCCATTAATCATTTGTATAGTAAAATAAATGCGCGTTTAATAATATTGACAGATGTAGTATCTTCACGCCGAAGGGGCAAGGGGTCAGGCAGAGAGCGAGCATTAATCTGCAATAACTGTACTTCGTCTTACGTCTGCGCTTGCGCATAGGTGATGGAATTTAAGAACATCTGAGTGCGGGGGATTTTTTTGTTGAGCATTTGATTTAATTTTTATTATCAATTTTCATATTGTTAGTAATCATTTAATTTAGGTCAGGCTTTGTCTATAATTTAGGTTTTTATGAGGCTACTAGCTGCGCCCCGCGGTTTCACCCGTGTAAATGTCGATCCCGTGGGAATATCGGAATAAAAAGTAGCCTATATGTTAATCCAGGGAGTCAGCTACCTCCATACAAAATTTTATCAAAATTCGTCCAGCCGTTTGAGCTTGAAGAAGTAACAAATATATAAACACACACACACACACACACATATAAACTTTTGCCTTTTTAATATTAGTGTGATATTATAGTGTGACTATTAAACAAGGTTTCCAACCCGCAGTTTTAATAAAAGACCAGCTTAACGTCCTCCCTAATTGCGTAACCCACTATCAATCAGAATCGGAATCATTTTGAAGGACATTACTAATCCATTGTTTCATATTAAGTTGGAAAAAGTTTGCTCAACAACGTAAACAACGCATTGAATGTTGTTGAACTGTCAAAAAGAAAGCCATTCCTACTGTTAGTGCGTTGCGCAATCACCCCGCTGAAGAAGTGATAAGCAAATAAAAAATTCCCGCGGATATAAGGATCACTTTTGATGCCATTTAAAAACGGCTCCAAAAACTGTAAAACAAAGCAAGCATGTCTTTTCAAATTGACCTGAAGACTGGCTGGAGATAAAATTTAACTCGCACATAAAACATTTCTCTTTTCACAATAACAGTACTAACTGATCTATGTATTTTAGGTAAATAGGCCATACTTTATGTGTAAAATTGGCTACATCCAATATACAACACCGTGAAATATATACCTAGGTATGTATGTTAATTAAGTCTCAGCCCATTAGAATGATTGAGAATCTATCCGTTTATTGATTTTAGGTGAAAAATTTACTATCCGACACTTACTCATATTAATCGCATTCGTTTTAGTTTGATTTCTGTTTTTAAAAAATATGGCTGTATAGCTTCGTAACGATGAGTGTTTAAATTTGGAGAGATTTGGAATTTCGTGATGGTGGGTCCGTATGTTGGACATGTAAATATTTTTTGCCGGGCTAAGGAAACAATCACAGGAGACATTTGCAATAACGATGATGAACTTGGCTGAGGGGCTGGTGGCTAAGTAATAATCGCCGCACAGTTAAGCTACGCAGCGTGCTCTGTGGACTATCTTTACATATCGAGACCCCCCTGTTCCTCGGAAAGTCCATTAAGTCGTTGGTCCTGTTTGTGATTTGTGGATCTTTGTCAGTCGTTACGGGTCGTCAGAATCCTGAAAGTCTGACAACCAGTCTTACCAAAGAGCATCGTGTTGCCCAGTTACTGGGTTGTGGAGGTCAGATAGGCAGTCACTCCAAGTAAAATACTGGTATTTAGCTGGATCCGGGTAGACTGGAATCCGACCCGAACGTAGTTGCGCTAGCAGGTGATGATGACGACGCTTGGTAGACTGATTTTAATTGAATTACTATTTTAGTCCCCATAAACATTTTATTTGTAGAAAACAACTTACAGATTGCTGACAATTGATTCTTGTTTGAATTCTGTCATTCATGTTTTGTTCTGTGTTCATTTGTTACAATTTTAACTTTTTAATTAATGTAATTATTTTATTTATTCCGAAATTAAAATAATTCAATCAAATGATGATTGCATTATTTTATTTTATAATTACTAATTTATTTGATTTTATTTTAACTTATTAATAATAAAAATAAACCATTTATTTTCAGGCAACAAAGACCCAGAGATATAGGTACCATAACCTAAGTATACATAATAATATAGTAACAATTTTGTTAGTAAATAAAGTTTATTCTATCTTATTTGATTGTGTTATTGTAATCACTTTAATTACCTACAAAGTAAATCAATTAGGCAAACTATGTAAGCGCTTTGCACACCTTTAAGTGATAAGTTCACTGTAGGTAGCTAGCACGTTATATAATAAGGCTAAACTCTTGTTAATGTTTATGTGAATTAATCGTTAGAGTGCCATAATAAACAAAAGGACCAGCACCTAAACTGATAGTTTTATTTCTACCATGTCTATGTTCTGTGTCATGGGTTTGGTTTCCGCACTTAGTCCGTCAATGGAACACTGTGCGTGGCCCATGGCGGCCATTGGTGGTTATTCCAACCAGCCCACCTCCATCCACAAGCTGTGTTCGGGGTTGGGGTGAGATCAAGATAAACTAAGATTGAAGATTATAAAGATACTATATATTTCAGTAATACAAATGGGATAACGATTAAAACTAATGAGGTGAATGAGATGAGATTGAGTCGCGCTCGATATGCTATCCGAATACGTACTGACTGTAATTACTTAGGTAATACATAAAATAATCATGGCATAAAGCGCGGTGTCGCAATTACGCTGACATGTTTATTGTTCGGTGATTGACCCGAACAAGCTGATTAAGTCTCCTGGTCTGTTGAGGACATCTGTCCTTATCTGGGTGACGCCTGTGCACTCAAAGAGCACATGCTGCTTCTACCATGTCTTTTAATGCAATATTGAATAACGACTAGGTGCACAACGTCAGGTTAATTTACAGAACCCAAAGAGCATTTTTTGTAAGTTGATTGGTTTTACAAAGTGTGGAATGTACAATAATGGTTAGGTACCTGATATTTAAACTGCGCTTTGTATCCGCATGAAAACGTCCGGCTAATTCATTTAGCATACTTATTCTGAATGACAGTTGCTATGTCGCATTGAAATGATTAAGTGAGCGATGTCGAATTCAAGAATTTCAAGGTCTGTAAGTTAATAGAATTCGATATCGTACCAGATTTGGTGCTAAATTTCCTTCCATTCAATAATTTCTTTAAAAGCCAAGTTTCAAAAGCATTAGCATTGTTAGTCATCATCATCAGACGTAGCGTTGGAAGGCCTCCCACAAGGTGGTCCGACGACCCTGTGAAGGCCGCAGGAACCCGTTGGATGCGAAAAGCACAGAACCGGTCGAAGTGGAGGTGCTTGGGGAAGGCCTATGTCCAGCAATGGACGTCTTTCGGCATCGTTAGTAGATGTCATGAATGACATTCCAAATGTCAACTTGGTATGGCTATGGTGATTTTACTTATCAGGAAAATTCCCAACTTCATCCTTTCCTGAATTAGCTATTTTTCAGTATGTAACTTTCACTTTGCTTCAGTCACCATTATACTCAACAATTATATGTAACTATAACTGAAGGAAAACGCGATCAAAGGCAGAGCACCGGCAAGATGGTCAGACCAGACGTGATTAAGAAGGCTGTTGGAGGCAGCATCTACCGAGTGGTCCACACTGCAGAAGACCGCATAACTTGGAGACGCGTCGTATATGGTCGCGATCCTCAGCATTGATGGAACTTCAAAGAAGAACGACTGTAATCAATAAATTCAGCCTATGGTAGATTATTGCACTATAAAAAGACTGGCAATATAGATAATCATGATTAAATTTAAAACCGACCAGAATAGGCGCTCAGACTAGGTCAGGTCGGAGTGCAAAATGCGGCATCACTTTCACCATCCGAGATCCATTAGACAGACAACCACATCTGTCTCAGTCAAATTAGCTATAAACACGATTCTTTACTTTTTAAAATAACATTCAAACGCATCACTACACGTCCCGAGATTTCTTTTGTTGACCATCTTTCGAGTTTGACGTTAAAAGTTGTTTGGAAATTGTTTTTAAACAAAAATAAATGTGGTTTTTGATAAGACAGTAGTGCGAAGTCATGATTTATAATTGATGGAATAAGATAAGTCTGTGTTTATTTATGCAAAGCGAAGACTTTTCTTCACTATAGGTAGTAGGTATCCGTTTTGTTTTTTTTTTTGGACCAGGCAAACAGAGAAATATTGAGCATTGATCATCTAGCTAGGTCACTGTGTGCATACAGGATGGCCCGTTTCATTCTCATAATCATATAATTAGCCTATAATTTTCCCACTGCTGGGACAAAGGCCTCCTCTCTGTGAGGAGGAGTGGGCCACCCGGCCACCACCATGTGGACCCAGTACGGGTTGATGGATGCTACGTCTTCGAATTTTAGGTTTTAGGACATGCTGGTTTCCTCACGAAGCCCGATGATCGATGATGATGACGCACGATGCGATGGTTCCTTCACAGTTTTGAAATCAGCGATGATATAATAAATGACACAAAGTTGGGTTCGCAACGGCCCATAACTCGTAAGTCGGAGTCGATACCACTGCGCCACCACTATTCTTGATGGCACGTTTACGTGGTCCAAAAGAACGGTTTTTAAAACGGAGAAGATTTTGCTGCTCTCCCTTTACCTATTTGATTTTTGGAGTCTAAAAATCTGGAACGAATTTTGTCAAATATTTCTCTTTAAGTGTCTAAACCACTGACCTGTATTATACAATTCTATGATAGAGGTCAGTGGTCTTCTTCTTCTTTAATAAAACGTTGCCCCACACTATGAATTTCTCCTGTATTGTGGGTGCGTTTACAAACATTTAAACTCACATACACAAATAGCCAGACCCGGAACAACTACTTGTAGGTCATACAAATATTTGTTCCGTGCAGGAATCGAACCCGCGACACGCAGCGCAGCAGTCAACACGAACACGATTTGAATTACTGACACATTATGCCGAAATTACGTTGCGATATATAGCATTGCAGGCTAAATCATGCCGAACTTCGGTCGCGTATCTTCGGCATAGTATGTTTAGACACTAAGTTAAGTTTTCTAATAAACTATATAATATTATTTCAGAACATACATGGGGTACCTATTTCCGAAAGTCCTTAACAAGAGATTATTTCTTTATTTAATTTTCGTGACTGTAAACGGTCCACCCTGTATTTGAGACCATTATCTAACTTTAAGTGTCTTCACGATGTTTTCCTTAAACATAACTTAGTTAGTGTCCAAGTTAGAAAGTACTACATAAGAAATTAAAAAAAGCAATTTACTTTTCGAGTCAAGAAGTCAAGCAGTTTTATTTTTGGCAAACATCTTGTGGGTCATGGCATCATGTGAGCATGTTTCTTTCAAGGAGAATGTATTTTCGGAGCTTTGATTTGTGTTTTGTTCTGCACATTACTGCTAAGTACCTGTCATAACATGCAGTCGCTTGGTTTCCAAAAGGTATTTTCAATATCTTACAATGGCCTGTTCATCTCGTGGCTAAATGATAACAGCCGGTCGGTCCGTGGATGGGTGACCATCCATTACCTACATATCGAGACCCCTCCGTGCCTTGGAAAGCTTGTCAAGCCGTTGGTCCCGGCTGTCATTTGTAGATCTTTAACAGCCGTTACGGGTCCCAAAAGTCTGACAACCAGTCTCACCAAGCGGTATCATGTTACCCAGTAACTGGGTTATGGAAGTCAGATAGACAGTCGCTCCATGAAAAATACTGGTATTCAACTGCATCCGGTTAGACTGGCAACGTAGTTGCGAAAAAGCTGGGCAGATTGATTGACCTGGGGGCCTAATAAGGCCACTTAGGCAGAATCATAAAAGGATAACATTATGAATCATAATGGACAGTTAACTGTTAAGTTAATCGTATCAAATCCTATTGGTGAAGGATTTTCCAGTATTTTTTTTTTTGTCTGTGCTAAAACACCAATCAATCCAATCCAAATCCAATCCCAATCTCTTTGATTATACCTACGTAGTGCAGCGAAAAAAAGAAAAACACGGTCTGTCTTCGCCATATTACAATTCATAATGTTTTTTTTCTTTTATGATTCTGCCAAAGTGGCCTTTTTAGGCCCCCTGTTACAGTGACCTATTTCCTAATATTGTGACGTGAAAGTAAGTTAGTCAGCCTATTTTTAACCCAGAATAAAGGCCACGAAGACTTAATTTTTATTGCGGATGCCATTCCATAAATCAAAAAGCAGTGCAAACTTCAAAGAACATTAATATTACAAACTTGCAATATTAATGTAGCAACATGACACACGAAATATTTCACGAATCCTTAATCATGCGCACATTGCATTAGCAAAAACATAACCCTTTACAGTCAAAATAACCCGAAATAACCGTGTGACATCACCGTCTGTCGCCAAACATGGTGGCACATGCCATGCCGAAAATAACCTAATCTGACATATGCACAATTAAAAAAAAACAGAAAAAGGTAACAAACATACGCTAACCTTATTTCTAATTCTAAGATGGCATCGAAGTGTTGCGATATTTGAAAATAGAACAACTGCTTGACACGGAACGCAACCGACCGAATAATTAAAAGGGATGCGCTACTAGTGTGAGCCGCGGGTTTGGTTGCAGTAACTTTAGAATTTATTTGGCCTTATGTTGCAGGATATCAGAAAAGATGGGAACTAGAAATATTGTTTATTTAATACTTTTAGTAGACTACGAATCCGTACGCAAAATACGCGCATTGACGTGGAGTTGCGGACACCAGCCCGTATTACCTATTAGACTACTATTAATTTGCAGTAGTCCATGCATTGCTCGAATTGACATATCACCTTGATTGGTAGGTTAGGCCTACAGTGACTGAGAATGCAGATAGAAAATAAATGGTACATACATAACCGATTTGACGTTTAAACAAGCTAGCAGCCTTATTAAATGAATGAATGAGCTTTATTGAGCTTAAAAATTCCATATGTCAAAATACAAGCATAGACACACGCAGACAGTAAATCTAAATTCAACGTACACCAAACAGATATTATAGAAAGGGGTAAATACTCGTCCCTCGAAATTTTTCGAAGGGGTTTTTAATGTGGCACAAAAACTTAAGGGTCTTTTAGTTGCGACCAGGTGCCTATTCCTTTACCGGAAATCTGTGAGGCAACCCGTTCGTGGCGGAAACAGCGGCGCATCCCTCACCTTCGGTTCTTATTTTAAAAAAACATCCCTTCGTTTTGGTTATTTTATTACCATTTTCTTTGAGAGGTTCCTTAAATAATTTTACAGCGGCAGAGATAGGGTTAAGCTGCATTCTAAATTTGAAAATGTTTAAAGGGAAAAAATTAAACGGATTTTTTTTTTGCACTTGTATTTAACCACTTATGTACACGCTTAACTATAGGTACTAATATTATAAAGAGGTAAAGTTTGTAAGTTTGTATGTAGGGGGTAATCTCTGGAACTACCGTCGGATTTAAAAAAATGTATCGTATTACCCAGTAACTGGGTTGTGGAGGTCAAATAGGCAGTCGCTCCATGTAAAATACTGGTATTCAGCTGCATCCGGTTAGGCTGGGAAGCCAACCCCGACATAGTCGGAAAAAGACTAGGCAGATTGATTGCATGTAATTGTATTAGGTACGTCACAATCATAAGTCTTCGACATTTCAGCTGGTCAGCTTCCAATCTAACCGAGATTGGAAGCTGACCCCAACATAGTTGGGAAAAGGCTAGGCTGATGATGATACAAGACTTACATACCTACACAGGTTTCTAAAATACAATTTACTGTAAAAGAGATAACATTGTAATTAAAAATTCACACGTTAAGACCTTCAGAATTTGCACTTACACAACAGTATATTATGCTCATCCATATATTTTAATTCCCACACATACTATGTAGGTAGAGTTTCAATAAATCTGTGTAAATGTACCCATACACCTGCCAATCTAACCGCTAAGACAGATCGCCGGAAAAACTGACAGTACCAATTGCATACAATTAGTGGAGTGACGATCGTGAACGATTTGACTGAAGATTTAGAAATCGTCAAGTTAATGTTGCGAGTTGTCTTGAAGGCTTGTAGCGAGCCTTTTTAATAAGGATGATCATTAAAATAAGACAAAAGGTATTGAAGAAATTTTGACTAAAATTATAATGCAAAAAAAAAGGATTAAGTACCTACTAATGAAAAAAAAATATCTATCAGTAAAAATAACTTGTAATCAGTCCGTAGATGAGTCATAATTATTCGTTACAGATTAGCTCCTGTAATCCTCAGCAAATTATTAAATAATTACCTTCATAAATGTAACAGCTCTCTCGCATCTGATAAAACTTAAATCAAGCCTAACGCTTGGTTAGAAACCAAAAGTCATTTATTCAAACTAGGCTAAGGATCCGCGTTTTTGAACGTCAAAATTACATAAGACAGAACGCCCGCCCTTCACCACTAACTAAACTTCAGCACTAGGAAGTGGTCAAAGACCCCAGCAGCAGGATAGTCTGAAAAGTTTTCCGTTAAATCTAAAACTCACCTGCAAATAACCAACCCTGCAAAAGATAGAGTCAAAATAAAATACATTAACAAAATAAAAGTATGACCGACTCCGATTTCCATACACCATGAGGCCCATAAAATCACATCAGCCAACAGGTGGGTTGCAAAACGAAGGGGCGAAATGAACGTGGAATAACATGGTGTACAGTGTCTTTTTACTTGTCCAGCTTTCAGTTTTATTTTTATTTTCCTTGAATTCGTTTGAATAAATTCACGATCGGAATCGGCAGTTGTTCTGTGATAGGTTTTAGTTCTTTGGTTTTTATTTTTTCGTCCTTGGGTGCTTAAAAAGGAGAGCACTTGTTTCTTAATTCTGTTCTCTTCTTAGCGGGTCGATGGCAATGTAAATGGACTCGGCACAGAATTCGACTACGTGTTTTGGCGCCATCACTAGCTTCCATCAGTTCCTGTAATGTGCAGCTGACAGGACACCCAGGACATGATATTAAGTGTCCCATCGTTTGTGGAACAAAACACATAATTTTCATGCCAAGGTAGAGTTGTCTATGAATCTCCACCTGAACAGGTTTTCCTTGTCTATATTTGGGTGTAGTTTCTTATCTGCCTAATTTTTTCCATAAGCAGTGAATTCCAATTAAAAACATTAAGAAACAAGCGTGTAGCAATTAATTGTAACATCACTGACGACCATTTTGAAGTCATGCGCATTTGCACTACTAAACAAAGCTATATTGAGTGTCTACTCGCTGTATCTCCTCTCAATATTTACAACAATTACTTAATTATTATTCATATAATTTCAACATGAAATGGTACTTACACCGTATTTTTAACGCTTTGACATTAAAAGCTATACATAAAATAAGTATTTATTGTTCTAAAACAACAGGGTGCTTTTGAGAGGGTTTTCACCCAACAATATACAGTTCAAATTAAATTACATAGCGAAACTTATAGCAGACGTATTAAGTATCGATTCAAAACATGATAAAAGAAAAAAAATATTAATTTTATGAATTAAATTTTTGGGATAAACGACAGCTGTACTTAGTGCATTTACTTGAAATATCCGTTTTTTTTGTGTAATCTCCACAGGCGTGATGGGTCATTATCTAAAAACGATTAAACATGTTTTCTCAACTCATAATTCATGTAACAACGCTAGCAGCAGTCGTTGATCCCTAAGAAAAAAAAACATCTAATCCTTTTTATTTTACCTTGTTTGTATTAGATCCTTGAGGGTATTAGATCGTCTGCACAGTTTCCCTATCTAATTTAATTTGACCCTGTATTTTTTCAATGTCGTTTCTTTGTCAAATGTAATGATAAATTAATAGACATGACACAATTATTGTATAATAATCGAGAAGTCTTGTTTACAAGACGTCGCCAGACCAGGGAGGACTTAACCATATTATTAAGGCTTCGTTCAGGACATATGCCTCTCAATAAATTCGGCTTTATGATGAATAAGTTAACATCACCTGTTTGCAGTACGTGTAATGAAGATGAGGACACATATCATATCTTGATGAGATGTGTCCGGAATCAAACGCTCAGAACACAAATTGGCGCGCATAACATAAACCTATCAAACCCGTTATCGGATAATATAATTCCTATAATAAATATGGTTAAGTTCGCCTTGAAGAACCGACCCAGAACCCAGCTGTAAAATGCACTAATGTAAATTTATGTTAACCTTTTGTATACCTATAGAGTGTCATATTCGCAGTTAGCGAAAAAGCTCTTTAAATAAAGATAAAAAAAAAAAAAAAAAGACGTCGCAACTGAATATAAAATGCTGAAGTTACCTCCATGATCATAACTCCAATATTTTATTGTTTGAATATCTATGAATATTAAATAAAAAAATTCTTAGACAAGATGGGAATAATTTTTATTTGTTTATCGATTTTTAATTTTGCCGACGGATGTTGAAATAGCCGTGCATAACTATTATCAACCTATAACTTTAGCTAAGTGGGTATATTTGGTGATCAGCCGGTCGATTCTGTAAAAAACTCACTCAAAACTTAGGTGAAGTGAGTTTGTTTTTGCTAGGAATTGACACTATTAACAGCTCACTCCACGCTCACTTCATAAAAGTTTTCACGGTGAGATTTTTACAAAATAGCACCACAGGTTAAAGCTCTGCTTCACTGGTGGTAGGTAAGTATTCTGTCACAGTTTAGGTCATATATACATACAACAACGCGCAATGCGTCATCCTCTATCTCGCAAGCAGAGTTTACCGCGCAACTAGCATAATATATACAACGGCCCGACATGAATCATCGGGCAGTTGCCCGCCAGACACAACACCCGTCTGGTCACAGGATCCTCCCTTTTCTATAGAGTAAGTATGAGTGAACTTTACACCCTGTTCCTTACTCCCTTAAACTGGTGACCCCGAACATGAACGTCAGCGCAGCCTTCGTGCATATATTTCAGCGTGACGTCATAATCATACACCCATTACATACATAAACTCACGCCTTCTTTCCATAGGGGTAGGCAGACACTGCAGAACGCCAGACATTCTTTTCTATAACAATTATTCAAGTATGCAGTTTTCACTTTTAGCATAGACACAAATAGCATAATCAGTCTATAATGTTCCCACTGCTAGGACACAGGCCTCCTCTCTGTGGGCCATAATCCACCACGCTGACCCAGTGCGGGTTGGCGGATGTCACGTCTTATAAATTAACGTTCTAGGAGCTGCTGGTTCCCTCGCGATGTTTTCCTTCACCGTTTTGAGAGCAGTGGCGATGAAATAAAATACACAAAGTAAAGCGCCTGTCTGGGTTCGAACCTACGACCTACAACTCGTATAGTCGCGACCGTTACCGCTTGGCCACCTTTGCTCCGGTAAGAACTGTGTCGCAATGTAAATATTTACACCAAAAAAGAAACCATCAAACTTTCTTCTGAATATTATTTCCATCAAAAGTTGCAATGGTTCAAAATGTAAAAAAAAAAAAAAAAATTGTCTTTGATCTTTCTTCTTTTCGAAGTTATTTTTAAATAAAGAATTACATTTACTAGAAAGCACAGCTGCCAACAAGTCTATGATTAGTTCTTAACGTCTGATTTGTTTAAAAAGGCATAAATCATAACATAATCTTACCCTTTTTACTTTATGATTTACATGTGGAAGGGTTACCAATGTCAGATTTATTTTCAGCTCACAATATCATATGGTATTAATAATGTTAATTAATGTTTTAATTTTACACAGAGCTTTGTTTTGTGTAATGTTTCCGACGACATGTTTTTTGTATAATTTATTGAGTTTGTGTCGCATAAACTAGACTTAAGTTAGTTTTAAATTACTATATGGGACATGAAGTACCTAAATAAAAAAGTATGCATTCAGCACCGTATACGTGACAGAAGGTAAACTTCTTAAAAATAAAACTACATGACACTAAAGTATGAGAGACAGAGAGAGTGAGCTTCATCCTTCTTCTCTCTCGTGTAACAAAATGTGCCTTAACGTGACGCGTCCTTGAAATTTCACTTTCAATTCTCGTCGCAGGGGAAGTTTCTTCTTTTTAGGGTAAAAACGGGACCCTATTACTAAGACTTCGCTGTCTGTCCTTCTGTCCGTACGTCTGTCTATCTGTCACCAGGCTGTATCTCAAGAACCGCGACAGCTAGACAGTTGAAATTTTCACAAATTATGTATTTCTGCTGCCGCTATAACAACAAATAATACTATAAACAAAATAAATTAAAAATTTAGGGGGGTTCCCATACAACAAACGTGTTTTTTTCGGCGTTTTTGACTTGTGGTACGGAACCCTTCGTGTGCGAGTCCGACTCGCACTTGGCCAGTTTTTTATTATTATTTTTAAAGTGAAACTTCTCATTAATGTTAATTAATGTGAACCAATTTTGTCAATCTCCAGATTCAGTTGTGTTAATTCCTGCAAATCGCATACAAAAGGACCAAAATTTTGACTCAACATGACAGGAGCAAAAATCACAGTTCGCCCTCGGGATCTCAAAGCGATCAATCTGTGGGTCGTTGACACCGGTGATCTATCACTATGATATGCTGAGACAACACGCTGATCACTGTTGACTCTGCTCGCTCCCACGAGATTGTGTGATGGCTTCGTCATACCAAAGTTCTGGATTATGAATTACCGGAAATAAACGAAAATGTTTGGAATTTGAAGATATTAAAAATAAAAGCAGTGGTGGTCCAGTGGTAACGGCCGCGACTTACGAGTTGTAAGGTCGTGGGTTCGATCCCAAGACAGCACTTTACTTTATGTAAATTATTTCATTACTTTGTGTGAATTATTTCATCGCCACTGCTCTCAAAACGATGAAGGAAAACATTGTGAGGAAACCGGCATGTCCTAGAACCAAAAATTCGAGGACATGTGACATCCTCCAACACCCACTGGGCCCGTGTGGTGGATTATGGCCCACTCCCTCTTACAGAGACCTGTGTCCCAGCTGTGGGAACATTATAGGCTGATTATGTGTAATGAAATGAAATGATTTGAAATGATTTTATTTTTGTAAGTAGGTTTGTACAAACACTTTTACACGTCAATCATGTTTTTTTTTTTAAACTAGATGAAGTCGGCGTTTCCTATCTGACTACTCTGAGAAGAAAGGCCGAAACAAACTCAGAGGTCACAGTCTCTTTTAAAGTCCAGACATAATCTTGGTGAGGTTATATGAAGACCATGTAGATCGATGTCTGAGGTGGTCTTTTGAGGAAAGAACCACACAGATTGAGAGGACCTGTCCAGTCAGTGCACGCATTTGTCAAAAATCGTGCAGCTCAACTCAAGACTTAAGGATTCTATCCTGATTATGTTATGTGTTAAATTAAAGATTATAAAAAAAACATTTGTAGTTGTAGGTAATCCCACTCAAAAATTTTTCTGTTATAAGAACTAAACAAAACAAATTAACAAGTCTTATACACAATCCTCTTACCGCAAACGTTTCTATAGGTCACACAAATATTTGTCCCGACACGGGAATTGAACCTCTGACCACATAGGTAAAGATAGAAATTCTGCTGAGCCGCCTCTGAGGAGTATTTTTCTTTTAATTATAAATCAATAATACACCGGCATACAGCTGTCTGTGTTACTTAAAATTTCATGGGAAACTGCAAGATGCCTGCAATGAAATCCATCAATTTCTTGGAAACAATTCAATAACATAAGTTTTAATCGTTTTCTGTAAACATTGGACTGCAAGTGAAAGTCGAAACAAATTGTTCTTTTTTGAAAAGACTAAGATTGTAATGATGACGTATATAATATACGTGCATGTCAGACCATTATAGTCTGTAGTTACATAAGATCTAAAGGCACAAATAAATAATTTGCCTCGACATAAACAAACATCCTGTGCGGATTGACAGGCAGCTGATCGACCAAGTTTTTCTTCCATTTCCTGATGAGCGTGAGAAACATCTTATTCAATTATACTTAGCATAACAATAACCCAAGTAGGTATTGCTAAAATATTACCAATCTGTTCTCGTATCGAAGGACCAGAAACCTGCACTGTTTACTTCGCACCATATGAGAGTCAGTTGTTTTTTAAATCAGGCAGGTGGCCAACGTAGCTCGCAATCTGTGCACGAAAAACCTAAACGATATAATGTACTACCCCAAAAAAATATAGGAAGACGTAGAGGGAGATAGATAGACCTTAGAAAGAGATAGAGCACATGTCTTTCCGTTTCCGTTTTATTGTAAAAAATATGGAACATCTGCGCTGACAGATTTGTTGTGTGGGAAGATTCGTGAGTAGGCGAAATTTTAGATGATCTTGTGTTATGGTTTTTGGTATTATTTAAATTTTGAGGATGTTATTGTTCTCCTTATGGCGCGGTTTCTCTCTTAGAGTTTACATTAAATATAGTTTGTTACATAAACGTCACACCCGTGCGCAGTTTAGCAACAAAAACCTTCAAAAGGTAAGGTATTATAGGTAATTCAAACTTGGGTCTATTCTATAAATCTACTTTTTAAGCCCAATCTGTATGGACAACGAAGTATTTGACAAAAGAAAATCATAAACTTTAGTTTTAAAATCTTCCATTTACATTCTTCATGACAATCACCCTTTTCCCCTCTTCCGCTTTTTACCAGTCAAACATAAATAAGACAAAACAATATCGTTTAAGGAACACTTAAATACCTCGGAATAGTGACAGAAATAGTTCAGGACACACTGGAACCATTCATCATAATATCATCTGTACTTATAAGATAGAGGGGGTTATTCTGGTGAACGGATTCGAATCGATTCTATGTCGAACGGCTTATATACACCCTGGTTTCTGGAACGAAGATCGAAAACGTGTCGAAATTAAACGCATGTCAAAGGAACCGATTGGCTGTTAATTATTCAATCACCCAATCAAAGCAGTTAGCATGCACTTGGCAATATTTTTAGCTAATTATCGCGGTCATTTTCGTTCCAGAAAACGCCAGAGAAGTTACATTAAAGCTAGATCATATTAAGTATGTAAGGCCTAAGCCTATTTCTACTACATCGCAGAAATAAAATTATTAATCAATAAATAATCTATTTAACAGAATGAGCACATCGAGTGCTGACAAGCAATTTAGTAATTATAATTTGTTAAGCCTGCCTGTCAGTACTTTAAAGAGCCACTCACCGCAATAACGAATGAAATTATTCATTGCATTTAAACTTTTTAAGAACTAGACTAAACAAAAAAATCCATCTGTAATCAGTATCAGTCAAAGGATATTAATAATTTCAACAGTATAATTGTCAATCTTTCTTTTTTTCTGCTGTACATGTTTTCCATTACACTTTTGACATTGACAGAATTGTCGACATAGCCAACTAACTAACATGCTTGACTTATATAGCCATCTCCCTAAATTAAAGATCCCTGTCCCAATTAACTTTCCATTCCTACTAACACATTCTTCCCCAAGGCTCTTTGAGGCTTTGATGTATTTTATCCGCGTCAATGACATCAAATTATGATGATATTTGTGTGATTTTATGTACATATTTAATAATATAATTAACAATTTTTTATTCGTTTGTTTTAGTGTACCTGGGTCATTATTTAGGGCGGGATAAAAAAAAAATTAAAAAAAAATTGGTTATTTTTATTAAATTTGCTTTATTATGGACGAGAACACGCATAATAATTACAGATAAAATAGAATTAAAGATGGATACAGCTTATTTATTAAAAAATCTCAGTAAAACGTTTTTTGTAGGTAACGAAAGTGATCGTGAAGACCACGAAAAATAACACTTATATGAATCATAATCAGTCTCTTAATTTAAACCTCTGTTGAAACTTAACCAAAGGTACGTATAATACTAAGAACAATAATTACTTAGAGAACAATGAACTTAAATAATAATTAGTCATGAAAAAAAAAAAAAACACTTTGACCACGAAAGTGATGTCACCTAAGTTACCTCACTAAATCAATCTTAATTTGAGCTAGTGCTATCCGAATCAAAGAAAAAAATACGGTTTTTACGGGGATTCGGTGCTCCAGCATACCACAGTATCAGTTGAAGAAGGTCTAAGTTTACCAAGACAGAGCTCACGCGATGTGGATATTTAGCCTGAATTCGGTGTTTCAGAAGGTATAGCGAGCCTGCAGCACTTGTGGTATCTGAATCCAACGCAGAAGGCATTTCAGATGTAGATGGCGAGCTTGCTGCACTGGTGTTATGTAAATTGAACGCTGCTTCTGTCTTCTTCTAAGGCAAATGGAATATTTTTCTTTTTCTCTATTAACTTCTGCATTGTAATTTTTTTATGCTCTCGTCTTTTTGCCTTCTTTTCTTCATCAGTAGTTTTGTTGCGAGTTCTGGCCGTAGCTGTAAGAAATATCTTTTTATTTTTTGATAAATCGTATTTCGTTATTAAAATTCATGGAATGTTAAACTGTTGACCATATGAGGTAGCTTGAGGTATTGGCGACTGTACCACCCCTATTCAATAAAATTATATAATTGTGAACAAAAGAAGTCAAAGGATGCTGGCTTCAGCAGTGTTATTAAGTCGGCATTAACCCTTTTTTAATCTTGACCACGAAAATGAGGACCACGAAAGTGATAATTAAGCACTTTACCGGTTCTAGTATGAAACAGTATTGAGGTTAGAAAAAATACAATAGCCTATTTGTAACATATCCATAATTCGAACAGAAGAAGTATGTAATTCTATTTTTTTATTACCAACTTACCAAAATACAGCTGTCACGAAAGTGATGCACGATCTTTGACACAATATTTTTAACACACAGAATATGTTTTTAAACAAAAACCGTTAATATTTTCAATCTAAATTTTTTTGCGATATTAAAACAGCCAATTATAGTGTTGCTACTAACAAGTATATTTTGGGTTGACCATTATTTAGTTAAAAATAGTATTAAAATATGAGTGACCACGAAGGTGATGATGGTTTTCGGAACAACATAAATCGTAAAAAAAATTAAGGATATAAGTCTGTTTATTTTTTGTCATTCATTTAAGATATAGTAATATACATTATTCATTACAAAAACGTAATGACAAGGTCCGTTTTCACTTAAATTATATTTTTTATAAACGCAAGAAGTCCAGTGTATATCACCTGAACAGACCACGTAACGTGATTTTTATTTAAAAAAAAATTAATTTCACAAAGTTTTTAATAAAAATAAATATTTAAACAAACATACAGTAATAAATAAAGTTAATTTCAGTTATAATTTGAATCAATAACACTCATTTCTATTCTGCTTTGTAAATTATTACGCCTGAACAGAATTTCACCACCTCAAATAATGACCCACCTACTAACACTCGTCAACAAGTTTCACATTAAATTCAACGATCGAATTTATTTTTTTTTTTTTATTATTAATTTGTTTTTTTTTTTTCTCCACTACGCACGTATTCTCATAGCACATCTGACATTGGCAGAATTGTCGACATCGGCACCATTGCCATAGATAAAAATAGAATAGAATAGAAACTAACATGCTCTGTGCTAACTAACTCAAATCCAATATTGCCAGATGAAACATAACAAACAAAGGAAGTTTTCGTCTCAACGAAGATTTAAAAAATATCGTTCACTAGAATTCACCCCCGAACCGATTTATTTTAAGTAACCCTTTTATACGGGAATTATGTTCATTAAAGAATGTGTTTTTTATTTGTTTCTATTTATATTAAAGTAGAACATATGGTGCTACCCTCATTGTTGGTTAGATTTGTGGCAACCCCTTCAGGAAGTAAAAAAAGTAAGTCAACGGATTCAAATTCCTGAAAGGAATTGTTAAAAAATGTGTCTAATTTTGTTTTGAAGACATCGTTGTGAAGTGGATTTAGTTACGTAAATATTTTTAAGTAGGTAGTTTTCCTGTCGTAGTATATTCCTGCCGATAACTACTTTATTTCCGACTGAATTTCAATAAATATTTTTAGAAAAATCACAATACTCAAATCATATTATAGACGTAAACCAAGAAGTTTTTCAAATTGTGCCCGAAATCGAGTTTGTTCAACTATGAAAAACCTCTACCAGTATATCTCGTGATGACTACCACGCTAGACAGGTGAATTTAATGATCCAGAAAAAGTTAAAAAGAATCTAACAATTTCTCACAGCCTCTATCAAGTAATCTGAAACTATTTCCAAAAGTAAACTGAGTCAATATCCACCATCTCTACTTCCGATCCTTACATCCGCGAACATATCCGTATGTATCCGACAATTGTACAAATATTCGCACCCGCGGATATCCTTTTTATATCGCGTTACACTTTCTTTTACATCCTGTATAATCAAACTTTTACGAATACATTGATGGTTTTTATGAATGAATTTGAGGAGCTAAAATAGGTTTACAGCAATGTATTGCAAATAGTGTTGATTGTCGTCGACCCTATTTTTTTTTAATGTTAGGATGTGTGCACAAGTGTGGCAGAAAGTGGATCAAATCTATTTTTTTTTTCAGTTAAGAAGAATATGATATTTTGATAGGGGATGACAAATTTCGCTGTTACAAGGGTAATCGGGATGTAGGTGTCTTGTGTACCTGCCTTAATACATCCCTTGAGCACAGTGTTCTGCAGCTGTAAGTAGTATATTGTTTTTCTTAGACATAAATACAGAACCATTCTTCAGTTAGTTAAGACTGATATCATAATTATAACCCGTTGGTCTCGTGGTTGCAAGTGCGACTGTTGAGCGTGGGGTCCCGGGTTCGATTCGGTTGGACAAAGTGTTATTGGGTTTTCCATTAGGAATTTCTTAGTAACAGTCCGGAGTTAGGAAGTTGGCTGTTTAATACCCCGTGCCTCGGAAAGCACGCACGTTAAGCTGATGGTCCCGGCTGTCATTCGTGGATCTTTGACAGTCGTTATCGTTACCCAGTAACTGGGTTGTGGAGGTCAGATAGGCAGTCGCTCCTAGTAAAATATTCAGCTGCATCCGGTTAGATTAGAAGCCGACCCCAAAGATAGTTGGAAAAAGGCTCGGCAGATGATGATGATTAAGGTAAATACTAACTTTATTTCCCAAGTTTGACAAGCAATAAGTCACTAAAGATGACAAGAGGTGACATGTAACGTAGGTAGATACACATCCATATTCATAAAATGTTGAGCAATAAGTATTGCTCCGCATACATCTTCCCAATATCATCAGCCCGGGTCAACGCACAAATAATTAGTTACAATTAGTTCACAACGATATGAGCTCACGAAATGTAACGAACTCGCGCTCAAACCTTAAGTTATTGTATCAACAACTTGGGAATTTATTACCCAAGTTATGAAGATTATATGGGCAGGAGATAGGGGAAAGTTCTGCTGTAAGACAGTTTTTCTACCTATTATCTTGTTTGTGCCCGATTAATTTGACATTGCTTGCAGAGCAAGCTAACTATGCAGAGGTTTTTCCCCATTGGTAGTCTTGTCTTACATAACTATTTTTCCAGGCAACACAGGAACATACATAACTTGCAGAGTAAGCAAATTGAAGTGGAGGTGGATTGGCCATATTTGTCGAAGGACCGATGGCCAGTGGAGCAGATGAGTCCTGGAGTGGAGACCGCGTATCGGTAAGAGTAGTGTGAGACGGTCCACGACGAGGTCAAAAAAGTGGCTCAAAAAGGTGGCTGGATGGCCGGTGAAGTAGATGAGTCCTGGAGTGGAGACCGCGTATCGGTAAGCGTAGTGTGAGACGGTCCACGACGAGGTCAAAAAAGTCGCCCAAAAAGGTGGCTAGGACAGACTGGATGCGGAAGGCGGAAGACATAGTTTGGTTATGTTTATTTATATACAGGGTGGTAGAGACATCGCCCTGCAAACTATAACCATGAATTCAGCGCATGCGTCTAACATTTCGGTCGGTTATCAAAAAAAAATCTGCTGTTTTATCCCTTTCTGCGATCTCTTCCAGGTTATCTTGGTGGACAATGATTTGCCTGGACATAAAATGGCTTTTTTCTAGATTAGGTACGGACCAAATCTCTACGATATATGTCAGTCAATCAAATCAAGCCGTCGGCGTCGTAGTCCCTAGCTGGACATTAGCCTCTCCAAAGTTCAGCCACAGCTCTATGTCTAAAACTCTAGATTCATCTAATTCACCAACCTTTTTAACCGACTTCAAAAAGGAGGAGGTTCTCAATTCGTCGGAACCTTTTTTTTTTTTTTTATTTTTTTTTTTTATGTATGTTCCCCGATTACTCGGAGACGGCTAGACCGATTTCAAAAATTGTTTTTTTGTTTGAAAGGGTATACTTTCCAGGTGGTCCCATTGTCATCAGGTCAGGATCTGATGATGGGATCCTGGAGAAATCGAAGGAATTCTTCAAGTATTATAGGCACACCTATAGCGATTTGGGTATTTTTTATAGTAACTCGTGCATTTGCTCTCGGAAAGCATCATTTGGTGAAGTAGAACTGATGATGAAGACCACAGATGGCCACCTTAACTACTCAATAATAAGTATTTCCCGGTTTGCGATTCGATTACTTACTTTAATATGGTTGCTAAGCAAGTTATGCTCGTCACAATGCGAATGGTGAAATGGAGCTGATGGTGGAATACCAGGAGAACTCTTCAACAATTAACGTCCCTGCATCGGGAAAAGCAATATTTTGTAAAAGGCGATGAGCAAGTTGGCATTAGGCTTGTAACTTAGATACATTATAAACAGACACACTAAAAAGCGAGAAATAAAAACTTTTTAACAAAAAAAAAACCGACTTCCAAAAAAACACTACAAAGTGAAAAATAACTTTTATTTCGGAAGTCGGTGGCAAAAAACTAAAATACAGATCCAAAGACACCGACTTCCGAAATAAAAGTTATTTTTCACTTTGTAGTGTTTTTTTGGAAGTCGGTTTTTTTTTTGTTAAAAAGTTTTTTAAGTCATCAATCCATTTGATATCCTTGTTATTTCCAAATAAATCAACTAAATCATGTTACCACGAGTTTAAAGATCACAAAATCTTCAACAAGACAACTCTAATAACTAACATTACTATACATATAACTATATACGATAATTTCTGTCAGTAAAACAAATAAGGTCGAAACCGGATTCTTTGAATTGAATCTTTCATTTTGAACAAAATATTATTATGTAGACTTAACTTTATGCATATAAAAGAAATAGCGGAGTAAATAATTTTTCAAAAGTAAAGAATTTCATATTGAATATTACCTGTATAATGACGGTTCCATTCACAATAATTTCGTTCCGCAATATTTAATTTACATAACGTATTACCCGTTTATGTTAAGTTTTTTAATCTTTGCCTCTTCGACAAACTTTAAGTTAAAAATATACTTAGTATACGCTACTTTGTTAAGCTTTTACTTGACAATACATTAGCGTCAAGCACTCACAACTTTTTTCAGGCTGACTATGAATTCATAGGCATAACTTTGATCGAAGGAAAAAATATCTGGTCTTTCATAGAAAAATAGCCGTCATTTCCCAAACAAAATGTATTGAACGCATGCTTTTTTGCTATCAAAGTTAATCGTATAGTAAAATTCGTTTACAAAGTACCGGGGTTGCCTTTGAATTACATAATCAGTCTATATAAGTACTCATATTTGAATTACCGGGTAGCAAAATTTGGCCAAATTCGAACCAATTATTGACACAGTCATCTTCCAATTACGTGTTTCATCGGCCGTGTGAAATAAGCCGTTAAAGTTACAAAACATGGCTCCTCCCGTTAGTATTTCAATACAAATTACTAAGAACACAATTTTTTGCACTGAACACTCATTCTTATGCATTGAAAATCACCATGGCGCATTCTCGTGCCCTTATTAAATAACCGAAGATGACCAGAATGTATTAAGAAAACATTCTGTTGGTCCACACTTCGACTACTAAGTGCTAATGTATAAAGTATGGAGTCTTAGTTTATTCTATATATCTAATTTACTGGAATCGCCAGGTGTAGTGTGCAAACGAGCTTGCCTACTTACGTCGAGTATTTTTATAATCTACCTGTAGAATTTATTGAATTGAAACTGTCTTCGTAAGTAATCCCTAGAGAAACTTTTACAAGGATAAAATGTATTTTTTGGTAATACAAGGCATTGGTACTCTAACTGTATGTCCAACTTCTTCTTAGCCGTTTTGGCGTGATTGAGGGTGAATATCACTAATGAAACTGAACGCGATCAGGGGGCCTAAAAAGACCACTTTGGCAGATTCATAAAGGGATAACATTATGAATCATAATTATAATGGCGAACACAGTTTGTGTTTTTCTTTTTTTCGCTGCACTACGTAGGTATAATCAAAGAGATTGGGATTTGATTTGGATTGATTGGTATCACTTTGCGGGACACTTAACACCTCTCGACGTAATAACAATAAAACTTATATTGTGTCTCGGTCAGTGTCCTTCAATGTGGTATTTGTGGCACAGACGAAAAAAAATAACTGAAAAATCTTTCACGATTATCGATTTGATACGATTAACTTAACAGTTAACTGTCCATTATGATTCATAATGTTATCCTTTTATGATTCTGATGTGGCTTTTTAGGCCCCCAGCACATCTAAACCTCTCAATGACACTGACAGCTCTTGAACGCGGTTCCACAACAATGATGACATTGACAGCTCTTATGGAATACAATGACAGCGTGACCGCGTTTAGTTTCTTTGGTGAAATTCGCCCTGAGGTATGTACAAACTAACATCCAAGCTTTCGTATTTAAAATACAAGAACAGTTTGGAACTTACACAATAGATATTTAATTAGATATCAAGTTTACAGCCATAAAAATCACAGTTACTTTTTACTCAATCAATCGGCCTAGCCTTTTCCCTACAATCTTGGGGTCGGCTTCCAGTCTAACCGCAGCTGAATACCAATATTTCACATGAAGCGACTGCCTTTTTGACATCCAGAACCCAGTTACTGGATAATACAATATTTAACATAAATAAAAAAAAAACATTTTTTTATAAATATCTTAGTAAAGCTTCATATAACTTAACGTAAGCTAACTTTACTTCTAAGTTACGGTGCTAAGTGATTGCTTATTGATGCAGCCACAGATTCCTGAACCATGCGGAAGTTAGAAGTTTCCTTTGTTAATCGTGTTAATAATTTTGATAACTTATGTTTACATTAGGCAGCTAATCTGTGTGCTTTTGATACGGATTTACGGTTTTTGATACTTAATGTGTTGTAAGTAATCGTAAGTGCAATCTAAGTGATCATTGATGAATTTAGGTTTGCTTTTTCTCAAGAAAATGTTCAAAGATTTTACTATGACGCTGAGCTGATAAAATATCTTTAAAACCGGCCAAGTGCGAGTCGAACTCGCACACGAAGGGTTCCGTACCACAAGGCATAAAACGCCGAAAAAAACGTTTCTTTTAGACCCCTTTAAATTTTAACTTTATATTATTTTTATTTTGAAAAAAAAACACGTTTGTTGTATGGGAGCCCCCTAACTATTTATTTTATTCTGTTTTTAGTATTTGTTGTTAAAGCGGCAACAGAAATACATCATCTGTGAAAATTTCAACTTTCTAGCTATCACGGTTCATGAGATACAGCCTGGTGACAGACAGACAGACGGACAGTGGAGTAAGTAATAGGGTCCAGTTTTTACCCTTTGGGTACGGAATCCTAAAAATTATAAGAGACCATGGCCTCTGAGTTCGTTTCGGCATTTCTTCTCTGCAGTCAGCTAGGAAATGCCGGCACCGTGGAAAAGTGTCTTAAAAGATTTATACCTACATAAAAAATTAACATAAAAATCATGTGTTCGAGAAGGCAGGTAGAAATGAAGATTATCAAACAAATCAATAAATACAACTTTTTCCACATGAAAACCTGCAAAAATCTAAAACACGCACGACCGTGAAACAAACAATTACACAATTTCGCTTCTTTCAATGCGCCGGCGCAGTTGATGCAACGCGCGCCAAACATTACGCTAACAATCGATTATATCTAGAAAATTGCGATTAATCAACAATGTAGACGAATCAGCAACAATGTATGAGAAATATACTATTCTAATATTACAATACATGGCTGGTCCTAGTTTTTATCGGATATCTCCGTGAAAGCTGAGGGGCAATTTTTGTAATTTTAAGACCGTTCACACCACACAGTATTCCCGTAATTAAAAACGTTCAAAAGTTCTAGTCGCAATGTCATCTTAGCGACAATCAATGTCAAAAACTTGTCAAAAATGTAGGGAAATCAGAAATATTTTTGACAGATTGAGACTGAGATCAGATTGAGAACGTTCTTAAAATTACGAGAATTGCCCCTCTGATCTCAGTCTAAGTCTGTCAAAAATATTTCTGATTTCCCTACATTTTTGACAAGTTTTTGACATTGATTGTCGCTTGCTGCATTAGAATTACAAAACCAACACATTGCTACTTGTCAAGTTTTGGACCCACCTCGAGCTAAACCTCCAGGCCATCACGCGTTAAGGAAAAAACACACAAATATCAATTATTGATTTTAATATCCAAATTGACATTTAAAACTTAATCAGTATGTTGCATCGTAGGCTCATAATAAATAAAATTGTCTCGTAAATAACGAAGGCAGTAATTAATTTTTATTTTCTTTATTAAGGCTGATGGGAGGCGCGGACTTTTAAAATGGATTAATATAACAAATTACGTTCAGAGACGTGGTGGTGATAGTCTATTAATAGTGAATACCGTGTGGCTGATATACCTAGTGTTAATAGGTAGTCTTAATTAATGCTGGTCGTTGAAGTCTAATTACGATAATAATAAATAAAGCTGAGAAAGATTAAAAAATCAAGTATTTTGACTTAGCACACGAGGTTATCGACATGTGTGAAGCATCACATGAAGGGGCCCGTTAGGGCCGAAGCCTGCCGGGTCAGCGGGATTGTCCGAAAGGGTTACCGCTGGCCCGGAACATAAAGGGCTAAGGAAGGAACACGGGTGGGTTTTAGTCAGTAAGAGTCTGACACTCCCTTCCGCTCCACGCAGAGCGGGAGGGGTCATTTGATGATATCCCATCCGCAAAAAAAAGAAATACGACGGCGACGTGGACTCTGCAATCATTGTACCGATACATAATCGTTACAGTAAATGGCCTAATAGCGGAGAGCCTCGACACCTCAGGAGGCTCTCATTGCGAGGCTGGGTCAAGGGCAAGATTCAGAAAGCAGTAGGTACTTCTGGACACGGCACGTATAGTAAGTAGGTTCCTCTCTCTAGTAGAGCCCTGACCACTGGCAGCTTGGACCCTGTTCCTGCTTGGGCAACTATTTTATTATTTTTTTAAATGTTTTTTTTTAATAAATATACAAGACTTATTTAAAAATCTAATGAATATGTATGTAAGTGTAATAAAATAAAATGATAATAAATAATGTTTATTTTCTCAAAACAGCGAAGGAAAACATCGTGAAACCGGCATGTCCTAGAACCATAAAATTCGAAGACATGTGACAGTTACCAACTGCCAACCCACTGACACTTCAACTTGCTTACTCTGCTGCAAGCTATGTCCCTGTGTTGCCAGGCAGAAATACCTAGTTGTGTAAGATAGACCGGCAAGAGATAACATTGGCATTAGCATTTTATTACTAGTTTGTAAGTGTAGGATTATTGCATGTCCAAAAAAATGGACAACAAATGCAACAAAAAGAAATGTGCGACAAAACTAGGTGCATTGCTCTCGAAATACAATACATTAAAATTCCTGCAGAACTACAAAATCAAAAGATTCAAACCAGGCTAAGAATCAGCACTTTTCGAACTTCAAAATGACATAAGACAGAACCTCAAAACGCCCGTCCTTCATAGAAGAAGTGGCGCAACAACTACCCAGCAACACAGCTTAGAAGAACTTGATTCTAAACAATAGTATGCAAAGTAATTACCATTACGAAACACAATACATTCGATTAAATTATTAGCCGTATTATGTCAGACACAAGCCATTATACCAACAAAAACATTGAAACTACAGCCTTTTAACTCTAAGAATAACTGTTTTATAACGATACTAATCCCACCATCACCCGTTTCAATATAATATATAGTCTTCTCATACCCAAAAACCCATCTTATAATAATTTCAAACAGCTAATTTTCAATTACCAACTAATGAAATGTTACATAAACTGGCTAATACCAGCGCTAGTCTTAACATGGATGGGGCAAGTCACTTGTCTGCCACCCAATGCAACCCGAGAGAAAGTAGATATGATAATTGGATGAGCACCGATGTGCGACCGGACCGGCTTGCGGGCGAGGTACTGGGTTAATGTGGACATGGCTCAGAACAGGAAAACATAGTTGCAGTATTTTTATCACTCACCGATATAAACAAAACACAACACACGCACACACTATACCAAAGAGTGCACTAAATTTTATTCATTTATTTTTTATTTTATTGCATAAATTCCTGTAACGCAGGTACCACCTAGCTCAGGAGTCAGGGCTTCAATTAGAAATTGTAACACCTTTATGTCAATAGAACAGTTTTTATTACTATTTTATTTATTTATTTCAGGCGACGCAGGCCCATACATATACCTTAACCTAAACATACATATTCTTATTATAAAATAGTACGTCACTAGCTAACTTTTGAGCAGTTCTGTGGTACTTGTCCGCGGAAGCGACGGAACACCACGTCCTGCGGCCAGAAGTCCTCTTCCATGACGACGGGCAGATAGCAATTCGGCACGCACACCACGAACGCCTTGAAGTTGACGTTGCCGTGCGACTCCAGTAACTGCACCCTCGGCATGTACCTCGTCTTCTGGCGTACGTACTCCACGATGTCCTCCGTCTTAGTGGTGTAGTGTAGGCGGGAGATGTACTTGTGTACTGACTTTGCGGCACGCAAGCTGACTTCGGGCTTCGATTTTATTTCACGAAGCGAGGCGCGCTTACTTGTGGTTAACAATTTCAATGCACTTTTGAATTCTCAAGAAGTCGGTCAGTAGGAAAATATGAAACTAGTTGCCCATTCCAAAGCGTAGGTATGGAGAAGAACGGGCAAGAAACTCCATGGACACGCTTTTTAAATTATATTTCACAAAAATATTAGTTACATCATTACTTTTGAATTTATAATTATATAATGTGAGAACGATGTAAAAAATAAAAAAGACGTACGCGTTGAAAGCATCCAGAGTACAACAAATAGTAACAAAACAACAATCCAAAAATAAAATAATTAAAAATAAGCCGAGGCAGCTAAGTGATGACCAGCCCCAACTGACGGCGCCCGTTCACGAACATGACGCATAGATCAGCACCATTCAGCTCAACCATTTTGAAGGGAGCTAAATGATCCAACACACACACCACCGTCAGCGAGACATTTGAGTAAGCGTGACATACTATCAGCCGCCAGGGCACATTCAAGTCAATGAAAGACATATTATTACCCGGTAAATGGTAGCTATAGGGTACATAGAACTCACATCTGTGCTCGGCAATTATACAATAAAATTGAGTTTATACAATGCAACGATAGTCTTACAATCTTCAGCAGCTCCAACAGTATTTTCAAGTGTTAATCAATTAGTTGTGATTGTGGAGCAGGACCAGCATTGGTGATGAAATAATTTACACAAAGTAAGGCGCCTGCCTGGGATCGAACCCACGACTTACAACACGTAAGTCCGGTACCACTGAGCCAGCACTGCTCCAAAAAACTATTTACGAGCGCTTACTTTACTTTTAAAAAGATAGTACTTCGTAAAAAATATACTACTATCTTATTTGCAAGCGATGGATGCAGTGTGAAATCCGCGATGACTCGAGTGAGAAACAGAAAAGTGAATATTGTCCTGCTATTAAAATCGATTCATCATCATCATCATTTCAGCCGAAAGACGTCCACTGCTGGACAAGCACCTCCACTTCGACCGGTTCTGTGCTTCTCGCAATCGTAGCCTTGCCGTTTTTTTTTTTTTGCCAATGTTGAACATGGCCCTAAATAATTCAATGAATATTAAATATCAATCAGCAGTCAATTTGATACCTACATCTTAATTACTGAAAGACTGTGTAACCTCTAAAACGCATGCCTGTGGTAATTAAAGTATGCCTCATAATCTCGTTTTGATTCATCATCATCATCATCTTCCTGCCCTTATCCCATGTTACTTGGGGTCGGCGCAACACGTTTTCTTCTTCCATTCTCCCCTGTCAACCGTCACGCTTCTCTTTCATATCATTCCCCACACAATCCATCCATCTTTTCTTCGGCCTTCCTCTCCCTCTCCATTTTGATTATAGTATAAAATTATATTGTGAGCTAACAGACTTAAAATAAATAAATAATATTTACACGTATATAGAACAAGTGGGATAAGAATCACAGGTCATCAAAAACGTTCATTTCTCTTGACTGGACTTACCTGTCAAAAAGAGTAACCTAGATACTTAGATAAAGTGGATAAGACAGAGATTAAAACAGAAGACGAACTATCAGAGGATCGAGGAGGGGTGGTGGCTTCAGGGGAACAGACCGGAATAAATAAAAAAATTCGTCCGCATCACTGTCAACAGGAAAAGTGGCCAACAGGCTGGCAGCATTGCCATGATGTATGGCGATGCTGATTCTTTGGCCAAAAAAAATAGACCAGCCCTCTGGTCACATGAAGAGTCGACCAACCGCTTGGATGTCTCGAAAAACCACTTGGACCCCATTGCGCATGGTGTTTCAACCGCAAACGTTGCGAACATATAACTCCCAATAAGATTGGAATATTGTGAGTGTTTTAATTTATGTCTTAACTGTTTATTTTAAACAGAAAGCAAATATTCAAAAGTCCAAACTCAAGGTTTGCCAACGTGCAATAGAGCGCAGTATTCTAGGCGTCAAATTGACAGACAGAAACACAGATTACTGACGTTGCTCAAAAAGCCGCTAAGCTAAAGTGGGACTAGACTGGTCACGTCTGCCGTATGCCCAATAAGTGTGGGCCAAAATAACCACTATGTGGAGCCCTGACACAGGTAGAAGGCGTCGCGCCAGACCCAGTAGAAGATGGCGGGATGAGCTGGACAAAACAAACGACCAGTGGTCTTCTTTAGCCCTGGATCGAAAGAGCTGGAAGTCATGGGGAGAGGCAAAGGCCTCTCCCCTTGGGCAAAGGCCCAGCAGTGGGATGATGCAGGCTAACAGTATAATAATGTCCTAATTATAACAAAACTAACTTCTGCCTGCGACTTCGTACACGTGATATTTCCAACCCCGTCGCGTCGCAACGCCTGGCTCCGCTATCACTTCGTTTTCACTTAGAGTTTTCTCTGACTTTTTTCTTTTTGATCGGCTCCTAAGTGCTTGGCCAGACTGGCAGCGCGGGCGCGGAGCAGGCGCGGCGCGGCGGACTCAAACATATATTATGAACTTCCTTTGAGTGTCCATAGTGGGCACACGGGTGCGGTGAGCGGCGCGGGCAACTCACGCCATAACTCGTTCATACAAGTGGCCGCAGTGGATGCGCAGCGCGGGCGCGGGCGGCCTGCTCGAGGATCCGGATTCTCAAACTAGTTCGATCTTTTTCTAGTAAAAATAAGTCTTCTTCATCCATATTATATTTTGACAAACATTGGACACGACAACACGTAGAACGCAGCCGCGCTCCAGTGCGGACAAACAGCCCGCGCGCGTTCCCGCACCCGCGCCCGCGCCCCAATCTGGCCAAACACTAAGGGTCCTAGCGTGATGTGAGCCTATAGCCTTCCTCAAGAAATAGGCTATCAAATGTAAAAATATTTTTTCAAATCCGACTGGTAGTTCCAGAGATTAACGCGTTAAAACAAACAAACTCTTCAGCTTTATTAGTAGTACAAATAGATTATATAAAATATCTGTCTCATCCACGCTAAGCCCACCGCGGCCATCCTCCGAGGCACGCGACGTTCCTCCACAGTCTACCGCGTTATCAATCATGTACTTTACTATTTGAATGGCTCGCGGCCAATTTTATGCAACGTTTGCTTGCCTCGATTATATACTAATATATTATAAATGTACGGTGTTACGCCTTTTATTGCCATACAGGTTCTTCTCCAAAGAAATAAATCAAATATCTAGTTATGTTTCGTCAATAGGTCCAAAATTAATAACGAGTAGTGAAATACCGCCTTGAATTGAGAAAAAATATGTTGTGTTTCAATGTTTCAATCTGGGAAGAATTTGAGACACATAGACAGAACCACCTCTTCTGGTCATCATCTGCCAAGTCATTTTCTACTGAGTACCAGTATTTTACATGGAGCGACTGCCTATCTGATCTCCACAACCCAGTTACTGGCCCCTTGGTAAGACTCGTTGTCAGACTTTCGGTCTTCTGACGACCCGTAACGACTGTCAAAGATCCAAGAATGACAACCAGGACCAATGGCTTAACGTGCTTGAGGCACAGAGGGATCTTGGTATGTAAAGATGGTCACCCATCCACGGACTGATTGATCGGCCCGTGCGGCTGTAATTACTTAGCCACAAGCCCTGATAATGGTTGAAAATTTGATTCTAATGACCAGGGCAATAATTCGTCAAACTTATTCATTGTAGACTGATTGCATAACCCTCAACTCTCTCTCAACTCTCTCTTTAACTCTGGATCTGCATAGATCCAGAGTTACTTGGACAACAACAGAAATAGAGAAAATAGCAGATACTTACTACATAATTAATAATAGAAAAAACGATCATCTATAATAATTATCTCTTAGATTTGTGTCAAAAGATAACAACAGTTTATTATCACCAAGTACAGAGCGCACATCAAGCTACCCGAAACTGTAAAATTTTCCCAATCAATTGTGAAAGTGTGAACCTTTATACTTTAGCGATAAAGTGGGAAATCTACTAAATCAATTTGACAGATTGTAGTAGCTTGATGTGCTGGCGTCTGTACATAACATCAAAATATCCAACTGTTATCCATAAAATATTTTGATAAACAGAAAAAAATTAAACGGTCGAATTGAGAAACCTCCTCCTTTTTTGAAGTCGGTTAAAAATAGCAACAATATCTTACGGATAATTTACAAATCGTGTGAATTTGCAAATAATAATATAAAAATATACAAAACGGTATAATGCCCAATAAATAATGCAACGAGGTTGCGCCATATAGAAAGAAGACGCAGAAAGTCCAATGCGAGAAAAGTTAAAAAATAACTCGTTTCTCAGATCATTTGGAGTGATAAAGCGGCTACGAATATGACTTATTACTACTTTGGGATGTACAGTCAACAAAAGAGATAAGTATGCAGGATCGTCGGATATAGTTGAAGTTTAGTAAGAAACCGATGGATGTTGTCCACTGAAATTTAATTTGATACATGGGCTGTTTATTTCGTATTAATATAATAAAATTTTATTCGAGAACATCCATCGATTTCTTAGTAAACTTCAGCTATATCCGACGATCCTGCATACTTATCTCTTTTGTTGGCTGTACGTGACTTGAGATTTTGCCTGATTTTGCTCAATAAAATCCAATCAACATTATTAATATTAAGTAAACTGTATTTTTCTCCCAGGCGGAAAATGTCGTGATGAAAGTTTATTGTACTTAAATGGGTCAACGATGCCTCTTTTTGCCTTATTATCCAATCCCCTTTAAGCTTTAAGTCACCATTTTCCAGCTTCCCGCGTCTCGCGTGTGAGTTCCTAATTCAGTTTTAAAAATATAACCCTCCTTCTGGCGCAGTCGGGTAAAAAGTGGTCCTTCTGTTATACCTCTCGTTCGATATTTTGGTTGCATCTCCAATTTCGCAACGTTATCTAAGAGACCGTCAGTTCGATGCCGTCTCAGTTATTTTACCGTGGGAAAAGTTTCAATAACAAAATAATATCTAGCAAAAATATTATGTAAAATGCATTCTGATTGGTCTTGATTTATTCGCCGTTTAATTTGCAACGTAAAAATAAATAAAAATTGGGAAATGTGAAATCTGGTGGTGGGGTTTTTGTTTTTGTAAACAGAAGAAACAGTAGAGCAGTGGTGAATGCCCCCGAATTACGAGTTGTAGGTCGTGGGTTCGAACCCAGACAGGCACTTTACTTTGTGTAAGTAACTAAGAAAACATCGCGAGGAAACCGGTTTGTCCTAGAACCAAACATTCGAAGACATCTACCAACCCGACTGGGCCCGTGTGGCAGATTACAACCCACTCCCTCTCAATGAGAGGAGGCCTGTGTCCCAGCAGTGGGAACATTATGGTTACGCTGTTATGTTAGAAGAAACATTAGGTATGTAGCTACTTAGTTGAGGAAGGAGTTTTTCCGGGGAACCATTAGAAAGAATGAAGAACCATTTCTATTTTAGTCGCTAAGCAGCATAGCAGCCTTGCACTTTAAGGCTTCTGTAGACCGATGCGACAGCGTGACGCTACTCCAGTAGAACAATATCTATGAAAACTTCATGGAAATTTACTACCACCACGTCGCACCGTCGCGTTGCGCCTGTACTTACTGTACTTACTGCGACCTACATAAGTCGTCCTATTGAATAGTCATATCATTATTCGAAACGTGTTAAAACTATTTTAATATGTATTATTTGCGAATAGCTCCACATTCCAATAAAGCTATAAGTTAGCAATAAAATACATCGTAATGAAAATAATCAGGATTCATTTTAACTGGGGTTTAACTTAAAAGTTAAAACTTAAAGGTGTAATGTGTGACAATCCCGGCTTGAAAAACTTGTCCATAAAATTATAATTAAACATTATAATTTGTTAAGTGTATACTACGGGAATATGGGTCCCAGATGTATGCTTGTAGGAAAAAAATACAAAATGTTGAACTGTAAAACTGTTTAATTTATAGCGCTCTAGGGTTACAAGATATACCTACTCTGAAACTGGAAAGTATCCGATTAGTTATCATCTGCCTAGCCTTTTCCCAACTATGTTGGGATCGGTTTCCAGTCTACCCGGATGCAGCTGAGTACCAGTAATTTACATGGAGCGACTGCCAATTTGACCTCCACGACCCAGTTACTGGGTAATACGAAACCCCTTGTTAAGACTGGTTGTCGGACATTCGGGCTTCTGACGACCCTTAACGACTGTCAAAGATCTACAAATGACAGCCGGGACCAACGGCTTAAAGTGCTTTCCGAGACACGGAGGGTTCTTGGTATGAAAAGATGGTCCCATCCACGGACCAACCGCGGCAAGCGTAGCTTAACCTGATCGATCGACCCGTGCGCCTGTTATTACTTAGCCACAAGCCCCTCTATCCGATATAGGTAGTATGAAGATTAATATAGATCGTCTATCTAACGGTGTTTTATTCATTTAGTATCTATTCAACGTCCTCAGGCTAGATGGACCGGCGATCTTCGCAGGGTATGGTAGCGGCTGGAGAAGAATGGCCCAAGATCGAGTTAAATGGTACGGGATTGGAGGGGCCTATGTTCAGCGGTGGACTGCTATAAGCTAATGATGCATAAGTATAATTACGACTAGACGGCACGGTTGGCGCAGTGGTTAAGCAATTGACTGCTGCACTGCGTGTCGCGGGTTCGATTCCCGCACGGAACAAATATTTGTATGACCTTCAAGTAGTTGTTCCGGGTCTGGCTGTTTGTGTAGGTATGTGAAATTAAATGTTTGTAAACGCACCCACGATACAGGAGAAATTCCTAGTGTGGGGCAACGTTTTAAAAAAAAAAAAAAAATGTTCCCACTGCTGGGACACAGACCTCTTCTCGATGGGAGGTAGTGGGCCATGATCTACCACGCGGGCCCAGTGCGGGTTGGTAGATGTCACATGTCTTAGAATGTTTGGTTCTAGAACATGCCCGTTTCCTCAGAATGATTTTCTTCACCGTTTTGAGTGCAGTGGTGATGAAATAATTCACACAAAGTAAAGCGCCTGTCTGGGTTCGAACCTATGATCTGCAACTCGTAAGACGCGGCCGTTACAACTAAGCCACCACTGCTTTCTGTAGGCTAATGATGGTGATGAATGATGTTAGTTATCTGCTAACTTACAGAAAACAAAGTAATCATCACACAAACAGGACAGGACCACACCTCTTTTTTATGTAAAAATCTCCAAAATTGCTCACCGAAAAAACTCTTGCACCAAAATCTCTTCATACAAAATTCTCGCGTCATAAAATAAGGCTTTAATTTGAGACGATAATTAAAAGCACAGCATTGAAGAGACGTCGAAACTCAATTAATTTATCTACTTTAGCAATTTAATTTTATTACATAATTTATGTATATAACAGTACATTGCTAGTCATTAGTTTCTTTTTAGGGTCTGCACACACTTCTCTGATGTCGGTTGAATTATTCAAAACGTAATTTATGAGAACGGTTTTATTCGAACGTTTGAACAGCCGTTCTATAGTTTATGATGCGGTCTGATTTGATATCGAAGTAAATTTGGATAATGATTAGAATCTAATTCTAGGAACCATTTCGGACAGGTAAAATTATTTTTGTAATGATGGAATAATTAAGATATCGGTCTGATTGTGACTTCTTTCAATTTGATTTCTCAGAAAAACTACCTATACATAATCTTGTTCACATTTTTTTTGGTTGCATTAAGCCACTTAAAAATAACGTGCATACCAATTAAAGGGACACAGGGGAGGAACAGAAATTGTATAACACCAATTGCATAAAAATTATCTGTAACATCATAAACGATTAGCACACACGAAGAATCAGTTCACAAACCGTCACGATCTCGTGACGATAAATTGAAAGATTCGAAACGTGTACATCAAGCCTTACATGACCACATATAAATATCAAGAATCACCGACAAATTCATACTAATTACTTATAACTTCTTTATTTCCTGACGTCACGTCCGAATGTAAACGGAAAAAAAACTAACGGTTAGCACCGGAAATAGTTTTTTTGAAGCCTATTTGGAGGTTCCTAAGAAATATATAGCTATAAGGAATGATCTCATTATTTACGCAACATTGATCGTATAAAAACTAGTCGTGTAGACTGCGCTTAATGAGGCAGGAGAGTGTGGTGCAAGGTTTTGGGGCGGGTTTTGGAAAATAAAATAGATTCTTTAATAATTTAGTTTTACTGCAG
Organism: Oligia fasciuncula; assembly: GCA_963082905.1. NCBI lineage: Eukaryota > Metazoa > Arthropoda > Insecta > Lepidoptera > Noctuidae > Oligia > Oligia fasciuncula. Next base: position 10,199,138 of record OY720407.1, read on the forward strand.
TTTCTTGAGCTTCATTATGTTTTTGATCATATGCAGTATTATGAATGCAGTTTGCAAGTGGATGCACAAATTAGAATTATTAAGACATACAAAAATTTAGAGCTCATATATTTTCGGAAAATGCATTTTCTATGAATCCTGTATCCTATATTCTATCACAGGCTAAATTCTTATACAATTATATCTTAAATGAGGAAAATATACATGGTGTCACCATCGACGCGCAACGTATATGGATGCGGTACATGTTTCTGAACCCCCTGTGTTGAAATTTTTCGTCAATTATTTAAAAAAAATGCTGTTTCATACATTTTGACCCCTTAGTTATTAGTTTTTTACGAAATGTAGATATTTGAATCATGTATTGTGCTGAATTCATGGTAAGGTATAGTTTGCGCATCGATGTGATGCCACCACCCTTGCGAACAGTTCTGTCTACTAGATATTCATCATAGATCCTATCAACGTTTTCAACTTTCGGGGACATATGTATTTGTTTAGATTATTTAGCACTTTTGTTTCATCCAATCATTGGCATGGATTGAAGCATTTTCAGATTACTTACTTGTTGTGCAAAGGGTACAAAAATACGGCAAATGTATATCCTCTAATCGCTCGTGACTTGGACCTCTCGCATAACAAAAGGGGGCCTGGAGTACATTTGAATATTTCACGCATTTAGTTGGCGACGCGTGGCGGCCACAGGAAGTAAGAATCCTTTATTCAAAGCGTTGCATCGCCGATCGCATCGGTCGGTCAAGGTCCTAACTTCAAGGGATTTATGGATGCAATGCTGTGGCGCGAAAAAAACTTGTTACATGTTGCGCTTTGTGAAAATTTATGTTGTTTAGTTTAAAATGGTGTTTTGTATTTTAAAGTAGTTTGTGAAGTTAACTTGTTTTTTTTTTTATGAATTTAGTACTAGAAAAGTGTAATAGCAAATAGAGCAAGGACATGTAAGAATAGTAATTTGGAAACCGTTGATTAAGTTGACATAACATCACGCCTGCATTGCATTACCGAAAGGGTTCGGCAGAAGTGCACCCACATTTCACCACATCACATCATTACATGTACCTAACTACTTAATTTAGGTATGGTATCTTACCGAGGGCAGTGGTGGTCCGGTGGTAACGGCCGCGACTAACGAGTTGTAGGTCGTAGGTTCGAACCCAGACAGGCGCTTTACTTTGTGTAAGAATAATTTCATCACCACTGCTCTCAAAAACGGTAATGGAAAACATCGTGAGGAAACCGGACCAAATATTCGAAGATATGTGACATCTACCGACCCGCACTGGGCCCGCGCGGTGGATTACGGCACACTCTCACCGAGATGAGGTCTGTGTCCCAGCATTTACAAACATTATAGGCTGAATATGTATAACATCATATTATCACATTTAACTGCTTATTTTTGTTAGGGTAATATATATTACCCTAACCACATTACCACCCACACCACATTTAAAACAAAACGTTTTCGTAATTACAACGAACCCATTAGACACTTTTACTCTTACACAGAAAAAGCTACAAATCATCATGATAGCATTATTCAGTCTAAACTTATTCAAAAAGTATAACAGTCATCGTGACCAACTAACCCCAAAAAACGAACCTAACCCTGTCAAACGTCAAGCCCGTAAAATTACTAATGGGGGTATAAATTACCCCATGATCACGACACAACGAGACTAGCACCTGCCACCGAATAATACAATAATTAGAACCGCCTTCGCTTGATGTTTCCATTATTTTAAACTATAAATTTTTATTTTTTATTCCGTTCCGTATCCGGAACTGAGCAGCATTTGTTTTATTGCATATAGTTATCGCAGCGGAGTAATTATTTACCTAAATTGGTAATAATATTGCATACGGTAAGGGGGGTTATGTAACTGTCTTGTTGTATGGTGTTTCAATGCAGATGCTTGGTATTTTGTCCTAGTTTATAGGAGTGTAGTGAAGGAAACATGCAGTGGAGCTACGAAACGAAGGCAATATATATTTTTTAAATGCATTGCTTATGTATATAATCTAACACACATTTTGGAGATGAGCCTATTGCTGAATTCAGAATCGGGCCGATTCTAAAAATGAACATGATTTTTGTTGAAGTAGGTACAGATTTTCAGTATTCAGTCACTTCAGAACCTCATAACTTATAATATTTACATAATTTAAATGCTAACAGTCTCAAAACAATAATAATAATAGGTACGAATATTTAAAAAAAAAGGGAGCGGAAAGAATCACAAGACATCAAAAAATTCATCCATATATGTCTGAATAAAAAAAATACACAGCATTTAATAATCATAAACGACATTAACACTAACGCCACGTAACAAAACCATAGCATTGATCAACATTTCATTATAAGCAATTAAAGAGAAAAGGTTGGCGACACTTACGAATCTGAACACGGAATCAACATCAATTTATTCTGCAAAGACAATTACGTATACAATTTAAATGTATTACCATCTCAAGCGAAATACGACGCAAGGGAACTCTGGGTACAGTGATAGTGATAGTACGAAAGAATAAGTAGCAGTAAACCTATATAAACTACTGCTTGAACCTTCTGTGAATCGCAATAATATTAAAAGAAAACAAACTATAAAAAAAAAACAAGTTCAGAAATAAGCATTAATTATTGATGCTACGACAACGGCTGGCTCTGACAAAGATAACTAAGAGACAGGCAAAAGAAGAGTCCATGATGTCGAAACCCTGGTTTTGAAAGCCTGGTCGAGTCTCCATCCAAAATACTCCATCGGCAAAATTCATAATTTTCATTCCAAGACTCGTGTAATAAATAAAAAAAATATAAATCCCAAGCTAATCACAATCAAATAACTAGATGTGAAATTTAACCACAAATTAATTTAGCTTTATAATTACGTTGCCTATTGGAAACCGATGGTGACTGGTTGGATTGACTAGCATGGACTGTTTCATGCTTCACCCAGTAGCCAACTGAACTGGGCATGTTCTGTTGTATGTTATCTAAACACCTTATGGTGGATTATTCGCAGTGAGACTTCTCCACAAACCTCCTTATTGCTAATATATTCAGTCCATGTCTAATAGAACAGGCATGGCGACATGAGGCGCCACCTAGCAGGTTTGGCATGAACCGTCGCCGCTTCGCAGCGGTGTTGAATGCTAAGTACTAAGTACATGCAATAATCATGTAACAGTCACGCTTGGGATCGCGGGTACTTAGAATATTGGTGGTCCTTGGTAATTGAGTCGCGGTGATCGGTGGGTTCGTGTGAAGGTAGCTTTATATTCTACCAGAGAATAGTAAGGAGAGGTCGGAAGACTTATTAGCAGCCCACCAGGTTGAATCTGTCAAATTTCTTTATTCGATTTTCAACTTTATCGCTAAAGCGTAAAGTTCAAAGTTGATTGGGAAAATTTTACAGTTTCTGATAGCTTGATGTGCTGGCGTCTAGTCTGTACATTATGATATTTTCAAAGTTGGTATATTTAGAACTTTGTGGTCAAGCAAGATACTGCCTGTTGCGATGAATTGTTACGATGCGCAAAACTGAGGTAAACATTTCAAAAACCCTATATTAAAGGTCTAAAGTGCAAAACAAATGATATAAGTATAGACTTGCTTTCCAACATGCTTGGTCTTTTATATCTGTAAATATATACATACTCCACTAACCCAAAAAAAATGAACTTGACCCTCTCTTCCAAAACCTCATCAAAACCAGACAACAGTACAAACAAAAGGTTTCAGTTCAGCCAACATTCCCAGATGTTGGCCAAGAAATTCTTTTAACAATATTCCTTACTAATTCACACTTAGAAAATTAAATTAACTCGAAAATCGACTTCAAGCAGATCGCCCGGTACAGTTAGGGATGCCACGAATTCTAAATAGCTTTTAGAATTTTACTATGCGGTTTTCAATATGCAGAACCTGTTTCACAGTGTTCAGGTACGCAGTATTTACCAGATAAGTTGCCAAAGGCAGGAGAATTCTTGTTCTATTATCTACCAAATATGTTCGCCGGAATGCGATTAATATTATATTATTTAATTTTTAGCCTATGTTGTCCCATTGCAGGGCTTCCTTTCCTATTGTGGACCAATCCTATCTATAGGCGTCCGCTCGTCCGCCATCTTTTCCTGGGTCTGCCTTGATGTTCGACATTCGATTAATATTACGTTATTATGTGAAGTGAAAATACATTTCCCATTATGCAATTGTCTTTATGAATAAGTGGAAAAATGACAATACTTTAAATCTAATTTTTATCTCGAGTTTCTTTTAAGACCAATCTTCCCGCCTTTGAAAATTCTAACACATCACACAAACTGTAATAACATAGGTTGTTATTTTTCCCCATTGCTGGTCATAGGCCTCTTTTTCCTTCTAAACCTCTCTTTTTTGTGCGATCTTTGACCATGTTTGCCCCCTAAATAACAAGTTGATATATCGATTAAAAGTAAATTCAACTTGACACTAGTGAATGGACCTAAACCATTACCGTCTGTTAGCCATCCGAAGCACCTTTTCAAACAGCTCGTTAAACGTTAAAGTACAACGCACCTGACCTTTTGGGAGAAACGTCCTGCTGAACATCCTGCTTTAGAAACGGATGCGAGAACTCGGCCGAGCGAAGGACCTTGACTATTTGCGGATATAAAGGTTCGTCTATGGGTTTAAAACAATAATATAAACAGACATCGAACCTCCATATAACTTCGATGAGAAAGGCCAAGAGCGAAAGGTAGCGTTGAGAATAATAATAATAAGTTTATTTATTTTTTCTCTTCACAAATGTACTTACATTGGTAGTGCTTAAAACTAGCTTAAGGATACGTTTACAATTTGTGAGAATGGACTGACCATTCTCACAAATTCCTCCTTTATATCCTTATATTGTTTGATATTATAATGTCTTGTGGTCCCACACAATAAATTGCCACGTTGGTTTTCATATAGCCTTTGATTTTATCATCATTTTTCAGTTTTGAAAATCTTTCACTGCTATGCTTTTTTCTTTCTGAACCAGGCACTCGCTCTGTTTCATTTTATTTAATTTCAGAGGGGCGATTATCACAGGACAGATGTTGAACCACCGGAACACCATCTCCATCTACCCATTTTATTGCCAGATTGTCCTATTCTTCTTTGATATATCGATTACCATCCATTCCGTCAAGATTTCAAACATTTTTTTTTATCAAATATATTTTTGCTTCCCTTTTGAACTAAAATGTTTGTGGCATCCCTAAATTCAACTGTTTGCTTGCTCATTACTGCTTGCGCTCGGGCACCGTAACGGTAGGGTTGGTCTAGCCCCTTATTATACTTACCTTTGTATATGCCATTAGAGTTTTAATCCTATGCTTAAAAGTTAAGGTTGAATTTGTAATGGATGTGGTTATTATGCTTTTTATTTCATACAGCAAATAGTTTAAGGATCTCAGTAAGTGGGATATTGTTGGAATTGTTTGTTTATTTGTCTGTCTGTTTGTACATTTGTGTGTACTGAGACCATTGTAATCGACAACTATCATAAAGTAATCTACATAGTTATCTCTTGGCTAATAGTAGCTAAATTCAATTACTTATTTGGATAGGAAATCTTGTCCTCCCTGATTCGGAATATGATAGTTTTGTGAAGGTACTTACACATATGTACACGTGTATATGTGTCCCTGTCACCCTGTATTTGGAACAAGAATTGTTTGCAGTAAACAAGGAATTACGGTGTGCTCTTCAATGACTGCTGAATCGTAGTTTTACCGTGCAGCCGGTCTTCAAAGTCTTATGGTCCCCACTGTCATACTGCCTTTAATCATGCTCCCGAAAAAACCAGCTATTACCATCATAAACATAAAATTAAAATAAAAGCAACACAACACTTCGCATAATTCAAACTTAAAAAACACTTCGATCACTAACATTCCCCTTTCTCGACCCTATCTAACACCTACCACTCCAAACTTAACCCTATTGTACACAGCTAAGGTTCTTTTTCCATTACCACGGTCATAGGTCAAGTTCTGCTTCGGTTATCACAGTATGGTGTTAGGGCTGACCGCAGAGTTCTTGTCTCTGGTCTCAAGTTCTTTCTTGAAGGGGGAAGGGGGGAGGGGGACGGAAGTAACGTGTCGTTGGGTTTTGTTATATTTTATTGGCGTCTGTCCGTTTGGGGAAGTTGAGTTTGATAGAGTATGAATATGTTTTTTGAAGGGTCAAACGTGGGCAAACAATAATCGAGTGTGGATGTAAAGCTCCTTGAGAAGGAATTCGTGCAGTAGTTCCCCTACTTCCACCAGATTTATTATTTCGTCCACCAGGCAGTACTGCTGTGTTATTGGTTCCTTAAGATTATGACTTTCTCTCGATATGTTGAAAAGGAAAATATAGAAGTTAACCCATTCAGGGTGGCAGGGAACTGCGTTAACTTTTATATTTTCGACGCACAACAATACCATGGATCCAGTAGGTACATGATTATGAACCATGATGAAAACTTTGTCGGTTTATATTTTTTTAATCAGCTGTTTCCTACAAAAGTGCAATACCTACATGGTCAAAATTTAAGGAACAGCATTTTTTTCAAAAAAGCGTCGTAAAATTTGCCGACCTGTATAATTTTTATTGAGTAAATCGTAAATCCAGATGACACATCCATTCCTTTTATTATATTCGTATAGTAGGTAATACAATATTCTTCTGATTTGTGAGACAATCGTCTTATTTCAACCAGCCAAAATTTATTGATTTGGCTAGTCAAAAGATAAAACAATCTTTATCTCGTTATCACACGCAATCAACACGTGTCTACAACCATAGACACACCGCAACACACTGTCCAGGTGCAACCACCTCTTTTGAGGCCTACGACCATATTTCGGAGCACACAACTAAAATTACACATTTTTCTCGCTCCAATTCCTATATAGTCCGTTAATTCTTTATATCACTCGAACATGCATTTTGCGTAAAAATCACGCAACTGCACAAAAATATCATAATTCCTAGATTTTTCTTACGCAACGGCAATCTGTTGCTGTTGCATACGATATGCAATAAATAGTTCAATGTATTTTTAATTACATTTCTGTGTGCAATAGGACGGCAAATGTTTTCATCGCGAGTAAAAAATGTGGAGCAACTCGATTTAGTTTTTGTGACAAAATCGCTTATTTGAAGTTTAATGCGAATCAACAAGTACTCGCAACTCTACCTGCAAATATGTTACCATGGATACCATTGGATCTTACCAGTCTTACTAAGGGGTATCGGGGTAAGGGGTATCCAGTAACTGGGAACATAGTTGGAAAGAGGCTAGGCAGACGATGATGAACAATTGGATCTCTGACCCAAATTCGGAAATTATTAATCACAGATATTCTTTTTTCTCCATCCTTTTCTTATCCAGTTGTATAATATTAATTATCAGTATTAACTTTTTATTGATTAACTCATTACCAATCAATCTAAGCAAATTCTATTTAAACACCACTTGACTCATAACCTCTATCCCACCTACATAAAATTACATAAAAAACATCTTCACGTACTAAACAAATTGATTCTCCAACATACACAAACCTAACCCAGTTGATTTGCTTTCTAAACCACGAACAAACGTCATTAGCATATTAATAAGGTTATAAATTAACCCATCCGACTCTGGTAACACTTTCAAGTTAGCCTTCACTTGAAGACATCTTTATGTAACACTTGCATCAGATATTTAGGACGATCATCTTCACTTTTACTTAGATTTATATTTTAATAAAAATACGTCTGTGTTAATAATATATGTTTGGTGTTTTTAATTAGCTTTACTTTGGCTGCATTTGGACACGAAACATGAGTTGATAAGTAAAAGTATGGAAACATGTCTATTACTTTTTGCAATTTAAGAGCCTCCCCAATGACGTCAGCTAGGCATCAGTCAGTTTTTCTATATGCTTTTTGTCTTACTTCTTACCAGGTTAAATTCTTAGCGGTGTTCATGGCTATTTGCCTGTTACTTCTCATCATTGACTTTCAGAAAATCTTCAAATATTCGATATCCCTTTCGATAGTATGAATCATCATCATCTGCCTAGCCTTTTTCCCAAATATATTGGGGTCGGCTTCCAGTCTAACCGGATGCAGCTGAATACCAGTATTTTACACAGTGCGACTGCCTATCTGACCTCCACAACCCAGTTACTGGGTACACGATACCCCTTGGTAAGACTGGTTATCAGACTTTCGGGCTTCCAACTACCCGTAACGACTGTCAAAGATCCACGAATGACAGCCGGGACCAACGGCTTAACGTACTTTCCGAGGTACGGAGGGGTCTCGGTATGTAAAGATGGTCACTCATCCACAGACCAACCGCGGCAAGCGTAGCTTAACCTGATCGATCGACCTGTGCGGCTGTTATTATTTCGATAGTATGAATATTTTTCGCATTGTTGTACACAGGTAATTACGAAGAGTCTGAATAGGACATCAATAATATCAAGATTGTACTAATGTTTCATTATATTATCATTAAAATAGATATTTCTTCTATTCTGATACCTCTTGTATCATCCTTATCACCATCATCTGAGGCTTTACAAGTGCGGGTGGGCCTTAGCCTGGTCTAGTAGATATATTTCTCCGCCGTGAACTATGTCCACTTGTTCTCTACAATTTCTCACTCCAACAGTTCTTAAATCTTGGTTAACGCCATCCATCCTTATGTGTGTATCATTCTTAAATAGCATCTGCAAAAATCGCTCTAATTATATTATCATGTAATACACTTTTTAAAGGACTACCAGCTACCTACTACACCTTCAGTGGGAACCGTTGCTTATCACACTAACCCATCTAATCGTACCTTAACGAACATCAATTAAACCAATGAATATTCATTTGGCATCCCCTTTTGAGCTTATTATTTCATAAATTCGTTTATATGGAACCATCCATCAAGGCATAAAAGATAAGAAATATAAGAACCTGAGACTTTAACTTTGTTACAGTGCAAAAGGATATTGTTAAAAGTTATTTTCCGTGAAGATTAGGAAATTAAATTTAAAATGTCTGCATGCTGCTGTGTGTAATATATGTTTACTTATCATTAGAAATGATTTAGTTTTGAAACGTTCCATCTTTATCTAAAACTAGCTACTCCCCACGGTTTCCCGCATAAGTGTCGATCCCGTAGGAATATCGGGATAAAAAGTATTCTATGTGTTAATCCTGGTTATAGACTATCTGTGTGCCAAATTTCATCCAAATCCGTTTAGCCGTTTGTGCGTGAAGAAGTAACAAACATACAAACACACCTACAAACTATCGCCTTTATAATATATAAGTGTGATATAAGTTTCCACTGCCTTGGTCCTGGGCTTGTTAACAAACATAATGCCAATGATGCATTTTAATTGTTTAATGGAACAACAATTCAATTCGCAAGTGAAGTTGTAAATTTTCTAACTCTGAAGTACCTAATCACCTCTAGATTGCTTCACGTTAACCTTTCATCAATTAAAGCTGGCAAAACGTACGATTGACGGACATTTATGGATATAACCACTTTCGCATGTATAGGAGTAGACTGGATGTGTAAGTCAATTACCGTCTAATTTCATGTGATAAAACTATATAATCAGCGTTTATTGTCCCTATTGCTCCTCTCTGTGAGCAGTAATACTATGCTAATCTAATAATTGGGCAACATTTTCACTGTCTTTGACAAATCTAATAAATACAGTGCCCACCTAAAGTTATTTGACATTTTTCCACTTCAGGGCCTTAATTCTATAAGACACAAAGAACGAAAGCGCGCGAAATCAACGCGATATTGGCGAGATTAGCTCAGGAATTGAAGTGGTTTCGGTAAGGAATCGTTAAGTGGTCATAGTGTAAGTACGCAAAATACGCGCATTGTCGTGGAGTTGCGGAAACCAGCCCGTATTACCTATTACCTATTAGGGCCTATCTGTGATGCCATATTATGATTTAAAATAAGCAGGTAATCCTAAGGGATTACTTGATTATTTTTTACTTGCTTCCGCCCGCGGCTTCGCCCGCGAGGTACGATAAAAACTATCCTACGTCCTTCCCCGGGATGCAATCTATCTCTCTGCCAAATTTTATCGAAATCCATTCAGTAGTTTAGGCAAAAGGTTACATGCTCTGTGGCTAGGCGTGAAAAGGTAACATACAGACATACAGACAAAATTACTTTCGAATTTATAATATTAGTATGGATGTTAACTAAGTCATAGGTAGTTGAATTTTGTCAATGAAAACTTTAAAGTACACAGTTTAAACATTTGGATCTAAAATTTTAAATCATAATCTGCCATCACAGCGAAAGTGGAAAAATGTCAGCTAACTTTTGGAGGGCACTGTATATTCTTTGCATCTTTACTCAGTTACCTGCCTCCCAAACAGCTCAATAATATAGATTGTTCCTCGTCAGGGGCTGCACTACTTTTTTGTACGCCGCCGTCTTAGTACAAAAAAGTAGTGCAGTTCAACTTCTGCCCTGCTTTAAGAGGTGATGGTAAGCCCCCAGGTCATGCAGTCACCTGTCAAGTTAACAACCTGAAATTCCAACAACCTAATATCCATACATATTCAAATACATCGTCAGATTTACAATCCCTAACTTAACGCCACTTAGACAATGAGTGTTCTTGACCAAGAGGTCAAAACTAATTTGGTAACATTAATACTGGTTGCAAAGTTATTAAGTTGCAATTGCCTCTTTTTTTTTGCTTTTCATGGCTTCTTTGTAGTGTGTAATAGGCGGATTTGTTTAAGTGATATATTATTAGGTATATTGTGGGATAATAGTTAAGGCTGTGGGTTTTATTTCCTGGTCATTAGTGTGTATTTTAGCAATGATTTTAGTTAGTCATAGGTTTTTTTGTCCAAGAACAATATTTTAGACGCAATTTTTATGTCATTGTGGTCAATCAAATAATTGAAAGAAATTATTCATGAAAGCCTATTGGATACAAGATGAAATCTTTCAATGTCCTGTCTCTAGTCCCTATCTACATATAATCCCTCTTAGGCCTTGGGTATCTTGCGTCGCGTGGAGCAGGCCTTATTACCTACCGTTTTCAGAATTTCATCTTCTTTTGCTCTATAGGTTCCAGAAACTTCAATGTTACCCAGAATATATTTGTCGTCACGGTTGCGAGTTTCGAGCACCTGCACGTGGCAACCACAGGCCACAGCGGAACCACCCTTTGAATTTAAAAGTTAATTAAGTACCCCAAGCAAAACGTGACCTAATGCTTGCTTGGTGGTGACCAACTCGATTGCCTAGTCTACCTAGCTTAGGAACCTAAATAGCCTTCCAGGTAGGTTTGGCTAGTCCTGTGTTACCAATGATATTCTAATAAACAGATATGATAGACACTTACAAAACAACAGAAAAAAGTGTTCCGCGCCGAGAGGCAGCACACGTACACACTTTTCATTCATTTTACATTTCACTACAAGTAAAAAGGAAAGATAAAGGATAGCTTGATAAAACCAATAAGAAAAAAAGTGACAGCTAGATGTTGTCAATTGCGTCATTTATTTCGTCATTGTCAGACTAAAGGCAATACGTCCCAATTAGGACGTTTTCTAGTCTTCACGATTTGCGCGCTCATAACATATCTGTTTACTAAAATATCATTGTGTGTTACCCCAGCACCTTTAAAACCTCGCTCTAAAATGTATCCAGCAAACAGTTCCATTTAAAAACAAAACACTATCTACAATCCAAATTCAAATGCTACAATTTGACAGTTGCCATGTAAGGCAAGGCAAGTCCATTTCTCCTGTAGAGGTTGGCGCATGCGCGCACGCTCCGGAACGGCGCGGCGCACACGTCACGCTACCAGTACACCACGCCCGTCGCGTGTGCCGCACACACATAGGTATGTATGATGGTAATACACACACACAGGGGTATATGTTACCCTTTATAAGGAAGTGTCCTGTCAGTAAGACTTGTGGTGAAGACGGGAATAATGAAGCTAAGTATTTTTTTAAATAAAAATATGTCAATACTACTAAAAGAATAATTAGGCCCACACTTATTCATATTGAAATTGCATGAATAGAATGAATTTTTAAAAGAATATTACAGTTAGGAACGTTGAAAGAATAAATCGACAAATTCAGACACTTTATCTTGAAAGCAACGACGTCAAACCTTTTCAGTATTTATATAAAATTATTACTAATTAATTTAACCAACATAATTCCCTATATTATGCAGAACAAGTAGCAGAACTTACACACACAGACAAACACACACAAGCACGAAACAAGCCATGCCCGTGTAACATAACTGTGTTTAATTGCGTTTGGGGACGACGTACTTCTTACCTACCCATTATTAGTAATTTCTGATGTTAATGTTCTAATCACCTTTATTTATGCCATTTATAAAGGTTAGGAGGTACACAAGAGTATACCATAATTAGAAAGATCTAGGGTAGATAAAAAAGAAAATAAAATAAGAGATCTAAGTAAATTGATTGTGAAAAGGCGTTGTAGGGCAAAGCAGGCGTTATCCTTATCTTATTAGATACTAGCGTCCGCCCGCAGCTTCGCCTGCGAGGTATGTCGATAAAAACTATCCTACGTCCTTCCCCGGGATGCAATCTATCTCTGCAAAATTATATCGAAATCCGTTAAGTGGTTTAGGCGTAAAAAGGTAACTTACAGACTGACAGACCGACAGAGTTACTTTCGAATTTATTATTATTAGTATGCATATACTGCTCCAAAGTCTTTAATCGTATAAGCAATTCCAGAGCTCATTCTATGAATGGCTTTGTCTTTCTGAATGACATTGAAACCAAAATTACTGCTCTTTTAATAATATTATAAACAACTAGCTTCTGCCCCCGACATCGTCTGCGTGGAATTTCTTTTTCCCCCGACCTAACGCGTCGTATCGCGTCGCCTTCTTGCGCTAGTAGGTACTTCATTTTCGATTAAAATTCTTCCACATTTTTTTTCTTTTTGTCCGGCTCCTAGCGTGATGTAGAATTTGGCTATCAAATGCAAAAGATTTTTTTAAATCCGATTGGTGGTTCCAGAGATTAATGCGTTCAAACAAACAAGTCGTCAGCTTTAAAATATACTATATCTTACAAAACTACACTTTTTACAACAATCTTGATTTGATTTGATTTAATTAATTCCAACACGAAATTATTGAAAGTGACTGTGGTTAGGGGAGGCCTATGTCCAGCAGTGGACGTCTTTTGGCTGAAATGATAAAGATGATGATAATTGATTGAATTTCTAAAAATATCTCAGTATCATTTGTCAATACACATCATATAGCTGTAGCAACTATATACTCAATGACATAATATGTCCCAAAGAAAGGCAGCAAATGAAATAAGTTATTATCTTTAGCGGCTTTAGCGATAATATCGACACCTTTCACTTTGGACTTGACTTACGGAGACAATTCACAGTCACACACGTTACCTCGATGCCTGATGCACAAAACACAGTGCCTGATGTTCATCAAGATCCCCCTCCCTCGAAGGAATAAAAGTCACAAAGACTACGTTAAACGCACTTTAATTTATAAGATAAAGGCATGGCAGTGCACGGTGAAGGTTTGACTGATTGGTATCTGAGTCACCTTTTTAAAGAAATATTATAAGTATCTAAGAGCAGTTCTGCACTGCATCCGTTCCGAATTCAAGTTTAATCCGGATCGGGAATGTTGTAAATTCGGAACGACAGAGTTGGGATCTAGTGCGCAGGCATACAAATAGCACTATGACTACTTCGGACCGACATTTCTCGGATTTGGACCGGAGGGTAGACGTGTAAGGTAGACTTAGGAACTAAATAGGTATTTACCATTTAAGCAAGAAACAAGGTAAAAGGTAAGACATAAATACTATGCAGAGTGGCGAGGATATCGACGCACAAACTGAAACCATGAATTCAGCACATGATTCTAGAGCCCTTAGCGTAGAAATTGTAGTTTTTCGTACTAAATCATGTATTTTACAAGACCCTGGTTAAAAATGCTTGCATAACTAACTGAAGTTAGAATCTTCAAAGTTATGATTGAACAGTAATTGGTTAAAAAATATACTGACCCTTATCAATTTCCCATAAAAACCTGACATCTATAAACACTCCATAAGTCACAGCAATCATTGTCATCTCAATAAAACCAAACGGCATTTGAAGCTAAAGAGCTTTTGAGTTATAGACCACATAAAACTTTATGGTAAAGAGAGTTCCCGTTTAGCATATTAAAATCTCTCATAAGAAGCTTTCCTTTTAAACGTTCTGCCTTTAGCATTTCATTTTGTCTTTAAAAAACCATTGATCGGATTTTGTTTTTGCTAAAATAGGTTAGGGTGTCCCTCAGGGTTGCATTATTGGTCTTTTCTAACTTATTATCTATATTATTTTTAACTGACTTTTAATAAATTACGTGTGGGAAAAAGTGACATTATATCAGCGATAATAATGATGGAGAAGTAAAAAGTGATCCGGCTTGACATTAGCTATCGAAAAGCTTATGTCAATCCTGTTGAAAGTCGTTGTAGAAATGGGTAGTTCTTCGAAATTTGATTCTTTGACTGATCCATATGGCCAAAATTTAATTTCACTTTCAGCTCTGTAACACATGTTCATATGAAAATAGGTATACCAAATAACATATATTTGAATGAGGGACTCGTTTTTATAAAGTAGTTTTCAAGATATTAATTTTGTGCCCAGATGAATCAGAATGTGTTACATATTAATCAGAAACAGAAATAAAAAGTAATAAATACACCGTTAGTTATGAATGTAAATTCTAAACAATAATTATTAATTCTTAAATAGGACTAAGACATATCAAAAGTATCATATTTAGAACAAGGTTATACTCCTGTCATTTTTTTATTATTCAAAAGGTTATAGCTAAGTAAATAATAATAAATAAGATTAAAACTACTGACTTGTACACGGTCAAAAATTGGACAAGGAGAATTACGCAACAAAAGCGCTCCTATCGTGCTGGAGAGGGGAAAAACTAATTTATTTTATTATTCATATGGGGTTTTGACCATACGAATCAGGCACAGATGAATCAGGATTTTGCCTACAATCATGCATAACTCATCGTACATACAGACTTCATTATTTTCATTTTTCTACACGAATCTATAACCCAAAAGCATCACACGAAACACAGATTGAAGTTTTAAAACAATAAAATAAATTTTATAAAGTAGGCATTGTAATCAGGATGCCACCTGAACCAAACACAGATGAATCAGGTATTTTCCTTCGTAACACCGGATCTAAGCAAACCAGCCGCACGTCCACCTTCTAGGTCGTCCGTTGCACGACTGGCTTCCCCCCGCGCTGGAAGCCAGACTCTCATTATTATTACCCGACCAAGTACGGTCAAGCGCAGCTTACGCCACATTAATCAGTATTATACACCGGACACTTCTTTTTTACTTATTTATAAACAGACTAACGTAGTTATAACTAATACACATTTTTTTTGTAAGAGTACAATTCATTTCCTTTCGATATAATTATAATTTATATTGATGTATCAAAGGGAAAATGCGACATCGATCATTTTGTTCCGGAAAATGGCAAACGGACGCGCTATATGAATCAGAAGAACGACCTTCAAATATTTTTATTTTGTACATAGACAGCAATTATTAAAAAAAAATCATTTGTCCCAGTAAGGGATAAACCTAAATTGTACAAAAAAAATAATTACATGCCGTTTATTTAGTTGGTTACAGAAATATACCCACAGACATCGAAAGTTTTGTCCCTGAAGAATTACCCAAATACGAAACGTTTTGAAAGTGCACTTTAAAGTGGCAATCGCTTTCAAAAGGGAGCTTTTGTGGCTCGTCTACAATATTATATACCTACTTGCTTTAAGGTTGCAACGAATTCAAATTATTTCATCATTAACAAAAAATAATCTGGAACATCCATCAAGGGCGTTTCAAGCTTACACAAGAAATTGCCATAATATCCCACCGAAGTCGATCTCCTTTAAATGAGTTTTTTAAACCACCGGTCATCAAGCTATGGATTTAATTAAATGAGTTACATTGAGTGATAAATCATTTTTGACTTTCAATTGTTTATTTATAGAACATCGCCTTGATTTGGAATTTCTTGAATGAGAGTTTTTGAGATGATATTTTGATGATGTTGGTGATCTTAGAAAGTGGATCAAGGATTTTGTTTTCACTTTCAAGTTCAGGGCTTTTATTTAATAATGGACTACTTATTTGATTCTGCCGCGTGCATATATGACCAGCTGCGTAATTGCGTAACACAGTATCAGTCACAATCTAAATCATTTTGAAGGATATTGGTAGTAATACATTGCTTCATATATTCGAAAAATTTGTCTGCTCAACAACGTATATAACGCAATGAATGTTGTTGAGCTGTCAAAATAAAAGCCATTCCTACTGTTAGTGTGTTATTTATTATTTATTTATTTAATACTCTAAGCACATAAATGTACAGAAGCGGACTTAATGCCATAGACATTAAGTCCACCGTGTTACGCTGATATATGAATGTAAATGAGGTAAAAGGAGCATATAAGGATCGTAGTAGTTGGCGGTCTGTAGATAGTTTCTGTTTACCTGCTTGTGAATTTGGGAAAATCGTGAGTTCATGAATGTATGTAGGTTAGGTATGTGTGTTATTTGAATCTGGAGATATAACGTTTGTATAAAACAGAAAAGTACCAGCTGTGTCGATACGATGTAGAAACTTATTAATATTTAAATAGTTAACCTTAATAACACTTTTATTAATTAAAACTGTGTTAAATGTTTATTATTTTGTATTAAATAAAAGTGGTACGTCGTTACATGATATGAAATTGGCTGAAATTACAAATATGCTTTTATAGATGCAAAATTACAAATTCATACTACCTACTATTTTTAAAACTATATCAGAAACGGCGGTTACAAATTTTTATTAGTTTTGTTAATTACAAACACGCCACCGCTGACATTTAAGAGAAATTAAACTTAATTGTGCATGTAATAAAGTTGATAACAGATTACCCTATTGTTACCCTATTTGCTAATAATAATTGTATGACTACCCGTTTATTGAAATAATTGTCTCACTCTTTTGATGTGAATTTTTTCAGGGAATCAACTTCGTTTATTAAAAATATCTTTTTTATGATATTTTATTCCAATTGTTATAACAATTATTTTATTAATCGTATGTGTTAGTATAATGATTCTATGATTTGATTCTGATATTCCCAGGCTTGTGCAGTAATTAAATCATATGAATTAATAACTTTGCTTGCACTTGAAGTAATAGGCTTACGATCAAATAGAAGTCTTTGCTTACTATTGCAAACGAGCTCTTTCAATTAAGCAAGTGGCATAGCTTTTATTCGTTAAATGTAGTTTGTTCAAGTTGATATTGTATGGAACTGTGCCCTATACCTTGTGGTTGACTGTACAGTGCACAGTTCCTCGACGAACATCAACATCACTGTCAAATTGTTACGATAGACTTGAGTTGTAATGTGTCTATCGTAACAGTTTGACAGGTGTTGATTTTCGTCATTCAAGCATCACTCGTTGAACCTACTGGTTACCGTATATTATCTATCATTATTCATCATCATAATTTTAGTCGGAAGACGTTCACTGCTGGACATAGACCCCAAGCAAAGCCACTTCGACCGGTTCTGTGCTTCTCGCATCCAGCGGATTCCTGCGGGTCAGGTCATTGGTCATTTTTAGGGTTCCGTACCCAAAGGGTAAAAACCATTACTAAGACTTCGCTGTCTGTCCGTCTGTCTGTCCGTCCGTATGTCTGTCAGTCACCAGGCTGTATCTCAAGAACCGCGATAGCTAGACAGTTGAAATTTTCACAAATTATGTATTTCTGTTGCCGCTATAACAACAAGTACCTACCTACTAAAAACAAAATAAATATTTAACGGGGGCTCCCATACAACAAACGTGTTTTTTTCGGTGTTTTTGCCTTGTGGTACGGAACCCTTCGTGTGCGAGTCCGCCTCGCACTTGGCCAGTTTTTTATCTATCGTCACATGCAATCATTGAATAAACAGGTTCGTATTTTAAAAGATATTGATAGTTCAAAAAAAAATAAGCAAATTACTTAGCATCTTTACGATTCCGAATTCCCTTAAGGCGCACCCTCACCGGGAGCATTCGCCTGGAATGTAACCTTTACCCGCGACCTAGCCGTGTTACTTCTACCTATCTATCTATGCCATAGATATAAGTTTCTATATAATCTATGTATACACTAATAATAAAGCTTAAAGATTTTTTGTTTGAACGCTGAGGAAGCGCCTTTAGACAAAAGAGAAGTCAGCGTTTAATATTTAAAATTAATAATAGATTCAATTGTAAATCAAAATCGAAAGTCATTTATTTAAACTAGGCTGAGAATCAGCACTTCTTGAACGTCAAAATTACATATAAGACAGTCCCCCAAAGCGACCACCCTTCACCACTTCCTATTGCTTTATCTGGGAAGAAGAAGCAGCAATTGTACAAGATTATATTTATGTAAGATTAAGATGTAAGATTATATTTGTGTAAGTATTTCTTTGTCAATTCAAAAGTGCCTGTAAATGGTTAAAAAAAATTAAAATATGAAACAAATGCTTTGACGTTTATCCCCTTGTGACGTCGCGAGTTATACAGAGATTAATCATCCCCCGATTTTAAATCCGACAGATGGCTATGCTCATTACTTACCCTCTGCTAACGAGGACTGAGGATCAACATCACCCAAGAGGATTAAAGCGCAAGCACCAGGGTAGCCCGCGATGTTCAAATCTTCTTAAGTTTTTTGCAATTTGCAGGTCAGTATCAGGTTGTATGTTTATCTGAATACGATTCGCGGCCGTAACAAATATTTATTTATTGAATTATGATCTTAAAAATCATCAATACAACCCTCTAAGTTCATATAACTTTATTGAATGACTATTTCATCAAATTTGAGGCCAATTCTGACTCAAGGAGTTGTATTTCTGATTCTAATGATTATATTTCTGTAAAGCCATATTTGTTACAGTCGCGAATCATATTTACAGTTCTTCCATAAAAATACTGTCAGACGTCAATTTTATTCCACGAATAAAAATTATCGGTCAATTGAAAAATCAGCCCATAAAGAGATAACATGTACGATACAATGTAGGGACTTCATTAAAAAACAAAAAAGAAAAGACCCCACCGAAACAAACAGACACAATTACAAATCTTTTATTCTTACTTATTCGTAGGTCAAGCGCAGTACAAAAAGAGTCTCATATATCATGGTATCCCACCGGAACGGGCAAACCACGGTCACCACACACAAGCTTACATTACCATACAACCGCTACCTTAAGTTGACCCCCCATGACTTACAAACGTCAGAACAATGTATAGGAGATGGAGGGGTCAAGTTATACTGAGTCAAAATTACATTACCGTATTACCACCAGTATATTTTGAACCCCCATGGCCTTCATATGTTAGAACATTGGTGGGAAGTAGATAGATTAGGTTATACTGGATGTCATATGCACGTGTATCTAATAAGACACATAGGAGAGGATGTTACGTGGTCATTTGTCGGTAATGGTGCCCCTGAGGCTTATAATACACTTATGAAATTGAATTAAATAGGAGAAGTAGCTATTTTAAGAGTTTGTTTAGTAAGGCTAAGTAATGGATACAAGGTAATAACTGTATTATGGTCCATATGGGCAAATCTTATGTTTGGATAACGTTTCTTTTTTAACCGATTTAATTAAATTTTTCGAGTATTATTTAAATAACGAGGTCCTTCACCTAGCCTACCTTGTACGTGAACATTATAGAAATCACATCATATCTTTGATACACGAAGATTGCGGAACGAGCTTGACTCCTAAGTACCGAAAGGACAGGCCAACACCTGGAAAAGGGAGGTCCCAGGCCTTTGCCCTGCAGTGGGACAAAATTATTATAAATAATAATATTATTATATTTATTTTTATTTCAAGTAAGAAATTTTTACATTTATACGTTTTCTATTTGAACGGCTGTTCACAAAACGGAGGATGCCTTTACTCAGCAGTGGGTAGAACAAAGTCAATGATGATGATGAGAGCTCCTCACGAATTGAACTAGAATTTGCTTCGGTTAAGTCAGAAACTTTCTGAGGACAGTGTTGGCCCAGTGCTAAAGGCCCGGACTTACGGGTTGTAAGTCGTGGGTTCCCACCCCAGTAGGCAGTTAAGCACGTACTAATTATGTAATTTATTTCATGACCACTGCTCTCAAAACTTCTTCTATCTGTTCTGTGCTCAAAACGCTAAAGGAAAACATCGTGAGAATCCGGCATGTCCTAGAACCAAAAATTTTAAGACATGTGACATCTACCAATCCGCATTGGGCCCACGTGGTGGATTAAAAGCCCACTCCCTCTCACTTGTGCTATTCTCTAAAAATCTCACCGTGAAAACTTAGGTGAAGTGAGCGTGGAGTGAGCTGTCAATAGTGTCAATTCCTAGCAAAAACAAACTCACATCACCTAAGTTTTCACTGTGAGATTTTACTGTGCTGTGTCGTAGTAGCAGTGGGAGCATTATAGGCTAAGTAAAAAAACCAGTCAAACAATATCCACGTCCTAAAAATTTAACTAGAATGTTAATAAATGTAAGTAGATGTTAACATTCAAATTATGCAATAATTGAAATGGCAGCCTTCTCTCTTAACAGCCACATCGCATGAAGGAAGTCATAAATATATAGTTAATTAAATATAATGCTCCGTAGAATGCCTAGCGGGATTTCCGAGTTAAATTCTTATTCTAGATATTTTTTGTCTCTATAAAAAGTCTGAGAACATGAAGAATATTTACGGATGCTGGAACAATGTGATATTAAAAATTATGTGTTTTTTTTATATCAAAATATCTAAAGTTTTAATTAAAGGGGCCCGTGGATAAATAATAACAGCCGCACAGGTCGATCGATCAGGTTAAGCTGCGCTTGCCGCGGTTGTTCTGTGGATGGGTGACCATCTTTGCACACCGTGACCCCTCCGTGCCTCAGAAAGCACGTTAAGCCGTTGGTTCCGGTTGTCGTGGATCTTTGACAGTCGTTACGGGTAGTCAGAAGCCCGAAAGTCTGATAACCATTCTTACCAACGGGTATCGTATTACCCAGTAACTGGGTTGTGGAGGTCAGATAGGCAGTCGCTCCATGTAAAATACTGGTATTCAGCTGCATCCGGTTAGACTAGAAGCCGACCCCAACATAGTTGGGAAAAGGCTAGGCAGATGATGATCTGAAGTTTTAATTCCACACGTGAATTTAATTCATATTTTTCAAGTGGAGACTTTAAACCCATACTTTTGATTCATCAACTTTCATGTCCTCCAAAAAAACCAAACATGCTAGATTTCACATGCCATGGACCTTATATTACTTATTTTTAAGCCATCAAACCATTTTTGTTCAGAGGTCCGATTAAACTCAAATTGAAATAAATGCTTTGAGTTAGAGCTCAAAGCATTTATTTCAATTAAACCATTTACATACACTTTTGAATTGTCAAGGAGTCGGTCAGTCAGAAATATGAAGCTAGTTGCCCATTCCAAAGCGTAGTAAGTACCTATGTAGAAGAACGGGCAAGAAACTCCATGGACATGCTGAAATAGACTTTAATGATTATAATTCTGTAAATACATATTTATTATGGTCGCAAATCATATTTTAATCAACATACAGCATAATACTGACCAGCAAATTGCAAAAAACGTAAAAAAAAAAAAAACGCAGGCTACCTTAGCGCTTCCCCCTGAAACCCCAAAGATCAAAAGATCAATAAAAAAATATTGAGTCTAAATCTAATACAAACAGTTGAAGCAACTACGGCTAAGTTCCGTGAGCCCAGTCTAAGTACTAATAATGTTAGAACGTCAAAACTAAACACAATTTGTCATAGATAGATATGCACTTGTATACAGACATTATTATAAGGTCCTATTTGTGACGAGAATAATTTTAGTTGAGCTTAGGATCGTAGCAAGCTTAGAAATATACGTTATTGATAAGTATTTAAGAGCGTTTACGCCGTACGGCATTTCATACACACTTTCAAGCCTTTGTTTTTCGAAATGAATGAACCGATTTTAATGAAACTTCATATGCATAAGCAGGACACAAAGTTCTAAAAAGTTACCGAACATTTTCGAAAAATAGTGACAGCATAGAAACAGAGATTTCCAGTTATCTTTTTTTAAATAAGACATTCGAAAAATGTTCTTTACTAACTTTTTAGACCTTTGTATCCTGCATATGTGTATGAAGTTTCATTAAAATCGGTTCATTCATTCCGAAAAATAAGGGCTTGAAAGTTTGTATGAAATGCCTTACGGCGTAAACGATCTTAATATCCGTATTTTTACTTTACGGCACCATACTTCATAAAATCTTGAATGAGCCGACCAATTATCTATTTGCTCAGCTTGCGGCCGCCCTAACGTAGAACAAACATAGGATCCTTGATATTTATTGGCATTGCCTCACATCCGCCGCTAAATTCTTATATACCCATTGAGGCTCTGATTCATCGATTGTGCAAGTATGACGCTGTTACTTGTTAAGGGTAGGGTACACTTCTAATTGTTGGTATTAATTATAGCTATTTTGATACTTTCTATTGGTTTCTAAATACAAAACTGCCTAACCCCGGGTAACGTTTTATGTCACGTTGTGGTAAAGAAATAAAGGATGTTTTAAAACTCCCGTGAGAGATTGTTTTTTTGAAGTGCAGCCGGGAAATAGACCCAAGCTATGAGACGAATTAGAAGTGACACAGTAACTTTGCATTTGTTCCTTTTTCTCCTAGCAATTAAAGTTACGCCATAACCTAGGATACTGCTGTGGCAAAAATGTACATCCAGCAAACTCTTGGCACTCAGCCCAACAACCACCGTGCTGGCTGGCTAATATGGTTACCACGGGTTAACCTCTCGCTATTCGTATTTAGCTCGTGTACCAATAAAGATGTACACAAGGGAAGAACATCCCAGACAAAAATGTTCAATAGAGCTTCTACTAGATTTTCAATTGAAACAAGTATCAACATTACACAGGGATTTGTTGATGGCACGTTTCATGCGCCTACCAATAACAAAATTACCCCTTAAACCTAGCCTAGCCTTAACTACCCAGTACCCACATACGAAATTCCGTCATATTTCAGTAAGCAGTAATGTCAGGTGCACCATAATAGCGGGCACAGTAGCACCTTACAATTTTCTCCACAATTTGATCCGTCGCACTGATTACGTCCACAACGGTTGACGATTGTGTTATAACTGTGTTTAGAGTTCCGCATTGAGACGGCAAAACGGTGGGTAGTAATTTTCTTTTAGACAGTTTTCTATTAACGTTGGAATTGAAGGAATGTATTGTATGGAATTGTTGATTGGTTCTATCATGGGAATAGACCATTGCATCCACCTAGTGCTGCGAGCTCTGTAGCAACTTACCCCTTTGTTCATAAACGTTGGTTAAAGTTAAGTAGTGATTAGCGACTGTTTAACCATACACTGTGACGTTTAAACGTCACTCAACTTAAATTATCGTTTATAAATAAACTCCGAAAAGAATAGGGGCAACCCTATTCTTTTTGAACTGGCAAAGGACACTAATATGGGACACTAAGAAGCCGATATAATTTAATGAAAAAAATCATTGTAAAAATCCCTAGACTCAATTGCTTTACACCACCATTCGTTCATCAATTCGTAAGCATGGTGAAATATGGTAATGACGCTTGTTTCTTGTTTGTCCGAGTGAATATAGGTACAATAATATTCTTATTCATTACATTACCTAACACACTTTCACAGTCCTGCACTCCTGCGCACCCCTCTAACGGCACGTCGCGGTCTGCTTGCGCACGCGCTGCGCTTTCGTAAGCCGATCCTGAAGATAACGCCTGCTAAAACTGCATTCACGATTGAGTTTCCAAACAAGTAAACAAATATGTGATTTTGGAAAAACTACTGTAATAATTGCACATAAAGTTCAGTTTGCGCAACAACTTCAAACATTTTTATGAATTTTTCAATGGTACTTGTCATTCTGAAATCAACTTAATTAATACGAATTTAAAGTTGATATTTGTTTAAGTGAAAATTATATCAATTGGAAACAAGGATTTGATTAGGCTCTAGATCACTTGCTTTTGCTTTTTCAATGCAGTTTGTATGCACTGGTTAGTTACGTTGTTATAGAATAATAAAAAATCCTAGGAAATAAAAGTTAGCTGTAAAGTAGGATAAGTAGAGTGGAAGAAAGGAAGTGTTTTTTTTTATCTAGGGTTGTTTATGAAAGGAATATTGTTTCGCAATCATTAATCGATGAACAGTGTGAGCATGGTGGTGGCCCAATGAACAATGATGGCCCATCGAGCAGTGGTGGCCCAGCGAGCAGTGGTGGCCCAGTGAGCAGTGGAGGCCTAGTGAGCAGTTGTGGCCCAGTGAGCAGTTGTGCCCCAGTGAGCAGTGGTGGCCCAGCGAGTAGTGGTGGCCCAGTGAGCAGTGGTGGCCCAGCGAGCAGTGGAGGCCTAGTGAGCAGTTGTGGCCCAGCGAGCAGTGGTGGCCCAGTGAGCAGTGGTGGCCCAGCGAGCAGTGGAGGCCTAGTGAGCAGTTGTGGCCCAGTGAGCAGTGGTGGCCCAGTGAGCAGTGGAGGCCCAGTGAGCTGTAGTTGTGTATGTTATTTCCTACAAAACGGTGAAGGAAAATATCGTGACGCAGCCGGTATGTCGTAGAACCAAAAAAATCGAAGACATGTGACATCGTTGGTAGATGTCGCATGCACTGGACCCGCGTGGTGGATTACAGCCCACATCCTTTCATAGAGAGGAGGAATTATAGGATAGGTATTATATTATATTAACTTTAATTACAGCATTATAATGACAGCCAATCGACAGGCGGCAGGCGCCATCATAATGTATAATACCTTCAGCAATTCTCAGATCATTATAAAAAAACATGTATATTTCCCAACAATATGTAAGTATTACCTTATCCGTCGAACATATTTCTGTATAATATAAAAATCTAAGTAAATAATTATATCTAGTAAAAATCCTTGATAAAGAATGCTTCGGCATTTTCCTTGTGGCAATAACTGAGAAATCAGACTTACATCAGTTCGCACGCATGCGCGAACACTACGCAAACATTATGTTACAGTATCTAAACTATTAATCGGTCAAAACCAGTTTTGTCTGGTTTCATTCAAATCCAATACAGTTTAATATCACATTTTCTCCATTAAAAAACTGTTTTTTAGGGTTCCGTACCTCAAAAGGAATAAACCGAACCCTTATTGGTTTTCGTTGTCTGTTCGTCCGTCTGCCAGTCGGTCAAGACCCCTTTTCTCAGGAACGCGTGGAAGTATCAAGTTGAAATTAATTCAAATACGCGAGTCTACGGTCCGTTTGAACTCTAAACAAAATCATGCTTCTATGTCAACGCAATAAAAAATACGACCATTTATGCAACATAGTTTGAGACTCGCAAATAAATCAAAACCTATAGGGTACTTCCCGTTGACCTAGAATCATGAAATTTGGCAAGAAGCAAAGTTTCACAGCACAAGTAAAGAAAGAAGTTTAACTACGGAACCCTTCATTGTGCGTGGTCGGACCCACACTGGGCCCGCGTGGTTGATTACGGCACACTAGCCTTCACAGAGAAGAGACCTGTGTGCCAGCAGTGCGAACATTACTGGCTGCTCATATCTAGAAAAACTACAAAAAAATATTGTTTTGACAAGGTTACAAAAAACCTACAAACATAATAGGCTATGAATTATTACAATAGTTTTAACCGGTACTTTTGACAAATTTATTCAGTCAAAAGCAGTTTTGCCCGACTAACAGTTTTGACTGTGACGCATACACACATAAATGCGCTTGCGCATATAGCACACAAACAAAGGAGTAACGTATTCATTAAACAAGAATGTGATTTACAATACATGAACAATTAGCGAATACCATTTCGCAAAAGCTGATGAAAATATTTGACGGAATCACTGTGATCTGATTATAAACAATAGAATAATATGCTCAAGGCTAGACTAATTGGCGAAAAATTTGGTAATATTCCCATCGTTTGGAATACTTTATACTCTATACAGAATAGCCATTTAGGAGCACTACGATTCTTCCCGAATCGTATATGTGTAAACTAAGATAAAATCATTGTGTAATTACTCGGAACAAATTAACGTGAGCATACAAAAAAATATTAGGGTTACTGATGAGAACATCGAAACGGCGACTTGTTTACTTAGAAAGTGACAACGCATCACCACATTCACCACTGCACGCACCATTTCGATGTAGGCTAGTAAGTTCTTGGGTATAACGATTTTCACCATCGTCTGTGTCTTCCTCTTGCCTTACTACCTCATCATCTGCCTAGCCTTTTTCGGTCGTCTTCCAATCCAACCGGATGCAGCTGAATACTAGCATTTTACATGGAGAGACTGCCCATCTGATCTCCACGACCCAGTTACTGGGTAATACGATACCTCTGTAATACTGGTTGTCAGACTTTCGGGTTTCTGACGACCCGTAACGACTGTCAAAGATCCACGAATGGCAGCCGGGACCAACGGCTTAACGTGCTTTCCGAGGCACGGAGGGGGTGTGAAGATAGGTCACCCATCCACGGACAAACCGCGGCAAGCGTAGCCTAAACTGATCAATCGATCCGTGCGGCTGTTATTACTTATATTTTTTTAAATGTGATGTAGTAAGTTCTGTTTTTTTTTAATGTAATTAATTTTCCTTTCTTACTTTCAATATTTAAAGATTCCTATTAGCAATATTTTCCACTTTTCCTTCAGATAGCAGAGCTATAGAAGGGCAAGTATAGCAAATCCAATGAAAATTATGTCTCTGTTTCCAAAGAAACGAACTATTGAACAACAGTTAGTAAAGTTACGTAATTACATACAATGCGTTGTCAGTTACACTTATCTTCACGCTCTCTTAGCGTGACGACCCTGTGCAGAACTACAAACGGTAACAACACTTGAGTACCGCTAGATGGCTTAATAGTAATAAATTGATATTATAACGATAGCTGCCATGCAATCTGTAGGTATGTTACCGAATTAATGTTTTTTTTTATATTTTATAGAGGGAAAAAATGTTTATTTGTTTGTAAGAGGTATTATCTGGGAGGACTAATCAGTACCTTAATTGTAACAGAGATTTCCAGTTATCTTTTTTTAAATAATACATTTCGAAAATGTTCTTAAGTAACTTTTAGATCAGCGGGATTGTCCGAAAGGGTTACCGCTGGCCCGGAACATAAAGGGCTAAGGAAGGAACACGGGTGGGTTTTAGTCAGTAAGAGTCTGACACTCCCTTCCGCTCCACCCAGAGCGGGAGGGGTCATTTGATGATTTCCCATACGAAAAAAATAAAGAAAAAAAAGTAATTTTTAGACCTTTGTATTCTGCATAAGTGTATGAAGTTTCATTAAAATCGGTGCGTTCATTTCAAAAAACAAGGGTTTGAAAGTTTTTATGAAATGCCGTACGGCGTAAACGCTCATGAAGGTCCGCTACAGTACCATGGTCCGGGGCGAGAGGGAGTGGGAGGCAGTCATGCTAGCGAAGGAGGTGGCGGGACGGCTCAGGGAGAGAGCCTCCCGTCCCAGCCGCCGCGGGAGACGCTCCGGGCATCGGGAGCCGCGTGACGACTCCCGGCCACCGTAGGCGCGGGCCTGCGGGCGGAGAGTAATGGGTAGCTCACCGTCCGATCAGGACCAGGCCCGTGCCGGACGGCGCGTACGTGTTCCACGCGCGCCTCAAATAGATGTCAGCATCGAGGAGGGGCCCCATAGGGCCGAAGCCTGCCGGGTCAGCGGGATTGTCCGAAAGGGTTACCGCTGGCCCGGAACATAAAGGGCTAAGGAAGGAACACGTGTGGGTTTTAGTCAGTAAGAGTCTGACACTCCCTTCCGCTCCACCCAGAGCTCACCCCGGTCATTTGATGATTTCCCATCCGAAAAAGAAAAAAAAAAGGTCCGCTACAGTCACCACACTTTGTAATCGGACTGGCAATCGCAGCATAATCTACTGTAGATAAAGAATTCACATCTTAATTAATTCAAATGAATTCTGTTTTTGGTAATTTCTCACTCACCTCCGCTAAGGAAAACTCTCGAGTCGAGGACGTTCATGTTTATAATAACCTATGATTTATAATAATTTATGTAAAAAGTTTTCCATTATGTGGAAGTGAAAAAGGAGAAGTTTCTTTGGTACCTACTTTTTCAGGACTAAACTACCGAACTGATTTGGGTTTAGATAAGCTTTTTTTTTTTTGGATGGGAAATTATCAAATCACTTGAGGAGCGGCAGAGCATGTCAGACTTTTACTGACTAAAACCCACCCGTGTTCCTTCAGTTGCCTGTGCCAGGGGCCACGGTATCTCTTTCGAACAACCTGCGACCCTGGCAGGCATCCGCCCTAGCGGACCCCGTCTGTTAGTGCTGACATCTCTTTGAGGCGCGTGTGGAACACAAGGCGCCGTCGACCCGGGCCTGGTCCTTACCGGACGGCGAGCTGCCCATTGCTCACCGTCCGCAAGCTCGCACCTACGGTGGCCGGGAATCGGCTATCGATTCCCAATGCCGCAGGGCGTCTCCTGCGGCGACTAGGGGTGTGAGGGCGCAAAGATTGCCTCTCCCTCACGCGCTCCGCCAGAACGATAGACTTAAATGCCTTTTATACTTGCACGCATAGCATGAACACTTCTACATATCTCTCTCTATTCCTAGAAGAATAGACAATTCTTGACTTCTCTTCATTTGTGTCATCGCGCCGTAAAAATTTATCCACTATCTGTCATTTTGCCTTTCGTTTCTGCTTTTTCTATGGTGGTCAATGGTCATGCTATGCTTGCTGGTAGACACACTAGTACTAGGGTAGGATAATGGCAGAAATATCAAAACTTGGCATGCGAACTGACTGACAGCTAGTTATATATAAACCGTTGTGCTAACAGCGTTTCGTACAACGCCATTAAAAATAATTATTAAATAAATAACTTAAAGCGACATCGCCTCAGTTCTCACAAGGTTTAATTGTTATAAAAACATTTAAAAAGCATAATTTACGTTAATTTAGTATTAAAACTTCTGTTTCATGAGACGCTGCGCGCACGCACTTATTCTTAAGACTTTATTTATCTTGATATAAATGTGTATCATAACATTAACAGCCCTTTATAGTTTCTTTACTTGCCTTTTATGGAATAAAAGTTCCAGATAGTCTTTCTCAGAAAACATGCCCTTTACATGCCTTAGTTTCCGAGGCTCTTAGCTGACTTCTGCAATATAATTATGTACTAAGATTACCATAGTTACTGTAATTTTCTCTGTAGGCAATGAGCGTCTAATCTCCGTTCGCGATTTATTTGCCAAAAATGTAAACATATGAACTAATGGAAGAACAACTTTAATTCCTACACAATAAAGTTCAGTTTACGCTACAACTTCAAACATTTTTATAACTTTTTTCAATAGCGCTAGTCACTCTGAAATCAACTTAATTTTCATTGAAATAAAGTTGATATTTGTTTAATTTGAAATAGGGTGGGGGTGTGCAGCACTGCGCACTTTTACTATACTTTTGTTCATCATCATCATCATCCACAGCCCGAGTTCACCCACCGCTGGCCATAGACCTCACTTTTCTTGTGCAAATCCCCACGCTCCTGTGCCAGCCTCATCCAGGTTTTGCCTGGTGAGGCGCCGCCCGCGATGGCAACAATGTCGTCTGCCCATCTCGCCGCCGGACGACGGACATCTCGTCTTCCAGTCCTTGGACGCCACTCTGTCACAGCCTTACGTCATAACGACGACGACGACGTCGACGTCGTTACATCGTCTGTGTCAGCCTTAAGTCATTGCTGCTCGATTTGACTGTCCCATTCAAAAACACTGGGTAAGGGTAGTGAATGGTTTTATATAGTAGTCTCACTTACTTATATATTGCTTACTTAAAATCATTGAGTAGTCTACATAAAGATAAGTACTAACAATACTAACATAACGTAAGCTAATATTGTTGCTAATATATACTAGGGATTTTAATTATCTGTAATAAATTATTCTATTCTATTCTTACTCCACCTGTCATCACTGCGCTTTACCAGTTGTCCTGCCCAACTCCATTTGAATTCCATAATACGTGTTCCGATGTCGAAGATCTTCGTACGTCTTCGTATTTGTTAGTTTGGAACTCGGTCTATTAGCCATGCCAAGCATGGAACGCTCCATAGCTCTCTGTGCAACTCTTAGCCTGTACACAGCCTCCTGCGTGAGCGTCCATGTCTCAGCACCGTACGTCATGGTGGGCAGAACCTCATAAAATTTTAAAAAATCGAATAAAAATGTTTCCAGACTAATGACTAGTTGTCAGTTCACCTGCGAGTTACGCACCTACATACTTATCAACTGTCAACATCGTCAACTCCCCATTAGAGACCCAGGGTTAGATTTTTGAGTAATCCTTTCTTGGTGCACTTCTATTTCAACTCACCTCACCGCAGTCCACAGCTGAACATAGGCCTCTCCCAGGCCACGCCACTACACCCTGTCCTCCGCCTTCCGCATCCAGACTGCACCAGCCATCTTCTTAAGGTCGTTGGTCCACCTTGCTAGGGGGCGTCCTAGACCACGCTTGCATATGTGATCTCTACCGCGGCTACATCTCTACTGACATCCTCTAACTTCTCCCAAATTGTGTCTTCTATCGACAAAGGTTTAAAACATTATCATTCACCAATTAAGTTTTCAATTAATTTTTCATCATAATCTTATTTACACAAATACAATTTTTTGTTTTACCTAAACAGGAAAGAAAACACAAACATAAATTATAATAAACTTTATTCAACTTCCAATTTAATGCAATTAATCGTAAAGCAGCTGTTTCCATTAAATTGAAACAAAAAGTCCAATTAAAGGAACAAAAGTGAATGAGTGAATGATGCTCGAGCAAAATCATGCATCTGTTTTAACCCTTTCTCTTTAGCGCGGGAGGGTTAACGGGTCGATAATGACCCAATTATAGATGGACTGTTGCCATATGACGGACAATAGAACTAAATTAACTTTTTTCGATTATATGTTTCGCTATAACTTTATAGATTTTGTACTTACTGGATGTTTTTGTCATAACATTTATTTATCTATAGTTAATTAAAACGGAACAGGTCCAATTAGATCAATTAACTAGAATTATTAAAATAAAATAAGCATTCAAATATCATACAATACAAAAATTAAATTCAAAGATATACAATGTAACCACTCAGTCAGTGTCCCACTTACTTTGATACGCACTTGACCCCGGCCTGTCCCATTCATGGATAAAATTAGTAATAATTATTTGTGTAAATTGTTAAATAAATTATATACATCACAAAGTATAACATAAACTAGCATGTAACAGTGGACACCCTCGCATATTGTCTCTCACAGAACACCAGACAAGCACACATTATTTTCTTCCATTCATCAGCAAACACATCACATTCAGCGTCGGCAGTCATTCACAACATGTCCAAGCATTGGAAAATGTTGAGCTGAAATCAACAGTTCTATAGTGTTGTCAGAGACATTAATAAGAACTAACTATCGTAATAACAGAATGAAAAAAATATTTATACTCGTGCTTCGTTCTCGAGATTAGTAACCTGAAATAATAAACCTATTACCTATTTACACATGTAGTATCACCCAGGATTCACCACATAGCACTCAAACCTAACGAAATCATAATAAAAATACCTGACTTGATAAAAACGTCAAAAAAAGGAACCAATCAACCTCTCTTGGTATTGCCTTACTTTTTACAGAAAAAAGAAATATGTCCTGCACAGACATTAAGTAGATTACATTGATAAAACTTCATCGTTACGTAAAAATGATACTTTATTTATCGGATGCAAAAAGCCCCATAAAACGGTGACCACACAGACGCTGTGTCGCTGGATAAAGAGTACGCTCCATGCGAGCGGGATCGACGTATCCATATTCTCGGCGCATAGCACGAGACACGCCTCTACATCTAAGGCCCACCAGCTAGGCGTAAATATTGACCTGATCAGAAAAACCGCTGGCTGGTGTAACAATTCAGATACGTTTTTCAAATTTTATCAAAGAAATATAACTAAATATGATCCGTCAGTCGTAGCAAGAGCTATTATTAATAATATAGATGATTAAACGTTGATCAAACTATGTAATTGATTTAGAAGATAACTATTATCATGTAAAAGTTAATTACGTCTTCGTACTAAGTATACCTATTTATAATATAAACATAAAATAATAACTTATTTATAATTATGTATTATCATCGATACAACATGATTTTGATGATGTGATTAAATATAATATTGATTCTGATATTGGCGTTGATATTTTCAGAATTATACCTCTCAAAGTCTACATGTGTAAATAGGTAATAGGTTTATTATTTCAGGTTACTAATCTCGAGAACGAAGCACGAGTATAATTGATGATTAAACGAACTTACTTGTACGTGAAGTTCGATCATAATTATACGAAGTGCTTCGTTCGAAGAGATTAGTAAGTCCCTCCCGCCCAACCCAAATCATTCCAAAAATATCAACTATAGACGTTGATTACAGATACTCTAAACTAAATGACAAGCGGAGTTTTAGGGCACGTCTACCTACATAAAAAAAAAAATTACATTCTTATCTCTCAAAATACAGTGCTATGTGGTGAATCCTGGGTGATACTACATGTGTAAATAGGTAATAGGTTTATTATTTCAGGTTACTAATCTCTTCGAACGAAGCACTTCGTATAATTATGATCGAACTTCACGTACAAGTAAGTTCGTTTAATCATCAAGTATGTATAATAAATTTAATATGCACTACCCACGAACTATTACAACTCCTATAAAGTAAAACAACAAACACACAAGATTTCCAAACTGTGTCAAAATGCATCTGAATATTTTTATATCTAATCCATACGTGTCTTTTTACGAAGACCTAGTACGGTCGGTACTATCTTCCGCAATCTTTACACATACAGGAGTCGGCACAAGATATTTATTATATATTATATTATATATATATAATATGTGTGGGTAGATGCGCAAAAGCTGCACCTAGATTTTAGCCCAGATCTCAAGATGAGCAATAAGTTTTACGCAACCACAACTTACATCACAGATCTTTAAGATTCACGATCATAAAAATGTCGTGCCTATTGCGAGAGCCTTCAACTCTCATCCTTTCCAAATTATAGCTGTTTATGATTGTGAAAACTGGATGGAGATATAAGCTCTACTAAAGTAGAGCTTATCTTAAAAGATAATCAGCCTATTATATAATACTAGCTCCTAGATATTTAGGTAACGTATTAATGTATCTATTATGCTACTGGACTCATGCTTCCCAGTTCCCATGTCAGGGCAAAAGCATTACAAAGGCCAGTCCTTATGTTCAAGGGACTGATGAGATAGAAATCTGAAATATTAACATTTTGTTTTAGTTGCAAATGAACATCTGATGTATTCTGTAACAATCTAACCGTGAAAACTTAGGTGAAGTGAACTCTCAAAAGTGTGGGAAAACAGCTCACTTCACCTAAATTTTCACGGTGAGATGTTTACAGAATAAAACGGCAGTAGTGGTAAAACACCCTGAAAATTCAAATATTTCTAACTCCAAAAACACAGGCCACATCCAGTATATATCTATAGCTAATCAATAGACACCAAAAGGCGATAGGAAGTGCCCGTCGGAAATCGGAACCAGGGGGTGCGGTAACAAGCACACGTGCATGCGCAAGCGCAAGTACCGCGCACCAATCTGGCGCATTGTATGTTATAATGTGAGGGTACTTTGAAAGGGTGGAGGGATCAAAAAAAATGTTGTAATGAGTGATTATGGAGTTGTTTTATTTGATATTGAAGTCACGTGTTGTCAATAGGATTTTGTTATTGTAAAACAGAATAGCTGTGGAATTTTTAAGAGTTGTTTACTCTTTTGTGTTGTGAGTAATAAGGTGGAAGTGTAGGGGAAACCAAATATTGTTTGTTAAAAACTATTATATACCACTAAATATATCACACACTATAGATATTTTGAACTAGTATCACTTACATTTGTTTTTACAGGCGAACCCAATGTGACAATGTATTCACCAATTTCCTCAGCATCTCTGAGCCAAAAACCAAAACACCACCACCAACAAAATTGAAATATTTTAATCTGTCATATTTTTGACTGATATATAGGATACTAATTTTCAGATTTTTTTATATATTGAATGACCTAATGAGTAAGTATAAACGAGTTGATTCCTTGACATTTCAAAAGTGCCTGTAAATAGTTTAATTGAAATAAATGCTTTGAGTTTGAATACATTTCCGTCTTACAAATATTTTTGGGCTGGTTCCCATTTTACGTAAAGTCGCTTACAGCTCATTAACCGTTTCCTACTTTGAATTTATTCCTACCTAATTGTCGAGCCTCAATAGCTTTATTTGGTTGAAAAGTCTAATAAACATACTAATAATCCTAGAAAGACTGGACTTACTGCTGTTACGAAACAAATTACCAAGAACCGAAAAATCTTCAAAAGAACAATTTCCCAGATACCATCTCTAACAATACCTCCTTCGCCAACTTTCTTGAAGTTCCAAACACATTTTTGCTCATAAAACGCGCATAATCTAGTATCTACTCGATATACTGACAAGATTACATCGGAACCGTCAAAATGTTTTGTAGCAACAACATTTTATCTACAATCTCCTGCATACTTACTTAATAGAGGAAATCGCCAATTGCTTGAAACAATGCTCCGTGGTCTACCATGTTCACGTCTGCTCCAACATTGGCCATACCCTCCATCTCACTCTTACTTATGCCACTTCTTTTAAAAGGGAGAAAGATGGGAGATGTTGGAAGTAAATGTTGGCGTTGTATGTTGGTAATTCTCGAAGATCGTTGTCTTTAATGTACGTCTACTATTTTGTCGTTATTTAATGAATGTAAAAACAATGTTGCCGCACAGAGAAATTGTTTCTGTTTTAATACGTTGAAATGATACTAAATGCTTGATAAATTGGTGGGATTTTGCAAAAAATCGGTTGAATTTCTCAGCGGTATTACTGGCTATGATTTCTTAGATAACTCTAGATAAGTATGTTGTATTTGATCTGTCTTTTGACTTTATTTTGCAGTAACTTCTTTGCATTTGAGTGTACTATAGGTACACCTGTGACTAACCCTTGGGGATTATATTATTATAGGATGTTTGGAAGCTGGATACAAAGCCCTAAGGGGGTGATAGTTGACACCGTTTAGAGCATTTTGAGCCAGACATGTCTTAGACGAAGTATGTTTTTTTATTATTTTCGTATTACTTTTAGTCAAAAAAATAAAATACCGACTTTAAAGTCGGTATTTTATTTTTTTGACTAAAAGTTTGCAGTTAAGAAAAAAAGATACTTCGTCTAAGACATGTATGGCTCAAAATCCTGTAAATGGTGTCAACTATCAATCCCTTAAAACTTTGCACTCAGCTTCCAAACACCCTGTTTAACAGCCGTGATAATATGTTATACAGTGTGTTCTTTACGTTTTCATAAATAATGGTTGAAAAGTTCCGTTCGTTTGAAAAGTGACATTGACAATGATGACCATTCTCTTCGGAAGTGGGTCAGTAGATCCCACCAAAATTCGAAAAAAATATGTAACGGAGCAGGACAGCCTTTACCAGAAATGGTCAACGTATTAGTAGTTCAGCAGCTTCAATATCCTGATATCAGGTGGCAGAATATAGCAGTTTGTCGTGGACTTGGTACGACAGCGGCTCCTTGACGTCATCTGGGGGCCTAAATAGCCCATTTTGGAGAATCATAAAAGGATAACATTATGAATCATAATATGGCGAAGACAGTCCGTGTTTTTCTTTTTTTCACTGCACTAGGTAGGTATAATCAAAGAGATTGGGATTGGATTTGGATTAGATTGATTGGTATTTTAGCACAGACAAAAAAAAATTACTGAAAAATGCTTCACCAATGGGTTTTGATACGATTAACTTAACAGTTAACTGTCCATTATGTTATCCTATTATGAGTCTGCCAAAGTGGCCTTTTTAGGCTCCCAGGTAACACAAGAAACGACACCGCGCGAAATGAACGCGAATTTAGCTAAAAAAATTACGTCAATTTCTTAGCTAATCACGCCAACTTCCCGTGACCCAAGGGCTGGCTTTTACCTTGGCCAAAGGCTAAGCATTGCCATACAACGTGGTAATGCCGCCATTCTTTAGGGTACATTACCAGTCGACAGCGATGCGGATGAATTTTTCGACGCTATACATATATCGACGCTATCGGATTTAATTTTGTTATTTTTATTAATTATTTAGGTATTAGTTGTTACTTGCTTACATAATATTTTAATTTACAGAAACAAATAAATAAATTAATTTGAAAAAAATAATAATATTATGTAAGTATCTATACGACACTAGTTATTCCAAGCTGATGCCTAAAGAAAAACCAGCCACCATATTTTTTTCCAACAGTTTTTCTCAAGCATCATTTGACACAAATACCAATATGGCGACGCGGCGACCGACGACGTCAGTATGACTGGTGCGGTCTTTTGAAATAATACTATAATTGAGCATTATTAAGTCAATGAGGAGCCGATTAGATCGCTATATTTATACCTCGTGTTTATGCTCGCATCGTGAACTTGGTAGGGTTAGCGTTTGACAGGTTAGCCCTTTGAACCTCAACGAAAGAACTGATAGGCATGAAGGCTTCTTTCACACGTACCACAACCACAACACGTGGGCAGGAGCTAATTTGCCACATCGCAACCACAACGCAACCACCAGCGACACCACGAACCAGCGGCCGGCCACATCGCAAAAACATCCACATTTTGTAGGCACAACAACGAAACCGCAAGAAGACACTATTCACACGTAACCACAACTTGACCACATTTTGTCGCTGCGATGTGGTGTGGTTGTGGTACGTGTGAAATGGCCTTAAGAAAACACATCAATACTCTTATGAACGAACCTATCATAAGTATGAACGTAAACGAAGCAAAAGGAGTATTTTATGGCGCTCTATATTTTCTGCATACGCGCAAGTGGAGAAGATGAGTTTATGTTATGTATCAATACTCTTGTATTCATGAAAGCCTAGTACCAAAAAACAAATGAAGATGAGTAATAATTCTCCAAACTGACATTTGATAACCCTACAGTTGCTATTCATTGTTAGTTATCTCATTGAATATCTAATTTTTTCGCTGACATTGAGTGTTGCCATATGTTTCTTTGTGTCATTGCACAGTTTTGCAACTGTTCCTAACATTATCTGTTACGTAAAATTAGCTGCACATCACTACGATCTCTCTTCTTCATTGTACGTTTATAAGGAGTGTCGGTGGTATAGTGAAAACGTAAGGTAATTTTAATCATGTTTCGTTAAAGAACTGACTGTTGTTTCAACTAATGGTTATTTGTAACCACTATTTATTACAAGCAGAATATCCCATACCTTTTAAGTCGTCACTTCGGTTTTATCCAAGTTTGTCTTACCTAACATGTATGCTTCCATTTGTTACCCTGGTCTGGGTCTTTAGCATTCAACTAGTTGTTTGGCTGCAAATCCAAAAATACAAAAACAACATTATATTCTTTTTCAGGTAAGATTAGCCAAATTAGTTAAAGGAAACCGAAATTATAAAGTGTCGACCTTTGGCTTTTTTCTTAGCGTCAATTAGGTTATGGAAATTAGAAAATTAAAGAAGACCAGATTCATCAATTATTTAAAAGCCAAGCATCAAATGATTCTCTGATATCAAATACCGTAACAAAAATACACTATCTTATTATCTAATACCTAAACCAAAACATTAACATGATCTATAAATAAAATAACTAGCCGACAAACAAATTCAATACCGCCACGCCGCCATCTTTGTTTATCATAGTGACGTCATTAAACAATTGACTGCGACAAACATTCGTCGATGACAATAAGATGACACGGCCATTCAATAAACTATTGAGTTGTTTATTTTTATTAGGTTGGGAAGTAAGCAAAGGTGTTATCGTGTTATGTATGCGATCTAAATAGGAATGGGTCACTGGTGATAAAGTGACGTTTGCTGTCAAATTAACTTAGAACGATCACGATTCAGTTCGAAGAGGAAGAGCTCAAACCATGCTCTGTGGCTCTAACCACATGGATGACGAAGGTTTAAACAGGACGTGAGCGAGATGGGATAAGTAATTGATGACTTGGATTGGATTGGAAATAAATGGAGTCGCCTGATTGGGAAAGCCAACCCAGCGTAACTGGAAAAGGCGAGGTCAAATAAAAAGAAAATCTTAATCCAGTTAAAAACAATCATATATTATTCTTTTAGATTGCGTAGGTTTTTTGTTAAGTTTTGAAACAAGGTCTTTTTAATCATGAGAATTGATCCAATTTGTTATAATATAGCGTTTGTTAGGTAAAAGAAAGGACAAGATATAGTATAAGGTTAAGCTATTTCGCTTCATGAAGATGAGTCAAAGCAAATGAGTTTAACCAAAAAATATCCCGCCAAACAGAATTCACAAACCTTTGCGTTCAATTTCCGAGTGAATCACGTGATTGGCATATTTTGCATTGGATGTTTGCGGTTCATCACATTCACTTAAAAACTAAAGCTATTAATCATGGGCTCATTCAGAAATATGTGAGCACCTCTATGACTATCTATCACATAATTAATTTGTCTGACATGGTTTAATTTTAAATTCTTTTACCAATTGTGGTACCTATAATAATTTAAGTAAGTCTTCACCTATAATTTATAAATAATGTACTTATGCAAAATATTGTAAACCATTTTAGTGGAGTAGGAGTTTCTTGCCCATTCTTCTCCATACGAAAACTACTTCTTGGAAGGGGCGACTGGAATCAATTCTATTTTATTGTAATTATTGACGTTCAAAAGTGCTTTTTATGTTCCTATCCATACTAATATTATAAATTCGAAAGTAACTCTGTCTGTCTGTCTGTATGTTACCTTTTCACGCCTAAACCACTGACCGGATTTCGATGAAAGGCAGAGAGATAGATTGTATCCCGGGGAAGGACATAGAATAGTTTTTATCGACATAACTTGCGGGCGAAGCCGCGGGCAGAAGCTAGTTTGAAATAAATGCTTTGACTGTGAGCCCAACCTAATGAGAAAATAACAATTAACCTTCTTTTCCTCAACCAGATTTAGGTTACAGTTTCTCAGTTCAACCTCGTGTATATATGTATAGCTTCTACAACGTCGCCGATGATACCTTGGGCAGTCAGCCCTACGACCACCATTGAAGACTGGTTGGTTAATATTTTTACCACTGCATGAGCTACCCTCCTCTCCGGGAAAGAACCGGAGTTACCGACATAGCTTGCAGAGTAAGCAAACTGAAGTGGAAGTGGGCTGGCTATCTTAGTCGAAGGACCGATGTCCGGTGGAGCAGACGAGTCCTGGAGGAGAGACCGCGTATCGACAAGCGTAGTGTAGTGACGGACGACCTAAAGAAGGTGTCCGGGACAGACTGGGTGCGGAAGGCGGAGGTCACGGTGTTGTGGCACAGCCTGGGCATATGCCCAGCAGTGGACTGTAATAACATGAGTTGATTAAGCTACCCTCATATAGTTGGACCTCATTTACGAGAGTAAAATTAGTTCAATCTCGTTAAAACACACCTGACGAACTACCTAGGTAACCTCGTTAAATTTTACGATAGTTCCAATAAAAGTTTACAAACTTACATGCATATATAAATATCGATGGTATATATTATGATTCGCACCTTTCATCGCTATTAGTTGGATCGTTCCGGCAACACTTTTAGATTTATTACCCGATTTAAAAGGGAAAGGAAGAGTTATGAGTTAAACTGTTTGAGTGTATGTTGTTTTCGGAAGGTGAGATTCGTGAGATTTTGACTGATGAAGTGTGACGATTAGCCCATTTATTTATAAACTAGCAGCGCCCCGCGGTTTCACCCGCATAAGTGTCGATCCCGTGGGAATATCGGGATAAAAACTATCCTATGTACTTCCCCGGGATGCAATCTATCTCTCTGCCAAATTTTAACGTTTGAAAGGTAACATACAGACAGACAGACAGACAGACAGACAGAATTACTTTCGAATTTATAATATGGATGAATATATAGTATGGATGGGTGCTTTGGGTTTTCCTCATATTTACCTAATGTCGGTACATAAATTTTCGTAGGTTTTTGAGCATGGGTCTACAAAAATGACCTCATTTATGTGTTAAGCCAAAGCAATCCTGAATTACCACTTTGGATATAACTTTGCCAACATCTAATTAGTCTCAAATAAGCGTTATTTATTTCTTTAGATCCTGTAAACCTCACTCTTTAGATCCTATGACACACAAATCCTTCCGCTTGATTCAAATACCTGTACTTAGCATACTTTACATACATAAGCAGGTATATATTTATGTTGTTTTAAGTGTATGTAGTCATATATGCGTCACAGTACCTCGATCGTGGGACCGCTCGAGACGTGACTACCGACTGCCTTAGGTAACCTTGCGAATATGTAGGTGATCATTGGATTTTTTTTTTGTTATGAAAATAGGTATATGATTGTAGGTGTAGCTTTTGAGGTAAAATGGTGATGAAGTTTAATATTTGAAATGATTTTTCAATGGCTGAAAAATAACTAACCGAAACCGAAAAGAATTTATATTAAGGCTGTAAAAACTGAGTCAAACTGTGCAAAACAGAAGGTAGCATGCGGCTAAATAAAACATGTTTTTTTACAAAACAACGAACCAAAAAGTAAAAATAAATACACTTTAAGAAAAGACCACTACACTTATCTAGCTGAACGCATCGAAAAAATATTGCTCAAACGATTTAGATAAATCAGCAATCAGAAGCCCTTACCCGCACGTGCCAAAATCGAGTTTTC
This sequence comes from Oligia fasciuncula, assembly GCA_963082905.1. Classification (NCBI taxonomy): domain Eukaryota; kingdom Metazoa; phylum Arthropoda; class Insecta; order Lepidoptera; family Noctuidae; genus Oligia; species Oligia fasciuncula. Next base: position 10,240,298 of record OY720407.1, read on the forward strand.
GAGAAACACCCTAACAAAACGAACATACAAACAGTCAAGTGGCACTCCCACTATCTACCTCTCTATCACGTTTGAGAGCAGCCTGTATTATTTTTGAGCACCCTGTATATTTTTAAAGGTACTCCGCCGAACTCGAGTGATTTTAACAGGGTAACGGGTTCGAGTCCGTTTTTAGTAGTTTTAGCTCAGGAAGACACTAAGTATCGTCGGGTGTCGATTGGTACTTTACGTGAGTTGGTACTTTTAGATCGTGTCTGGTCAGAAGTGGGTAGTTAGAGTTTAGAGGATAATTACGTTTTTAAGGGTTGCTAAAAATTCTATTATTTTTTGCAACCCTAACTCACCTATAACCACTTCAATTTCGTCATTGAAATAAGGAAATCGCACTTTATCTAATTCCCTTATGATTTATGTATATGCAACGACCATATGGTCGTTGTGTATATGGCATATAATATACAGGGTTATTGGTAAAAAATTTAAAAAAAAAATCTGATGTTCCCTACATTTTGACGATATGTTCGTATAAATGTAGGGAATAGCTGTTTTTTTTTTCGCGATTTCAGGTTTGGTCCCATAGTAAAAGTTGTACATAATGATGAGTACAATGACCGCTTAAGAGGTTGTTAATGGTTCTTGAATTACAGTTTTGTTTTTGCAATCTGCTTTTCATCCTAAGAACCCCTATCAATAATCAAAATCATCATCTAGTTTTACTCAATCACAATCAGATTCATCACTATCATTCTCTTACCATCAAAACTACTCTAAAAACGATGAAGGAAATCATCGTGAGGAACCAGCATTTCTTAGTACCAAAAATTCGAAGACATGTGATATCTACAAACCCACGGTGGGCTCGCGTGGTCAATCACAGTTACAGCCGACTCCCTCTCGAAGAGAGGAGGCAAAAAAATGCATTACATCGAATCTAATACTAGAATGTCACAATGCGCTCGAGCGGGTAACAGTATCGAACTGCAATACAGTGACACTACAATGGATAAAAGGACACAGTGGATCACTAGGCAACGACGCAGCTGACGAGCTGGCCAGACGGGCTTCCAGTATGTCAGTCTGTGGACCGGAACCTATCGTGCCCATCCCCTTCAACCAACTACGCAGGTGGCTACAGGAGCACACCCATACACAAGCAGAAAGCTGGTGGACGTCGTCACCAGGCTGCAGGCAGTCCAAAGAAGCCATGCCGTCATTGAATGGCAGGCTAACCAGGCGCCTACTACGACTGGACAGGAAAGGCCTGCGCCTGGTGACGGGGACCATCACGGGACACTGCTCATTAAATAAACACTTTTACACATTAGGCATAACAGACAGTCCTCTGTGCAGGGCTTGCATGGAGGCTGATGAAACTATTGCGCATGTGCTCTTTGAGTGCACAGGCGTCACCCAGATAAGGTCAGAAACCCTCGGGACACCCAGATCGTACACAGATGTTCTCAACAGACCAGGAGATTTGATCAGCTTCTGGAGGGAGGTGGGCTGGTTGGAATAACCACCGACGGCCGCCATGGCCCACGCACAATGGTCCACTGAAGGACTAAGTGCGGAAACCAAACCTCTTAACATAGAACATAGAGAGGAGGCCTGTCCCAGCAGTGGCCTGATTTTTCTCTTGTCGTCATCCCAACTTATTTGTTGTCGGCGCATCTATCTTTTTTTCTTCCATAGTTCTCATCTCCTTTTCAGCCATATTTCACACAGTCCATCCATTGCATCGCAGTCAGGACCCTGATTGCGTAACACACTATAAATCACAATTTGAATGATTTTGAAGGATATTGCAAATCTTGCTTCGTATGTTCGAAAAATTTTGCACAACAACGTAAATAACGCAATGAATGTTGTTGAACTGTCAAAATGAAACCCATTTTTACTGTTAGTGTAATACGGAACTTATACTAATTTTGTGTCCAGACGTCAGTGACGTCATTACAATAAAATGAATGTCAAAGTGTCAACCTATTCCTCTAAACGGGTGTCTTTAAACTTAGCTTTTAAGTGCTTAGGTTAAACCAAGTGTGACTCACAATTAGTTACCGTTATCCACCGAGTGTTACTTTTGGCCTAGACTTTCAGCCTAAGTTGCTAGTACTAAAAAACTAGACATAATGTAATGGTAACGGATATATTGTAGTCTGTTAATACTACTAATATTAAATAAAGAGAAAAGATTAGATTTTTTGTATGTTTGTTTTTTGTTACGCTTTCACGCTGAAACATCTGAACGGATTCAGATGGAATTGGGCACATAGGTAGACCATAACCTGGATTAGTAGGACATACTTTTAATCCCGATATTGCCACGGGATCGAAACTTATGCGGGTGAAACGGCGGGGCGCAGCTAGTAGAGTTATAACTAAGAAAGACGTTATTGGACGACTTCTTAATTTTATAGATACTTAACAGTTTAAATTATAGTTAAATTACACATGTACATACATACATATACATATTATGATGCTATTCAAATCATAATTTGTGTACAAAGAAACCATAGAAATCATTTAATACATAATTCTGTATCTATTTTGCTCTAATTGAAAGTTATTTTTTGCATGTTGAGGAGTAATTCCCGAGCCAACTGAAAATCCTAACTAAATCCTATGTTAGAGATGAAATTGTGAATCTTTTATTTAAAAAGATTATTTCATATACATTCAAATGCTTATAAACAATATACTAAATTAAAAGACTAACAAATAAATACAAAAACCAAAGGACACTTAGGAGTCAAAGTACTCGTTCATATCGCGGTCATCCAGACACGTGCCCAGTAGCAGCATTGCCACGTTGAATGACAACACCAATATTTTGGCCAAAGAACAAGCCTGCCCTCTGGTCACGTTAAGTGTAGACCATTCGTGGAGAAGTTTCCTTAAAAAGGAGACGCGCATTTTTAAAAATGATCCATATCTTCTTATGCTTCCGTCAAACTACATATCCTAATCAAAACATGCAAAAAAATACTACAGAGGACACAAAACAGTGCAAAAATATCTCCAACAATAAGTAATACAAATTACAAATCACCTGTATTTCCCTTCATAATGAATCCAACATCCCGTTGTAACAGCTATCAAGGACCTCGCATCACACCGCATTGTTTCCATCTCATCGGACTATCATAATGATAATTGCAATATAAATCACTCGCATTAAAACCAAGGTTATCCGGTGTGCAGGGCTGTCAGAATATGTAATGGAGACTGTTTGTATCTTGACGTCATTTAAGGGCTTTAAATCACGACAAGATTGCTTTAATCAGCCCTATGTCTAGTTGTAGATTGGGATATGTCTGAGTGATAAAGTGTCAGACAAATCTTTAAGGTCAAAAAATAAGTGTGGACGTAAATCTGGACCCACGTAACATCAGTGAAACGCTGGCTTTTAAATTATTTCAGGAAAATTACCATATAATTGCTTACCCTGATATTTTGAACAAATAAATATGTCTATCTTCATGTCGCTAGTTTTAAATATTACAATTAATTCATCTTAAATCCACGTCATAGATTTTCAATTTAATCAATCACAATTTTGGAAACTAGCTTCCACAATTAGCAAGTTTTTAACACAGTGTCAACGTCCTTCAGTTCATATCAAGGCAATAGAGTGAATTAAATTCACAAAACTCTTGACATCCCTAAACCCAACAGATAAACACAGTAAAGTCTTTATCGTGCGTAAATGCACAATTTGCATATTTAATCCAGCATGTGATGAGACCAGCCAGCATCCTTAGTGCAACAAATTGTGAAGCTGACACACTGGGCTAATTATTGCATCATTCTAGCCTGTTTCACGAGGCTGGGCTGGTGAAGTGACAATGGTGGGTATGTATATTGCATTGGTTGGTAATTTGAGGTGACGTTTGATGTGATTAGTGGTCAAGGTCAGAGGGCAAGGTTTGACTCTTTGAGAACTGTTAGAAGATTATATTGTGATTGAAGTGTCTGGTAGATAACTAGTTAGTACTGAAGCCTTTGTTGTAGGCTGTCAGTCAACTTGTCACTCTCTTCTTCTCATGAGGACGTATCCTTTGTAATTTCGCCGTGGTCTCCTTAGCTGATACAAATGACATTTATTAGGATGTCACTGGAGGCTTTTTTAGGCCTATTTGTGAAAATCAGTCAATTTATTGTTAAAATATCAATTCAATAATCTAATATTACTTGATGTCTATTCTACACTAGCTGCACCCCGTGGTTTCATCCGCATAAGTCTCGATCCCGGGGGAATATCGGGATAAAAAGTATCCTATGTCCTAATCCAGATCATAGCCTACTCATGTGCCTAATTTAATTCAAATCCGTTCAGCCGTTTTAGCGTAAAACCGTAAGAAATAAACATACAAATAATCAAATCAATCTCTTTATACGAGTAATATTAGTTTAGATATATTCATCTATATAATCTCAAACCCACCATCCCAACACACAAAAACCGAGTAAATCTAAAAAAGAGAACAAAGCTACATTCTAAGTAATGTCGGTATTAAAATATATATAAATATTTTTAACCTCAGCCAGCTCGCACTGTGTCAAATCGCCATTACTATGTCTAATTTGAAATAGCGAATAACCTATGGACCTCAGATGCCTCAGATCTTGACGTGTTTTATACATTTGGTTTTTTAATTCTGTCCTTGATAGTACAAAAAGTGAAGAATGTAGCTCTGTTTCTTGATATGTGGGAATATAAAAAGAAGGTTAGAAAAAAGTAGGGCAAATATAGAAAAAGGCAGATTTTAAAACTGACCAAAATAGATGCTCAGGTGGCATTAGATGGTGTAATAAAACCATACTTATTGGTAATAGCAAATACGAATGTCGAAATAGACAGAAATATTAAACCTAATGAATCATCATTAATCAATTTCAAATGACGTATACATTATAAACGAGGTAAATAATCCCATAAAATCCACTCGCACTGTAGGCAACAAATTAATCAAAAGAACCAAAATCATAATTAGTCACTTCACATCCACACGACTTGCTACCATGACCCTCGCTTGAAGACGTTAACCCTTATTAAGTATGCTGCCAACGTCATGACAATTACCATACTAAACTACCATAGATCCATGCGAAAACCAGCTATATTTTAGGCTAAATACATGAGAAACACTGCTTTTCACTCCTCGTCACGTAATCCTAAGGTTGAAGAACGCGGAATTGGTGGACACAACGATACTAAGAAACATTGTGGAATAATTTCCAAAAAAATTATGTATGCGGCTTACTATTCCGTTGTTACCGTTGGTAAGTATCTCTTGGATGTGCAAACTCTGTCTAACACTAAGCGAGTTTCCTTAATGTAACCAGTTCAATACGAGATAAGATAGACTACAAAAATGTTGAGTTTGACTTCACTTCAATCAAGAATCAAAATTATGTTTGTCCATAAATCTCCAAATCGGTATGCTAATACAAAGATTACGGAAAATGACATCAGTTATCAAAATGTCATTGTAACCCTGAACCAGGCATTAACTGTAGGCATGACAAAGGTTTTCATTGAAAATATGATTATCTCTTGTTCGTGACAACAATGATTACTTAAGACAGACATCATTCCTCAAATCATCAGAAATCATTGATCTGTCTGTCCGTCAGTATCTACCATAAAAAATGTTCCAATAAGAAACATTGCATAATACGATATCAATTTACACTAATCTTAGATCAAGGTTCGATGACGTCATCACACTATGTATAGAGTTCGAATCAAACCGTGAAACACGTGAAAAAATATATATAAGTAGCAAATATAAAAATAAAGTATAATTGTTTACGTTTGTACATCGAAGATCTCAAGAAAGGCTGACTCATTCGCCTTAACAATGTCAACGTCTTGGTTATTGACAATAAGCACTCACGTAAAAGGAGAAGAGTCCTCGAAAATCAACAAACACTAAACAAAACGCTCTCAGAATATCATAAACAAAATAATTGATACGAAAAATGAGGATGCCCGAAACATTTCTACTGAGGATACCGAGCATCCATTTATTTTAAACACAGTTATCATCTAGTATACTTCATTCAACACGAACCTACCTACACAAATACACGTAGCTGGCACAATTAATATGTTCACTGCTTATATCTCCACTATAAAACAAAATTTTACCGCTACTTAACTTAAACAACTCTTAAACAACAGAGAGAGGACTTAAAATCCTTCACCGACGACTCCAAATACGAATTTCAAATTGTTCTCTTGTGGCCAGCTTCTTCTTACACACTCCCACGCCAATTTAAACTTTAAATCCTAAACAATTGAACCGATTTTCCTCCGAGAGGTAGCCAATGTAGATCTTGGTGATGTTAATCTAAAATCGACTGTAAGTGAGGAGAAAAAGGCTGATAATGCAATGGATGAAGAAGTAAGTTTTAATAATAACCCGTTTGTAGCCGCCGTGGGAACGAAGTCGGATATGCGATGTATAATCGTCTGTCGGAACAGAGTGGATGCAATAGTCCAATTTTGCAGCCTTTTACTTAGATTACGTTTGCGGCGGGTTTGAAAATAAAAACTCGTTTGTGCATTTCGGTTGGATTTTAGAAAATAGTAGTTTCCATCTTTGTCGTTGAAAAGGAAATGCGTGCTGCGAGTGAATGAGTTTCTACTGACTATTCAGAAAGTGTGATTAAATGAGAGACATTTTACTCACACACGCAGAATCTTACTCAAACTGACTTGAACCGATGTTTGCTTTAACTGGGACCAAGGTGTTTCTAAAATAGAGGTATCAAGGTTTCGTTTTGAGTTCTATTCAACCCAGAATTGACAAAACCGTGACGTGATCTATAATCAAGTTTACAGCCTCAGGAAAGCAGAAAGAATGTAACATTTTTGTGTTATTGGTTACCATCAATTCGATCTTTAGCTACACGAATTAAAATTCCAACGAGCCTTTGTTGCTCACAGCGATCTGTCATGAGCAATTTAAAATCAACATTACCTTCATCCTTGGAAGCATTCGGATGATCACTATTAATCATAGACCTGTTTTACTAAGTTGGTGTATTGTGTTAAGTAGATTTTTTGTCGTGAAAAACATTGTTTGATGGATTAATATACTATTTGTAATCGATTGCGGAAATCCTTTTTTACGAAGGTCTATAATGTTGAAAACAAAATCAATTACCGTCAAGTCATGACCGCACCTTTTGTTTACATTTTAATGGAATTTATTCTCGTCATCATGCTGTTTCTTATTGTTCGATTTTTACTTTCAGTTTCGTATGTGTTTCATTTTTTGTGACCCTTTGTTCTAGTTCTTCGTTATGAATATCTATATGGTAATTTATATGCTGATCAATGACGATATTAATAATACTGTGTTAAAAATTAAAGATCTTCTCGTGTCTTATATTTTTTTCTTAGTCTGTTGACATATTTACAAATAATTACAATAATTTCTCATTACTAACAGCAATAATATTAATTAAATCTGTTTCTCCATTACCTTGGGTATCTCTTTACGGCATTGCTTCAAGGCTCTAAGCATTTACTTTGTCAGAAATGAAATCCGAGAATGCGTTTCTATCTTTGTCGTCTGATATAATCAGAAGGACCCTAGATTTGGTTACAAAATGTACGTTAATAAACCCACCCACACATAGCTACTGAGATTTAGGAATGAAGTTACTTTAGTATGATTTGATTTATGAACATTTATTGGATAAACTTACTTTTGCATTTCACCATAATCATCACTAATTATTTCTATAACGTGGCAATTAGTATCAATAATTAAATCTTATAAAAGTTCTTCTTTACACTTATTGCACTTCTTTGTTATTTCCATAATCCTTTTCCTCTAAAGACTTTCACGATTTCAGATGATAATAATCAACTGACTCATCTCATGATTTATAATGACCTAAATAAACCTCATTTACAACACAGTATTTAGAAATAAATATATCCTTATACACTTCATCTTTTTCTTTCTTTAGTTACAAAAAGGCGGGGGGGGGGGGGGGTAACATATAATTCAAGGTTACCGTAGTCTTATCCTTAACAGAAAAAATATCGCGATTTTATTAAAAATCTAGATTTTTTTCTACATAATATTATCTTAGTCAAGATAAATTGTTTTCCATAAAGCTCAATACGCACTTTAAAACAAAAACTGTCCTGCCTAAAGTATCACATACTTATGCACAAAGTGTGTTTGTCTTAGCTCGACAAAAAACGCTCACGTGGAGACGACTCTATTAAATCTCACATATAACAGCCGAGTAACACCACATTCGTATGTAAACAGGTGCTTAACTCCTCTAAGTTTACTGACATCCGTAATAATACCAATAAATATATATATGTTCACACTCGTTTCTATTTCACTACCATTACCACTTTTGTTCATCACACCATCGTCAAGGTCCTTACAAAAACGGCAGTGGATGACGTCTCCTTCGAAAAAGTCGATGTATTCTAAATCTAAGTTAGTGTGTGAATACCGTAGGCTGTGTTTTACGCGTGTGTGAGTGTAACTTGCGCAAGCGCAAGAGACGAGACGAGGCTGAGTCACCGAAGCGTCTATTAGGGTTGGCGCACACTCGGTCACTAAGTACTTAATGATACAGTTTGGATAATCTTTTACAGTTTGGATAATCTTTTTTGCTTATGTCTAGTGGACGGGTTTCTATGTGATCTCGTTACCTAGTAACAATTCTATTACCTATTTAGACGGATAATGGTTAGACAATGCCTTAATAACATTATTCAAGATTTCTTTTCTTTTTCTTTTGGTTATCATAGTTAACTGACCAGTCTTGCCAAGGGATGTCGTGTTATCCAGTAACTGGGTTGCGGAGGTCAGATACGCAGTCGCTCCGTGTAAAATGGTATCCAATTGAGTGAGACTGGAACCCGACCCCATCATACTTGGAAAAACCTAGGCAGATTGATTGATACTGAGTAACATTTCAATAACACTTCGAGTTTTTTTTTTTCTTAGTTCCTTTCTAGTTTTTCTTTATCACCAAACCAATGTTGAATACATTTAATATACAGCCATGAAACCTCCTCTAAGGTAATGTTTGCTTTTCCATAAGTTTTACATCAAAAACATGTTGATATTAACACTAATGGGTTTAGCAGTACTTTAAGTGAACGAACACCAACCGTATCACTATTCATTTTGTCATATAATGTGAAATATGGCGATAATGTAATTTAGTGATACAGAGTAGGGTTATAATGGAGTGTTAAGAAAGAAATGGGGAGAAAGATTGCGAAGCGTTTGAAAATACAAACGTACAAGTGAAAAATCATCAAACTGCTGTCTTACGCTTGTTACTTATAAAAAATAATTGGAAGACAACTTGACATGAAATAGAGTTTGTTATGTTTGTCATAAATTAAATTTGGTATTAATGTTACATAGAAAACAACAAACAAAATTAAACCATTTCACAGAATTTTCGTAATGAAAACGATCAAATCTAGTCGCAAACTCATCTCAGCGAATAACAGTGTCAAAACTCTTCAAAAATGTAGGTATATTAAAGGTATTTTTGAAAGATTGAGAATTTCTAAGAACGGTTGCATTCTAAGGTCATTACCACCACCTTAGAATGCAACCGTTCTTAGAAATTCGGGAATTGCCCCACTGTTCTCTTTCTGTTTCCTAATTTTCCGAACAACTTACAAACTCGTTGAACCATTTTCAATTGCGTTTGGAGACTTCATTTACTATATCCTCTGTGTCTACAAGTATCAGTATCTCCTTTTAAGCCACTTGCTACTAGATCTAACGAGATGTGGTCTAAACACACCCAATATGTATGTAAACATCATAATTTACCATAGTTTTTCATAATGTTTACACTTAAGGTTAATCGAATGAAGCAGTGTTTACTTTATGCGTGTACAATATAATCTTGAGATGGTATGAATAATATATTGGTTTTGCGCTATTCTGACCATTCTTGTAAAGTTGAAGTTGCCAAAGGATTTTTATGTAATTCGCCACAAATGATTAGAAAAACAACATTTTCACCCGCTGAGTTTTGAAGCTTGTTTTAATCAATGCTTTATGGATTCATTTAAATCATCATCTTCATTATTTCAGCCGAAAGACGTCCACTGCTGGACAAAGACCTCCAAGCACCGCCAATTTCGCAAAATTCGAAGACATGTGTCATCTACCAACCCGCATTGGACCCGCATGGTGGATTAAGGCTACTCCCTCTCGCCGATGAGGCCTGTGTCCCAGCAGTGGGAACATTATAGGCTGATTATCCCTATGCTTAACACCGCTACTTCGATTATTTAAATAATGGTCACTAAATTGTAGATTAATTTGTTAGTAGTAAAAACAAGAAAGAACTTTTCAAAAAAATCTGGAACAAAACAGAGAATTATAAAATGACAAGCTTTTTCAATTCTACAGTCCTGAAAAACTCAATTAATATAAGGCCTTATTAAATTACCCCCAGTGTAACCTGACCCTTAAAAAAGCAGTGCCAGCGCTGAACTCGGCGACGACCTCGAAAATTAACTAAAAAACAAACACTAAAAACTTTGAACTTTACACATTTTTTGCTTAGAACCAGTTAAGGCGCTAAATTAAATGACTTCCATGTCTTTTGTTCTTTTAAATCTAGCAATTGCAACGAGACACATTATATTTTGTAGTATTTACATAGTGATTAGCATAACAAACACGTATGTCTTTGTTAGTTAATTTATTTAAGAGTTGGGAATTACTTGCCGAATATAGGTACTCAGGGCTGATTTTGCCAAAATCTTTTATCCGCGGAACAAAATTGACATCTGAGAGTTCTAGAATAGAAAAACTGTCAAAATTCAAAATTTATTCTCAGTATGAGACTTATTCTTTGTATAAAAGTTTGGTGGAATGCGCCCTTAGTTAATAATGGTGTGTTTTGTGCGTTTGCGGGCTAGAAAAAGTTTTGATACCTAGATACCTAAGCCTATTCTGCCGGTCGATTCTGTGAAAATCTCACAGTGAAAACTTAGGTGATGTAAGTTGGTTTTTGCTAGGAATTGACACTATTGACAGCTCACTTCACCTAAGTTTTCTCGGTGAGATGGTTACAGAATCGCACTGCTGTGCTTATTAATAGATAATACGTTTTTATTCTTCTATTTTTTTGTAAATATAACGATAAATTGGCAGTCATCGGAGGGGCCCGTGGCTAAATAATAACAGCCGCTCTGGTCGATCGATCAGGTTAAGCTACGCTTGCCGCGGTTGGTCTGTGGATGGGTCTCCATCTTTACATACCGTGACCCCACCGTGCCTCGGAAAGCACGTTAAGCCGTTGGTCCCGGCTGTCATTCGTGGATCTTTGACAGTCGTTATGGGTAGAAGCCCGAAAGTCTGACAACCAGTCTTACCAAGGGATACCCCCGTATGACCCAGTAACTGGGTTGTTGAGGTCAGATAGGCAGTCGCTCCATGGGGGTTCCCCCACAGAGCTTACTTCCACGCAGTAACCCCCGGGCAACGCCGTGTCTGACCACCGTAACGGAGTGGCAGACCGGCGGCTAAAGAGCTCTGTGACTTGCAGCAACAACAAGCGGACGGCTGCAAGTATGCCGAAAAGCAAACCCATGCGCGACGCCTCCGGGCGATTTTTAACCTCGGCTCGTCCCTCCCAGGACGAGGATGCAAATGACCCTTCTCAGGGCCAACTCAGTGGCCCTTCTCAGGGCCAATCCACCGGCCCTTCTAAGGGCCTCGCCGAAGCTGGCCGCACACCATCCGTGGCCAGCTTATCCAGTCAGCGGGCGGAGTTTTCGGACTCCGACGAGTCCGTCATGGACACGTCGGCGGCCGAAAACGATCGCCTTCAGCGGAAGCGGGCCTACCTGAGGCTCGGGTCCGAGGGCTCCTCGGAGTCAGTGGGCAAGTCGAGGAAGAAGCCGAAGACAAAAAAGGCTTCGACTTCTGCATCGACCCCCACCCACGATGTGGGCCTGGTGGACGCCGAGCGTCAGTTAGGCCTAGCAAGGAGGCAGCAGCTGCAGCAGGACCTCGAGGAGAAGGTCGCTGCCAGGGAGCAGCAGGCGCGGGCCGCCAGGTCGAGGGCTGGATATGGCACATCCACAGTGCTGTACGCCGACCACTCCCTGGCGGAGCTGGAGCGCATGGCGCTCCAGGACAAGGAGGAGGTGCTGGAGGTCGCCTCCAAGTCCTCGAACCTAAAGGGGACCTTCCAGAAGGCCCTCAAATGCCGGGCCATGAGCATGCACGGCATCGTCACCGAGCTGGTGCAGCGCACGGCCACAGACGAGACGCGGCAGCTGCAGGCGAGGGTGGATCGCCTGCAGCTGGAGGTCAGCCAGCTGCACCAGAAGCTGGCTGAGGCCACGGCCCGGCAAGCCCTACCTGCGCCTGCCCCTGCATCTGGTCCGGTAGACGGAGGCTCCTCCCCCCCTGGCAACCTTGTGGAAATAATCCGCAGGGTTGTCATGGAGGAGAGGGCCTTTATCAGGGGCTGCTTCGCGGGCATTGAGGACCGGCTCTTGCCGGAAAAGCGGCTCCGCCCGCCGTTAGCGGCGGATAAGAGTCCGCCACCGACGGAGCCGGTGCCTGTACCTGCGCAGCCTGCGGTGCGATCGGGTGCGCAGATCCAGGCCCCGAAGCCCTCCAAGGGCAAAGGGAAGGGCAAGAGGAGCACTGTGGCCCCTCAAACCCCCACCACAAGCGCGGAGGGAGCGTCTGCCACTCCGGCAGCCCCCCAGAACACGCAGCGGGAGGACGCCATGCTTCCCTCCACCACCCCGTCCAACCAGGCGTGGACGGAAGTGGGCAGGAGGGGAAAGGCCAAAAAGCCCAAGCCCGCTGCGACTGCTTCGGCAGCCCAGAAGGCTCCGGCGGGCGGGAGGAAGTTGGTTCCTCCCAAAACTGCGGCGGTCGTGGTGACCATCACCCCGGAGGCCGCGGAGCGGGGCGAAACGTACGAGTCCGTCCTAAGACGGGCTCGTGATAACGCGGATCCCTCCCGGCTGGGGATCGGCAACATTTCGTGCCGCCGCACCCAGGCCGGAGCCCGAATTTTTGAGTTCGGGGGAGAGCAGCGCGGCGCAAACGCGGACCTCTTTGCAACAAAGTTGAAAGAGGTCATCGCAGATGTGGCGACGGTCGCCAGACCGGTCAAGACCGCATCCTTGGAGGTGATCGATATGGACGACTCGGTCACCAAAGAGGATGTGGTGGCGGCCGTTGCCGCTGCGGGAGGCTGCAGCGCTAGCGCGGTGAAGGGGGGAGCCATCAGGCCCGGTCGCCGCGGCATGCGCGTAATCCGCGTCGAGTGCCCAGTCGCCGCGGCGGTGGCCGCCCTTAAAGCGACCAAGGGACGGCTGCTCGTGGGTTTCAGCTCGGCTGTGGTCCGGCCGCTTGAGGACAAGCCTGCGCGGTGCTTCAAGTGCTTCGCGCCGGGTCACACCCGATCTACGTGTCCCTCCAAGTCCGACTGGGGAGAGTCTTGCTTCCGGTGCGGACAGGAGGGACACAGGAGTGCCACTTGCAGCGCCACCACGCCACACTGCCCGGCGTGTGCTGCCAGTAGCCGCCCTGCGGGGCACAGGATGGGGGGCAGGAGTTGCCAGCCGCCCACGAGGAAGGGCATAGTGCCGGCGCAGGTTCGCCCTGTCGCCGCCACCGCCGCTGTCGCCGCCGCTGTAACTCCAGCTCCAGTGGCGGTAACTGAGGAGGGGGGTGCGATGTTGGAATAATGGTTTCCAATCATCGCATCCTCCAGGCGAACACCAACCACTGCAGAGCGGCCCAGGACCTGCTAGTGCAGGCCATGGCTGAGTGGTTGGTGAACGTAGCGGTGGTCGCCGAGCCCTACTCGATCCCCGGCAGTTGGCTGGGTGACGAGGACGGCTTGGTGGCACTAGCGGCGCGGTCCTCCACAGACTCCCCTCCCCTCTCGCTATTAGAGAGGGGGCCGGGATACGTGGCCGCCGCGTGGGGAGAGGTAGCCCTCGTGGGCGTCTATTTCTCCCCAAACCGCCCTCTCCAGGACTTCGAGAACTATCTCGGAGTCCTGGCCGCCGTGGTCGGCAGGGCGGCGCCGCGTCAGGTCTCCGTATTGGGAGACCTGAATGCCAAGTCGGTGACCTGGGGCAACCCGGCCACCGACCCTCGCGGGCGGGCGGTGGAGTTGTGGGCAGCCTTCTCTGGGCTCTCCCTCCTCAACAGAGGGAACGTCCAGACGTGCGTGCGGCGGCAGGGTGGCTCGATAGTGGACGTCACTTTTGCCACCCCTGCGTTGGCCGCGCGCGTGCTGAACTGGCGGGTGGACCTGGTGGAGACCATGTCGGACCACCGTTACGTGCGGTTCGACATCTCCACCGGTGGCCCCGGAGAGACGCGGCCCCCCTCGGGGCGGTCAGCGTTTCCACGGTGGGCTCTCACCCGCCTGGACAGGGAGGCGGCGGCGGAGGCGGCGTTTATCCAGGACTGGCTTTCGCCGCCCTCCGCTGGCCTGGACGTGGACACCGTGGCGGGACACCTGAGGGAGTCTCTGACCGAGGTGTGCAATTCTAGCATGCCTCGGTCAGGCCGACCGCTGCCCAATCGGGCGGTGTACTGGTGGTCGGTGGAGCTGGAGGGGCTTCGAGCGGCGTGCGTGGGGGCCAGGAGGGCCTACGCGCGGAGCCGGCGGCGGCGTCGACGAGACCACGCCCACGAGGACCACCTCTATGAGGTGTACATAGAGGCAAAACTGGTCCTCGAGCGGGCCATCGCCGACGCCAGGGACTCGGCCAGAGCGGAGATGCTGGAGGGTCTCGACAGGGATCCCTACGGGAGGCCATACAGGGCGGCGCGCAACAAGCTGCGTCCCTTTGGTCCCCCGGTCGCCGAGACCCTGGAGCCCTCATTCCTGGATGGGGTGGTTCAGTCCCTGTTCCCGTGCAGGGACAATTTCACCCCACCAGTGATGGACCCTCCGCGGGGGATGGCTCCGCCAGCTGAGGAGGAAGAGGAGGCCCCTCCTGTCACGGAGTCGGAACTTAGCGCGGCGATTGTGCACATCCGCGCCAAGAAGACGGCTCCGGGCCCCGACGGTGTCCCGGCGAGGGTGGTGGCAATTGCCGCCACCCAAATGGAGGAGCGGTTTCGGGACCTCTTTAACGCATGCCTTGCGTCTGGGAGGTTCCCGAAACCGTGGAAGGAGGGGCAGTTGTGCCTCCTTCGCAAGGAGGGCCGCCCTGCAGACTCGCCCTCGGCATACCGACCCATCGTCCTGCTCGATGAGGTCGGCAAAATGTTCGAGGGGATAATCGCTGCCCGCCTAAAGAGCCACCTGCGGAATGTGGGGCCGGACTTGTCGGACGCTCAGTTCGGTTTTCGGGCTGAGCGTTCCACAGTGGACGCACTGGCCCGCCTTAAGGGCCAGGTGAAGGATGCGATGCAGGCGGGGGACGGATTGTTGGCGGTGTCATTCGACATAGCCAACGCCTTCAACTCTGTTCCCCACAGCACCATCCTAGAGGCGCTCCGATTCCACGGAGTGCCTCTATACATGCGGCGTCTACTGGCCAGCTACCTGGAGGATCGGACGATCGTCCTCGTGAACAGGGCTGGCCAAGTCCGGCGGTACGCAGTCGAGGCCGGCGTTCCACAGGGGTCAGTCGTGGGACCTCACCTCTGGAACGTCGGCTACGACTGGCTCTTGCGGGGAACTCTCCTCCGAGGCACGAGTGTCGTCTGCTACGCGGATGACACTCTCCTCACCGCCCGGGGGGAGAGTTTCAGGGAGGCGGCCAACTTGGCCTCGGCAGGCGGATCCTTGGTCGCAGGGAGGATCCGCCGCCTAGGACTGACGGTGGCGCTGCACAAGACCGAGGCCGTGTTCTTCCACGGGCCTCGGCAGCGCCAACCTCTAGACGCCCACATCTTCGTGGAGGGCGTCCGAATCGAGGTGAAGGCCCAGATGAAATATCTGGGCCTTGTACTCGACAGCAGGTGGCGTTTCGGCCCGCATTTTAGCGGGCTGTCGACGCGCCTGCTGAAGACTGCGGGCGCCCTCTCGTGGCTGCTCCCCAATCTGGGGGGGCCCAGCGCGAGATGCCGGCAACTCTACGCCGGCATCTTGAGGAGTATGGCCCTTTACGGGGCCCCTATTTGGGAGGACTCCCTCCACAGGAGGGAGAACGCCGCCGCATTGCGGGCCCCCCAAAGGGCCATAGCCCAGCGGGCGGCGAGGGCCTACCGCACGGTCGGCTTCTCCGCGGCATGCGCTCTGGCCGGCACCCCGCCTTGGGAGCTCGAGGCGTGGGTGCTCGCCAGAGTGTATGAATGGACGGCGGGGCGGAGGGCGAGAGGAGAACGCCCAGCCCCGCAGGAGCGGGAGGCCGTCCGGCGGGAGGCGAAGGACGCCATCGTCGTCCACTGGACGCGGGACCTCGCCGCCGCAGCCTTCGGCCGCCGAACCCTCGACGCGATTGGGCCGGTCTTGCAAGACTGGCTCGAGCGGTCGCACGGGTTCCTCTCCTTCCGTCTGGTGCAGGTGCTGTCCGGACACGGTTGCTTCGGATCGTACCTGCACCGTATCGGGCGGGAGGAGACGCCGTCGTGTCACGACTGTGGCGCGGCGGAGGACACGGCGCAGCACACTCTCGAGGTGTGCCCGTCGTGGTCCGAGCCGCGCCGCAGTCTCACCGCGGCGATCGGAACGGACCTCTCGCTCCCCGGCTTGGTCAACGCCATGCTAGGGGATGAGGGGTCCTGGGCGGCAGTCGCCTCCTTCTGCGAACACGTCATGTCCCAGAAGGAGGCGGCGGAGCGCGTGCGGGAGGAAGACCCTCTCGCGGCGCCGCTCCGAAGGCGGAGGAGGGGTCGAAGAAGACGTCAGTATGACAGTCATCTCCGACTCCTCCCAGGTGGAAGCCAGCAGGCGACGGGTGCGGGGGCACCCTCGCCTGTATTGCACAGGCTTCCACCAGTGCCGGACGGGAATGGCCAGGTGTTCTCGGCCATTCCCGTAGCCCCCCCCTCAGACGGGGGGACATGCGGGGCCCGCCAGCTAGGCGGGCATGCGCCGGGGGGGTTGTGGATGCAAAGGCTGAGCCGGATTCCCATGACCTCCCCATCAAGGCGATGAGGGAACACCGCTGAGTTTTAGTGGGTATACTGCCACCCTGGCAGGGAGTCCCACATACTCCGTCTCTTCCCCCCACGAGCGGAGATGCGTAACGTCATTTCTCAGCGGAAAAAAAAAAAAAAAAAAAAAGGCAGTCGCTCCATGTAAAATACTGGTATTCAGCTGCATCCGGTTAGACTGGAAGCCGACCCGAACATAGTTGGGAAAAAGCTAGGCAGATGATGAATTGGCAGTTATTGAGAGCAGTGGTAGCCTAGTGGTGTCTGCCCTGTCTTACGAGTTGTAGGTTGTGGCTTCAAACCCAGGCAGCGCTTTATTTTGTGTATTTTATTTCATCACCACTGCTCTTTAATACGGCGAAGGAAAACATCGTGAGGAAACGGGACGATTTCCTAGAACGAAAATTCGAAGACATATTGTGACATCTACTCGTACTAGCCCGCACTGGGCCTGGGTGGTGGATTACGGCCCACTACCTTTCACAGAGAGGAGGCCTGTGCCCCAGCAGTGGGAACATTATAGGCTGATTATTATGTATTGGTAATTTGGTATTTATTGGAATGGTTCATGACGTAGTGATAAGATTAGCCAATTAATCTGTCTGACAAAGATGCACCATATGGAAAAAAAAAAACAAATATTTTAATCATTTTCCGAAATTCATAATATTTTTCTCAGAGTTCAGCTGTCAGGTGGCAATCGTTATAAAATAATAAATTGCCCAATCAATGCATGACTCAAGATAAAAGCCATGTTTTTTTAATAATTGGCAAAAAAACTACGCAGTAGGTACAAACAAATAAAGACTGAAAACAAGCTTTTAAATTACGCATTGAATTATTTTATACTAGCTGCGCCCCGGGGTTTCTCCCGCATAAGTTTCGATCCCGTGGGAATATCGGGATAAAAACACATTCTATGTCCTTTCCCGGGACTCAAACTATCTCTATACCAAATTTCATCTAAATCGGTTCAGCGGTTTAACCGTGAAGAGTTAACAGACAGACAGACACACTTTCGCATTTATAATATCACTAGCAGCACCCCGCGGTTTCACACGTGTAAGTTTCGATCCCGTGGGAATATCGGGATAAAAAGTATCCTATGTATTAATCCAGGAAACTTTTGCATTTATAATATTAGTATGGATTATATTATTTTATGTTATAAATTATTATTATACTTAAGTACTTATGCATATTTTTTTCTACTTTTGTTTATGTTTTTAGATAGGCCAGCAGAAAGCCGCCCAGAAGCGCTTGCAAAAATCCATTCTTAAGAACATACCTAGTCCTGGTCGGCGCAATAATTATTTAATTTTCTTTCTATTAGTCGTCATCTCGGGAGGCACCCCTTTTTCATAAATAATTATCATCTTTCACACAGTTGACCCAGTTCTTCCATCGTTTCTTGTCCATCTCTACTCTACTCTAGGTAATGGGGGATATACAGTAGGTCGGTTTTCATCGTGCGGCTGGCCACTTACCAAATCGCCTCACACTCACGCCGAATCGCCTCCCCATTTACACAGGTCGATAAAAATCGCAGGTGACTACTTCGTTCATTTTGCGTCAAACGTCGACCTTCATGCGGCGGGCAATCGCCTGCGATTGAGCATTTTCACGATCGATTCTAGTCACCCGCCGCATGCGACCTGTCGCCGCAAGACAAAAGTCGAAACCTACTCTACTTTGGAACTTGCGATTTTAGTCTAGTGCGGCCTATCCGAATTGCCATTTAGACGGTCGATTTTCGTCGTGGGGCGAAAAACATAATTAATTTGATTTTAAGAACATAGTACGAAACTAAATAAAATCTCGAAGGCAATAAAAACGTAGTTTAACATAAACAAAAACCACGCTCAATAATAAAAACATTACAAATACTTACCTCTGTAGGTACCCCTGGCCACGCAGCTCCATAAAGCTCTTCCAGACAGCACATTACTCTTTTGTTTTACGACAAACCTTGTGCGTACGCCGACTGAAAACGCCCCCGTGTGAAACGTTTCAGTACATTTAACAGATGCGCAATGAATGGTATAATTTGCGCTAAATTTCACACTTTATTCGCGAGGTTTTTAGAATCAAATAAAAATGTTTTGAATCTTATTATTAATTAAGTTTTGTGAGGAATAAAATGGACGGTTTATTGCTTATTAAGAAGCAAATTATAATTTAAAATATTAGCTTCTGCACTTTTGTATTCTGGGATTTATATTTTTGGAACAAAATACTTTATCGTGTATTTCAAAAAGTGCATGTTGGTGGCTGCTAAAAATAATCAATAATGAATTAAAAAACTAACAAGTGAGTCATGATACTTGATAATAAATTGAATTGAATTGATAAGAAGTTGTATTTTTTAAATTATAAGATAATGTAAAAAATACAACTTCTTATTATGCTATCTGAAAATAAATAGCTATTTTTAGATCATAAAATACTAACGGCCCGCCAGCTTCGCATGGGTGATTTTTTTCCGAATTTCCGAATATTTCTTTCATAAAAATCTTGTCCTGGCAATACCGAACACAACAAAAAAAAGAATTATCCAATTTGGTGCAGTCATTCGGAAGTTATGCGCGTATAGACATTTTGGCGACTTTGTTTTATATTATCTTAAGGATTTATCGAAATACAGCTATTTCTAACATTTTGATGTCTCCTACGTCTCTAGTAAAAGTCCGTCCTAAAGACATTCATAATCATCATCATTTATTTATTTTCCAGATCATAAAATCAAACTTTTGAGTAATTAATTACATACGCAACTTAAACAAAACATAATAATTATTAGTTACAAAGGTCTGAAAAACTATGTTTAACTACAAACTAAGGTCACAATGAAAACCAACTAAACCAATATTGAATACCATGTACAAAAACAGACCCATCAGAAATCCATACTTAGTAGGTATTATAAATGTGAAAGTAACTCTGTCTGTCTGTACGTTACCTTTTCACGCCTAAATCACTGAACGGATTTCGATTAAATTTGGCAGAGAGACAGATTGCATCCCGGGGAAGGACATAGGATAGTTTTTATTGATATACCTCGCGGGCGAAGCCGCGGGCGCAAGCTAGTCTAAAATAAATATCGCAATAACTGTCTAGACTTAGACCTACTTTTTATGAAAATCTAATCACCTGTCAATTGCACGTACAGCATATAAAATTACATAGAGTGAAATATAAACCTTCTAGTCAAACATACTGCTTCGTTTTTAATGATATTTAATATTGTCCAATATTTGGGTACACCGAAATAAGCACTAGATAAGCTAGACATAATAGTTTTTAATGAGAAATTGAACTTGATTAGTTTACTCAGAATATTTACTAATTAGAATATTGGCTTGTTAGAAAATAAAGTAAACTGGTTTGTAATAGGAAGGCTTAATATCCTTTTGACCGCCACACGTCACAAAATCAAAAACGTGCCCTCGGCGTCAAAGTCTGTCATGTAGGTAGTCGAACCGTGGCGTGCTGGGAACATTTTGGTTTGTCATCTTTAAATGACTGTGGCACATCAAGCTACCCGAAACTGTCAAATTTTCCCAATCAACATTGAGCCTTACGCTTTAGCGATAAAGTTGAAAATCTATTAAAGAAATTTGACAGATTGTAGTAGCTTGATGTGCTGGCGTCTGTACAAAACATTATATCTTTTTATTATATAAAAAGTACCTACAAAAAAAATGCAGCAAATCATTACTCATCACTGACTGCGAAGTCTCGTCAAGTTAACTAGCTAAACGTACACAAGTACATACTAATTCCTATAAATCTAAGTAGGTAAGGTATCAAATTACTAATATGCTTAGTATTCTGCCCAGAACACAGTGGGAGCTGCAGATACTGTGGGAAATACGATCACTAGAATGTATGTACCTACATAGTTACATACTTAAACTACTGTCTTTGAAAATGTTGTGTTTGTCTGTTTATCACAAATTAGTGGAATTAAATCAAGTCTTGGAATTGAAAAGTGCGATCAAAGGCTTTAAATTTCAAAATTCTGGCGTCATAAGTTTTATTGTTATTATGTGTCACCTATTTCGATGATTCCTGCCGGTCGATTCTGTAAAAATCTCACCGTGAGAACTTAGGTGAAGTGAGTTTGTTTTTGCGAGGAATTGTCACTATTGACAGCTCACTCCACGCTCACTTCACCTAAGTTTTCACCGTGAGATTTTTACAGAATAGCACCGCTGGTTTAACCTGTAATTGGCAACTGTGTAAATCCGAGGCCATTATTACCTACTTATACTTAAGTTATATTATTTGTGTTTTTTTTTATACGTCATGTTTGCCACAAATAAACCTGTTTTCTTCCTACTTTCTTTTCTTTTCAATCCATACCTCAGTCTCCGCGATGCTGCTGAACATTTTCTGATAGAAAACCTTTGATGAAGAAAAAAAACACTGGCTTATTTCTTACGTTGCTAAAGTACGACATTATAAAACTCTTTCTTATTCTTACCTATTGGTGACCAGACCTTTTTCTGTCGGTTTGGAAAACAATCGGAACCGCTCGCTATTAAAACTACTTAATTTAACAATTATTGTCCACATTCTAACAAGACCAGCTTAAATGTTAATTGCAATTATCTTTAGGTACCTATCTAACACAAGACGGTATTATAAGCATTTTTCAGAACATATAATTATTTCACATTAATACGCAAACGGAATCGCGATAAAAGTTTAGTTAGCAATAAAAATTATTAACGGATCATGATTTAGATATCCTCACGACCATGCGCTGGGGTACCAACATAACTCTAGCATCACTATTTAATTAGCCCAGTGGTACTCAACCTTTTGAGGAATCAATCAATAGGTAAAGCATAGATGGTAACGTCAAATCTAGGAGAATTTTCGAAAGGTGTCGTGAAGAACTGACGATCTTCTAAAAATTGCTGGTCAACACTTTCAATCACAATCTGTATAATTGAAGGATAATACTAATCCATTGCTTCATATCTGTTGGAAAAATTGTCTGCTCATCAACGTAAATAACGCAGTGAATGTTGTTGAACTGTCAAAATAAAAGCCATTGCTACTGTTTGTGTGTTACGCTATTAACCAGCTGGATACGATGGGCACATCTTATCGTGTCGATGGAATTTATGTAGAATGAAAGAAGTAAAATACGTCCATTTGCTATTTATTAGACTTGAATTATATGAGTTGTAGTCGCCACGTTAATCGCCTTATCAGATGCATTTATTAGGTCTTCAAAAGTGTAGGTGTATATACACTTTGGACACTCCAACAGATGAGCATTGTTTTTTTAGGAGCACCGCACTCGCACTGGGTGTCGAAGAGATCTATAATCCCCCATTTTGGCAAGGGACTGGCATAATTTGGCTTTCACTCTTTGCTTGATATCTAGTGCTGATTGTGATGATTTGGGAAAAAAGGAGGAA
Organism: Oligia fasciuncula; assembly: GCA_963082905.1. Taxonomy (NCBI): domain Eukaryota; kingdom Metazoa; phylum Arthropoda; class Insecta; order Lepidoptera; family Noctuidae; genus Oligia; species Oligia fasciuncula. The sequence continues at coordinate 10,262,865 of OY720407.1, forward strand.
GTCAAAGACAAATACCAAATCGATGTGTCTCGCTGTAAAGTTATAACGGAACGTCAGACCGGAATAAATCTTTATTTCATTGATCGACTGCCATATCCCAATTATTGGAACTACATGCCACCAATATTAATGAGCCATACGATAAGAAAAAGGTTGAACATCTCAGCAAGGAGTCTACAGGTACCGGTTACATTTGGCGTTAGGCATTCCATACTTTATGATCTTAAAAGCACCATCCGGCGTTTAGCACAGTACGCAATATCGACATAATTTTTAAAGGAATCCGTCATTTCTATAGTTTATAATATAGTTTTAAAGGGATTTTAATGACAAAATTATATATCGTTGAAATTAAATCCGACTGTGATAATTTTATTGCAATTTTCTGCCCATGTTCTTCACTAGAACATGATGTAAACATTTGATTCGCACGCAATTTTAATATACTTAATTGGAAATGTATTACAATCCCTATAAAATACTAACTTTAGTAAGACCAAACATAACTAGCATTTCTTTCCTAGAAATAACGATCATTGGAGAATTCTGGAGGCCAGGGACATCGACACGCAACGTGGGGCCCAAGTCTGCTATTTTTATAAATTCGTCATTCCAACACGATCCCATTGTCATTTTGCTAAAAGTTCGTAATCTGCTAAATTCATAATGGTCGATCATTGGTCGGTCAATGGCACAGAACATATATACGATACTCGTAACGAATTAAAAGAAATGACTGCACAATGAAACTGTCAAAATTTTTGCAGATTACCGCTTAAGTCAGTCATTCATTTGTCATTATTTAAGAGATTACCATTCTATGCCATTTCTTTCAATGGAGTGTCAGTGGTTGACCATTGGAAAGTCATAATGACGCCATTATATTAATAGATTACCAAACTTGTCAAAATCAACAACTATGAAATCAATGATAGACCATTCTAACACTATTGTAATAGCAGACTTGAGGCCCAGCATGGATTCACTACATGATTCTGAACCACGGATATCGAGGGATAATGTCATGGAGGCGTGGCAAATGTCGCCTCAATCCGTCACAATGGGTTATGTCAGTTCAACCACATTCATTGCGTTATTTACGTTGTTGAGTAGACACATTTTTCGAACATATGAAGCAATGGATTAGCAATATCTTTGAAAATGATTCAGATTGAGATTGATAGTGTGCTACGCAGTGCGTAGCGCTGAGATATGGATATCGATAATTTGCTAGTTATTCCTAAAAATATAATGTTTGTACTTTAAAATAGATCAGAACTTCTGAGTTTGTTTCGGCATATCTTTTCAGAGATCAGTCAGCTAGGAAATGCCGGCTCCATCTAGTTTTAAATTAAAATATTGACGTGTAAAAGTGTCTTAAAAGATCTACTTACATAATTAAACATTTAATTTAATTTCTACCAATGAACGTCGCATTGACGATTGCTGTAAAAAAAAATATATATACTTACCACAGTCTAAAAACTGAAACAGAATTCCAGCCGACCCATTACCAAAATCATTACCAAAATGTTCAAACTTAAACATGGATGTTATCAGTTCATCTGTAAATTATTTCAAGTCACAAGAATGATGTATTCTCGTATGCAGATCGATGCCATTAGAATGGCATCAAAGAAAATGAATTGCAGAGTGTACGTTTCCTGTTCTGTGGCATTAACATACAAATTGGTCACATAATGACTGTCCGAACATTAACACAGAATAAACACATTAACCTCAGTGTAAACACGGCCGGATCCCATCCATCTATGTACCTAATTAAGTAACAGGAGATATTAATGAAATCATTTTTATTTTGTAATTCTTAATTTACTTATAAAAGCTTATCTATTTATTATTTTTTTAGATTTTACCGTCTATTTTATTGAAGTCAATGTACGACTCTGGCAAAAAAAAAACAGTCGAAAGGTTATCCACAAACAAAATGATTATTGATTACTTAGTTAACACACTTACATATTTTTTCTAATTACCTACTCATATTACGATAAAATGTTTTAACAGTAAAGAACAACTTATACACATCTTTTTCTCTCATTCAATCCCTCAAAGATCTATTGATGAAATGACCAAACTATACAATATGGAACTGGACTTGACAAAAATCGTCTTTTCACCGCCACCATACAAAAACAGTGCACCTTTGTGCGTACACGCATTTCGAACACCAAGTCAGGTGGCAAGTGTTTCTTACAAGTATTACATGACCATTATACTTTTACCGAAGACAAAACCACTATCCATTTAATTCTCAACCTTACCGCAATAAGATAAGGTGTAATTCAGTAAGAAGCGGCAACAGAAATAATTTTGCGCGTATGTACTGAACAATTAAAGTAAGAAAAGCCTCCTGCCATACATAAAGCGAGTTTCTTAAGACGTTCTGGTCATACATTATGTTAAAATTTTAGTTAACGCGGCATCTGTCTCCCAAGAAACGAAAATTCGCGAAATGATCTTCGTTCGGCGCATGCGCAGCTGCCGAGCTCATAACATTTGGTACGTGCCGCGAGGAAAAAACTTCTTAGTGACATGGCGTCTATAATAAAAAAAAAGATGGGTGCATAGAAAAAAGGAAAAACAAAAAGTTTTATTAAGTAATAAGATGCCAATGATTCGGTGAAGATCGCAGCTGTTCGTGCTTGGTTGGTTGTGTCTGAGGTATCTGCTTACTTCGCTTTAGATGTAGCGCAAAGGAACACACGATTTGCATGTATTTCTCAGATAATGATTATTAGATACTAAAACATTAATTTTGAAGTTAAAATGCTTAATTTAGAATATAAATTTAATGCTTCCGTAAAAATTAGACAAGAATAGATTAAAAGTATCTGCATCAGTTTCAAAATTATTTAATAGATGCATCAAGATTTATTTTTATCTTATCTCAATTTTATTATGTTATCAGACTTATGTAGGTATCACTTTACACAAGACATGATTTTTATTGGTCTGTGACGGTCCAGCTTTTTCATAATATCTCTCTACATAAAACATGCATTTGTATTAAGTAATTTCTGTCTGTCTAGCTTCTGCATACACAAGGTCAGAAAAAACAAATAATTATAACTCCGAGTATCTTAGCCGGAAGATACTAGAAGTGACCCAACGTGCCCATGAGAAAGCATCTGCTCAACACATCTTTACCTGGCCATCTTTCTTCAAACTGCATATGCCTCAAGAAAAAAAAATCACATAATGATACAAAAGTTACTCCAAACTGTGTGAAACACATCTGCCTACCTCAAGGCTTCCCTATAGACAGGCCGAATTTCGAACGCACCTTCAATCCAATTTAAATTTTAAACCGTCAAACTAAAGTTCACATTCAACTGCGCACGCGTTTGTTTTGGCAACATCTTCGTCAGTTTTCGGAAGCCCTCGTGTTTCTTCGGACGCGTGGCTATAACAAGAACGCCCGAGGGAAATGTCGACTGGAAACTTAATTCGGACCCGTTATTTATTCAAAAACGTGTGTTTAGTCCACAATCATTGTCATTGAGTCTTGCAGACGCAAATCGGAGGCGATAAAGTCGGTTTTAATGGCAGTTTCCGGCGAAACACTGCGACTTTACTGTTTCATAAATTAATACTGTTTACGACAACGAACTAACTTTTCGTGAGGCAGATTGTGGGAATACTTTTATAATGAACGTGTTTCATTGATATAAGTTTCACATATCGCAAATTTTCTTTTATTTTATTTAAGCTTTTATGATCAATTTTGGGCGCTTGGGCTACAGCAGTGGGAACATTACTGATTATGACGACGTGGGATACTAACAAGGGGTCATTAATTAATACTTATTTATAGTTTACGATTTCTCATGAATATGTACGAACAAATGTTTTTGTTCGGCAGACGTTGCAAGCGAGGTAACAGTAAAAGTTGCATGTAAGCACAAAATAGGTACCTATAACCTCGTACCTATTTTGTGCATACATGCAACTTTCGCGAGTCCGTTAAAATTTAATGGCAAAAATACGAGACAAACATTGATTTATTATATTTAGAATAGTAGATAAAGTCGTAGGAGTCAGATTAGCTGACAAGCGAAGCCTATATAAAAAATGTATTAAAAGTATAACTGTTAAAGGGGTCACAGTACATCTTCATGCAAAAGTTACAAAAAGTCCTACCCAACCAAAATTCAAGTAGGACGTGTCCTCTATTGGAGCAGCTAATTTAAAACATCTATTTACATTTAGCTTTAAAAATACATTGTAATCTGAATACTTAGGAGCTTCTTCAGATATAAAGAGCCAAACACTCAGATCTTTTAAACACATCACTTGAGCATCTTAAAAAAAGGTCTGATGGACTCCAAAGCAAAAGGTGTGTTGTTTTTTTTCGCCAAACATCTTCAAGGTCCCATTTTGTACATCTGCCGCACCTCGGAAGAGCATTATTTTTAAAAAGCACATCTGCATAAAGAATTGATAGCAAAAAGTTGACCTACAAAACTTAGGCAACTTGTGACTTTTTCATTTTAAAGTTTTAGAGGTTTACCAATTTATTTGTGTATTTTTTCTTCCAAATATAGCCCTTATGTCCTAATGTGGTAAGGGTGTGAAACAGTCGATTTTGTAATATTTATGTTGGTGATTATAAAAAAGTGCCAATTTCCGTTCTGTTCCGACATCCGTTCTTAAAAATCCTCAGCCAGTGATTAGTGTCGCATGTGCATTGTTTTTTGCGATTTTTTAACTGTTTTCTACGAGGACTGTGAACAATTTATCAAATTACAGACAGACAGCTGATGTTACAGCATGTTTTCTGTTGGCATATTTTTGGAAATTCCACATTTTTTCGCATTCATTTTTTTCTATAAAAAATCTTGAAGTCTAAAAATAAATGAAACAGCTTTCGCGACTCCTGCGCCTTATTATGCATTTAATTAAATAAGTTTCTGTCACTTTTTCATTCTTATTTTGCTAAACAGTTAACTGGGCATTGTATACTACTAATAAACTTAATTTAACGACTACTTTTTCCTAGACTTCATTATCACCTGACTCACAAACTTTTTGCTCTTTATTTAACCTAAACTTTAAATTAATCTGTCGGCTATTTTTTTTGCTTGAGTCATCTAACTGTACCAAACGAAATCGCGGAAATAAAACCTGCAAGCAGCATCCGCCTTGTACGCCACATGTAGGTACTGTACGGTGATATTTTCCCATAGAATCAGTGGTGATAGAAGCACCTTGTGTGTGATGTACACAACTTGTCACCGCACCTTGCGTCCGCGCAAGTTTTGGATGTCCTTATGGGGGTTGGTGTAAGTGCACAAACATTTGGGAATATTGTGGGAGATGGGTTAGATTTAGAGATCCTCAAATATTTTGTTGCTTTCAGATGAGAAACTATATTTATTTAGTGACTTAAAAAATGTTTATAAATAAATATAGGTGTATAACGAAAACTATAATCGCGCGAATAAATACCTCACAATTATTTTACACTGATGAATTAATATGAAACAAAGACCTTCCTATGCGATTAAAATCAAAGGTAGGTACCAGAATTGTCTGAACCTAGAAAAATACTGATCGACAGATGCTAGAAAACGACCATGAAAGGAGCTTTTTTGCGGATTTTTTCTAAATCCCGCTTCTGCTTTTAAATTAGACCACCAAATCTCACAGATCAGCAGATGTCTTAAACCCGTTAGGTGCTTTTGTGATAACACTCCGAGGCTCTTTCATGATCACGTTATGGACGATACCGGCGCATGAGCATCTGTTCCCTGTGCGTTTAAATAAGACAACTGTCTAACGTGGTCTTTATGTAGAAAATGGCTTCGGGTTGCAAGGTAGAAAAAAAATGGTTTTAGGTTTTTTTGGTATTGATAAAATACGTAGGTTCCTATTTTACTACAATTATGAAAGTAGCTACCGGAAAAATGCTATTTTCAGGAAATCAGTCCTTATTATGTATTTAAATTATTTACGTTGAAGTGTCGATCTGACCCTTGTTATCCCCAAAAGTTAAAAACGATGTATCGACTTACTTATGTTAAAAAAAGTGTGAATGTTCAAAACTCTAATAAAAGTAAGGCCAAGGACAGCAGACACTACTCCAGTAATTTCACCGCGAAATAAGCCACAAACCCAATTACTGACGCAAGCAAGAATTTACGCAAGCACTATAATTAAAAACATTTCGATACCTAGAATACTAAGATACTCCTTCTATACATCAAACTCATCTTGATGAGCATGAACTGGCCAACATTTACTCAACTCATCCAATCTCTCAGAAAAGTAATTAAATCATTTTATTATTTATTTTTAAATTTTGCAACAGTTTTGGAACGGAGCAGTGGTGGCCCAGTGGTAACGGCCGCGACTTACGAGTTGTAGGTCTTAGGTTCGAACCCTCACAGGTGCTTTACTTTCTGTAAATTATTTCAACCCCACTGCTCTCAAAACGGTGAAAACCACCATGTCTTAGAATCAAAAATTCGACGACATGTGAAATCTACCAACCCGCACTGGGCCCGCGTGGTGGATTACGGCCCAAAGGTGTGTGTCCCAGCAGTGGGAACGTTATAGGCTGATTATGCAATAGTTTTAACTCCACAAGCAATGAAACAGTTCAAACGATATCCGTGGTTCAAACATTAGGTAATATGGCTAAATGGGCTACACATAAAAAAAAAGTTAAAATTACCTTCATATACGTTGTGATTAAACATTGTCGAACAGCTGTTTTTAGATGTTGCAACACTGGTTTAATGTGGATTGTTTTTTGTTATTGGCAACATTGTGACTTTAATTAATTAATGGGCGGAAAATATATGTATTTGCATTTGAAACTGGTCACGGGAACTTTTTCTGTTTTTGTTGTGAGCAAGTGTGGTTTGATCAGAAAAATGTATTGAATTAGAGTTTGTAATAAAGTGACTAAGTTGGCTAATCGCCTGTTTTTGTTTGGGATTTATAGTCTTACCAACCAAACATTCAAAGACATTACATCTACCAACCCTCACTGGGCCCGCGTGGTAGAGCCACAGTTACAGCCCACTCCCTCTTGAATTGAGGAGACCTGTGTCCCATCAGTGGGAACGTTATAAGCTAATGATGCTAATGCTCAGGGCGAATTTCACCAATGACACTGATCGCGCTCAGCACAACATCTAAACCGCGCTCAAGAATTCTGTCAGTGTCAATATTCCGTAGACAGAGTAAACTATAGACTGCTGCATATCTTCGTTTTCATTCGCACAAGAAAAAGAGAATATTAACGTCACTAGCAAAGAAAAGAGACAGAGTAAGAATATTTCTGTCCCTTACTGCGTGTCGGCTAAGCACATCAATGTGCACAACAAGTTTGACGTTTATGAATGAATTAATAAAAACTATACCGCGATTAAACGGAAAATTAGATCTTTTTCGTGCATAATTCAATAATAGTACATTTGCGCAACTGTGAAAATGGTAAAGTGCAGTGTAATAAGCTGTAAAAATTATAATATGATGAAGATGATACCATGAGTCTACAGATTACTCTGTCTACGCAATATTCCGTAGCAATGATTGCGCTCTATCAAAACCTTTGTTTATCTGTCTCCAGTGGGTATTCGGGCTAACTTATTTTTTTTTATATGCACGTGTTTCTGTGACAATAAAAATAAAAATCTTTCTCTCTTTTCTTTCCCTGTAATCTGGGGATATATAATAATATGTCCATGCAAATCTTATCCACAATATTCCAAATGCCACATAGTATCAGCCAAGACAGTACTCGTATAACAACAGCCATGTGTAGCAAAGCAACATAAAACTTTGTTTTTTACTATTTCCGCGGATAAATTATTTTCAGACGTATCCCTGTACATCTGTCGATGCGAGTCTTTTATCTTTCGCAAAAAGATAGGTTCCTTTAAAACAAGAGTACTCCCCTTTGATTTATAAACGTTTTGCGAGTACAAGGTGTTTAAGTACTTGTAGCTGATAATCTATATCTTTTTATGGTAATCTTTTATGGGATACATCTGTTTCTTAATGTTTTTGGCTGTCTGTAAATTACAGGCCGTTTCTTCATGTAGATGCTGATTAGGCTTAGGATGACTTACACCCACTTGTACAATAAATCACACTAATATTTTAAAGGCGAAAGTTTGTGTGTGTTTATATGTTTGTTACTTCTTCACGCTCAAACGGCTGGACCAATTTTGATAAAATTTGGTATGGAGGTAGCTGACATCCTGGATTAACATATAAGGCTATTTTACATTTTATCCCGATAATCCCACGGGATCGAAACTTATGTGGGTGAAACCGCGGGGCGCAGTTTAATAAATTTAGTGGTAAACGAATTTAAATCATCTGCCTATCCTTTACAATTTCACGCATTTTTATTCCGGCAAAAAAATAAAAGGCATAAAAAGACATCGATCTATAAAAATAAAATAAAATTGATAAAAATCTAAAGGCCTTAATAAAATCGTCAGTATTCACTAAAAATAAAATTTGATAATCTTTTTTAACTGAATGTCTTCTCGAATTGTACTGTCAACGCGGACACACGGACACACGGAATGAATTTCACAGAGCTATCGTAAAACATCACCGACAGTTGCAATTTGTTTCTTTCGAGATTATAATCTAAAAAATGTAAGAAAGCACCGAAACGCGTTACCGTAGGCACGACGACATATCAAGCTATACATTTCCAGTATAAGCTGACTTCCCATTGTACGAAAAGCCTATACAATGCGAGATCAGTTATAACTGGAAATGTATAGCTTGATAGGTCGTCGTGTGCACAATTATGTTCATTAAGTAGAATAAAAGTAATAGTTCTATAAATTTACAGTTTTTTCTAATAAAAGTATCACAAGGACCACTTTTTTTGCATTCTAGTCCAGAAAATTATCGAAAAAGAACCAATCATAATCTTAAGCTCTAAAAATCTAGAAAAACAGCAATTAGACCTCTACAAAATATACTTAACAAAAAACGAAGAAAAACCACAAAGTCTAGACTAGATCAAATGCAAAAAATTAAATTGTAAAAATAAATTAAATATCATAAAAATAGCAAAACAGCAAACCCGTTTTACTAATAACATAATTATAATGATACCATAAAAAAATGTTAAAAAATATCCTAATTTTAGCACTAATTAACAATAAATCCGTCTTTGTTTATGATTCGAAAGTAACACTTTACACGTCTGTGCGAGATTATAAACTTAATTTCAGAGTAGTTAATGGTGTTAATTATGCTTTCTGGGTTAATTTTTAACCCACGAATATTAAATATTAAACGGTTAGCTGGTCATTCAGTTTAACGAAATTGCTCATACTAACTGTGTGACGCTTTTTAATTCTGTGAATCATCTGCGAAGATCTGTCGCTATCATTTTATTAAGTGTGTCATAATTTGCGCGGATCTTGACACGGATGCGAATATATCATTGTACTGACGCCAGCACATCAAGCTACTACAATCTGTCAAATTTATATAATAGATTTTCAACTTTATCGCTAAACTATAAGGTTCAAAGTTGATTGGGAAAATTTGACAGTTTCGGGTAGCTTGATGTGCTGGCGTCTGTACATAATCAGCCTATAATGTTCCCACTGCTGGGACACAAGTCTCGTCTCTGTGAGAGGGAGTGGGTGGTACCGTACTCCACCACGTTGGTGGATGTCACATGTTTTCGAATTTTTGATTTTAGGTCATAATCATAGACAATCAAAAAATTCGTCCGCATCGCTGTCAACAGGAAAAGTGGCCAAAAGGCTGGCAGCATTGCCACGTTGTATGGCGATACTGCGATGATTATTTGGCCAAAAAAAAGGCCAGCACTCTAGTCACGTGAAGAGTCGACCAACCGCTGGGCGATGTCTCGAAAAACTAAGTGGGCACTGGGACCCCATGGCCCCAGCGGCAGCGCAGCGTTTCAACCCCAAACACCTCGAACATACATACCCTCTCTATTAACCAATTTTCATGAAAATTGATTAAAAAAAAAAATATGATATTTCACTCGTATCAACGTATTAAATAATGTTAGTTACTTACCTTCGCAGTAAGACACCCGCAGACAGGCGCGACGCGATAGCTCGACGCAACTCTAGTAAAATTTTTTTTATAAAATTTACCAGAATCGCGTCGCACTGCCGCATTGCGATAGTAGTAAAGAAGGCTTCTGAATACAACCTACATTCACAAACCTCGCTGCACACCTTTACCCTTTTATTATAAACGAATTACTTCCAAATATCTAAACGATTTGATAATTAAACTTTTTGAAAACGGACGGCCCGAATTTAGGGTTTGTCAATCTACTACACCTTTGGATCGGCAGGTGATCTCGAGGTACTTTTTTAAAGTTTTTTTTTAATTAAACCCATCAGGGCGTCATGTGTCTCGATGGAATCGGTTGACATTAATGTCAACAGGCTTCAATATAGAGCGATATTTGAATAAATCGAAGATAATGCTTTTTCACTCAATCTTCTATGGTAATTTGGTATCTTATATTTGATCTCTCGGTTCGGTAAAGATCAGATAACATAATTAATTTTATTTTAATGTTATGTAAATATTATTATAATTTTGAGGGTTAATTTAATTGTAATTAATTGTTTTATAATTTTGTTAATATTTTATTTAAAACAGTTATTTAAGGTCACCATTATTTTACTTTTTTCGAACATAATGGCAGTTTCCCAGACATTAATATAAACCTAGGTTAATCACCATGTCAGTGATTAAAGGTTTCACAATAACTGCGCGTACGCACTATCCTGCCAAGATAATCTGGTGCCGATGACATAAAAGTGTCGCTGTACTACTAACCAAGAACATGCAGAAGATCCACTGTCTGAACACAATTTATTATTCGCTCATTGAATACCTAAAGGCAAAATAAAATAAATACAAATGTTCAAATTGCCATTGCTAGATTTTTTATAAGTGTCTATTTATTTTTCGTTAATTATTTTCCGGGAGGTAAACGATGTATAATCGGCAAACTTAAGGTAGGGCACCCTCAGGCTAGGTGGAGCGACGATCTTCGCAGGATGGCTGGTAGCAGCTGGATGCGAGTTATCGAAAATCGAGTTGAATGGCGTGCAATAGGAGAGGCCTATGTCCAGCTGCAGTGGACTGCCGTGGGCTGATGATGAAACAATGTAAGAAACACAGAAATAACCGCTCGCGTGAGAGCGTCCGAGATTCTGCCTCGTGTGCACACGTATTTTTATACGAATTCTGTGTGCCCGATTTTCTAACCTAGGAAGTGTTCTTTTTTTTGTTTTTACCTACAGGAATTTACTGAATCAGAGTCTTAGTAGCTGAAAAAAATTACTCGATAACTAAATTGGTTAAAACATCACAAGGTTTTTCAACATACAGAACCGAGTGGTCCTTTTGCTCTGCTAATTTTATGGTAGGACCAGTGTTTAACCCGAACATTTTGTCTGCGTCTGCACCACAACACAACATATGCAAAACGAAGCACGTGACATCGGTCGCCTGGTGGTTTGCATATGACGCAAATTTGCAACCTTTTTGCGGTTACCTCATTAACAAAATAATAAAACGTGAATCTTTACAGATGCTTTTATAGTACATATAAAAACAACAGATTTTGACAAGCAGTCTGATGGCACACCAAAACAATGCTATGACGAATGCTACAACGTTATTTTTAGTACCTATATGCGAAACCTGAATATAGTTTGTTCAGAATAGGTAAGTAAGTAAATCGATTCCAATCATTTTTACCCCAAATATTTTGTCCCAAAAATATTTAAAAAAGGTTTAAAGTTGGACACCGAGCGACACTACGTAGGTTATCCAATCTCCGCGCCGAACGGTTAGGTACCTAGGTACTATTATCGATGAGCGCAAGACGGCGCGGGTGAGCATGTTTGTACGGACAAACAGGTAATTTAATAAGCTTATAACTTTGTGATTTTTCATGATACAGTTTTGATAGATTCTTCACATAAATACTAGACACGTGTTTCGGGTTTCGCATATACTAAAAATAATGTTGTATATGACTACCTAAGCTATGCTATATACTATGCTATATTCACTTCGCATCACATTTCCCCCAACCGCCCATAATTTTAATCAACTCACCTACCACAATCCTATGCTGGACCATAGTCCTTTCCCAAGCTGCTCCACAACCCTGTCCTCCACCTTCCGCATCCAATCTCTAATCAAGCCACCTTCTTAAGATCGTCGGTCCATCTAGCCGGGGGGCGTGCCACACTTATCTTGCCGATACGCGGTCTTCACTCCAGGACTCGTCTGCTCCACCGGCCATCGATCCTTCGACAAACATGGCCAGCCCACTGCCACTTCAGTTTGCTTACTCTGCAAGCTATGTCAGTTACTCCGGTTCTTTTCTAGTCTGTCTCAATCACCTTTTAATGCCGATAATTTAGTAATCATTTAATCTTCTTCATTAACCAGTCATAATGTTGCAATTAACCCAGTGCTTTAACACATATTATTAATGGCGACGTCAAAAGGACCAGGTGGTACTTCCAGTTAGCATTTAAAATAAAAACTTACACTACCGTGATGTCAAACGATTAATTACGAATCATCTTTACAAGTAAATACGTTACAATGTTGCAAGCAGGTTAAATAGAAAAAATATAAAGAGCACCGCAAGCTTTGTGGAAAGGGTTAACAGGAATACGAATAATGTTCAACACAGTGTTTATAATTAAAAAAAAAATAGTTTAATCGATTATTCAAAGACTTTTAAATGAGACCAAAAAAAAATGGATCCATGCCAGCCACCATTACGAAACGTCCTGTCTTGTAAATTCAACCTGACTGTTATCGCCACTGTCTCCTCTGCAGGAATCCATTTTTACTGAATTCATTAGGTATGGTAAAAAAGCCTTTTGTTTGGCAAAAAACTTGTAATTTTTTTTCTTTCCCCACACAGCCCACAGTACCTAAACCACAAAACCTACCAATAATAAGGAGACTATATTAATTATGCCAATCATTTTTCAACTGAAACAAACAACTTAACTACCCCTATGAAAGAAAAACACATAAAACTTATTAAAGACAAACGAACAAATAATATGCGCGTGCGCAATAATCATCCCAATCCACCAGCATCTGGCCAGCAGTTGCAACCACATGATAAATTCCACCTATTTGTTTATCTATCCAAATGCAACGCAAATAACTTAGTTATTCTAATTAAAAACCTATTGAATAATGTCTGGCCATTTGTCTTGCAAATTATGCCTTAATTCTAAACGTAGGAATAATTATATACCTATGCCTTATAATATAGGATAACAGTGTGGATGGCAATTTAATTTTGCCATTTATCAGGTGATGGAGTTTAGCTTTTAATTATTATAATTTTTACTGGTATTTGTGGAGGAATAATTAAAATAATTATACATTCTTCAGTATATTATATGTAAGTATTTAATTTTCGGATAAAATTCTTCAAAATAAAATATATAAACTTTTGGATGTAGCGTAGCAACACATCCGAAAGATTATTTTTAGCTTTTTACTCCTTCTTCGGCAGTACCTACTGATTGTATGCAAAGAGATTAATATAATACACACATATTATGTGCTCAGTGCTGCATTTCATTGGAAAACCCGTCAAGCCCGGCGCGTGCCCTATGTAGTACGATACAATAGAAAATCAATTGTGTCTCATTAGCGGAGATTGAGAGGCCATAACTTTACCTTCATTAACATTCCCTAAAATAACAAAAGGGGGGTACATAAATTAAATCGATAATAGCTAAGGAACTAATCAAACAACATCGTTGTCTTCATCACAGCTCTAATATATTGCTCTACCCTCTTCTAACCCTATCTTATCAGACTAACTCTCTATATGAAAGAAGAAAGAAAAATATTTTATTTGGGGCACACACAGAAAATACAAATAGTAAAAAAAAAAATTACATTTAATATTTTTTTTTATTAAATTTAAAAAAAAGAACAAAACAAAACTGCCAACGTAGGTAGCGAATGTTGGAGAAAAAACAGCCAGGCTGAAGTGGGAGTGGGCCGGACCACGTCTCACGAATGCACGCGAAGAGATGGGCAAAGATCGTCACTCACTGGACGCCTGCGGCAGGACATCGTCGTCGAGGTAGACCAAGGCGAAGATGGTGTGACGATCTAATATCATTTGCAGGGCCAACATGGCCAGAGATCGCACAAGACAGATTTGGAAGAAAAAAGGAGAGGCCTTTGAACAGCAGCGGGATACAAAATAGGCTAAAAATGGTTGCCTGTAAAGTCGGTTTTACGGGCGAAGATTTTACGTGACAACGACCGATCATCCGATCATAGTTGAGTGGGAGAGAGACGCAAGGCATTCGGCGGGCCTCTCTCTCGTTCGGTGACTCATCGTAACGTTACCGAGCGTTACACTTTTTCATAAGTGACTCCCAGTCGCAACCTAATTTAAGACGTTGTCACGTCAAAAAACAAGAAAAAGACCTGCATGAGGCCAAAAAGACTCCTATCTCAGCATAATTCTGCGAAATTTAAAAAATAAATACCGCAGCGCTGGTATTCTGATAGGGCCCAGCCCATATCAGCACTTTAACATCGTCCATTCCCTTAACACCCTCAAGCTTTGTACAATGTCTGAACGACCAAATAGAAATTAAATCTGACCACGCATCTTCTTACAGGGTCAGCGAAATTCCAACCAACACAAACAGGTCAACGACTATGCTAAGCCGTCCATCGCTCCTCTCACACACAAGAACCCTATCAACGCCTTAACTAATGGATCGATGTACGCCATACGTTACAGCCGACCATCCAACGTGTGCCAAGATAAGAACCCAGATAAAACCTGAATTAACATGGTTAAATGGCTATCTAAAATTAAAACCTGCCTGCAGAACAGTCGTACTAATAAAATCTATTAATAGTTAAGATACAGGACAAACACGCAACGTTACAATTGATAAACAATAATTCGACCTTTAGTACGCTTATTTACATAAAAATGCCTGTTGACATTGACATTATAAACGTATACATGCATATGGTCACAATCCTGTAATGGGATAAAGGCTAGGGTACAAATAGACCCGCCAGGCATATAATTGAATTATATTGTAGTTTTGTTTTCAATTTTAGATTTTCATTGGTGCTAGTTTTAAGCATCTGTGGCTGTGTCAGCTGGTGCTGTGTTATATTTGCATTCTGGACTATTGGCCTGTAACTGGTTTTATGCCTTACGTTCCGTTTAAACTTTGTAAATTTACGCGGATCTTCGCAATAAGTGGAGATAACGCTATCGTGCTAGGACCATTGCTAACGCGCAAGCCATCTGTAGAAAAATTATAATTAAGTACGATCATAATCATAATCGTTTAATTGCTAAGAAACTAGGTACATAAAATAAAGGTATTTACGAAACTGTGATACCTGTACAATCTACTTTAAATTATATAAAAAAATAAACACGTCAGTCAAATTAAAAATACATACTTTAGAAGAAAAAAATGCTAGAATTTAAACCAAGCATTATAACAATAAGGAAACACACAAGGTCAAATATTAAATCTAAAGACGACACGACATTGCTGATAATATTGTTAAAATGTACGATTTTTAAACAACATTACGATTTTAACGACATAACTAATGAAGAATAGAAATTAGAGTGTAAAAACCACCAAATATTGCTGAGACATCAATTCCATTTTAATCCCAATACATGAAAGCCATCCCTAGTCAGTGTGCTATTTAAAATTATGACGTTTATTGCAAGCTCAACAGCTCGAATACCTGTCAACACTGTTAATACGTCGAACCCAATCCGTCAAAATGTATCGAGAAAATTAAAACTGCCAGTAACTATATATAATAACACCTAACAAAACATAAATTCAAAATTCCCACAAAAATGTTTTAATTACAGTTCCCAAAGTTAATTGAATTACAATATTTCGAAGCCCTTCAAACGGTAGGTTAACCCTCATTTGCGCCTGTTCAGGTAACCGTCCAGATGTCAGAATATTATAAATCTCGCGGCCCATTGTCTACGGGCCTTTTTTTAGCCATCACTGGACACATGGTTCAAGATTCTGATGGTAAGCAGATGGCCGTGAAATATGCTGGTAAGATGCCGTTTTTGTTACACTGACCACCTTTTGGATAGGGTTTTTTTAGTTTTTATTTTCTAAGTGTTAAACAATTGGAGGGTTAACTTCATTATTGTATGGGAATGGGGCCTCGATTGTAGGCTCTGCTGTTACAAATACAGGAAAGTGTTGTATATCTATATTTCAAACTGCGTTGCTTACTGTTATTTCGCTATTACCTTTCAATATATATATCCTTATTAATAGGGTCAACTACTAAGTAATAAAGATATAAATATGTATTCGGTTAGACTGCAAGCAGACCCGAACATAGTTGGGAAAAGGCGAGGTAGATGGATGACAGTTGGGTCGTCTATGCCCTTGAATCAATGAACTTATTTCACAGTAATTACGATATCTTTCGTTTGTCCTGGACTGTTATTTTTTTTTCATTACAAATTTTAAGAATAACGTAAATATTCTTAATAACTAGAACAATAATCTCAATTAAATATAAAATTTCTCATACGGTAATCAAACCTCGTACACATGTCCAATCGAACTCAACTATAAAGATAGAACCGAGTTAATAAACAGTATTCGATTAAACAATATTTATCTAAATATTGAATGATTCCTAAATCTGAATAGATTACATATTAAACATGCATGATAGCACATAATATTAAAGTATACATGAGCCATTTCAAACCACGGACTTTGAAATTACGACTATAAACTCAATAGAAGAAAGTTCTGTATTCATTGTAAGAACTAAATATTTACGACTTTTTCTTTGACCTTTGTCAATACAAAACCAACTTTATCCAATACAGCCTAAAGTTGATAACACAATAAACCGCATCCTCTATTTTTACTTCAACAACCACTCCCACGTGCTCCTCCATTTTAACTATATATAGTATTTCATCGTAGAGACCGACACACGAGATAATCTAAGTTGGATTATGTTAATTGCATTCCGGATTAAAGCTACAGTTTGTAAACTTAACTAGTTTCTAGTCGGCGACTGTTTGGCTGGTAAGACAATGGCGCACTAACTTAATCGATATAATTGCTTCGATTCTAATGGTCTAGTTATTTGAGAAACCAATAAAGATAAACAGGATACATAGGATATTTCTGATCATGCACAAGTCGTAAATGTAACTGAAAAGGATAGTCATGTTGATGTAGTAGTCATTAACAGATGAGCCTACATGTACTACAAGGACCAATTACATTAATATTCATTCAATTAACCGAATGTAAGCCTAAGGCGGATTCGAGAAATGTTTTTACAAATGCAAATTGTACTGTGTATCAGAGGCAATAAGCGAATGATTAATGATAGTGAGTCTGCTGGTAACAAGAATATTATTCGCATTAACTTCAATTACATATTAGATGAAGTGCTAACAACATTGGAGATCTAATCTTTCATTTAAGCAAATAAGCTCGGACTAGGTAACTTAACATAAGTAAATGGAGCAAGCTTTAAACATTTCCATTAAATATCTTCATATAAATGTTGGTCCTTCGATTCGCGAGAACACAGAAGGCTCCGCTAAATTAGTGTCGTCTTTAAATCCCAGTCCCACAAACAAGAGCCTCCGTTCAAATGCTTCACCAAATTAAATGCTGAGCATAAAGCACATTCGAATTTGTTACAATTCCCCAGAGCCTTGGACACGACAAATCTAACAGGTAACCAAACGCTCATTACCGACCTTCCAATTGAATCTGACACTGTACGTATAGTCGCCACGATTGAAAATACTATACAGGACAAGAATATAAACAAGTGAATTTTTGGGAGCTGAACAAACTTGGTGTACGAGCAGTGGTAGCCCACGGGCACTCTACTTTGTGTATGTTATGTCATCACCACTACTCTCAAAACGGTGAAGGAAAAAATTGTGAGGAAACTGGCATGTCCTAGAATAAAAAATTTGCACTGGGCCCGCGTGGTGGAATATTGCCCAGTCCCTCTCACAGAGAGGAGGGCTGTGTCTCAGCAGTGGGAAGATTATAGGCTGATTGTGAACAAACTTTATTTTGACCTTTCGAAGGTAGCCTACTTCTTAGTTCCAGAATAGTAATTGTTACAGACCTGAACTTGGCTCAACATGCAACATATAGTTAACCGATAGTGACTCCAAAGGACACAATCATTAATTTAAAAAAATTCAATGGCCGTAGAACTGTGACACATTGTCGTACTTCATTCACAATTTGACCCTTTTTCAAAGACTTCCACTTTTTTTTCGAAAAGACAAAATAAGGCATAGCTTAAACGCTTGAAAAATAACCAAAAAACCCTCACATTCACAAATCCCGCGGTCATTTTACCTAAACCCGACATTTTAAATACCAGGACGATCTCCCAAAATTACTGGCGAGCCTAACAGCGCTCTGTTTACTAAAACAACACATAAATAAACCGAAAGCCAAAGCTAGGTCAGGTGAAGGTAGTTCTTGCGGAATTCGATCCCCCCTCTACCCCCCAGTAACCATTCACCCCCCTCTTGCCCGCTAACTGTACTCGGGTTGAGATGATCCTTATTTGAAAGTCGCGGCTAAAGGTTTTAGAGAGAGGATGGGTTAAGTATGCTGCAACCTTTATGTTTAGCTTTATCGGGGAATACCTTTTCTTTTTTTTAATCTTCTTTGATTGTTAAAACCTCCTTTGTAATGCTTTGAAATGAAACAGCTCCAACACTTAATATTATATTATTCTTATATAACACATAAAGGCAGGATTACTGATTATAGTAACTTTAGTAGGTACCCTTTTAAAACGACTAAACCCAGATGAATTGCATTCAAATCAGCCTCCGTATTCCAATAATACATTAAACTTCAAATCAACACGATCTCATACTAAACGGCTTAATTATCACCGATTAAAATTACTCTATCAACCTGAATAACTTACAATACATGCAGCAAAACATATCTAACGATTAAAGCGCTTAACAAAATGGTGCACCGGCGCGCGCACGGGAGCGCAGTGCTGCGCGGGAGTGCCGCCGTGACCCGATGTGAGGACCCGATCGGCCTTAAAGGTCGCATTGAATAGTATTGGAATGCTTTTGACTATTTAAGTACCAGAGACAACAGTTTTCAAGTTCTGTTGTGTGGGTATGCAAAGCTTTGGAATGAAGGATGGCTTTCAAATTCTTGTGGAATATGCGATTGCGCAGGTTTCGTGAAGTGTTGTTTATATTATTGGGTTTAAAGGGCGTTGAACTGTCGTGATTTGTCACTGTTTTATGTGATAGAGATGTTTTGATGCAATGTTCGTTTTAAGTCTGTTTCCTCTCATTAAACAAATGACAATCAATAACAGCGATTATCAATAAAGTCAGGTATAATTATTGCATCACCTATGCATCATTGCAAATTAATCAGGAAACGATGATCTCAACAGAGTAATCTACCGATGATATTGATGTTAAATGCATTATCAGCCCATAATATTCCCACTGCTGGGACACAGGCCTCCTCTCTCCGAGTGGGAGTGAGCTGTAATCCACCACGCGGTCCCATTGCGGGTTGGTAGAGTAGATGTCACATATTGTCTTAAAATTTTTTGGTTCTAAGACATGCCGGTTTCCTCACGATGTTTTCCTTCACCGGTTTTGAGAGCAGCATGTTAAATCCAATAAGGTGCATTATCAAAACGTGATTCATAATTGCATATTGTATACCAATTAAATCAAAACATAAATTAATCTGCATAAACTGCAAGATGGTAGAGATTGCCCTGATCTGACGCATTCGTGACTAATTATGTAGGTACGAAAGTGTTTGGGTGTTTATTACTCAATCACGCACCAACTAAATATCTAATATCTCAATTTACAGGCAATAGAAGCTTATGAATTGAATAAAGCTGTGGGCAGGATAGTGCTAAAAGTAATTATGATGATTCAGGACAAACGTAAGAATTACCTGCATCGTCAGTCTAGGACGGAGGTTTTTCTCTGCCTCGGACCGAAGGACCAAACCGTATTTAAGACTTTTGTTTATCTACTGAAATTGCTTTAGAGCCTTTTCAGTAGATGGACAAAGGTCTCACAAATAGGTTAACTTTTAAAATGTGGGCTGACAATACACAACCTGTAAAGTAACATTCGTCAGAACTTCGAAAAACCAAAAGCTGCTTTTGGTGCAGTTCAAAGTCAAAGTCAAAGCATTTATTTCAAATAGACCCATAAAAGGTACTTTTGGACTTTAAAATTTACAATACAATAGAATTAACTGTACCCTTCCAAAAAGTACATACCTAGTTAAAATTAAACTTTACGATTTTTTTTTAAATATTAAATTCTACAATACGAAAGCAATTGCCAATGCTAAAGAATCAAATATTCAAAGCTAAACAACCGGATAAAAACAGTGCAGCCTATCAGATGATGATGTAAAGGTCACAGCGAGCGTGTAGGGAAGCGAACCCGCTACCGTTGCTATCTGCGAGGAGTAACGAGTCGTGTGTCACGAGGGCGTTAACCATCGTGGTTATAACGGAAAGGGGGAAAGATCTTGGTCCCGTTGAGCCAAAATTATGGGTGAAGATGGCACAAAGCTTAAGCAAAGTCGGAAAACATATTCATTTGTTTTTCAGGGCTTCAGTGGGAAGGTCAAGATAAACATTACTAAGCACCATCTTAGGCTCGGATTGCAGATCAAGAGCTAAGCTAAGTTAGTCTAGCTTAGCTCGCATAGCTGATATAGTTTTTCTTACTTGTGTACAGACCGCAAACTATGCCATATGCCGCATGTATGAAAAACTGGCTCAACTACGCAAGCTAAACTTAACTAGTTTAGCTCTTAGTCTGTAATCCGCATAAGCGTTATGTCTGTCACTGTCTGATTTGGAAATGTCTCCAAATTAAAGCACGAACTAACGTTTATAGACTTTGGCCTGAATCTATATATCTATCTATACTTATAATAAAGCTGAATATATTTTTCCATATCCTGCAATAGTCCTACACTAACCGGGGGTTATCCTTGGGTGCATGACTTGCATAGTGCATACATTGAAAATCGTCGGTTGGTGCCGCATTTCATTAAAATTTCCTAAGGGGCCTCTGCGAGTTGGCTTCGGCCCCTCGTACGCTTTCCAAAGGACCGGGACCCCATGGTCCCGAGAAAAGAAAAACAAAAAAAGCTGATTATATTGTTTGTTTGTTTAAACGCGCTAATCTCTGAAACTATCGGATTTGTTTCTTTTTTTCATTTAATAGCCCAATTCTTTAGAAAGGCGATAGGCAACTTAACATCACGCTAGAACCCTTAGAAGCCAAGAAAAACAAAACGCTAAGCCAAAACGAAGTAATACCGCAGGCCATGCGATGCGACGGGATGGGTCGGGGGAACAAGAAATTTCACGAGTCCGAAGTCACGAGTAGACGCTGATCTTGAATATTCCAAGAGTTTTGTTTTCAAAATAATGAAAGTTTGAATAGATACAATAACGACCACGGAACCAGGTTCGGCTAATAACTTCAATATGTCTCCCAAATCCATTCAAGACCTAACCTGTAACATACCGACTCAATTCAAGAAATGAAACAATAAAACATCTGTAAAAATCCATAAAAGATAATAAAACACGTGTGCTTCCTTGAGAAAGTTCAAAATTCCTAAATTAGTCAGGTAACGCACTTGCGAACTCATTGTAATGGTTTAACAATAGATCGAATGGTTAGAACATCTGGACTGGATAAGCTCTGGACTGGAAACATCTGGGGCAGTTCTTTGTTTAGTCTTCGACAAGTTACGACAAGCTTTTAAATTTTTATAATTATGTACTGTTATAATTAGTATTTCAGTGCTTGCAGACCAAAAAAAAGTTATTTGTCTCACTGTCTGTATCTTCTTTATAATGGTCATTATGTTCTTAATTGATCAGTATGAGAAGTGGCGCTACTCACGTATATTTTAACTTTGTAGAACACTAATTACAGTACATAATTAATTTCTAGTTTCATTCTTTTTTTTCATACTGAATCTATGAAGTCGACGATTCGATACTGAATGATGTTTCAACATATTTTTTTAACTCAATTGCGAGTAGGTATGTAAACTGAGAAAATATGTTTTTGACATCACTACTGACATCCATAAAAAAAACAATTGAAGCGGATACTGTTAGATTAATTAATTAGTCATAATTATCTATAATCTTTTCCAAGATGTGGTTTTCAAGATAAAAATCTGACCCTTTGAGGTTTGTTTGCGGAAAAAACATGACTAATCCTATACATCTATCTCATTGCCAAGTTGATATAATCTAAACATCTTTACAAATAAATAAAATTTAAGTGTCTGTTTGTAATATCAAAATAACAGCTTTTTACTAAATGGATATGAAAGTATATATGGTACTTATTAAAAAAACATTTTTTTTTTGCTCTCTGAATATCTGTCTGTTTGATCCAGCTAATCTCCGAAACGGACGGACAGATTTTGACGGGACTTTCTCTGGCAAATATAGATGATGTTATAAGGAGTAACAAAGGCTACAACAATTTTGGAAAAAAAGAGTAAAGTTTCTTCTTAGTCAATGGAGGACTGGTACGCACGGCTACATATCAAGCTATACATAACCAGTACAAGCTGACTTCTGATTGTACGAAAAACCTAGACAATACGAGGTCAGCTTAGACTGGAAATGTACAGGGCCTCACGTCTGCTATTACAATAGTGTCAGAATGGTCTATCATTGATTTCATAATTGTTGATTTTGACAAGTTTGGTAATCTACTAATATAATGGTGTCATTATGACTTTCCAATGGTCAACCACTGACACTCCATTGAAAGAAATGACATAGAATGGTAATCTCGTATAAAATGACAAATGAATGACTGACTTATGCGGTAATCTGCAAAAATTTTGACAATTCCTTTGATCAGTGACCTACCATTAGAACGTCATTGTGCAGTCATTGCTTTTAATTCGTTGCGAGTATCATATATTATGTTCTGTGCCATTGACCGACCAATGATCGACCATTATGAATTTAGCAGATTACGAACTTTTAGCAAAATGACAATGGGATCGTGTTGGAATGACGAATTTATAAAAATAGCAGACTTGGGCCCCAGCTTGATGTGTCGCCGTGTGAACCTACATCTTCTCTAAGCGAGACATTATTGATACCCGACATCCACATGAACGTAGTCGTGGGCACTGCTATTCATGAATATAAGTGCATCTAACGTGACCATTCGTCCCGCTTTGGGCGGGACAGTCCCGCTTTCAGGCTGTTTGTCCCGTTGTCCCCAACCAGAGCAAATATGTCCCGCATTTACAAAGGGACCAAACGATATTCAATTCAATTCAATTTATTCATGAAAAATTTACATTGTATCTGAATATCAACGAACAAAAACAACAAAAATTACAACGACCAACATCGACAAATCATGTGATAAGCTCCGTTCCTACTTAAAACTAGACTTTTAAAATTAATTTGCTTCACCGACAAATACAAAACAAATTTAATGCGCCTTCAACCGCAATGTAATGTTAAAATTACATAATCGTAATAATATACTACTTACTTAGCTAATATGTTATTTTTCATGTCCTTTTCTCTTTTTAATAAATACCTAGTAAATTTTATTTTTTGTTTAATTCCGCAAGCCGTTATAAAGCATCCTGCATCAATTGATTCAGGTATGCATCACCAGTACCATCATCATGATCTAGGATACAATGATTCATTGTAAAGACGTAATATCATGAAGCAGTTGCAATAATACCCACTCCTATGAACAAATTACCTCTAATAATGGCTATTATTTTATAGGTAATAATAAAATATAAAATAAGTAGAAGTAATTTAGTTATACATTGCTTGTGCAGTTCTTGGTTTTATGTCTTTTAAGATTAATTTAAATATGGCAAGGAGGTCTTAATTGTTAATAGGGATTGCTATAATACCGTCTTATGTCATCATCAGTGTTGGTACACTGATAAACAATAATTTCTTACTACACCACATTATAGTGATTTCATTAGAATTTACTGACTTTATGCAGTAAGAAGAAATGTTTGTAAAACAATAAAAGACAAAACAGTAACGTTTAATGATTGAACATACCATTTACTGAAAAAAACGGTAAACTTAAAACGTTAAAATTTACTGTCATGACGGTAATATTTTGCCTGAAGCTTTAACTGTTTTCGGATCAGTAAAAGATACAATAAATGAAAAAACATTGATCCGAACTGCTTTAAACAGTTCCATATGAGCATAACGTTCAGAACATGAACGTTATGCTCATATGGAACTGTTTAAAGCAGTTCGGATCAATGTTTTTTCATTTTTATTTACTGCTTATTTCTTTCAGTGTAATAGGAATTAAAATTAATCTCTGCACCCTAATTGCATAACACACTATTAGGTAACCACAATTTGATAATTTTGAAGGATATTGTTAATCCATTGTTTCATAGGTTCGAAAAATTTTTTTTGCTCGACAACGTAAATAACGCAATGAATGTTGTCGAACTGTCAAAATGAAAGCCATTGCTACTGTTAGTGTGCTACGCAATTGAAATGAATGAATCTATTAAACAAAAGTTTAATAGATTCATTCATTAATCTTTAGAGAGATTTAAAACATACTCAATTTGAAAGACCTCGAAAGGTCAAAGATTGAAGGATACCGGAGCTTCTCTCATTATTAGAGGTCACAGTTTCACTAACGGAAACCTCACCTTCGGAAGAGCTTCACATAACTTCAAGTAAAAACGTCTCGGATGCACTTTTTTGGGGACCTGCAACACTTGCTTAAAATCCAAACCGACAACATTCTATGCATTCATGCATTGACTTTGAAATCATTGATTCTATGCCACAGAAGTGCTGTGAAATGTCAATCCAAAATGTTAAGTTAAACTACATTGGACTGCTCATATACAATAGTAAATTGTTATACAAGAAACGTAAAATATCTTCTCTTCTAAAATTGTTTGATTATATCAATATAATTTTTCATAAAGCCATCAACGAATGGATCTGTGAATGTAAATTCTGAACGTTGCTTGTTGAATATTTAAGTAGTTATTATGGTGCCCTATCTACTGGTACATTTTCCAGTACTGGTATTCAGCTGCATCCGGTTGTACTAGAAGCTGACCCGAACATATTTGTGGAAAGGCTAGGCAGATAATGATGATCTACGGAACCATTTCATTAACTCCCATACATACCTACTTGACCATCGTTTTCTACTTCATGACCCGAAAAATATTTCACAACAAATTATAATAATGTATCATCTCAAATATTTGCAGGTTCAGTCTGAAGCCATGACTCATCTTGGTTTCCCATGATTCGTGAGACGGTACATAATCATGAATCACACTTTGATAAAAATATTAACTATTCAATTGTAAATGTCAGCGGTCATGAGTTTCTTGCGCGGATTTTTTATATCACTTATTGCTTCAAGTTTATCTAGTTATACCTCATTAGTAATGATAAGGAAGTACATTCCGATATTTCTGTTAAGAAGATTGATATGAAATAATATTGATCAATACGAAAAGCTTTGTGTAGAAGCTTAAATTCGGCCATGATCCCTAAATAATGAGATCTGTCTCTGAAAAGCTTTGTTCCTTATAAAAATATGTTGACCTTGTACTTTTCTGGGATACAAACCCAATAAATAGACACGTGTATCTGTAAAATAAAAGAAAGCGATTGTGAACAGTTTGGGGTACCACAGGGTTGTATTTTTGGGCTACATCCTATTTCACGATCATGCTTAATGTAGGAGCTATTAAAAAAAAACTTGTTAAGAATGTACTTTTAAAATAATTAGAGGACAATAACCATGTTATTGTTTTAAACGTAATTAATTCAAAAGTACCTAATTAGTTAATATAAACTGTTTTCTTTAGCTCATGTCTGCATACCCAGTCTGAGGGCTTGAGACGCTGCATGCTGAAATAGGCTATAAACCTAGTTCGGCAGCACATGCTAATACATAAACAAAATTGTAACTGTTTTACTTTTAAGCATTAGTATAAGTAGCTAATAGATAAATTAATATAACAAGTTTATTCTTTCGGGTCTGATAAATATTATTATATTATGTAAAAATACCCACCAAAATAAACAATTACTAAATGCAAACAGAGGTATTTCTCGATTCTGTTACGATAATCCCATACGATTATTGTAGACATCAAATCCTATGTATGTCTTAGAGCTCATAAATAAGTTAGAAAAGGACCTTACTCTTTCGAAGTTATGACACTTTACAATCAATATTGCAATGCAGGTATTAGCCTTAATCCTATCGAGTAAATTCCTCAGAACTCATCGGTAACTAACTCGGTGGTTGAACCTGTTTTTAACGCAACACTATTTAAATATCAGTCGGTTTCGACTATACAAATGTCAACTGAACTGTTAATAGAGTTAACAGGAGTATAGGTTATGTGCTTGGGTATTCGTACAGCTGCAATCCTATTGCGTAGCTATGTTGGTGCTAATTGCGAATCTGCGATTAATACTGGGTTATGCAAGAGACTTCAAGTGAAAATTGTTTATAATTTATTCAAAATTTGTTGCAAAATTTTTGGACTGACCGACTCCTTGACAATTCAAAACTGCCTGTAAATCCTGTAATTGGTT
The DNA here is from genome assembly GCA_963082905.1 of Oligia fasciuncula. NCBI lineage: Eukaryota > Metazoa > Arthropoda > Insecta > Lepidoptera > Noctuidae > Oligia > Oligia fasciuncula. The sequence goes on from OY720407.1 coordinate 10,289,643, forward strand.
TAATTTAAATAAATGCTCTGACTTTGAGACAATCATCAAAAGTCCTTTTTTCAGTCTTTATTAAATATCGCTCCGGGTTCTTCGGTCAATAAAAAGTTCTATATCATAATCAGTTTTTTTTTTTACTAAATTTGAATTAATCAACCGTTACGACTTAATTGAGTAATCTTCATCCGAACAGATCAGTCCACACTTTCGCATAAATTATCATATTAGAGGGACATGAGATTTTACGAGTATATATCGTCCTTCACCCAACTACTTTTCATTTCGATCTGCTTAAAATGAGTATATACCTCTTCTACCACACTGCTGACTTTATTCTTAGATTACCTACCAGACCTGACCATTGTTAGTTCTTCATATATAATACACTCACACCTTTTTCACATAGTGGTACGCAAAAACTACACACCGCTACCTGCTTCGATCTCTACATACTCCTTCTGATTCGTTTTCGTTATATCATCATTTCAGCAGTCATGTCTATAAGGGCCCAACAACTAAAATAAGGACATTTCCACACCAAATTGTAAAGTCGATTACTGGGTGAATCACTGAGCCTTCCCATGACACCATAAAACGATAATGACTCATCAATGACATAGAATGCCGTGAAAACGTGAACCAACACGTTACCGAATAACTGTTGTTTAAAGACTAGCTTCAGTGGGCCGTAATCCAGGCAGGTTGAAACATGATTGAGTAGGCACAGGAATTTCATAGATAGCTAGATTGATGCTGTCGCAAATCATGTATCGATCTTGTATTTTTATTTACTGTTATGTTATATAAACCAATATTAGTAGTCACTAGTCTAGGGGGAGTGACTGTTAATTTTTGGATTTGTATTGCCTCTATGCAATGGAGGAGCAGTGGTATCGGCCCCGACTTACGAGTTGTAGGTCGTGGATCCCAGCCAGCCAGGCGTTTTACTTTGTGTGAATAATTTCATCATCACTGCTCTAAAAAGGGTGAAGGAAAACATCTTGAGGAAACCGGCATATCCTAGAACCAAAAATTCAAAGACATGTGACATCTACCAACCCACGTGGGCCCGCGTGGTAGATTACAGCCCACTCGCTCTTGAAGAGAGGAGGCCTGTGTCCCAGCATTGGGAACTTTATTTATACATATAAGCCGATTATTATTGCCTCTATTGTTGAGGCGTCCTAACCGAAAGTGTCAATCGCGCCGGTCTGCGACCCTCACACTCGTTCATATGAATATAACATACACGCGCGATCAATCCAGTCGCGTATGTACGTCATTATTCAGGTAAATGATCGAGTAATCGCGTATTCGCGCGACAGTCGCTTTCGGTTAGGACGCTTGGTATGGCATTTAATTATGAGGTATTTCGTCACTGGCTAAATTATGATGATCTAAATCCTAATGTTCACCATTTCGGAATCATAAAAATGACATGTTTATAATTTCATGCCAATATTACCAATACTTACTTCAATATTCAAAGTAAACATTTCTTTATAAGATGTTACTGGTAAAATAGTGTCTGCAAATTACTAGCAGAAAAGGGCAATACATAAACTACGTGAAGATAACCCCGACAGAAGCGAAACCTATTGCTTAGACTTAAGTAACATATTAGGTAATTTCACTAGATTAGCTTTAGAATTACCTACCTAATTGTATTTGCATAGAGTTCCTTGGTGACTAGCGTTTTTAGTATAAGCCACTCCTTCTTTCCCTGTGGATGTAGTCAAAGCAGCCTTATCATCATCTTCTTCTTTTTAAATAATCTTTTGAGTGCCAAGCTCAAATGAGTTTGGGCAGGTTACATCAGCCACATGCACGATGACCGCTGGGCAAAAGTCTCCAAACAATATCAGGTACATATTTATAGAATTATAATCTATATTATAATTCTCTCAATATGTACCTGTTATTGTCGCGAATCATATTTTTATCAAGATACAACCTGACACTGACCTGCAAATTGCCACAAACGTAAGAAAATTTGAATTTCGCGGTCTACCACCATTCACCTTAACCTCCCAAACAAATACGGACAGCACACCAACTGCATCAAACATCAAAGTACTCAACTAAAAGCATTCAAACATACAGATACAATTTTACAATAGTAGAGATTGGAATTTTATCATCTAAATCTGGCATTTTATTGCCGCGGCCATTATGTCTGTTAATATTGAAGCTATAATCCTAAATACTCGCTATAAGGCATATTAATTCACGTTTTCAACGTATAAATTGTATGTGACGTCTACATTTGGCACACGAGCACCTGTGCCGTCGGCTTAGCATGCGATTATGAGGTAGGGTTGGCACTTGGCACATAGCCCTGTTCAACTTTTAAGTGTGAAAAAAAGTTTATGTGTGTCGGATTACGTTTAAAGTAGGGTTGTACACACGACGACATAACAAGTTATACATTTTCTCATTTTATAATTTTTTTTTTTAATTATGAAGTCATTTTAAAAAAAAATTTTTTTCTGTAACATATTTGTATTTTTTTATAATTCACCTTGGTTCTTGCTTTAATTAAGAAATATTATGACAAAAAATAATATAAAATAGTACCCAATCATTTGACATTTTGATTTTGGATACATTGCCATTGTGTAGGTACGTAACCTTTTATAAAATAAATTGTTTATTATACAACAAGTAAAATTTTGAGGCAGACAATTTTTTTTAAATATTTGTAGAAACTGGTTGAGCACGCAACATTTATTATTATTAAAATCAATTATAAACATAAAGGTTAAAAAGATAAGAAGTTGCGCGTAAATCTAATAATTATGCCATTTATCGATAAGATAAGAAAAAACAATTATAACATGATAAAATTCACTAAAATCCGGCTTTAAGAATAACTAAAAACTTTGAATAGTTAAGCGTTAATCAAAAGAGGTTACACAATGATTACGTCAACAAAAACATTTTATCTCGAAAAAAGTCGCCAATCATTGCCGATCTTAAGATAAATGATTTCTTAAACACATACTTATACCTACATACAAGATACTTACCTGCCCACTATTACATGGGACTTAGTTAAATACAGGATGAAATTTAATAGGTGTGCCAAATTATGCACATACGTGCCTGGGAGTGCTACGAAGATTCGAATGACGTTATTGCAACGCACGCTATTTCGAAAAAAATTAAGAGTGGTACGCCAGTTCGAAAACACATTAAGTCGAAAACCGCTATATCGAATGACGTTGTCGCTAACACGCTGATTCGAAAAACTGTTTGAATGGTACGCTTGTAAGAAAGTCTTGGCATTGAAATCCACTGTTGCGAACAGCATAATATTCCAATCTGAATTTGTCTGAGGATCGAACTCGCGACCCCGATAAAGCCTTAGCTTTGTATTGGGTTTGGGAAACAAGAGCAATAAGAAGTACCTATTATTTTAAGTTAACTTTTTAATTTCCAGTAAGTATAGTACCTAATCAACACAGAAGTCAACAAATCAAAATTATAGGTGGTATGTATACTCATTACCAAAAGTTAACTTAAAATAATAGGTAGGTACTTCTTATTGCTCTTGCTCGGCATTGACAATTCACAATGAGTAGAGACTGCACCTCCTGTTTCGTTTTGGCGCAAGTTTTAAATTTCATCCTGTATAATTGTCGAAATATATTATAAGCCTACCATACACACGAGCGCACAAGCACACCCTTCGAATACTGCCGAGATATGACGAAAAACAGAATATTTCAAAAACGAACAAACCTTTCACAAATTTTACCCGTGGCAACCCTACATGTTTTCCACAATATATCTTGGGCACACTTTCCAATGAAGATGGGTTACTACTTTCTGTGAGGCGTACCATACATTCCATACCTGTAACTACCCTATTCGGCACGGGCTGGTGTATGATATACGAAGACGCTAATGTTGTTCTTGAAATTATTTTCCTTTGTGCGATGTTGTTGGCAAAGAAATTGTAATATTTTGCAAATCGGTTCAATTGAAGGTAAGTAATTTCCTCCATCTTTATTTACCTATAACAACGAAAGGATTGCCCAAACCCCAAGTATAAGTAACGATTGTCAAGGTTGAAGGAAATGTTTAGCTTCATGTGTCGCCGTGTGTACCAGAGCAATACTCCTTCGCCACAGCTGAAAAAGGATTCTTGTGTAAGTTATTTTGGAGCCGTCACCGCCGCAGCTTTACAAGGGTAAGTCATTGCAAAGCTCTTTCCTTGGGCGTTGCAGAGTGACGGTACAGCTAAATACCTAGTGGGTATCTACCGCATAATATTGTTTTACATGCACCGTGCCTAAAGATCAAATATTAAAACACAAGTTTGCATGTCTGATTGCCCAAAAACAACCTTGCTGTCTCACAAGTCAATTACCCATCTTCAAACCAACCTTGGCGCAAGCGCAACATACCGTATCCACTCCTGCGCAACTCAGCATGTAAGTGAATAGCTATCCCCGTACCCGAGGCCACTGGGTCGCGGCTAGAGGTCGAACAGACAGACAGACACACTGCTTAATGCCACCAGGATGTGCTTAATAAGATTCTACAGTACATTTTTCAATAATATAAAGTCCTATTTGGTAAACAAAGACTGTGCGTAAATTGTAAATTTATTAATTACTTTAGTAAGGTAAGGTCTGGTCTTTGTAAGAGACACACACGGTATGGATGTAACGAAAAACTGCTTCAAATGAACGTTTAATACACATTCAATTTACCAAAATCGAAATGTCAGTACGCCTTGTTTGTTTGTCAAATCGGACAAGTAAACAGAAATACACTTTACAATTTTTTTTATCCCGCCATGTAGTTGCTGGTATTTACAGTGATTGATGGCTGCAGGGATGTATTTACGTTTAGGTATACATATTTGAGTTTATTTTCGATTTTCGGAGGATGTACGCAATTTTAAATGAAGACTAGCAAATATTGCTAAACGTGACGTATTGATGTATATTATTTATTTGGTAAATTACGACGTTGCGTGAAATGCGCCTTGGAACGAAAACTGAAAAATGATCAATGAACACCAATACGTTTTATTTAATAAAAATTAGATCATGGAACACGCATTTCATAACACCTGTGTTCCCAAATAAACAAAACATTTGAAATAGCTAGTTCTCGATTTGCATAACCGGTGAAAAGCGTGATAATAAAATATGTCATTTCCTTTAGGGTAGGTATGAGAAAGGTAAGACATTTGCACCGCAGTCACAAAATCACAGTCCAGAGAGGTAATTGCGTAACACAATAACAGTAGCAATGGCTGACAGCTCAACAACGTTCATTGCGTTATTTACGTTGTTGAGCAGACAATTTTTTCGAACTTATTAAGCATTGGATTAGCAATATCCTTCAAAATTATTCAGATGTCATTGATCCTGTGTATACGTAATTAGGGTGCAGTTCTTCTTACATTGTTTTCCTTTACCGACAATATAGTAGTTTCCTAAACGAAATAAATTAATGTCTGAAAGATTATGTATAAACAAGCTTGTAGCGGTATCTACAACGCCACATGCGAACAACGCGTCATATTGACATCACGCAAAATCCTGCATCGCGCAAGCAGAGTTTACCGCGCAACTAGCATAGATACGAGTACAACGGCCCGACATGAATCATCGGGCAGTTGCCCGCCAGACACAACACCCGTCTGGTCGGAGGATCCTCCCTTGTCTAATGAGGGAACTTTACACCCTGTTCCTCATATCTCTATAAGCTTTACCTATGTATCTATAAACAAACTTTTTTGGGTTATGATTCAATAGTGACTAGTCCTAACAGTATTTGCTAAATTATCTCTGTGTGAACTTCAAACCGCATAGTTTTTGTTCATAAGCTGTGGCTAGTTAGAAGATTGTAAGTGATGGAAAAAATGTGCATCGTCATTTTAATATTAGCATAAATGTAGGTCTATGAAAGTTAGGAACAAAATGTACGCTAGATAAAGAAGTAAAATAAAAGCTTGCCTGCCTATTCTTGTACCAGTATTTATTTTTTATTCTAAAATGGGCTAAGCTCTTGCCTCCATCTCGCCTGGTGGAAGGCGATGGATGAGGTCTATGATGGAACGAGCAAGCCCAGAAGATGCATATTCACTCTTGCTTTGAAGTTATTATGGACTTTTAACAGATTTGTTAATCTAATATTATAAATTCGAAAGTAACTCTGTCTGTCTCTATGTTACCTTTTCACGCCTAAACCACTGAACGGATTACTTAAAAACGGATAATTAGATAATTTAACTAATTGTTACTTTGCGAATATCTGTTTCTTAAAAAAAAAGCGATTTATCCCAAAATGCTTCTAAAATATAAAATAATTTCCTAATTATTATAAAGACAGATACGTCGACAAAGGTTAACAGCTAAAAATACAATAATATTTGTGGGAACAAATGACGATCGCAAAATTAGAATAAAATGTATTAATAAATCTATAATAAGAAGCTTCATCTATGATAAATCTAGATCCAAAAGGTTTTAAATTTTATAGATATATTTGTTATAATAAATTAAATACATTAATAGGATTTGGCCAACCATTTCGCTTTTGATGTTGAAATTCAAAATCAATATTTTATAGCAGCCTGTTAAGATTATTGCCATAAAATATTCTAATAAATACTTGATGATTGGCGTATCACGCTTGACCATTAAACCTTATTGAGGTCCAATCAAGCACGTTATGCCGATATCGGGACAAACATACACATAAGTACCTGCTAGATTTTACGTCCTACCAAGTTGAGAAAAGCGTTGTGGGAGTTTTCGATTAGGAAAAAGAAAATATTTAAGGGGATTTATATGGAGGCTGGCAAACCTACTTCGACTATTCAAATCTCTTCTTCTTCTTCCTGTCGCTGGCACGACTGTATTTTATTTAAATCTTGTTTTCCCAAAACTTTGCCACTTCCTTCCACGGCGTTGTCACAATGTCGGTGGCAGCGTAGAGGTCACTTTGACTGCATGTTTTGTGACAGGAGGTGGAGCATGGTTTGTGACATATATAGCTCCGCTATCACACCCTTCTGCCGTTCCGTCAAGGTAGCCCCACTTTACCAGGTCGGACTTACATCTTTCCACTTGTGCCAAATTAATGTTGGCAATTAATGTTATTTCAAGTGAAACAAATATCAACTTTATTTCAATGGTAATGAAGTTGATTTCAGAGTGACTAGCACTATTGAAAAAGTTATAAAAATGTTTGAAGTTGTAGCCTAAACTGAACTGTATTGTGTAGGAATTAAAGTTATTTTTCTATTAATTCATATTTGCTTACATTTTAGGCAATTAAATCGCGAACGCAGCTTAGGTCTCCTGCGTGGCCGCCATTTTCAAAATGGCGCGAAAGTAGGTATGCCACGGATCTTCAAAGCCCTTTTCTTACGTTTTTTGCAATTTGCAGGTCAGTGTCAGGTTGTATGTTAAACAAAATATGATTCGCGACCATACCTTATATTATGTAGGTATTTACAGAATTAAAATCATCAACAAAATCGTCTATGTTCATACAATCCTATTGAATGACTATTTCATGAAAAATCAATCAATAGGATTATATAACATAGAGGGATGTATGGTTGGTGAATTTGTGATGACTAAATCGACCTCAGCAGTAAAAATTTAAAAACTAGCTGTACAATAAATAAACAGAACAATAACAAATTAAAACACACTTTCAAGCGGCAGATTCAAAGCCAAAGCTGTGCATCTGATCTGCGCAGGCGCAACCCACATCAAATTAATGGCACCTCGCTAAAATTAACATCATTAATTGGTTACGGATCGAGTCGAGAATAATCGTTATCAATAAAAATCGAAGACCACACGCTTTGCCACTTATTAAATTAACTTTTATGTTGTTTTTTTGTGTATTTACGGTAATAAAAAGGAATCTTTACTTAATTTTAACATCAAACATAATAGTGCACCTTTAGTACTTACTCCCTGTACTGCAATAGGGGGCGAGCCTATTGCCATCAACTGGGCAGTAATCCAGACTCCGGGCTGCCAAATAACTTTAAATCCTACACAATAAAGTTCAGTGTAGCGTAAACTGAACTTTATTGTGTAGGATTTAAAGTTATTGTTCCATAAACTCATATTTGTTTACTTTTTTGGCAAATAAATCGCGAATGCAGATTAGGTATATCTAGCACTTACTTCTCTTTTTGTTGGCTGGTAGCAGCTGGATGAGAGTGGCCGAAAATCGAGTTGAATGACGTGCAACAGAAGAGGCCTATGTCCAGCAGTGGACTGCTGGAGGCTGATGATGATCATGATTGTGTTTAGGTACCTATGTACCGTGTGGTGGGACAGGTGATCTGCTCTACAGGTATTCCTAGTGCAGACACCAGTCTCACAAACTAGTGTCAGTTGTCACAATCATAGTTTTTAAGCTTGTCTTAATTAATATGATGCCCTTGTTTGTGAAGAGGAAATCAATTATTTGAATTAGGTAATTCGGGATTGTCCGACAAGTTCCGGTCTCAAACAGCCGGTGCTAACACGTGAGAAAAATGGTAGACATTTATAAACCAAAAGATTATACATTAAGAATGTGACTTACCTACAATGTGGGTTTATTATGTTATAGAAAGAAAACAGAAATACTATGCCTGGGAAATTATAACTTGCATTCATATTATCACCTCTGTCCTAATATATAATATTATGATGATAATAGCGAAAATATTGAAGTATGGTGACTGATTATTATAGTAGGTAATTATACTAAGTGATTTGATGACGGAAGGCAAGGCCGCTGCGGCGGATAGCATATCAAAATGTCAAATGCAAATGTGTCATTGTTTTATTTTGTTAAACCATAAACAATGTCATAACCGCTGGCATAGTCGACATTGGTTGAGTTGACAAAGAAAAAAAAAAATCATAATTTTATAAATGTTTTTAAAGAAAAAGTGTCGAGCTTTGTGATGCACAGAAAAGTTTAAAGCTAATAATAATAGTTCTATTGTGAACGTTTTATCAATAAAATCGAATAAACCGATTTGGTGTCAACCTCTTACTAACAAACAATTTATTATTATCGTCTCTATTAGCATGATTACGCATTCTGTTTTTTATGAGGATGTACAATGACAAGTTTTATACAGCCTAACTTTCATTTTTTATTATGCCATTTATTTAAAATAACTTTAAAGCGTGGGCGATAAAATATTAAGGATATCTAGCAATGTACCTATTCTCGTCAATACTACAGATGTAACACTTAGATAATTTCTAGATTCAACTCACAATGCTCAAATACTTTAGTACTTACTGTTACATTCAATTTAACCATTCAGCCACAAAACCAAGGACATATGAAAATGCATTCCAAAATTCCAATCACTGCTGCACTCACATAAATACTCGATTACATACACTTGTAATCTTTTACATAGGTAAATATACCATCTGTCAACAGTAAAGTACGATTTTAGCACTTATTCTTATAATCACAAGGTCTGAATTGATTTAAAAGGTGATTGTTTTACATAGCGCAATATGTCGACCGCCGATTTGGATCCTGTAGCTAATATATTAGCGGTCACAAAATCACCTGTTGCCACTACACACCTGTTCAATACAATCACATCTGACTCTACTTGGCAAGCGAAAATAAACCTTAAAAATATTAAAGTAAGTTCTAAGATAAATTCAGAACATGAAATGTTTTTTCCCCACCGATATCTGGCCGAAATTACGAAAAAAGTCTCCTTAAAAAACATCTTTAGACAGTTTTGAGATTGATAAAAAATTTGTTTCTGATCGCATTCAAAAAATTTCGAGAATATCAGCGGCGCGGCGCATTGACATTGGCAGATTGCGAGTGCTTTTGCCATTAAAAAGTTATCGAAGTTTTTGGCGGGACATATTTTTAGCGGCAAGATGGGAGGCAGCCTTGTTGGTATTGGTAAAAATACGCAATGTGTTTTTTCACGTCATTCATTTCAAGTTTTTATGAATTTAATGCTGTTTCAAAGATAAGTTTATCTCGCAATTCGCACCTTGTTATCAAATTATTTTAAAACTCTTGTAGAGAAAGCTAATAACTTCAGATAACTTACGAAGGAAAAATTTAATTAAGTATTAATTTATTAAACCATCACTAATATAATGAAAAATATATTTTTCCGACATGTTAATTTCCAAACAGGATACAGTATATATACACAGCACTCTATGACACATAAAACAACGAGCTAATAATAAATTATCTCTGTCTATAGTATCGACGGTAATTATACAAGCACTTTTCCCGTATCCGTCCGGGTCTCATCCTTATTTCTGAGCACACCCATATAGACACAGCTTTCACTTTAGCCATACAGCATTTGAATCTCTCTACAATTTCTATTTTAGAATGTACCTAGTACTTACGTATCTACATACATCAAACCAGTTAGAACATAGCTTAGTATAGAAAATAAAATGTCAAAGGTATTAAAGCTAAGTGAACATCAGACTTTATAAGTAAAACTTGAATTCAATTTACAAATCACGTTCTCAATCATGGAAGATAATCCTAACTAATATTATAAATGCGAAACTAAGTTTGTTTGTTACCTTTTCACGCCTAAACCACTGAACCGATCATCCTGAAATTTTGCATATACGTTGTCAGAAACGGACATAGTACCTTTCATCCCGAAAAAAAGTGCTGTTCCCGAGGAAAACAACAATAACGTTATTATAATAATAGATGGCGCCACGTGTCTTTCGAATCAAAAACAGGACAACGATTGCCGGGTCAGCCAGTATTTATATAATTGAAAAGACTTTAAATACTAATAATAATATTATGTACATGTATGAGCAATGCTGATTCTTTGGCCCAAAAATAGGTCAGCCCTCTGGTCGCGTGAAGATTCGATCAACCGCTTAGTACATTGTCATTCTATTTCATGTTTTGTTTAAAAGGTGGCATGAGCATACAGGGTGCAGGTACAGACGTCAGCACATCAAGCTACTACAATCTGTCAAATTTCTTTAATAGATTTTCGACTTTATCGCTAAAGCATAAGGTTCAAGGTTGATTGGGAAAATTTGACAGTTTCGGGTAGCTTGATGTGCTGGCGTCTGTACATCGACGCGTAAACTGATACCATGAATTCAGCACATGATTCTAAATTAGAAAAAAATTCAGGAGTGCCGACAGAAGTGAAAACTTGAAAAAGCATAGTAATTTTATAAATATGTTTGAAGGTCATTCTTCCCAAAGAAAATGTACCGCGCGTTGATGTCTTTATAATGGTCAAAACTTAAAACAGAGGTGTCGGTTTCAGCGGGATTGTCCGAAAGGGTTTCCGCTGGCCCGGAACATAAAGGGCTAAGGAAGGAACATGGGTGGGTTTTAGTCAGTAAGAGTCTGACACTCCCTTCCGCTCCACCCAGAGCGGGAGGGGTCATTTGATGATTTCCCATACGAAAAAAATAAAGAAAAAAAAGTTGTCGGTTACGGTAACAGTGTCGCGAGTTCAATGGTTTTTTCCCATCTCAAAAAATTGCCAATGCGCCTAAAGAAGTTTTCACTTCAAAAAATCAACTGTTTCATAGAAACCACCGTTTTGACCTATACGCTGTCAAAACATGGATATACGCCAAATATTTTTTTTTAACCGACGTTTTATTACAACACAAGGGGGTTCCGAATCATATACTGAATCATGTTCCTGCTACACTCATCATCTGCCTAGCCTTTTCCCAACTTCTAGTCTAACCGGATGCAGCTGAATACCTTTATTTTACATGGAGCGACTGCCTATCTGAAATTCACAACCCAGTTACTGGGTACCTAATGCGATACCCCTTGATAAGATTGGTTGTCAGGCTTTTGGGCTTCTTCCCGTAACGACTGTCGAAGATCCACGAATGACAGTCGGGACCAACGGCTTAACGTGCTTTCCGAGACACGGAGGGGTCTCGGTATGTAAAGATGGTCACCCATCCACAGACAAACCGCGCGGCTGTTATTATCTAGCCACGGGCCCCATCCTGTATATTATACAGATACACTCCTTTGTTTCATGCAAGCAAGACTTTATGGCTGGGCTAGTAAAAGGTTGTAATAAAACGAGGACTTTAATAGCTCTATAACTGATTTCGTAACTTGTCTTATTGTTAATTAATTCTTGTAACTGTTTTGTGCCTTTGAGAGTACTTTATAGGCACCGCCGACTGACTCCAGTCGTGTCTAAGGACCTTTTAATTGAATGATCGCTTATTCCATCTTCGTTAATGGTCGCATAATATCAGCACTTCAACGACTTCCATCTCCTTTCTCAAAACTATTGTCTTTAATAGTTTATTTACTACACACAACACAATCAGCTTATAATGTTCCACCTGCTGGGACACAGGCCTCATATCGGTGAGAGAGAGTGGGCCGTAGTAGATGTCACAGTCTTCGAATTTTTGGTTCTAGGACATGCCGGTTTCTCACATGTCTTCGAATTTTTTGTTCTATATAGGACATGCCGGTTTCTCACATGTCTTCGAATGTTTGGTTCTAGGACATACCGGTTTCTCACATGTTTTCGAATTTTGGGTTCTAGGATATGCCGGTTTCTCACATGTTTTAGAATTTATGGTTCTAGGACATGCTGGTTTCTCACATGTCTTCGAATTTTTGGTTCTAGGGCATGCCGGTTTTTCACATGTCTTCGAATTTTTGGTTCTAGGAGATGCCGGTTTCTCACATGTCTTCGAATTTTTGGTTCTAGGACATGCCGGTTTCTCACGATGTCTTCCTTCAACATTGTGAGAGCAGTGTTGAAGAAATAATTAACACAAAGTAATTAGCCTCGCTGGGTTGGTGGTCTTTCCATAAGGATTTTCTCAGTAGCAGCCCAGTGCTAGGGTTTTGGGCAATATTGATGGCAATAATAGCTCGCCCTCTATTAAATTGGATTTCAAAATAACTGGTAAAATATGGATGTACTATGTACTGTAGTACACCTCTGCCTAACTCTTTCTGGGATTACAGGCATGATGTTATGTTATATATTACATATCGTCATAGTCGTAGAACAAAGACGGTTTTGATAATTTTCAATTTTTATTTTTTTGCGTCAAATGAGTTTATAAGTCGTGCTTTATGTGCCAATAATTGTCTTTTACAAATATTATTTAAAACAAGCCAGATACTGACTAGTTATACTGACGGATTTGATTTCTAAACGCAGTAAAATGACGTAATAATCAGTTCGCCAGTGTACTGCGCTGAACTCTGCCCCCCGCGCCCCGCTCACGCGCGGCGCATTGTTCGTACCGCCCATGTTCTAAGGAAGGTCGCGCGTGGTCATCGCTTGGCACTAAATATTACGCTACCTTATTTTAATTTCAATATTATGCTATATTAAATTTCCAAAATAGTATTTATTCCTAAAACTCAAATTAATAATGTCGTCGAAAAGGTCCCTGCAGATATTAGCCTTATTAAAAACAACGAATAAAAATGTGAATGATCAACAAATTGATGATTTTTCAAGAAATGAGACTGAAGAACCGATTTTCCACACGGCAGGTAAGTTAATATTGCCTATTTTAATATTTTATTTCTATTTTTAGGTGTTGTTTTAGTTGGCATTAGTTTTTGATTATATGTTCGTCGTACATCGACGGTTAGTCAAATCCGTCGTTGTTCGTGGTAATCAGAAGCAGTTAGTTTTTTGTCTTTTAGTTATTACGCCAATATTATTTTTTAAACTACTATTAGTTTATACTACATTTTAAATTATAAACAAACTCAATTCATTTTTCGGTGACGAATATTGAAATCCTACAATGTTTTACGTACTTAGAATGAACGTATGGTACAAACCGACATTTTTTTACGGATAAGTGCAGGATGGATGTGCATATCCGTCGTTATTCTTTGGATATATTTTATCATACGTCGTTGTTTTGTTATATTTTACAATTTAAATAACTTTTTTACTATTCAATTTTATTTATGTTTTTGATGCTTTTGAAACATAACTAATTAATATTTGGAAATTTTATTTTACAGTTGAAGAACAGCGCTTTTCGCCACTACCACCGGGTGCGGATGCAATGCTATCGTCAGAAGAAATGCAAGGCGTGTGGGGTGATGTATTTTTAAACAATTATTACCAGGAAGAATTGGTCACAGTTACAGATCTCGAAGATAAATCACCTGCAGCAACTGCCGTACAGGTACACGACGTTATCTCCGAAGATGCATATATGCCTACAGACCCAATGACTCCCGTAAATGTCACCGATTGCCCGCAATCATTACAATCTCAACCTAATCAAGAATCTCCGATGCCATTGACTCCCATTTTCAGTAGTTTGCTAGATCAACCTACACCTTCTACAGCCACTGCGAATAATACTGAAGAGCCTGAGCAGCAATCTGATTTACAAGATACACCAGTCCCGTCCCCAGTTAATAGACATGCAAAATGTGATGATCCTTTTTGCTACCAACACGATCCTGATGAGTATGCCTGTCCATCAGTAGATACTATGGGTACAGATTCTAATTGTCCGTCTCCAAAACCTGCTACCTTGCTAAAGAATAGGGGAAAAAAACGTCCTCGAAACCATGACAATTGGGGGGACATCAAGAGAAAAAAACTGAAAAATCAAGGCAAAACTTATTGCTCAAAGAGAGGGCGTACTGTTGATGCAAAAACAATGGGCCAGCCATGTCAATGTAGATTTAAATGTGCCACAAAACTTGCAGAAAAGGAGCGAATTGAGATTTTTACAAAATTTTGGGAATTAGGCGTAAGAGAGCAGCAATGGCTGTACGTTGCTAATTACACAACAAAACAACAGAAAACTAGGACATTCCGGCGAGAATTAAAACACCAACGTGAATATACCTATAAATATTTCTTGCCAAAGAAAAGCACTGACGATGTCAGTTATAATAAAATCAATGTTTGCAAAACAATGTTTTTAAACACCTTAGGCATCAGTGAGCGTTTGACAAGAACCGCATGGATCAAGTACGACGGTAGCACGACTGTAGAACAAGATATGAGAGGACGTCATGCGAATCACAGAAAACTCATTAATGACGAAATGTTACTGTCTGTGTGCGCTCATGTTAATTCTTTTGTGCCGATTGAGTCGCACTACTGTCGGAAATCGTCAAAAAGACTGTACTTAGATGGTAGTCTGAGTATTGCTCGCATGTTCAACATGTATCAGGAGTGGCCTGACCTGGATAAATATTCAAACAAAGCTACAACTCTTCGACAGTACCGTGATATTGTAAACAGTCAATTTAATCTAACTTTTCACATCCCAAAAAAAGACACTTGTGACCAATGCCATATATTTAAGCAAATTGAAAACCCATCTGAAGAACAGAAAACTGATTACAAAAAACATCAAATGAACAAGAATATTGCCAGACAGCTAAAGAATAATGATAAGACAGAAGCTGTAGAGTCCAATGGAACGATCTTATGCGCGACGTTCGATTTCCAAAAAGTATTAACTTGCCCACACGGTCAAATGAGCATACTCTATTATAAACGCAAGCTATCTTGTTATAATTTTACCATTTATAACATGGCTACTAAAGAGGGCTTTTGTTACGTGTGGGATGAAAACGTGGCAAAACGTGGTGCTAATGAGGTTGCTAGTTGCCTTTACGATTTTATCAAAGATTTTGCAGGAAAGGGTGTTAAAGATTTTAGATTTTGGTCAGACAATTGTGGTGGCCAAAATAAAAACCGTATTATATTTTCATTATACACACATGCAGCAAGGGTGTTTGGTGTCACTATAACTCACCGATTTTTGGAGAAAGGCCATACCCAAAACGAGGGAGACTCTGTGCACTCAGTTATAGAAAGGGCTGGCGAACACAAACTTATTTATACACCCGAAGAGTGGAAGATTTTGATTAGATGGGCAAAATCAGAAAAACCATACGAAGTGCGAGATGTGACTCAGGATATGGTTTATGATTTTAAAGAACTACTAAAGAATAGAAATTGGACAAAAAATACCGTAAACGAAAAAATCGCATGGGCAAAAATTAAAGAGGTATATATTCAGGTAACTCACCCCAATAAAATACAATATAAGTATAGTTTGGATGATGAATCTATGATTTTGATAACACGTAAGGAGACAAGAAACAATACATTTAATCTTAAAAAAGCATATTTTGAACCGATCGCTATTTCTAAAGACAAATTTAGAGATTTGATGAATCTGTGCGAGACAGGGATTATACCCGCCAAGTACCACGATTATTTTAAAACTCTAACACATGGCCGCACTACCATACTTGAAACTGATGATGATTCTGATTAAATCGTCATAATAAAAAGAATTTTGATTATTAAACTTTAATATTTTAAGAGTAACGTTTGAGACTGATTGTTATTGTTAGTAAGAAGCAATAATTTTCGTTGTTATCTTTTTTTCATTTTGTTTGTTTTTCTTTTGATACGTCCAGAACCTGTGATTTAGAATTTTTGATCTCTTACTTTTAGTGCCATAGAAATTATTTAAGTGATTTTTAGTCTATTTGGTAATAGTTAGTTAATAATTAATACCAACCAAATGTTTGAGACTGATAATGATTGTAATAATTAAAATTTGTTATGTTATACTAATTCTACTATTAAAGAATATTTTTTGTACTAACTTTTTAAAGCCAATAAAACAATTTAATGTGTCTATTAAAATACATGCATGCTAATTAATAGATATTTTTCATTTACTAATCCATCAATTTGAAATCCGACAATATTTTTTGTGAAGATTTCCTAAAACATCGACGGAAACTACTTTGCGTCATGTTAACCACGAGAAAAATCCGCACAACAACGACGTAAGATAACATACGACACATAAGTTTTCATAGAACAATGACGCATTTGATATTTTATAAAATCGAGCCGTTTTAGGAATTGATCTTATTGGTCATATTATAAAAGTTCAGAAATAAAACAACATATCCAAATTTCAAGCTAATCGGATCCGCGGTTTCCAAGATATGCCCTAAAATTCCATTGGAAAACTTTGATGTGGCGTACTGTAAAGTTACTGGTTTGTAGAACCGTCTTTGTTCTACGACTATGACGATATGTTAAAACATAAAATAGTAGATACACAAATTAAACGTCCACTATAACCTCTGTTCCACTCAAATATTGATGAAAAAAAACCGGGCAAGAACGAGTCGGACTCGCGCACCGAGGCCGCGATGGTTCCATACCATCATATGTTTTTAAATATTCATCGGCGAGGCCTATATTCGTCAGAGAATTTTAACACTGTGCACTGCGGTGTAGAATATTGCAGTTCTATGTCACCGCCATGTCTTGACCGATAGTGGAACTGATGTAACTTGTGTTGATGATTTCTGAAAAAGTGTGCTATTTAGACACTTCGTTTTATTTTTCCTGTAATCTTTACATAAACTTCTATCACATAGAATTATTTCAGATTTTTCTCTTTGTAAACTTCGGAGATAAGGGGGAACGGTATTTCTTTTTTAAATTTTTCATCAAAAGTCGAAAACTATGCGGCTTAAAAAAAGAAAAAAATGTTTGAGAATGTGCAAACTGCGCTCTTTCATGTGACACCTCACATACCCTAGTAGCCCCACTTCGAATTTTTCAGACCCCCTTTCAGTCCCTGTTGCAAAAAATATACATATATTTTTATTTCTTTCTTATTTGCAAAATAGTTTTTGCAGACGACATCAAAAACTATTCCAAATTTCAAGTTGATAGCATTAGTAGTTCTTGAGATATCCAGCTGTGACAGACAGACAGACAGACTGAGTCTCACCATAAGGGTTCCGTTTTACCATTTTGGTACGGAACCCTAATAGCACAGAACCATTTTAAATACGTTGTCGTCTAAAATGGAGACATTCCATCATGGCTATAAAACAAAGTAAACCTATAAATTTAATCCGGTATTAAATATAAATCGGATACAATCTAGTTTTTTGGTTGGCGAAGACAAACAGTTGCAATAACTTAAGTTTTATTAGTACGATAATAGTACCTACGAATAAAGTTGTATGTTGTATAAAACTGACTTTTAACATAACTTTTAAAATGCTATTCTGCTAAAACAAATGTACTAATTTTTAAATGGTAAATAAAAAAAAATTAACTAACATTATCCCAATTCCCATCTTCCTTGCTCGGCCTGTTGTGCTGCAGCTACCTACTTCTTCTATATTTTCGAGCCGTTTGGAGTTGAATCCCTCGGGTTCTGGGTCCGACTACTCATGGTTTGTTCAATGAAATCTCCAAAAGACTGGTTGACTCTTCCCGTGACCCAAGGGCTGGCTTTTACCATGGCCAGAGGCTAAACATTGCCATACAACGTAGCAAAGCCGCCAGTCAGCGTGCAAAGGTTTAATTGAAGTCGTTGTTGGCAGAAGTAAGTGCTCATAAAATCCAGTGATTAACATTTAAATTCTGTGAAAGTCACAACTTGTTGCATGTTGTTGTTGGTCGTGGGGGTCGTGGGTGCGAATCCAAGCAGGCATTTTGAGTAATTTATTTCATTACCACTGAGGAAGCCGGCGGCATGTTCTAGAGACGAAAATTCGAAGACATGTGACATCCACCAACCCGCACATCCACGGCCCGCGTGGTGGATTATGGCCCCCTCAATCTCACAGAGAGCAGGCTTGACACAAGCTTCCTCGCTGCTAGTAAGCAGTGGGAACATTATAGGGTGACTAGCTGCGCCCCGCGGTTTCACCCGCATAAGTGTCGATACCTTGGGAATATCGGGATAAAAAGTAGCCTATATGTTAATCCAGGGCAGTCAGCTACCTCCATACGAAATTTTATCAAAACTGGTCCAGCCGTTTGAGCGTGAAGAAGTAACAAACATATAAACACACACACACTCACAAACTTTCGCCTTTATAATATTACTATGATTATATGATTATGTCTGTAGAACTATGCCTATGTTTGTAGCTTATACAAAGCCCGATTCTACACAAATCTCAACCATTTATGAATAACAAAAACTCTTTCAAAACATAAATCAGTATTATACGCTAATAAAAGATAATCAATACAGATCAAATCATTGCCCAAATATCTGTCAAACGCAACCATTCCACTATCAATTATTACAATAATTAATTTTATAGTCTCTATCTCACCCACGTGTAAGCACGATTTCGCCTGTGACATTTATCACAATATTTATAAAAATATTCGTCCCATCTTAAACACCTAAGTATTAATCGTTTGCCCAGATATGGCGTTTGCAATAAAAAAAAACTCATAAATTTCCTTTACGCGCCTTTTTACTTGGTTTGGTGAATAATGGCGTAAGTAAGATGTCTTTTGTTTACACTGATATAAGTTTTTATACTATTTATTCTGGCTACTGTGAGTAAGGGTCATTACTGCTAGTTTTTAATGACATTAACTTTCTATTACCGGCATCAAGTTTTAACTTTTATGAGATGTAATGATAATAAAGTCGCATTAAGTAAGTCGCTTTAAAAGAAGATGCAACTTAATGCCTTCAAATATTTTGACGATATCTGTCCATCTCTTTGATGGTTACTTTACCATCCATATAATTTTACATAATCATTATCAATACTATCATTTTCTACCATTTAATTTAATTATCTTCTGGGATTTATATAAAACTATGCAATCTGTTTAATATATTAACTAGAAAGTTTATCTCTTATCTCAGTTCAACACATGATTCTAGACATTTTTGGAAAAATAATCTGCTGTTTCAAATTTTAATATTAACACGTATAAAATAAAATGAAAAATAAAATCAGCTAAAATACAAATTAAATAAAATCAATACAAATCAAACTAAATGGGAACAGACTAAATCAAATTAGATGAAATCAAAATAAATCATACCGACCGAAACCGAAGAAAAATTTCAACGCAGCGGGGTAAATAATTTAAAAAAATTAAACCGACTTCAAAAAGAAATAACTTAAAATTATGAAATAACTTTTTTTTTTTTTTTTATTACTAAATGGGCCCGCTCTTGACCCCGATCACGCCTGATGGTAAGCGATAGATGAGGTCTATGATGGAACGAGGGTGCCCAGAAGATGCCTGTTCACTCTTGCTTTGAAGGCAGACGGGTTAAATGTGGGCGGGAACACAGATGCCGGCAGAGAGTTCCACACTTTGGCTGTGCGCATAATAAAAGTGGAGGAGAAGCGCTGAGTACGACTCGTGGGGATATCAACCAAGTGCGGATGGTACGCTGCAGTACGTCTTGTTGTCCGGTGGTAGAAGGGCGATGGTGGGATCAGGTCATGGAGCTCCTGCGCACACTCTCCGAAGTACAATCTGTAGAAGACCGACAGGCAAGCAACATTACGCCGATGAGCTAGGCTGTGGAGCTTAGCTATCAACGTCTCGTCGCCTATAAGCCTTTTAGCTCTGCGTTCCACCGAGTCAAGTGCAGCAAGCTGGTATTTTGCTGAGCCATCCCACAAGTGGCTGCAATACTCCATACAGGAACGGACCTGTGCTTTGTACAAACTTAAAAGCTGTCCTGATGTGAAGTATCGCTTCACCTTATTTAGGATGCCCAGCTTCTTGGCTGCAGTCTGAGCTTTTGACTCGATGGTTGAGCCGAAGTTGAGATCAGATGTCAACTCCATGCCCAAAAGCTGTAGGCGGTCGGTAACCGGTACAGATGCACCTCGGAAAGTAGGACATAACTGGAACTGGCTCCTTTTTGCAGTGAAAAAACATGCCTGTGTTTTCTGAGCATTGAATTTGACCAGATTATCGTCGCCCCACTGGGAAACGAGATTTAGTGTCGAATTCATTCGCTCTACCATGGCCTCTCTAAGAGTAGCTGTTTCCTCTCTGCTGGCTCTTGCACTGGACAGGTATCTTTCTGCGACTGTGCTGTCATCTGCGTACCCAATTGCACCAAGCTGTAATAGGTCGTTGATGTGCAGTAGAAATAAAGTCGCGGAAAGAACAGACCCCTGAGGAACACCGGCATCAATGGCCATATGTTCCGATGAGCAGCCATCTATGACCACTCTGATCGATCGATCACTCAGGAAGTCAGAAATTCAGTTGCAAAAGTCAGCAGAGATGCCGAATGCAGGAAGCTTACCCAACAGACTGGCGTGCCAGACCCTGTCAAAGGCCTTTGAGATATCAAGCGACACAGCAAGGGCTTCGCCGTGTCTCTCAATGGCCTCGCCCCAGCAATGCGTAACATACACAAGAAGATCCCCAGTTGAACGACCACGACGGAAGCCATACTGGTGGTCACTGAAGAGCTCATTGTCTTCGAGGTATGCCAGCAGCTTATTGTTAAGTACCATTTCCATCACTTTGCACAATATGGAGGTTATGGCGATTGGTCTATAGTTGACAGGATCGGCACGGTTACCCTTTTTGGGCACCGGCTGCACATTAGCAAGCTTCCAGGACCGCGGTACCACTCCGGTTTTAAGAGAGAGGCGAAACAAGCGCGTCAAGACAGGAGACAACTCTGGAGCACAGCTCTTCAGGACTCTTGCGGGTATTTCGTCAGGTCCGCTGGCTTTATTCACGTCTAGACTGCCAAGGGCCTTACGGACCTCTTTGAGATGGATTGAGATCTCCGGCATTGCGGAGCCACAGTGAGGTATGTTAGGTGGTATGTTAGAGGCCGTATCAAGGCGTGAATTTTCGGCAAAGATGGAGGCAAATAAATTTGCCTTCTCTTGTGCGGTATGAGCCAGCGTTCCATCAGGCTTCAGCATAGGAGGCAGCGTAGGACGACAGAAGTTCGTCTCGACCGATTTTGACAGGGACCAGAACTCCTTGCTACCCGAAGGGTAAGACGCCAGTTTGGCCCCAATTCGTCCAACATGGTCGAAACGCGCCTTCCGTAAGACCCGTTTGCAATCCTTGGCGGCAGAATTGTAAGCTTTTTTCATTGCGCGAGCACCTTGACTGTTGCACTTGTCACTGCGGGCCGAAGCCCAGGCGTGGTATACCTGCTCTTTGAGCAAATCGGCTTGCGCACAAGACGCGCTGTACCAGGGCCGAGCCTCGCAGCCAACTGACACGTCTGAGAATGGGATAAAATATTCCATTCCCTGACGTATCACGTCAACAATTGCGTCAGCGCAGTCGGAAGAGTTGCGCGAAGAGAAGCAAGTCTGCCGCCATGGGTAAGATGCAAAGAAATGCCGCATCTCATCCCAGTCTGCTGACCCGTACTTCCATACCCGCCTCGTGCCTCTAGGGCTTAAATCAGGCGGAGAACAGGAAGACACGGATTTCACCAGACAATGGTCAGACGATCCGAGCGGAGCCCAGACCGATACAGAGTGCCTGTCTGGATCTGTAGTCAGCAGAAGGTCTAAGAAATTAGGTGTGTGGCTGTCAACATCCGGAACGCGGGTAGCTTGGCCAACTAGCTGGTGGAGATCTAGCGATATCGCAAACTTACGCGCCTCTCTTCCAGCATGGTCAGTTTTCTGATACGGGAACAACCATTCCTTATGATGGGCATTAAAATCCCCCAGAAAGACAAGCCCCGCTGTAGGATATTTCTGTTGAGCCAATTCGGCTGCCTCCGAAAGATGTTCGAAAAGTCTTGTCGTCTCCTGATCACCGCTGTGCGACCTGTAAACACCGACATAGATGGTTTTCAGGGAGCCTGTGTCCACCAGTAGCCACAGTATAACTTTAATTTCGGAAATCGGTGTCTTGTGGGATCTGTATTCTAGTTTAAGTTTTATGCCACCGACTTCCGAAATTAAAGTTATTTCATAATTTTGAGTTATTTCTTTTTGAAGTCGGTTTAATTTTTTTAAATTATTTATATTTCGTAATTTTTAGTTTTTGCACTAGAATTTGACCAAGGTTTTGAGATGTTTTCCCTTTGACACTATACCCGTAGCTCGTATCAATAAGCCAGGCCGTCACACTTACACGTGTTAGTCCATATCTTGAAAATTACTGAATCGATCTTGATGAAACTTGCACTGTTACCTAAGTTCAAGTAAATGTAAGCCAATCAAAAAAATCTTCACGATCCGATTAATAGTTGCGGAGATATGCGTGGACAAACATACATACATACATACGTCTACAAAATTTTGTATATTTGTTTGGAAGCCCTAATAGATTGTCATATGTGAATATAATGCAATTCCAATAATATTACATCCATACGTATCGAATTGATAACCTCCTTTTTTTTGAAGTCGGTAAAAAATAATGTCCAGTAGATACTTACTAAACATGGAAACTCGTTCCTCTTCTATATTAGAAAAGGCTTTAACTTTTAGGTTTTTTTAATTATCTGCTCCAATTGACAATTGACTTCGTTGTATGTGTATATTTTAAGTCTTTTTTTATTTTAATGTACGTTTTGTTTGTGCAGAATAAACCATTTTTCCTTCTTCTCTCTTTCTTTTTCTTCAATACAGTCGGACAGTAATTAATTTAGTTACTAAAAGTCTACGGCTGCATTTTGTTTTATCAGTGGCCAATATCTCACATACCTACTACACTGCATACGCGCAACAGTCGGCTAGAACAAAGATGTGCCTAATTAGTGATATCGTTGCCAAACATTAATCAGCCGACCTCGACTCTTTATTACATTCACTGTATCACCCTACGCAGATTTACGAAGATCATATTATTTTTTGCTCAATTGTATTATTAGGTCAAGAGATGCCTAATTAATAATTATTGTAATAAATTATTTAACTTTCATAATATTATTAGTTGATATTTTGTGACTTTAAATTAGCTTAGTTAATCTAACAGATGGCCGATGGTGTCGAAAGGTTCTGGAGTGGCGACTGCGTACCGGAAGACGTTGCGTCGGAAGGCCTCCGACAAGGTAGACCGCTGGCCTGGTGAAGGCAGCAAGAATCCCCTGAATGCGAGAAGCACAGAACCGGTCCAAGTGGTGGCGCATAAGGGGGTCGTGGTGCAGCAGTAGACGTCTTTCGGCTGAAATGATGATGATGAATCTGACATATTTATTTGTAATTGTATTTTAAATTGGATTCTATTTGTATTTTCGATTGGTATTTTAATTGTGTTTTAATTGTATTTTTAATCATATTTTTGGGTACTACTCAATGTAAGTTAGATGTATGTGTATCTTTGTGGTAGTAACATTGCATTGGCGTTATATCTGTAAAGGTGTTATTTACGAATTTTTTAATATATAAATAAAAAATATTCCCGGCTAAGCAAAGGTGAATACCTATTATACCTACCCACATTTCGCCAGTTATTTTTAAGTCTCATTGGGGGCGAGCCTATTGCCATTAACTGGGCACAAATCCAGGCTGTTACTATGAAAATTCCTTTGGGAAAAACTCAATAACACTATGCCCAACATCCGAAGTACGGAACGCTTGCAACCTCTAAACAAGCGAGTATTAAGAAAAATACCCTTTTCTTGATAATACTTTTTAATCGCACAACTGTACTCTTTCACAATCCAACAACGACTAGCTTTGCACTATATTTTACTATTTAAGACGAATTTTGCCCCACCCAGAAATAACGATAACATTATCATAACCGTTATTTCCAAGTGTTACCATTTAGTTGCCATAGTGGAAAAACATTTTAAAAGTTTGTTACAATATTAATCATTTGTACTTTGACAGTGTTGCCACAGTGGATATTAATTAATAAGCGGAATTAAAATAATGCATGTTTTTAAAACGAAATCAATGAAATCACGACACGAGGTAGCAATTTAGGCAATTTTTGTTCAATATATAATAATAAAATATACCTAATTAATTATTGTAATAAATTATTTAACTTTCATATTATTAGTTATTAATTTGTCACTGTGAAATTCGCACTATTAATCTAACTTAATCGTAGAAGACGGTAATCCATAGAGACGCAGACGGTGAAAGTATTTTCTAAGCTGTGTTTAATGTTATTGCTAATGGTGTTTTCCTGTTATCCGTTGATATTGACGAATACCTATTAATGCCTATTTTATGAATATTAAACATCAGCATTAAAATGTGAAATAGGTGTAATTCACTCAATGCTGACGTGCTATCATCACAGGGCTTACGAGTTCTGTAAGCAGCATACCTACTTCTCTTCTTGTATAATCGTGAAAGTGTTGGGGCGGCTGTTGAAAGTAACCTCAAAATGCGCTAATATAACAACCATAAATTAGGATGTTTTAGCCGTTTGGGGTTGAGACACTAGGGCCTTGGGGTCCGAGTGCTCAACGAGTATTTCGGGACTTCGCCAAGCGGTTGGTCGATTTTTCACGTGACCAGAGGGCAGGCCAAAGGCCAGGTATTTTGGGCAATTTTCCCAGTGACAGCGATACGGACGAATTTTTTTATGCTCAATGAGCTCTTTCCCCTTTTTCTATTCTTGTAGTTAACAAATATTTAGTGTTAACTTGTATAATTATATTGTATTTAAGATTTATCAAAATTAATCTATCATTAGGTACTATACTTACCTACTTGCTACGATTTTATCATCATTTAAATTAGACGTAACTATAACATACCTTGTCGGGGCCCAAGATCTGTATGACTTAACTCACCTATACTTAACAATGATATGCCTCGTAACCAATAATTAACATTTAACACCGTATCTCCTCCACTCATACCCAAAAAACCAGCCTAATATAAACCAAATTAACCGGCTCTAAAGTTAAGAATGCGTAGAATTAAATAAATTAATTAACTTGTGTCAGAGTCGTCAGTCATAAACGCAATAACGATACAATTTTAAACAATCTGACGAAAGTCGAGCCGGCTCAATAAAAATAACAACGGTTATCAATTACATATCGACCGGCTAATAAATACCTTTTTCAGGGACCTTTGTTTTAGAGGAAAAACCCTAGGTTATATGGAATGAGAAATAGAAAACCATAACTTCTCTATTCTATCTAAATAATTAAATTTTCTAAGTCACTAAAAGATTTGAACTCAGTTGACACCCTGACGACCTCTTGGAAGAAAAATAAAACTATGGTTGTTTCACAAAAATTGAAAAAGAGACATTAGCACAATACTTTTTCCTCAATTTAAATTTCAGATGAGCGTTTGTAAGGAACTTTTTCAGATTGGATAATTTACTATAAAAAAAACATAAACAATAATATAATAGTTGTCTATAGATTTCTGAAAAAATTTTTAGTTATCTAAAATCTAGGCAACTTTAGGACCCTGTAGCGATGTCGGGCAAAGCTCACATCTTCAGCAACAACATTTTTATTTCTGCGGAATCTCTCCCTCTTAACCCAACCCAAGCTTACCCCAGACCGGTTCCTCAATGGTAACAATAAAGTGGTCAGTTACACTGGCCGATTATTATATGAACGGCGCACGTTCCAATTAGAGGTTTATTATTAATAGTTAAAATGCGTGTCTTTACGATCTGTCTGTCTGTGAGTCTGTAGCACGCGAACATATCGGCTCATATACGGAATTACGCCGTGACGATGGGATGGTGGACACACGGGGGGATTTTTAGTGTATAGGGATTTACTCTGGTCAGTCTTTGAAGGCTGGTTCGAGGTGGCACTGGAAAAGAGTGCCTGGAAGGACTCTTTTTTTTTCTTTGCCCAGCAGTGGGACAAAATAGGCGAAACAAACAAAAAAAGTCCGAAGCGTAAAGCCGTGACGTAACGAACGCAGCGACGGCTGTCAAGGAAATAATGGCAGCGGAATTTGACTTTACGGTGTCAAAAAGCGCTCTCAAGGAAAACACATCAACTTACTTTCATTTTTATAACGTTTCAGTGACGTCATTCACCGGTAAATTGTAGATGCTATGTGGGGTCATCGCTCTTCTAGGAAACAGTAGATTTAGTCGATTGTGTTGTCACCGTCATGTTGTGCAGACGCCAGACGCCAGCTACTACAATCTGTCAAATTTCTTTAATAGACTTTCAACTTTATCGCTAGAGCATAAAGTTCAAAGTTGATTGGGAAAATTTGACAGTTTCGGGTAGCTTGATGTGCTGGCGTTTGTACTATTGCTGAGAAAATTTTTGAGTGATAAAAAATCCCTGAGCATTTAGTTTCCCCAGAAAAACGAAGATTACTGAGTTACTCTGTAGCTTGGTACTCTTTTTTGAGTACAGTGATAAATTTACTGATAGAGAAAAGAGAAAGAAAATACCTACATTTATGGTTACAACATTCATAAAATAATTAAAGTTATTCTACAGCTTTTTGAAGAAAGCATGCAGTCCCAGAAAATAGCAGAAAATGAGCTGGAAAAGAACATGTCGAGGTCCAATATAAAATTTTCAAACGGAGTACAAAGTTGGTGTTTCTGTTAGGGTGTTTTTAGTAGACTTCGGGTCTTTTGATAAAACATATATTTATAAAAGCGAGGATGGACGCCTATGGAGCAAATAATCAGCCCGTGAGCACCACACCAATCAAAGTCACAGATCTTACGCCATCGAACCGTAGCGATCGCTAACAACCTCCGATTCGTCTCAACGTGTAAAATATATGCCATATAACAACAAGACACGATCAAATCTATTACATTATGTGTTAACATTTAGTTAATAACATAATATCATGCTTGTAATCTCCAAAGAGGTAGGTAGACAGCAGTAGTACAGACTCCAGGACATAAAGCTACTACAATCTGTCAAATTTCTTTAATAGATTTTCAACTTTATCGCCAAAGCATAAGGCTCAAGGTTCATTGGGAAAATTTGACAGTTTCGGGTAGCTTGATGTGCTGGCGTCTGTACATCCGAGTTCACGTTTAGGCATGCTGGTGGTTGCCAAAACTGGCGGAATTTGGGTGTGATATACATAGTACACCCACATTTAGCCAGTTATGTCAATTCCCATCCCATGTAGTAAAGGGCGAGCCTATTACCATAAGGGACACAAATCCATACTACGGGCTGCTAGTCAGAAACTATTAATGGAAAAATTCAATAACACTTCGCTCTACCTGGACATCAAACCCGGAAACACATGCTCCACAGTCCACAGTCTTGTGGTCGCAAGAGTGACAACTCTTGCGACCACAAGACTGAATGGACAGAATCTCTATCTAGATAAACTATTGCTAACCAATATTTTGTAACAATTTTATGATTTCAAAGAGTGTCCGTGGAGTTTCTTGCCCGTTCTTCTCCATAGGTACCTACTACGCTTTGGAATGGGCAACTAGCTTCATCTTTCTAACTGAAAAAAAAACTGACTTCAAAAAAAAATCTTTATAGATTTCAGTCTATAAAGATTGCCGACAAATTCTTCGATACGCCAGCACCCAGATTGGGTAACACACTATCAATCACAACCTGAATCATTTTGAAGGCTATTGCTAATCCATTGCTTCATATGTTCGAAAAATTTGTCTGCTCAACAACGTAAATAACGCAATGAATGATTCTGCACTGTCACAATTAAAGCCATTCTTACTGTTAGTGTGTTACGCAGTTATCCCGCTTTACATCTGACCAAAAACCCAAACCCATGCTCCACTTGCGACCACAACACATGGGTTATGTGCTGTCTAGGTAAACTGCACGTAGTTTATCAGAAAGGACTCAACCCACAAAAAGTTATTTTTGAGCTATCGATGTTTTAAGTTTAGGTGTGTATTGCTGCAATGATGTTGTATCTGGAATTATTTGACATATTGTCACCTATGGGCTAATATACCAATATTTTCATAAGTTGTATTACACAGACTAATGCATTTTTTTTGTTTGTAATTTTTTTTGTTGAGTCCTTTCTGCTAAACTACGTCCAACTATTACCTACCTATATTGAGGTTTTAACCCATAAAATCTTTAATAGATATCAGCCAGTAATGTTTGCCGACAAATTCTTCGATACGCCAGTTCAGATGAGTACCTATTAAACTTTTTCTAAGAACAAAGGAAGTCGTTGGCATTTTACATTGGAATCGTTTGGTTTTTATTAGGTGTTAATTTTATTATTTTTAGATAACGATAGATCGATTTTAGATAAGAAAAGATTTAAAGGTAAAAATCAAAATTCTTATTTGCATACATGTTATTTATCTGTAATGTGTTTGGAATTAAGATCGAGGTAATCGGAAAATTACCCGGTTTTTTAGGATCATATAACGGGGTGAAGGTTTTCGACCTTTGAGCCATTATTGGAGCTTGCAAAATAGATCGACAAGTGCCAGCAAAAAAAAAAACAACCTGACTGAGAGAAGAGAAACAAACAGACCAGAAATTGGTTTTCTGGTGGAACACAGAGAGTGACGTTTACGGTAATATTTATGGGTAATTCTTCAGGGACAAAATTTTCGATGTCTGTGGGTATATTTCTGTAACCAACTAAAAAAACGGCATGTAATATTTTTTTTTGTACAGTTTAGCTTTATCCCTTACTGGGACAAATGATTTTTTTTTAATAATTGCTGTCTAGGTACAAAATAAAAATATTTGAAGGTCGTTCTTCTGATTCATATAGCGCGTCCGTTAGCCATTTTCCGGAACAAAATGGTCGATGTCGCATTTTCCCTTTGATACATCAATATAAATTATAATTATATCGAAAGGAAATGAATTGTCCTCTTACAAAAAAAATGTGTATTAGTTATAACTACGTTAGTCTGTTTATAAATAAGTAAAAAAGAAGTGTCCGGCGTATAATACTGATTAATGTGGCGTAAGCTGCGCTTGACCGTACTTGGTCGGGTAATAATAATGAGAGTCTGGCTTCCAGCGCGGGGGGAAGCCAGTCGTGCAACGGACGACCTAGAAGGTGGACGTGCGGCTGGTTGGCTTAGATCCGGTGTTACGAAGGAAAATACCTGATTCATCTATGTTTGGTTCAGGTGGCATCCTGATTACAATGCCTACTTTATAAAATTTATTTTATTGTTTTAAAACTTCAATCTGTGTTTCGTGTGATGCTTTTGGGTTATAGATTCGTGTAGAAAAATGAAAATAATGAAGTTTGTATGTACGATGAGTTATGCATGATTGTAGGCAAAATCCTGATTCATCTGTGCCTGATTCGTATGGTCAAAACCCCATATGAATAATAAAATAAATTAGTTTTTCCCCTCTCCAGCACGATAGGAGTGCTTTTGTTGCGTAATTCTCCTTGTCCAATTTTTGACCGTGTACAAGTCAGTAGTTTTAATCTTATTTATTATTATTTACTTAGCTATATCCTTTTGAATAATAAAAAAATGACAGGAGTATAATCTTGTTCTAAATATGATACTTTTGATATGGCTTAGTCCTATTTAAGAATTAATAATTATTGTTTAGAATTTACATTCATAACTAACGGTGTATTTATTACTTTTTATTTCTGTTTCTGATTAATATGTAACACATTCTGATTCATCTGGGCACAAAATTAATATCTTAAAAACTACTTTATAAAAACGAGTCCCTCATTCAAATATATGTTATTTGGTATACCTATTTTCATATGAACATGTGTTACAGAGCTGAAAGTGAAATTAAATTTTGGCCATATGGATCAGTCAAAGAATCAAATTTCGAAGAACTACCCTTATGCTAATGGTCTCTTGACTTACCTCAGAAGAAACTATTGTTTTTCTAACTACTCTACTATACTAAAGAAGAAGAAGAGAGGATTCTTTTCTGACTGATTTCAAGACTGTTGAATCATTTTCTGGGACATAGCAGGACCTCATATCTTTATACTTTTTTGATGGTTACTACTGTAGACTCTGACTGACAGCGGGGTAATTGCGTAACATACTAAAGTCAAATCATTTATTTCAAATAAAGGCACTTTTGAACGTCAAAAATTACAACTAAATAGAATTGCTCTAGTCGCCCATTCCAAAAGGTAGTTTTCGTATGGAGAAGAATGGGCAAGAAACTCCACCGTTTTCCAAGGTCTTGTTTACATAATATAATTAGGTATATGTGAAGACGCTGCACCTAGAATAAAATAAGTCTACCACAAAAGGTAAAAATAATTAAAAAAGTAAAGCACTAACAGTAGCGACTACATGATATTTCCAAACTTTGGAAATATCACACAAAATATAATTTTATTCTCGATAAAAAACATCACGAAGTTACTTATTTAGATTTACGCTTAGCGAAAAGTTTCTGCTGGCGGGAAGGGATTGTGTTTTGTTTTCGTCATAATTGATGAGAGGAGAGAACAGATCCGACAGAGAACGAAAGTTATCGACATAGCTCAAAGAATTAGCAAGCTGAAGTGGCAGTGGGCCGGCCATATCTCGCGAAGAACCGACAACCGCTGGGGTAAACGAGTTCTTGAGTGGAGACCGCGACTCGGCAAACGTAGTGTGGGACGCCCTCCGGCCAGGTGGGATGACGATCTGCGAAAGACTGCAGGCAGATGCTGGATGCGTCAAGCTGAAGACAGGGCGCTATGGCGCTCATTAGGGGAGGCCTATGTCCAGCAGTGGACTGCTATAAGCTGATGATGATGATGATGATGAGAGGAGTAGGTAAGGGTTTCCCGGGTGATATTTGATTGTTTTTCTTGGTTTATACGCCTTAATATGAATGAATGTTAATGGTAACAGTCCTATCCTAGAAAGGAGGCTTAGCTTTACCAGTAAATTGAAACGATGATGAATAAAAATCAACTTATCTAAAAAAATAAGTGACCTTTTCAAATGACAAATGTAAAGTATTAAATAATATTATCGATACAGACAATGTTTTTCCCCTGTATCGTTACTGAGTCAGTTGCCTTATGTGTTGCTTGTCATTTATTAATACTTACTGACTATTAACACAGTGAGGCAGGAATGTTAGAACTTACAAAACACCCTCAGTTGTACCATAAGTAATGGACCGAGCCCAGTAGCGAATTAACTAATCCCGTTTAGAAAATTTGTGCTAAGTTATCTCATTTGTACAGACACCAGCACATCAAGCTACCTTATGCTATGCCGATAAAGTTGAAAATCTATTAAAGAAATTTGAGAGATTGTAGTAGCTTGATGTACTGGCGTACCTTCCAATTTGTCTGCTAAGGCTCTAAATCCGTTTCCTGATAAATATAGGCATTCCATTGACCTGCCATGGAGAAATGCCGTAGTTACTACTGTTGATACAACGATCGGTGGTCGTAGTAGACATACAAAAAAATGAGAATTGAAGTAAGGTTTTCAAATTTACGTTGGCATTGATGTTATTTCAACTAAAACAAATATCAACTTTAATTCATCCGTCATTAAGTTGGTTTCAGAGTGACTAACACTATTGAAAAAGTTATAAAAATGTTTGAAGTTGTAGCGTAAACTGAACTTAATTAGTGTTAGTTATTTTTCCATTAATTCATATTTGTTTACATTTTTTGCAATTAAATCGCTAACGCAAATCCCTTGTAGTATACGGTAAAGCATGTAACAATATAAAACTTTTCAAAATAGAAGAAAACATTGTCAAAAAACCTCATTGCCTGTGTCATTGTCTACTGGTCGCCAACGCTACAGCTGAGCATGAGCTCCTAGGTTTGATTCCCGGGTTGTTATTGAGTTTTTCCATCTGGAATTTCTCAGTAGTACCTAGCCCGGTGTCTAGAATTGTGAACAGTTGATAGCAATATGCCCTCTATTACAAGGGACTACAACGTAACTGACGAAATGTACACTTCTATAGCTACTATAATAGGTATACCTTTGCCTAACCTTTCGGAGAATACATGTGATAATATGTTATGTTATAAAACACCAAAAACTCCAATAAAAACTAGAAACGCAAAGAAGAGCCTACAATCTTTAAAAATAACACAACATCAATAAACACGAAACACTATTACTTTCCCTTGATATTTGCAGCGGTATAAACGGCTTCTCGACTAGAAATGATCATTCGACCCGTAGTCAACAAGTCTGGCCGGCCTCAAGAATGCTTCGAGCTATTTACAAGTCGAACTATCAAATTATGTTAATAACACACTATACATCAAACAATTGCATAACAAAACCAGCTAACCAGACGGTCATTAATTAAAACGTATAACCATCAAAAGTTAAGTAGAAATCCGAACCGAGCCGAGCCACTACTTTTAAATTATCAGAAAATCGACGTCACAGCAAATTGGTTTCTGAGACATTTATCAGAAAAATCTGTAATAACATCTCTTGATAAATTAACGAATTGACTGTTTACATTCCAACATAAGTCCAGACAATCACCCAAAGAAAAACCAACTCTAACTTTCAACTATATAGTTGAAATCTTGTTGTGCGATTTTTGAAGATTCCAAAGGTGATCGCTGGTTGCCGTATAGATCAGTTCTATGGAGAGATATAATATGTAGAATTATGAAACGTTTAGATGTTTAATGACATTTTAATTAACGGGAATGTTGGGGTTTACTATTTTTGTAAAAGCCTTGTTATCACTGTCAAATGATGTTTACAGATAGGTGATACTCGTATAAAAGTTTACATTTTTATCGAGTGATTGTGGGTGTAAGAAGGATTGAAGCTAGAGATGAATTTCTAATAAAAATGAATATCAGAATACTATGGTTGACCTAATTAGAAAATTTTAGAATATATATACCCTTTAAATTGAAACGATTAAAAAACTTTTGTTACAGTACTTCATCATCATCTCGTCCACATCCAGACACTTCAAGAATTCTTCAATCTATCAACAAAACAGTTACCAAATCTCGCCCAAACTACTACCTTCTAAACGATTGAAATCTAAATCCAATTACACTTCACCATCTCTCGTCCAAACCGGAGTTCGTCCAATAAACGGAGAGCCCTATCTCTCAACCATATCTAAATAATTTCAATACCTTGCCATCCAACCGGGATGACCTTAGGGTCGAACTTTCTACAGCCTCCGACGCAGCGTCATGCGACGCGTCAAGCCGTAATTAATGGGCCAGGGAGCCCTAAGAAAGCTGTACGGCCGGATTTAGGCTAGGGACAAATCTGAGCGGAAAACGTGGCGTTTGGGGTTTGGGGGGGCAAGGTCAAGTGCATCTGTGGCAAGACAACGGGTAAGCGTGAATATAGGTTAAGAAAACATGCAGACCAAAGAAAATGGATATTATTAAAGATAAAGAAGTAAAGGTAAACAAAAGAAACTCTGTGACGACGGCTAAAGGAAGGAAGATACTCACTGCGCCAACACCTAATATATTAAGAGAAGGGCAGGAGGCGATAATGATGTACTAAGCAAATTAAAATCTTCCGAGAGTGCTATTTTTTCCCACTGTTGGGCAAAGGTATCAATTTTTTTCCAAGGTTTTCCAATTTTCTTTGTTTGGTCTTCTCTGGCCAATCGGTCAGGGACGACTCCAAATCGTAACGCCAGCGTTTCTTAGTGACGAACAGCGGCCTTGGTGACGAACAGCGGGATTTCGCTGCGTTTTTCCGCTCAGATTTGCACACAGCCTTAGTGTTCAGGTCTCAAATCGCGCAGTTTAATTATGATAATTTGACAGGTGGCAAGTTCACAAATTAAATACTACATTGCAACTTCATATGTGAGTGATGTAATTAATGTATTCTGTGTTTTGTTATGTCATGTACTCGTGGGGGGTTGATGTAGGAATTGTCAAGGTATTTTTCGTATGAACAGTAATCTGTTATGTATTATTGATTTTGAGCAGGTTTGAAATCGTAACCAGCTGTCCGATACTGTAAAAATTTCACCGTGAAAACTTAGGTGAAGTGAGTTTGTTTTTGCTAGGAATTGACACTATTGACAGCTCACTCCACGCTCACTTTATCTAAGTTTTCACGGTGAGATTTTTACAGAATAGCACCGCAGATTCTATGTGTGTGGTTTGCAACTGCCGGTCGATTCTGTAAAAATCTCACCGTGAAAACTTAGGTGAAGTGAGTTTGTTTTTTCTAGGAATTGACACATTGACAGCTCACTCCACGCTCACTTCACCTAAGAGATGTCCCAGATTAACTCAGACAGTACATATGAATTGAAAAAAGTCACATTAGTAATTTTTATACCTTCCATCCATCTATAATTGAGAATCACACGATATCCAAACTAGCAAATAAATACATTCATGAACAACAACGTAGTGAAAATAAAATCAACACAATATTGTAACAGCTCAATTCCGTCCATTTATGCTAAGTAATTGTCAATGTCCTTACAGCTTAACTTATCAAAAGGAACAGTTGAAAAGTAATGTTTTATCCCGTAATCGTCGCCATTAGGCTGAATGTCTAGGCATTTAAGTAATAATAGGCGCTTATCTTGTCCAGATGCGCGCCATCTTAGCGTCGCCCCGCCATTTTTAGTGTCAAAATGATTAGTTTTAAATAAAACACCTGTTTCACGGTGGGAAGTTTTATCGGGACCAACGATACCGGTGATACCAGCTAATGGATATAAAGCCTTATTTATTTATCTGTAAATTTAAGTTGATACTTAACTTAAATAATATTTCGTAAAGGTTATGTGGAGCTGGAGGGGGAATAAGAAGGCCCATGTTTTCAATTAGCTGGGCTACTTAATCGGTATCTAGTAGATAGTTGGCTTACATATCTTTTTCATTTCAATTAGGACTATTGTTCTTGTAATTGACCAAATGACAAGCTTCTGTTTTTGTAATTCACTTTACATTTTTATTTTACTCAAAGTAACAGTCAGCTGTTGTTTTGAAAAATTGCGAATTTTTGTAACGGTAACTAAAGAAAAGTTAATCACACAAATATTATAAAGGCGAATGTTTGTGAGTGTGTGTGTTGGAGGGTGTGTGGGGGTGTATTTATATGTTTGTTACTTCTTCACGCTCAAACGGTTGTACAAATTTTGATAAAATGTTGTATGGAGGTAGCTGATACCCTGGATTAACATATAGGCTACTTTTTATCCCGATATTCCCACGGGATCGACACTTACGCGGGTGAAACCGCGGGGCACAGCTAGTTCCTAAATAAATATCGGTACAAGATGGCATGACTTTCTTTGTGTGGAGGTCCATTGACCAATTTACCATTCTTCTTCTTAGCATGTCGATAGCAATCTAAATGGACTCGGCACAGAATTCGGCTACTTGTTTGGCGCCATCACCAGCGTTAATTTGGTAAGTGGCCAAGGTGCTGTAAGCCTTACGCCACTGATAGTCATACGGATTATTGATCACATTTATTTTAGAAAAAAAAGTACGTCATATAGCAAAACCATACGGACATGGCAGTGGTACATATACCTACATTATAAATCGTAAACAATATTTGGACTAGTATCTCTAGCCAGGGTTAGTATGGAAGGAACGCCAAGGACCACGTGACCGCGATTCCTCTAAAGGCTCCTACAAACAGGCGCGACACGCGACGCGAATCGCGCGCGACACAAAGGCACCGCTCGTTGCGCGACTTGCGGTGCCTGCTTTGTGTCGCTGGCGATTCGCGTCGCGTGTCGCGCCTGTTTCTAGGAGCCTTAAGGCCGCTTGTATACGTCCGTTTTTTTGACCGGACAACGGACCGTTTTTTTTCGCCGGATTCGCGGTGGTGTATGGTTTATAATAAATGTGTGCACATGCATCGGGCACAGGTCCGGCGAACATGTTACGCCGGATGCACCGCCGCCTTCCCTCGGCGCAACGGACACCGGACGAAAATCGGACGTATACAAGCGGCCTTATACGGATGGATTGGGTAAAAGATGAATGATTACGTAGAACGTAAATTCTGAAATGACAGCTTATCGTTAAGTCAGAACGAATAAGAAATGCTCCATCAACCCTAAATAAATTAAAATAAGAATCCTTAAGAGGAAATGCGGTCGAAGAGACCTCTGAAAAGCCTAAGTAAAAAATCATAATTCGAGGTTTGGCTGTCGCCGAGGGATCCTCCAATATTGAACCAATTTAAAAGATATTTCATAAACTGAATAAGAAGGATATATGTATAGTATACTGTGTCGATAGGTATGTCTTTCTTTTTTCATTAATAGCTGTCAAATACACTAGGCCTCTGTTCACAGCGGTTTAATAATTTTTTGAGGGTTCTAGTGCTCATAAAAATAATGTATCTTCAAAAAGAAAAACATAGGTACAGTCAACAGCAAAAGTAGATGATCAAAATCAGAAATTCAATACTAATGAACGGAGTTCGCGTCAGAACTGTGTGGCGTCGAAGTACTACTACTTAGAATACTTACTACGTAGAATACTTTTGAATCACTTCGGCTCCACACAGTTCTGACGCGAACTCCGTTCATTAATATTGAATTTCTGACTTTGATCATCTACTTTTGCTGTTGACTGTACATACAAGTATGTAGTTAATATTTATTATTCTGTAAATAATCATTGCTTTATGGTCACTAACCAGAAAGAAAACAGGCGAGAGAGTTTCTATGGAGAAAAGACCACCCGCAGATCCTACAGAAGATAGTGGGGAAGACCTGGATGAGACTTGAACAGACCAGGCAAGCATGGGAGAAAGCTCAGAAAGGGAAGGAAAGGGCTCAGATGATTTCCCATCAGAAAAAAAAAAAAAGGGCTCAGCTGTGGGTGTATCAAGGCTGCCAATGACGATGATAATGACTGGGTTATAGTAATGGGAATAGCAGTAACAAGAAGAATAACCGGTCAAGTGCAAGTCAGGCTCGCGCACCTAAGGCTCCGTACAAATTTCTAGGTAGGTATGTGCAAGTAAGTAGTTTATCAGGGGATTTTTTTTTTATTTAACTACAAATTTACGGTTTTCAGATTTTTCCTTTACTTGTGCTACATGACCTTGCTTCTTGCCAAATTTCATGATTCTAGGTCAACGGTAAGTACTCTGACGGCACGGTTGGCGCAGTGGTTAAGCGATTGACTGCTGCGCTGCGTGTCGCGGGTTCGATTCCCGCACGTAACAAATATTTGTATGACCTACAAGTAGTTGTTCCGGGTCTGGCTGTTGGTGTAGGTATGTGAGTTTAAATGTTTGTAAACGCACCCACAATACAGGAGAAATTCCTTGTGTGGGGCAACGTTTTAAAAAAATATATATATATAAATTTTGATTCCCTTGAG
This sequence comes from Oligia fasciuncula, assembly GCA_963082905.1. Taxonomy (NCBI): domain Eukaryota; kingdom Metazoa; phylum Arthropoda; class Insecta; order Lepidoptera; family Noctuidae; genus Oligia; species Oligia fasciuncula. The sequence continues at coordinate 10,327,614 of OY720407.1, forward strand.
AGTGTCGAAATATACGTTTTTTGCGGTATAAGCGGTCGTATCTTTTTTTAACGCTATCTTAGAAGTTTATTTTTTTTACAGCTTGAAGGGACTGTAGACCTGAGTTTAGGGTTTTAATTTCAACTCGCTACCTTCACACGTTCCCGAGATAAAGGGTCTTGACAGACAAACGGACAACAAAGTGATCCTATAAGGGTTCCGTTTTTTTCCTTTTAAGGTACGGAACCCTAAAAACTCCTTTCACCTTCAAACAATAAGATATTAACCATTTCACGAGTTTGTTATCACATTAAGAAGACAAAATCGTTGCATGCTTCATTAAAACATCGTAGCGTAGTTCACAGGGATACAATACATACATAATCAGCCTATAATGTTCCCACTGCTACAATACAATACAATACTGGAGGGATACCATACTGACTCATAATAAAGAAAATGTTAATCAGAGCATCAGTTCCTGTATCAATATACTTCGATAAACATACCGATTTCACTTTAATAAGAACCGTGTAATGATCTTACATATTCAATGGCGACATTATTAAGGAATTTAATGTAATATGTGTAAATATTGTGTTTTAATATAACATGTAAATTGGACTATGTTCATTAGCATTATGTTTTTCATTTGTTTTTTTCGATAGTATGTTTTGCAGATACTCTTAATTTTGTGTAAAATATTGCTATTGTGACTCTGTTTTCATTTATAAAATCCACTAAGTAGAAAAATGCGAATCTTAACCATCACAGGTAGATACAGCTCGGTTAAATTATCTCTGCACCTCGCTCGATGACGTCACAATCACGGTACGGTGTGCAAAATAAGCATCTCTAGAAATATGTTTTTTTTTTTACTCTACAGTACTGTGCCGGATATATAGGGTGACTGGTAATTAGTGACCGATACTTAAACACGTGATTTTACTCATCATTATGAACAACTTTTACTATGGGACCAAACCTGAAATCGGGAAAAAAAAATCAGCTGTTCCCTACATTTATGTTCGTCTAATTCGTCAAAATGTAGAGAACAGCTGATTTTTTTTCGCGATTTCAGGTTTGGTCCTATAGTAAAAGTTGTTCATAATGATGAGTAAAATCTGATGTTTATGTATTGGTCACCAATTACCAGTCACCCTATATATGTATGTGGTTTAGATTGAAGGATTTTGTGATTGAATATATATTTATTAATTAATAAATCGCATTCCAGCGAGGTGCAGAGATATTGTGACCACGTTGTAGTTATAACACTTTTTATTATGTACCCACACCATAAAAATTACATGTAGATGTAGAAATTTTACAAAGGGTGGCACAATGGGCGGTCTTATCATCATCAGCTCTTTTCCTTTTATTTCTGGACATTGGCTTCTCTTATTAATTAATTTATTTCTTTTCATCCAACAGTTTGAGATATACATATCAGGTTTCACCCGCGTAAATGTCGATCCCGTGGAAATATCGGGATAAAAAGTAGCCTATATGTAAATCCAGGGTGTCAGCTACACCCATACAAAATTTTATCAAAATTGGTCCAGCCGTTTGAGCGCGAAGAAGTAACAAACATAAAATACACACACACTCACAAACTTTCGCGTTTATAATATTAGTGTGATGTCCATGTACCGGCCCTTAGCGACAACCACCAGTACCCTAACCTACCCTTGCGTAACACACTATCAATGATAATCTGATTAATTTTGAAGGATATTGCTAATCCATTGCTTTATATGTTCAAGAAAATTGTCTGCTCAACAACGTAAATAACGCAATGAATGTTGGAAAAGTTAAGAGAAACATAAAACAAATCTATTTGCGGGTAAAAATAATATTATTATGGTCACATAAACCATGTATTATGTAATGCTCGTTTCTTGTACATTATACATATTCCATAACCGATGCCAGCCATACAACGTTCATTGGTGAATTACAAACTACTTCGACTGACTGTAACTCGTATTGATCTAAGAACGTGTATGGGGTACTTATCTTAAAAGACGAGAGAGCCTGGTCCATTAGGAATCACTGATTTTTCTTAGGTGTATCTTAGAGATATGAGGAATAAGGTGGAAAGTTCATAATCTTCCATAAGTTCCATAGAAAAGGGAGGATCCACCCACCAGACGAGTGGCCTGTCTGGTTTTTAGGGTTCCGTGCCCAAAGGGTAAAAACGGAACCCTATTACTAAGACTTCGCTGTCTGTCCGTCCGTCCGTCCGTCCGTCCGTCTGTCTGTCACCAGGCTGTATCTCAAGAACCGCGGTAGCTAGACAGCTGACATTTCCACAAATTATGTACCTATTTATGTTGTCGCTATAACAACAAATACTAAAAACAAAATAAAATAAATATAGGGGGCTCCCATACAACAAACGTGTTTTTTTCGGCGTTTTTGCCTTGTGGTAAGGAACCCTTCGTGTGCGAGTCCGACTCGCACTTGGCCAGTTTTTTTACATACTTCTTTGACATCATCTTCTCATTATTTGACATTGTCAAATTTTCCCAATCAACTTTGAACCTTATGCTTTAGCCACAAAGTTGAAAATCTATTAAAGAAATTTGACAGATTGTAGTAGCTTGATGTGCTGGCGTCTGTACATACAATTCTAATTTCTACTCTTTATTTAGTGGCTGTAATGGCAATCAAGTCGTTTGATTTAAAAAAGTTTTTATTTTCATTATATTATTTATCTTTTATATTTATGTAGATTCTTCTATATTTTCTATATATTTTGAGAACCTTGTAGGCCTTGTAGATTGTGGAGACTATTCTCTATTTTATTAAGTACCTGGTACTTGTTGACAGGCCTACACTGTCCTCCCAGACCTATTAACACTGTAATTTGAAAACATTGTAAAAGACAATGATTTTTACAAGAGTTTCTTGCCGACTCTTCTCCTAGCAAACGACTAATTGGAAACGTGTACCTAGCCTCTGACGTTTCATAAGTGCCCGTGTAGGTTTAAGTGCAATAATTGTTTTTTTTTTCTTGCCCGCCACAGTCCATCTGTTGCGATTTTTGTCGGGTTGCCAATCTCGCGGAAAATTCTGCTTGCGCGATGTACGATTTTCAACCCACAAGCCCGAACAGGGCCTGCGTGGTGTAATAGGGCCCAACCAATATACCTCTCAAAGAGAAGAGGCCTATGTCCCAGCAGTGAGAACATTAAAGGCTTAAAGAGATGCTGATTATCGTCTTACTAACTACTCTCTGGTAGTGGTGCCTCTCTGGTTGTGGCATATTATGAAAAGATCAACCTAGGATAACCTGGTGGTCTTCACCAAAGTATAGTCAGATTCGCCAGTCATTCAAAGATGTTGCAAAAGTTATGTATGGATTTTTAGTTTATAGTCTGACTACAGCTCCATTCCAAATTCAAGCAGTCTATAATACTTTTTATTTATTTTTTGCATCGTCAATTTTCCTTTTGGCAACCTTAAAAAATATGACGACCTCCGCCCTGTCGCGTCGTAAACGCATCTTTACTGTAATGAAACGCTATCAAGTCTTGTGTTGCCACTCTTAAGTACAGCCACCACACCTAACGCGTTAGACCGCTTACACACCAGTGTCGTAACTTAGATTCTGTATCTTATATGAATACGCAACCATTTACAATTAATATAGGTGTGCTAGTTGGCTATGCTAAACTTATTTAATCCCCATTGGCACAGCTCTGCATGAAGCTTAATTGTTTTTAAAACAAGTTCGGAAAAATATTTCGAACCTACCTATTTCATCACCACTGCTCTCAAAACGGTAAAGGAAAACAACGTCAGAAGGCATGTCCTAGAACCAAAAATTCGAAGACATGTGACATCTAGCAATCCACCACTACACCACACACCACTTCGGCTCGCGTGGTAGATTATATTATAGCCCGCTCTCTCTCGAAGATACGAGGCCTGTGTCCCAGCAGTGGGAACATTATAGGCTGATTGTGCTACCTAGTTTCAAGAGGCTGATAGGTGGAGAACCGTTAGTGGTAAAAAATTGCATTTGAGCTGACCTAAGGTAGTACGGAGTCTAAAGATTTCGGCTAAAAGCTTAACAAATATCCTTTATTGAATGACAGTATTCATGAATGATCTTGACAGAAGAATTAAAAGTGATATTGACAATGATACCCAAGAAAACCAAAAACGGTGACAACTTATATAGATACATAAACATCACAAGTGTCAAAAATCGTAAAAGTACATTAAATAATCGTATGTAAAAGAAAAGAATCAAGGAACATTAGAAAGAAAATAATCACGACCTTAACTGGAGACGAATATAAACAAGTAAAAGAACTAGAAATTCCTAACACAACATCTAAAAAAGAAAGCTAAGGGGTTACTGAAGACTTTTATCGCCAAAGTTATAACGCATTAGCTCAAATGATTAAAATCTGCGTAGTCAATAAAAGATTCATGCATCATAAAGATCTTTTGATGTCCCTAGTCGTAACATTTATTATACACACTATACGGCTTCTATAAATTTTGTATCATGTGAATAGCAAGGTATTGACGTGGAGTGCGGACAAGATATAGCAAGATAAAATCTCCAGTTTGTAGGTATCCGGTGCATAAATGAAAACGTTAGATTCTAATAAGTAAGATGACATTTCGAAAGAACTAAAGATTGGTTTTATATTCTCACGACGCGACTGAACGAACGCTGGATTCCTGCGATTTTTTTAGATATCGAGACTTTTTGTATTTTAGAGGGAGGTAAGAGTTTGGTCTTATTTTTGTTGGTTTTGTTCTTGATGCAGTAGATTGATAGTATGTTTCTGTTTATTGATGTTTGTGTCCAATCCGTAACCTATTAAGAAATTAGTTTTAAAATATTTTGTGATGTATATTATTTATCAAACTTTTTCGTGTTACCTATCTAGATTTGAAGTTATGGCAGTCAAATACAAACAAGCGGGAAAATTATTTAGATGACACTGTTACCTTGGTATTTAGAAAGTTCCAACCCTAGAGGTCACATAAAACGAACAGGTCCTTCTAAATGACCCCAAGATGCGCCGGCGCCGTTCAAATCCACATAATTTTCAAATTACCGGATCGAATACACGTTCATATTTCGAAGCTGTAATTATCCAATATAGTAACATTTAACACTACCAGTAAGTTAAGCAATGGTGAACGCCTTATACAAATTCACTAATTACTTACTGCGGCAGACGAACAGAAATAGCTATGCAGGGATACAATTGGAACACTCTTTCAGGACATTATTGGAAAAAAAAAATATAATTTTTTTATATAATATAGTTTATGATGATTGATCTATGGTATTTATGTCATCTTGACTTGTAAAAATAAACGTCAGTGTGCTACAGCCAGCTATCCGTCACTTCACTTTTCCTAGGCCTTCGCCCTTCACAATATCCGCATTCCGCATACGTATCAAAATTTTAATTTTGACGTGACAACGTCTTAAATTAGGTTGCGGCTGGGAGTCACTTATGAAAAAGTGTAACGCTCGGTAACGTTACGTTCTTATTGACGTGACAACGTCTTAAATTAGGTTGCGGCTGGGAGTCACTTATGAAAAAGTGTAACGCTCGGTAACGTTACGTTCTTATTTTAAATTAGGTTGCGGCTGGGAGTCACTTATGAAAAAGTGTAACGCTCGGTAACGTTACGTTCTTATTTTCATTTAATTCCTTGTTCCTATTGTGCAATTTAATTATATTCATATCAATAAATATTCTACCGAGAAAAAGACGTTGTCACGTAAAATCTTCGCCCGTAAAACCGACTTTACAGGCAACCATTTTTTTTTTAAATTAGGTTGCGGCTGGGAGTCACTTATGAAAAAGTGTAACGCTCGGTAACGTTACGTTCTTATTTTCATTTAATTCCTTGTTCCTATTGTGCAATTTAATTATATTCATATCAATAAATATTCTACCGAGAAAAAGACGTTGTCACGTAAAATCTTCGCCCGTAAAACCGACTTTACAGGCAACCATTTTTTTTTCAAATACATGTATTTTCTCAAGTTAAATCTTCGGAAGGAGAAATATATTTCTAATATTTTTTTCCATGAAAATCGCATCGCATCTCCGTAGATAAAAGGAAATTGCTTTATTATCTTCAAAGACTGAAAAGCCTTAAAAAGGAATCTAAGTAGGTAACACTTAAAAACCTAAAACATGGCTTCGAATTTTTATTACACAAACAGTCAATCGACATTATTTATCGAAATTATAGTGTTTTACGATCGATTGACATGAAAACACGAGTAATCATTAGCTTGTCTATGATATGGCGTGGTTGGCGGGAAAACATCAGACGGCGGCCATGATGAGTTCCAAATGATATTTTATGCGATAATCAAATGAGTTTATTAAGTATTAACATAAATAGTACCGCAGTTTATGCAAGTGAATGCTTGTTGTGTAACGCTGCATTCTTGAGCCAGACTATGCGTAAGCGCTGAAACCGAGGTAATCGCGTACTTTCGCGGCGAATCGTAAACTTGAATCGATTTCGTGATATTTGTAGCATCGATACTTATTGTTTTTATCGATTTTATTTACATGTTTTGGAGATTTTTTTTGGGATTTTCCCACAGTTGTGTTGTGGCCAAAACTTAGGTGGTGCTTGTTGTTTTTATCGCTAAAAGGCTTGCGTAAAAAGTATTGAATCATTGCAAAATGCGGGCCCTATCAAAAATTGTATAGTCTTTAATTATATAATTTTTTAAATAATTTTTATTAATCCTATTTATTTTTAAAATATCGCAGCATTATGCCTGCCTTTTTGGCCTCGCATACTTTTTGGTTTTGTTTTTTTTGGTTGTTAATAATTATTATTTTTTACCTAGTTTTAAATGATAATTTTTTTCCTCTTTGTATTTTCTGTGCTTGTTTGTAAATAATAGAGTAGGTATGCAGTGTTAGATTTGTTAGTTATTTCCTGTGCTTGGTTGTAAATAAAATGTTTTTCTTTTCTTTCTTTCTTTCAAAATCCTGAACATGTCAAAATTACAGTTCTATAGCTTTGGCTGTTATGCTATTATGGTTTCATGGTAATAACTACATTATACAGAAATAATTCGCAGTTCCTAGGTATCTAATAAAAAAAGAAACTATCGCAACTGTCTAATAAAAAAAGAAACTATGAAACGTGCACTAAAATTCAAATTTTTTCCATCTCTTTATTAGTGGTTGTAATGGTAATCATATCACTAGGTTTTATTAGGTTTTTATTTTTTATTTATCCTTTTGATAGATTTTGTTTTGTAAATGTGAGGACTTTGTAGGCCTTGTAGACTTTAGATCTGTAGACCATTTTTTATTTTATCAAGTACCTGATACTTGTTGACAGGCCTACGCTATCCTCCCATACCTACTGTAATTTGAAAATATTGTAAAAGCCAATTATTTTTAAAAAGAGTAACCGTGGAGTTTCTTGCCGGTTCTTCTCCATAGGAAACGACCAATTGGAACCGTGCACCTAGCTTCTGACGTTTCATAAGTGCCCATGTAGGCTTATGTGAAATAAAATATTTTGATTTTGATTTTGATTTTTAATCATAGATAAAATACTAAAAATTTAGTGCACGTTTCATACAAGCGACGTTTTTCAACTTTTTCTATGGGAGTTCCGTCTCTTATATATGTTTACTTACTCTATGCTAGGTATTTTACGGTAACATACCGACCTTTTTGTGGTAAGCAGCAGATACCTACAACATCAATTAATTAAGAACAACTGAACTAATTGAAATTCAGCAAAGAAATTGATTAACGACATATTTATTCGATTCATGCACATAGATAACATCGACGTATTTTTTAACAAAAACTTCTCGGTCTCAATTAGCTAATTAATAGTTGCTAATTAGCGATACTTCATTGTTTATTCTAAGATATTATCTAGAGTTAGATACAGAAAATAATTACAAAACATGCAAAAAATATCATGTAGGTAGTAGGTACAAAATTCGCAAATTCCTACAATCAATTTATTTGTCATGGGAACACTTTCGACTAACATTACCACGCTTACGAATAATATCGATAATTTTAAATTACTGTTTTCACTCCGAACGTAACCGTCATAAAATTCACTCCTCAACTTCGTCGAATCAATTCATACGTCAGGTGAAAACCAAATTAATTATTCATAAATTTACAAATCCCTACCTTAAGCTCTAAGTAATAGAGTCTATTCGAAGTTACTATGTAAGTTTGTAAGAATGCAATAATAGTGATGTGACGTATAGAAATGTCAAAGGCACAATGAAGCAATGAAATTGTCCACGCACGGACATTCTTCTTATAGTGTCAATATTGTCGACTATTGTTCGATGTCAATTAGATAATTGAGTTGAATTATGGAATTTAAGTTTCAATGTAAGTTGTAAGGCTTTGATCAACATAGAATGGACATTAATGGTTGCAGGTAATTTTCAAAAATGTGTTATCAGTGAATCAACTACCTAGTATTGGATTTAGGTTTTTCTTTTTTTTTTTTCATTTTTCTTACGATTTCTCTTAACCTATCTGACATTGGCATTCGGCACTAGCACTGGTTTATGTTACTTTCGATAAAAATAATCAAAGGTTTTTTTTTGTTTTATTTTTTTAAGTTTTTTTTCGGCTAAGGCATCCTGAATATTTATTACAGGACAAAAAGAGTATTTAGCAAACGGACAGGAAATTCTTATAAAACATCTACACAAAAATCTTCATCTGCAAATCAGCCAATCAAAAAGCTAGACTACGAAATATTCTAGCAAAAAAAAACTAACTTTATCAGATAAAAGATAAACTAAATCCATCTAGGAAGTTCTTTCAATTAAAAATCCTTCAGCAATACATACATTACTCACGAATTATGTACAACGCCTATGTATTTATTGTGCTACCTGCTTTGCATCGATATCATATACCTTGACCTACAGTTGTCGGTTACTTTGATTCGTTATCAATTAAAAACAATGATTTTAATTTAGCTTGCAGATAAAAAATTGTGGGCTGTTCCGTATGCTTAGATTTTATAGAGAAAATGTGGGCATTTTTGACGTGACAACGTCTTAAATTAGGTTGCGACTGGGAGTCACTTATGAAAAAGTGTAACGCTCGGTAACGTTACGATGAGTCACCGAACGAGAGAGAGGCCCGCCGAATGCCTTGCGTCTCTCTCCCACTCAACTATGATCGGATGATCGGTCGTTGTCACGTAAAATCTTCGCCCGTAAAACCGACTTTTTTTCTAAAGCAAGACTGGCTCGTGATATGAAAGAGAAGCGGTAAGCGACCTGCATATTAGTTGCGTAAAAAACTTTCCACAATCCTAATCCATTGCTTCATATGTTTGAAAAATTCGTCTACTCGACAACATAAATAACGCAAGGGCTGTTGTTGAATTGTCAAAATGAAAGGCGTTGCAGTTGTTAGTGTGTTACGTACAGGTACGTAACACACTATACTATAGGTCTATTACCCCGCAGCTGTAAGTGAAATGTGGGATCGATTGAAGCGTTTGCTAAGTAGTGACAGGATAATGCAGGGACTTCGTTAGGAAAACTATGTATGTTTTTAGTATTACATTATATTGCAGCAAGAAAGCACGAAACGAACTAAATTAAAAAAACCAGATAACCATACAAATATAAAGGTAATTAGTTTACCAACATCAAAAAGAGGCTGATTAAATTCCTCGGGTAAGATTTTGAAGGATTTTAGTTGTCAACTTTCAGGAAACCGCGCGCGCCGTTTCATTTCCATTGAATGTTATAACTGAAATGACAGTTTTTTGCTGCTTTATACCTAAGGATATATGCAAGAATCCCTTTAAAACGTTGATGGAGGTGCTAAATCTATTTTGTCAATGAGCAGCGCAAGCTCTTACCTACTTATTTAGTCTTAGGGTAAGTTACCGACGATACTACTTCGATCTGTCAAATTCAGTAAATTGTTGCGTAATTTGACAAAACGAAGTGCAAGTTTAGAGGTAAGTACGCTAAGTTTCGTCTCTGTTTCTTATTCTTAGATTGCTGAGATAGAGTACATAACACTTTTCTTTTGCCAAAAAATCTTAAGTAAGTTAGAAAACTCACACATGAAATACATGAAATACGTGAAAACTTAGGTGAAGTGAGTTTGTTTTTGCTAGGAATTGACAGTATTGACCGCTCACTCCACGCTCACTTCACCTAAGTTTTCATGGTGAGATTTGTACAGAATAGCTGCCGATCGATTCTGTAAAAATCTCACCGTGAAAACTTAGGTGAAGTGAGTATATTTTTGCTAGGAAATGACACTATTGACAGCTCACTCCACCCTCACTTCACCTAAGTTTTCACGGTGAGATTTTTACCGAATAGCACCGCTGGTTTATAAAACAAAGGACTTCTGAAAAACAAATAAATGATAACTAGGCTGGCTCTATTTCCCGCGCTTTTAAATGTCATTTATTATCGATCATAGACAATTTTTACGACGCAAAGGCAACAAATAGGTCAGCCAATCAACCAAAAAGTTTACAAATATTCCTGCATAACTCAAAAACTCTTTTCTATGTCAGGGTCTGAAACGAGCGTGTTGGGCGTGGTTAAACGTAGGTGTGGTGCGTCGGTGATTCTTTGTTTAAGCACCACTAATGTTATTGTTCTACAACACGCTATTATATTGACAATAAGCTTTATTCAAATAGGTGATAAGTGATAATCAATGGGAGGGTTAATTAATTCCGATTACAGTACCTATCTTTCTGACATTCAACCTTTGTTTGTCGAGTTTGACATTTGAAATTAGAAAAGTGTGATTATCATAATTTTTTTAAATGGCTACTTATCTGGTAAGGCAAATTTTATTAGACGAAGGAAACGGTTTATAACCGACGGATTAGTATCGTTAGTTTTATATTTTTATTTCTTTCTTTCGCATTGCCTGAAAATTATTATGTTGATCTATATTTCCGATCGCATTTAAAAAGTTGATTGAATAGTATTCAATAAATAGGGGCCACTTGTTTATGATAGTTAACGGGTTAAGCACAGTTAAGTATTTAATTTAATTTTTGTTATTATCTAATTTAATTTAATTGTTGTTATACAGGGTGATTGGAAGATGGGTGCAAAGCTTTAAGGCGAAGATAGTACAGACAATTTAGAACCATTTAAGCCATGGTTGTCTTAGACGAAGTCTTACTACTTTTTTTTTACCAATTTATTAAGATTTTTTTCAAAAATTCCTAAAGTTTTAACTAAACTATTTATTTATGGCCAAATTGAATGATAAACGAATTCATTTTTATTGTATTTAATTAAAGTAATGTGTAAGCAATCTAGCAAAACATGTTGTAGGCCTCTGTATCGTTAGACATTTTTTTTACAGATATTTAAAGTTCATAACAAATTTTAAAATTCATAAATACTTTTTGTAAACCTTATTTTAAAAATAACGGAACGTGCTTTTTTTGTTCAAACCTTTTTGAAAACATGCTTGATAATCGCTCTTTCTTTTGAGGTAACATTTACGCAGATATCTTACAAATTATTGAAATTAGAACCTAAAAACCAATTTAAGGGAGAAATTTTAAATTTTAGGCAGTCTAAATAAAACAACATTTGAATTAAATTTATTTATGTTTCATGGTCAAAATGTTGTCCGTGATTCCTAATACAAGCACGGCTCCGTCTTCTCACTTCTGTTGTTGTTATTTTCAACATCATATCTCCAGCTTCATTGTTACAAACTCTGAATTCATTCTCTCTGTCAGTTCTTCTCTCGTGTTTATTTCCACATTCGTATACACCAGCTCCTTGACCCGGCCCCACACGAAAAAGTCCAGCAGGTTCAGATCTGGTGAGCGAGCGGGCCAAGGGATGGGTCCATCTCTGCCAATCCAGCTGTCAGGAAAGCAATTATTTAAATGTTCCCCATGTGTTGTGTGGGTTATGAAAGTTTGTAATGCCCTCCCTAGAAAATTTGCTTTCATCCGTCCACAAGATTGATTTCAAATTCAAATTTTCTAGGGAGGGCATTACAAACTTTCATAACCTTCATGAATGGGCCGCCAAAGACAACAATCCACATTTTAAGAAGCAGGTGTCGTTTCAGAGGAAATTCTCTGTCAATGTTTGGGCTGGAGTAATTTGCAGGACGTTGATTGGGCCCCACTTCTTACCGGAGACTTTCAATGGTGAAAATGATTTGCACTTTCTACAAGTGGATTACACTACATTTACCAGAGCTGATAGAGGAAACCGGTGTCCCGATATTCGCAAGAGACAGTACAGTCATCTTTCAGCAAGACGGCTGTCCAACGCATTGGATGTTAAATGTAAGGGAACACTTAAATAATTGTTTTCCTGACAGCTGGATTGGCGGAGATGGACCCATCTCTTGGCCCGCTCGCTCACCAGATCTGACCCTGCTGGACTTTTTCGTGTGGGGCCGGGCCAAGGAGCTAGTGTATATACGAATGTGGAAATAAACACGAGAGAAGAACTGATAGAGAGAATGAATTCAGAGTTTGAAACAATGAAGCTGAAGATGATGTTGAAAATAACAACAACAGAAGTGAGAAGACGGAGCCGTGCTTGTATTAGAAATCACGGACAACATTTTGAACATGAAACATAAATAAATTAAATTCAAATGTTGTTTTATTTAGTCTGCCAAAAATTTAAAATTTCTCCCTCAAATTGGTTTTTAGGTCCTAATTTCAATCATTTGTAAGATATCCGCGTAAATGTTACCTCAATAGAAAAAGCGATTATCAAGCATGTTTTCAAAAAGGTTTGAACAAAAAAAGCAAGCTCCGTTTTTTTTAAAATAAGGGTTACAAAAAATATTTATGAGATTTAAAATGTTTTATGAACTTTAAATGTCTGTAAAAAAAATGTCTAACGACACAGAGGCCTAAAACATGTTTTGCTAGATTGCTTACACATTACTTTAATTAAATACAATAAAAATGAATTCGTTTATCATTCAATTTGGCCATAAATAAGTAGTTTAGTTAAAACTTTGGGAATTTTCGAAAAAAATCTTAAGAAATTGGTAAAAAAAAAGTGGTAAGACTTCGTCTAAGACAACCATGGCTTAAATGGTTCTGAATTGCCTGTACTATCTTCGCCTTAAAGCTTTGCACCCATCTTCCAATCACCCTGTATATCTAATTTAATTTAATTATTCTATTTTCTATTAATTTAATTTATTTATTTGTTTTTAAGTGTAATTATTGCTTCTGACATTGTATGCCTAAAATTGTATTGTAATTGAGTCTATGTTACTTGATCAATAATAAATAATAATAATAATAAGTGAGTGTCATTGCTACTGAATGAAAATAAGTATACCATGGATTCAGTAGTTCAGTACATAATTCTGAACCCTCTGCGTTTAAAATTTTTGACGGTAATCTAAAAAAATCTGCAGTTTCATAGAAAAGTGCAGTTATAAACATACTTACAATCATTCTGATTTTTTGTCAGATTATTCTACAAGCAACATACTAAAATACAAGTGTTTGAATTTTTTTGTCCAAACAATAGATTTTTTGTAAATAGATAATTGCTTCATATTTTGCAATAAATTACCAGCGTTGTGTCATGGCGCTTCTCTTTCTTTTCTATGTAGTCCGACAGAGACCGCGCTTTAAGTCATGTAGTCCCCTTAATAATGCTATAAAACGTCAGAAACTTGAAAGAACAACGTACTTAAACGAATTGATCATAAAATAGAATCCCACGGCGCGAGAGGCTTATGTATGATGCCTACGCGCACCACAAGTTTCAGCGAAAATATTTTACAATCTAGCTAGGTGATGAGTCATCGTATCGTTTTATTAGGAACTAGCCTCCTTCGCACGGATATATTACGAAATTAATCATCTAAATGATGGTGATAGTCGCATTCGCATCAAAATCCGTTGTGTAGTAAGAACAACGCGGTCACACAGGCAGACATGAAACACAACTTTTATCCATAAGTATACCTACAAAAAAAAAATGTACCTAAAGTAACTTTGTCTGTCAGTTTACCTTTTCACTGGCATCCTGGGGTTATAGGCTACTTTTTGCCCCAGTAGCACGTTCCCGTGGAATAATTTCCGACATACAAGCGGGCGAAGCCGCGGGCAGAAGCTAGTTTATAATATGAATAGATATACTAGCTGCGCCCCGCGGTTTCACCCACGTAAGTTTCGATTCCAAAAAAAAAACTGGAGAGGGCCACCCTTATCACCTAGGGGTATAAAAATAGCCTACGACTTATTCTCAGGCCTACAAAATATAACTACACAAAAAAATTCATAATAATTTCATAAAAATGATACTGTATGTGTATAATAATATCTAATAATGATCAATTATATTAGATCGACCACCGAAAGTAGAAATAGCTATTAAAAAATAGGGGTTGGTGGTAGAAGGGTAAAAATTTAGGGTTGCATGTACATATTTTTAAATGCCGAATCTTAAAAAAATAAAATAAAAAATTGTGTCCAAAAAATTAAAAAAATAAATTTTGGGGTGGACCACCCTTATTACTTAGGTACTTCTGTTCCGGAGTTTACGTCATATTATCAGACCTACTGAATATACACACAAAATTTCATAAGAATCGCTCAAGCTGTTTCGGAGGAGTTTTGTTACAAACACTGTGGCACGAGAATTTTATATATTAAACTAGCTTCAGCCCGTGGCTTCGGCCGCTAGGTATGTCGATAAAAGCTATCCTATGTCCTTCCCCAAGATGACATCTATCTCTCTGCTAAATTTTATCGAAATCTGTTCAGTGGTTTAGGCGTGAAAAAGTAACATACAGACAGACAGGGTCACTTTCGAATTTATAATATTAGTATGGATTTATAAGTAGTATAGATTGAAAAAATTATACTCAGGTTTTTTTAACCAAATGGATAGTGCATTATTAGTGTCTACTTACCTGTTTCCAGAAGTTTTTGATGTTCCCACGCCCTTTTTTAAAGTCAGAAAAATGTCATAACTCCTTAATTAGCTATAGATTACAAAGTAGGTACTTACTTGATATTTGGGCCTGCCCTGTTTCCAGGTAATAGGTGAGTCTAGACTTTAATTAGGCTAATTTTCTAATTAGGACAATTTCCCCTGGGAAAGCCTTCATGTGTTTGTCTGTGACCTCAGTTTTATTGAAAAAAACACGTGTATATTTTTTGTATCATTTAAAAAAAACATTTAAGTATTTGACACTTGTTCTGGGACCCAACTCAGCGGAAAGGCTCCCGCAGACAGGCACGATACGACTGAGTGACGCAATTCTGGTATAACAATTTTTCAAGTGTTCTACTAGAATCGCGTCGCGCTGTCAGGTCGCGCCTGTCTACCGGTCATAATAGTTTTTTAATGTGATAAAAACTTATTCGTGTTTATAAGAAGGCCAATCGAAATGCCCTATCAGCCTATGCAACCTCATCTACTAACCTATTCTATTCTTAATAATTTACTTGACATCAAGGTGCTAATTTCTGTATTGAAACTCTATCTGAGCAATTGGAAAAAAAAAATAGTCTTTGCTTTGGTAAGAAGTAGGTATTTAAATTCCGCCTGGTTGCATGCTCATTTTTGTCTATGGTCGCCGTGTCTTGAGCTTCAGAACAGTCGCCATATTATAATAAAACAACCTAGGACGATATTTCCTGAATTAGAGATTTCCCGGGTATTTATCTACTCTCCTATGTTTATTGAGCCAATTCCACATAGATCTATCTAAACTCTATGCAGCTTCCTCCTTTAAAATTTATAACCTGTAAAAAAGAACAAAGTGCCACACTGTCAAAATAATAGTTACCATAGACAATGTAACACACACAATGGCGCGTTAAAACCTGCGCTTCAACACATAGACAAAATTACACACATGCTTTACGACATGTGCACGAGATAAGCCGCTAATTACTCCTTTCTCAGGTCTATTAAGAGTTTTAATTAATATAATTGACTAATGCAGACGATGAGTACTGTAAAACGTATTAATTGTTAGATTTAATCTGCTAGCTAGACTAGCGTCGCGCGTCGTGATAAACCCGGAACAGCCGGTCGATTCTGTAAAAATCTCATCGTGAAAACTTAGGTGAAGTGAGTTTGTTTTTGCTACGAATTGACACTATTGACAGCTCACTCCACGGTCACTTCACATAAGTTTTCACGGTCAGATTTTTACAGACTATTCTGTAAAAATCTCACCGTGAAAACTTCGGTGAAGTGAGTTTGTTTTTGCTAGGAATTGACACTATTGACAGCTCACTCCACGCTCACTTCACATAAGTTTTCACGGTGAGATTTTTACAGAATAGCACCGCTGGAGATGCTTTTAGTAGTTTTAAGTGGAGTAAAAAGAGGAAGTTTTTAATTTTATTGTACTGAGCATTTATTAAAACTAATTAACTAAGTACCTAATTAGATTTCATGAAAACTCCTGGATCTCTATAGGTAGATATACCTACTCGTACTTATGTATAGGTACAAATAAATAAAATTGAAGTGGCTGTTTGTAATGTCAAAATAATAGCTTATTACTAAATGCCTATGGAATTAAGTAAGTACCTACCTATAACTAAACTTTATTTTTATTTTTGGCTGTTTGTTCTGGCTGATCTCCGAAACGGCGGGAACGATTTTGATGAAATTTGGTATGGGGATACTTTTAACCCTGGGGAAGGACATAGGTTACCTATAGGCTTTTTATACGAAATACCATGCGGGCGAAGCCGCGGTAGCTAGTAATGAATAAAATCAACCTAATAATAGGTTGATTTAGGTTGGTTTTTTTTTGGTTTTTTTTTTTTTTGTTTTTTTTTCATAAGGCATATTGATCGATAGTTCAATCTATTTTAATTTCTAAACTTATGTAATTTTATGGATATTTCTAATAAGAGGGGTTAGTTTAGGTACATCATTAGAGATTCATAATGTTTGACAGTAGGCTAACAGGTACAATACGACCGACGTAACTTGGCGGGCCTGAGTATAGCCTTTGCGAACTTTCGCGCATGTTCTCTCACTCACACTCGCCTCATGTCACCTTTTTGGTTCCTAAAAAACGTTCGTGCGCAGCCTTCTGGGCGAAGTTCAGGCCCGCCAGCGTCGCGTTGCCGTTGGTCGTATTGTACTCTTCAATGAATGATTAAATTGTGGTGGGTGACCATGGCTGTATTGTGCAGGTCACAGCAAATTGAAAAGAAAAACAAAAAAGTTCAACAAAACTACGTCGCCAACGTAAACAGCTATAGAAATATTCATCCCATTCCCAGATGATCATGTTAGTACAATTATAATTAGTAATTACAATTAGAGTAATTGACTACAATGGCCGTTTGGCCATGCGGAGTGAACTAATTAAAATAAGGCTATACCCGCGGTAAGTAAAGGCGTCGACCTACCACCACCAACGACCTATAAAACTAGGTTATTAGTTCTACGAAGTGCGTTTAACAAATTAGCGGTTAGTTACCCTATTGTGACTCTTTGGTGGACGGTTACTGAACTGTTTTGTTTAAAAAAAATATTTGACATTTCCTTCCTACTTTTTTTTTGTAAATCTCGGCTACGACCTTGCTACGGCTACGGCTACTGAAGGTCAGTTCCAGGTTTCTTTTTCACAGGTTGGATTCAAGCACGCACTCCGTTGCAAAAAAACGACATCATTTTTTGATCATGAGATCAAAAATATTGTCGTATAAATCCCTTATCCATGAGGATATGGGATTTAATTGAGCAAGTTCTATTAATAGACCCTCCTAGTAATTATAGGTGCACAATGTATTTATTTGTAGGTAGATAAATAAATTTTTAATTAAAACTGCACAACGTTTGAATCTATCCTTAATTGATCAATCAAAAAATCTTTTTGATTCTCACAGATAAAGCTAGTCAGTTAAAATAAAACAAAAATAAACATTGACATAAGAACTATCAATTCAATTTATCAAAAAATTGAACTCGTAAAAAGCTAACGAGACAAATTAATATAATGACTTCACCCGTTCATTGCTACCGGGCGTTTATCACTCCGGGGAACGATTGAACGAATGGTTTTTAATACTTTTTAAAATATAAATCATTCATTCAGCCCTTGGGCTTCTTCATGAATATGTTTATCATTCTCTTATCGGTTGATGCAGCTGCCAATAATTGTGGAGATTTACAAAAATTTGCATTCGAAAATGAAACGTTATCACGCCATTCGCCTTGTGTCCGTTCTTTTTTCTTCAAATTGTTATTTTTTTTAATCTGTGTGCAAATACACTGTCTTTTCTTGCAAGATTAAAGTGTTACATGCTCCCACATGCTCCTATGGCAAGATGTTTAGAGTAATAGTTAGCTAACTTCTGTTATTTTTTATAGTCAAAAAGTATTTTTCAGCAAATGGCGATTCAATAATTTAGTGCGTTGGTCCGTTCGGTTCCCGGGTAGGACAAATTGTTTTTCACTGTGGCAGCTTGAAGTTTAAGATTACTTTTGGGATAATAGTCTTGCCCCTATCCTATTCACTTCAAGAAGTTCAGTCTCCTCAGGTATCCGTGTGTATTGCATTTATGCATGCAGAAGGATGTGCAATAGTAAAGAAAGAGCCTTCCTACTCTTTCGAAGCTATTTCGGTCTGCAAGTTTTTTATATAGGTACTTTTCCATGTCATGCCATGTCCGTTTGTTTAAGGTGTATTCTATTCTTAGGGCCCACATTTAAATTCTTAGGTAGGTACTTAAGATGGATAAACATTGTAATTTATTACCCCTATTCAGTACCTGCCTATTAATTTAGTCCATGGTTCCTTCCAGTTTTTTCTCTTGGACCTAGTTCAGAATCTAAACTTATCAAATTGGCTTGAAAAAAAAATCACTTTGCATACTACCATGACTTGTCTACTTGGTTCTAAATAAAACCTAATTATTTTAGGTAGGTACCTATTAAATAAAGCAAAAAATTATTTAATTTCTTTTGCTGTCAAAAAATATAAAGCTACACATATCGATAGACAAGTAGGTACTCGGACATAAATTGTTTTGACGGGACGTGTCGTAATTAAAAAATGTAAAAAAAAAACTGCATAGCAGTCTATTCATCTCCGAAGTTTTTACACAGGGGCACGTGTTCGGATACAGTACATGGGCTGTTTTCCGTGTATTTTCTGGTCGGGTGCGCGGCGACGAGCGCGGGCGGTGCGCGGGGCGCGCGGGGCAGGCCGCCGGCAGATGCGCCGCGCAACGCCATCTCTCGGCGCCCGGCGCGCCACCCGCCAGGTGCGCGCTGCCCGCACCGCGGCCGCCACCCGCCCTTCAGTCCGCTGTCACGCGCCGCCGCGACAACACGTTATTAAGGCTTTGTACGCCACTACACGCGACGCGCGCGTTTCGAACGTAGTGAACGATCCCGCGACCGGTTCGCCGTAGCCCATGAGCGACCAGTGACATCTCGATTCTTGTGCTGTGTGACTTGCAGTGAAACGCTCAGTGCATTTATGTGCAAGTGATGGATTACTGCGGATCTACCTTCGAGTGCTGACGACCGGGTACGGTCCCGACGTATGCCCCGGCGCCGCTAGCCCGGACGCGCCAGCATGCGCGCCCCCGCGGTGCTCATCGCCCTGCTAGGGTTTCTACCCCAGGTACTGATATCGACACCGAAAACCGCGAATCCCCGTTTGTTTACGTTTCGCATCGGTGTAATCCCATCGAAAACTCGTGGTTCGCATCGCACAAGGCAGCGATGCAAACCGGCGGGCGTAGGTGCGACCGCGGTGCACTAGGCGATAGTTTCCCACGAGCGTGGCCGAGGGCCGGCCTAGCAGATCGTCCTGCCTGGATAGTGCTCGGGAGCGAGGGTGTAGTGTAGGTTAGCCTCGCAGTCGTGACCGGCCGCGGCTCGCTCGCCGACTCCTCCGCGCCTGTGTGTGTCCGATACGTTTACCGAGCAAACATAGGTACATAGTTATAAAGAAAGTTCAGGTTTTAATACGACCGGCGCGCGGGGTCAGCTAGGTCGCGAGCCTCTTCGTTTTAAAATTAGATGCATTCCGAGGCTTTGCGGTGGATTCGAGACTTCGAGTCGGGACGAGACGTATTCGCGACGATCTGTATGCACCGACGACAGGAATAACTCTTCCAGACGACTCTCAAGGCGCGCGATATTTCGGGCAGGGTTAGTAGTTCGGTCTAGTTTACACGACAGAACCCTTCGCTTGTTTATTGACCGTCGCTAATCGCCGGTAAATAGGCGCCGAAAGCTGTAAAACTGGACATACATAAACAATGCGCTTTAGATGAAAGTTCTGAGAAAATTGACACAAGGTGGCAGACTGTAAATATGTAGAGTAATATGAGGTCATCGCCCTATGAACCAGTCAAGGTTACTTGTCCTACCAAGGGTTGCCGTGAGTGCCCAGCACGGTGACGTGAACTTCACAGTTCATGAAACTTTCGTGCTTTTTATCGCATCACTTTATATTCGATATATTAAGTAGACTGGCTTATCGATAAACGTAGACTTAATTAGCTTCGTTATTTGCCTCATTAACGACTAAAGGAAACGTATCAATCAATCGAGTGTAGCCTTTCAGTCCAATGGGCGGAGATACTCAATGTTTATTTATGTACGGCGAACATCTACAAGTACATATTGAAGCTCAAGAAAAGCTTATCGTATGATTCACCCCAACCATTGGTACATGCCCAACTCGATAGTTTTTTTAATCGATATGTATATCCCACCTCAACTTTTCCAGACATTGATAAGAAGTGTTGCGCCGTTTACAAGCGCTACCGAAATGTCAACAACAGCCCGATAATAATAATAAAAAAATATCGATACTTGTCTCTGCTGACTTTTTGTTCTCCCGCATCGTTTACCGGTCTCCGAGGGTAATTTACAACGAGGGAACTATTCCCCAATGCGTGCGTGTGCGCACTGTGAACGAATAGTTATTAATGTGTTCGCAAAATGTACCGTTAATATCACAAACACATGCACTTTGTTAGGTACATGCGAATATTAATAAAACTCGTCCGCGAACAACCGGTGTGTCTGGAATTGATCCCCAACTCCGGCTGATCCGTGTGATTTTTGTGCACTTTTTCTCGTCAATTGCTGTTTTAATTGTTTTTTCTGCTAAGCCAATCAGGTTTAATTAAATAGTGTGGGTCCGCTTCACACCAGCATACATGGTGTAGCTATCTATTTATTTATAGTCCTGTGCATGTGTGCGTGCGAGTGAGTTTTCAAGGCGCTATAATACATTATGAATGAAGTCGCGTTGTTCAATAAAAAAACGGTATTTTGCGCACCACCACCGCTCAGGACTGGTTTGTCTTGCCCCTGGTCCCGTCCGTCTACGTGACGACGATCGTGCATTGATGTAATTGTCCCACCGATCAGTCAACTCGATTCTTTATACTCGATACATCCGTAGGAGAATCGATGTCCGGATTTTTCTTTTTTTATCCCCACGTGCAAGACAGTAGCTAATTCAGCTGCATTATTCTTTCTTTGATCGCGTTCGAAATACGAATCGCGTGATCATTCCACCGCCTTTTTGATCGGAAGCGGCGTCGGAAACACGTCTGCCCGAAAACCGCAACGTAATAATTTCCAATTTCAAATAAGTAAATAATTTACTGAAGGTTGCCCGGTTCGACTCGTGATCGCGTTTATCCCTGAGAAATTATTCGGAGGATAGGCTGTTTATTAAACGGTCGTATCCTTCTTTTCCATGTATGGGTAAAAATGAGTGAGTAGATATTTTTTAATGCAGTAGGTCCGACATTGTTGCAAATTGCATTCTATAAAGTATTCTTGATTACGCTCGGCGTCTACCTGTCGCAAATCTAGGACATAGCATGTCATAGCTCGCATGGAACGTTACCTGTGCGTGTATGATTGCGTTACGATTTGTGATATAATCGACATATATATCAATTTTAGGTGTGTATCTGTCTATGTGTGGAGGTGTAGCACTTGTCTATGTCTAAGGTTGCTAAGTCTGCATTCTAAAAAGTAACTAAAAGTTCTAAAAATGTCACTTACTTAAACGTAACTTAACATGAACATAATAAAATCTCGTTTGTTAATTATAAAGGAAGTTATGAGTTTGAAACTGGTAACCCCGGTAATATTACACGAGCAGGTGCAGTCATTAATGGCAACTCTTAAACACACTAACATCTGCTTTTTTCACAATCCACTCAACTCGGGCACACGAATTCTAATTGCCGTCCTGACATGTTGATTGAAAGTTCAATTCTGACTCGTGAGTTGGTTATTATCAGAGTAAACTAGCCATTTTAATGGTCATTTTTACTGCTCTAAAACGTCATATTAAACTAGACTGTGCTGTTTTGTGGATACTTAAAAAGTTACTAAGCTTGACATTTTTAATAGGTACGTGAGCTAGAATTAGAAGGAAATGTAGAATTTAATTCCATTCTATATTAAATGGCTAGCTAGATAAAAACTAACAGCCAGCCAGTTGGCTATTTCTAATAAAAATTGGTAGACCTTCATTTCAATACCTACATCTAGGTATTCTTGTAGCGTAAAGTTTACTTCATAAAGTTGGGCAAGCAGTGTTAATTTTATGTGCAGAAGCAATTTAGTTAACAAATACTCGCTACCTACATAGTTTTCACTGCGATTTCCCAACAATTTTGTAAGTGCCTTTTGATAAAAACCACCTGCTGCTTTTTACTCATTTACGAAAAAATCACACAGAACTGTAACAAAAGCGCAATAATAAATTAATCGTCATATGTCATGTTAGTAGCAATAACTATTTAAGTATGTGAAACTCCTTAACGGTAGGTTTTAACCCTGTTATAATTTCGTCCATTCTCCAAAACGGTTTTTGTTCTATGAGAACCGACTCAATTATAAAGAGACTACGAAATCGTATAATCGCCGGTTTTTAACAGCTTAACCATGTGAAATTTTAAGTTTCGTCTCATTGTGATGAGTATGTAATGACCGATTGTGCGGCGCGTGCGTCACTCATAGATTCTAAAAGATATCTTGTTCAAAAACTTTTGTATGACAACATTGAAAACTATCCAAATACTATGTTCTATGTTAAGGGTTTGGTTTCCGCACTTAGTCCTTCAGTGGACCTTTGTGCGTGGGCCATGGCGGCCGTCGGTGGTTATTCCAACCAGCCCACCTCCCTCCAGAAGCTGATCAAATCTCCTGGTCTGTTGAGAACATCTGTGTACGATCTGGGTGTCCCAAGGGTTTCTGACCTTATCTGGGTGACGCCTGCGCACTCAAAGAGCACATGCGCAATGGTTTCATCAGCCTCCATGCAAGCCCTGCACAGAGGACTGTCTGTTATGCCTAATGTGTAAAAGTGTTTATTTAGTGAGCAGTGTCCCGTGATGGTCCCCGTCACCAGGCGCAGGCCTTTCCTGTCCAGTCGTAGTAGGCGCCTGGTTAGCCTGCCATTCAATGACGGCATGGCTTCTTTGGACTGCCTGCAGCCTGGTGACCAAATACTAAAAAAATATTATGCTGTGACATAATTGGTGTCTGTCGAACAGCCGCTCATTAAAGCCATATAGGGCTATTAAAATTTATAAGTTTTTGTGGTTCAATCCCGACCGGACGTCTAATTGATTCCCAGTGACATTCGTTAAAAAACAAACATGGTTGCCAGGACCATTGATCAGATTACGCAATGTAACCAAACTGGATGCTCGGGGAAGTCAATATGTATTATTTATAAACAGAAGCAATGCTTAGCTTTCTTGTGTGAAGTTATCAAAGGATAGATACTGCTGAATGATGTGCTCCGCGATAAACCATTACCATAAATGTGTTTGTAAATAAGTAAATAATTCAACCCTATTTCGGATTGAGTGCGCAACGTCTGTGGTAGTAGGGCGCTCGTTCGTTTTCAAATTTCGAAATTTATCGGATGCCATGTAATTCAGCCAGTAACCTTCTAATTTAAGGTTCTATTGTTTAGTGTTGCCAGTGCAAATTATTAAACTCCGAATTGGGTAAATGTGTCAGCGATGCCGCCTGCCGGTAACATGGTGTAGGTTGCACAAGCATAGTGCTTCAGGCATAGCGAAGTGATGAGTCGGGTCTTCTATTACACGTGGGTTGAAAGTTAAGGCCATAAGTTGACAGTTATGAATACTCACTTACATTTGAAGCTGCGAATAAGTTATTACTTGCTGTGTGGGCGTCAATTAAGAAATAATTAAACGCGTAATGAGAATAAGATTACATGCTCGTTATTTCGTAACTGCATCTAAATCTTCTTATGTACTTAAAGTGGTAACCAAACGGAACTGTGGTCGACTGTATTATACCGTTTCATAACGTTGCAGCGAATTACGATGTGCAATGGATGATCGCAGTTACATTGAAAATAATTCCATGCCTTCCTCTACGCATCGCATCAAGTAGTATCAACTTGTATCTGAGATTGATATCCATTTGACAATTTAGTAGGTAAGGCTGCTTCTACCTTAAAAGTTTTTGCTTACAAGTTATTTTAAAGTGATCACGTCTGTCCAAAACTCGATGTCAGTAATTATTTCGGTAGTCGAACAAAAAAGTTTAAACCGAAAGAATTTTAATAAGTTCCGTATTCAATCTCCACAGTGAGAGGTTCACACGTATAATCCCAATAACAATTCAAGCAAGAAGATCTGGTTTACGATATAAGAGAGTACACGACTCCGATCATAGCGCGCCGTACACCAACGCACGAAATCTCAATTCGCTTGTGCAACACGCTTAAATAACCGCAAAATACCTTATTATGCGCTTTCCATATACGTTCCAGGCAATCTACGGGGCCTATTACGTTCCACGCTCATGATTCTCCGTTAATTTCAAATTCCAGACTTAGATCGTCAGTTTCTTTTGTGTCGGTACAGCTGCCAGCAAATCGACACAAAGGAGATGGCAACATTTGTCGCGCGGCTAAATATCGTAACGTTTTATAAAAGACACCGTTTATTTTCTTCTAAAGACGTCCCTTGAAACGGAACGCCCTTTGTGAGCCAACCCGGCACGTCCCCTTCAAAACAATACCAACATTGAAACCAAGTTCTGTGAAAAGTCAGGTCAGAAAACCAATTAGTAACAGCGTTCATTCATCAGCTGCTAGAGGACAAATATAATAGTTTTTTCCATGTGCAATTAATTCGATTTCGCGCTCGGCGTTCTATTTTAGGACTGAACATCTTTATGGCATGTGTAGAAAACGTACGCTAAAAAACTTAAATGAAAAAATAAATCATACTCGATGATTCCAAATTTAAATTTGAATTGCGAATTGATGCACTGGCCACATCGTCGCGCTATTAAAAGACTCTGTTTTGGTGTTTATTTTAACACATTTCGCGTTTGTATAACGGGAGAGATGAAAAACATTCCCCTGTGTTTCATTATTTGTGTTATTTTTAGACTACGTTCAACCTGCTTGAACGAGTGTTTACTGTTGCCTTACTTACATATAATAGCGTTCACATTATTACTCCTTATTATCTCTCCCAATAAGTGACTTTATAAAATACGTTTCGACTCCAAACAGAAAGGTAGGCAAGTCGCATCCGCTTAGTAAGTGTTCAATAAATCATTTTGACACAGTAATTTTGTTTGGAAAATATGTCTAGATCGTGATTCTGGCGCAATTAAAATAAGAAAGAATTAATGTAACTCGATGTATTAACTGAAATGTTATTACGAGATCAAAGATTAGGTATTAAAATCAATTTGGATGGTCTGCTTGATGCGTGATGCAATGAATGTTTGTGCCAGTATTCGGATATCTATGGCCAGTACGTTCCTTCCAAAATGTAAAAAAAAAAAATTGATGTTCACGACTTTATCGTCGAATGCATTAACTTGTATTGGTATGTTAAATGAATTAGACGCTCGTGTAATTGATTACTGACACACATTCAAGTTTCAGTTTGTACAATAAGTACAAGCTGCTTTTGAACCAGGGACTTGAAAACGAAATGAATTTCGTTCCGTTACCACTAATGTTATCGTATAACGTTCCAAAATTTGTAGCGATACTAAAACCTAAAAATATCAATAACGTTACAAAAGAAAACGTTATAGAATATCATTATCGTAGAACAATATTATTAGTGAATTTATAGGTATCGGTAACATTAAGCTTATCCGCTTGTAATAACGTTACAGGAGAGACGTTACAGATTCATTTGTAACGTTATTCTTCATACTTTTTCGTCATCTTATTTTAAGTCATGAAGCTGGCAAAATTGAGTATCGAAATGAATAACGTTATTATATCGTTATTCTAATAACAATATATTGATAATTTTGTTAGTGAACAGATTAAGATTTCGCTCCGTTTGTCAGTATCGTTATAACCAAGGAATTAATTTTGTTACGATCCTGGTGGAACGGTACAAATTATCGTTACCGCGGAACTACGCGTAACGTTATTTTGAGTAACGTTTCAAGTCCCTGCTTTTGACCCTACTTGGTTACGTTCATTTTATAGTATACAAGGTGTTAAGAACATAAAACTAAGCCGAGAGTCGGATAAACTTTTTTATAGTCAAATAAGCGCAGCGACAAAACGTCGAAAAAGCTTAGCGCCTTTTAAAATATAGTCTAAACAACATCAATCAGGCAGTCAGCGCGTCAAATCCGCCCGAAGATATAATAAAACATAACTTATTCGGTAGTCCGGTAAGTATTATTTAATTGTTGGTTTGTTGGCAGCCCCGGGCGAGCCGACGATCGCTCGCTTCCCGCTCGGTTTTTAACACACTTTTTTTATTTACCGTAATTCACTAACTTATTGACATGAACAACTTATGATAATTTATCTTTTATGCTTTTTCTGAAAACAAGTAAGCCACAATTTATCAAATTCTCTGCTACTATAAATTCTCGTTTATAAACAATTGATCGACAAAAAAGGGGATGTTTAGAGTGCTGACTGCTGCGTATCTTTTTTCAAGCATTTTTTTGGTTCCGCTCCTACCTGACAACCACGTGGATGTGTGACTTGAGTGGCATTCCATCCTCTTCCCTCCTAGGTTAAAAGAAAGAGAGGGCGATACGTTTCGCGCTGTCATTGTGTATATTTTAACCCCTGTCGCAGGCGCAGGAAGTTGGTTGAAATCTGGTGTATTTTTTACCGCAGTATTGTTTAAACGGGGGCTGATTTTTGACATGGTTAGACACACCGTCTGTGAAAGATAAGGCTCTACTGAATGGATCATTGTTCTGTCTGTCGCTTGTAATCTTTTGACAATGCATAGTGAAGGTCGTATTCGTGGGAAACTAATTAGGAAAGCTGACTTTAGTCATAATCCATTTGCTATGAAAAACTTCTGTATGTACAGGGCCGGAATGACTAATATAGGTACATTATGTATCGACTTTAATTCAAAATTTATTTATATAACCTTATTATGATGTCAGGGTTAGGAGCCATTAATAATGAGATGAACTCATACCAAAAAAAAATATTTCCGTAAGATTACCTACTTAAGACTTACTTAAAATATTTAAAAAAATATCTAAGTTCATAAGCATTTTGTGTCATTAACAAGTCTATTTAATGATACAAAACACGTCATGATTTAACGAGAGCCGTACTAAAGTTTTATGAATGTTATTTATTATTGTAGTATTAGTCGACTAAATAAATAATCAATTAGAACAAAAGCACCGGAAATGATAAGTAAGCGTGGTAAGTACTCTTTTTAAAACCTTTTTTATTTCATAAAGTTTATACCTACTGCGCGCGCGCAACATAGTTATTAGTCGCCACTTGCCGGTAATGATTTGCCAAGGCATGGCCGCTATAATTTAATACGAACCGCTTCCTTCCGATGCCATATAAAATAGGATACACTTTTTGACTTAACTTTTATAAGCTGAGCGTGTATTAACAATAATATTCGGCTTTCAAAAATCTAATTTTACGAGTAAAAAAAAAACTTTGTCCAAGATGGTATAATTTTCCTGTAACTTTTAAGATGTCAATATAACTGTACCAGCACGCATAATTGTTTTATTCGATATAAAAGGAATAACAAATAAGCTGTTAAATATTCGGCTTTCAAAAATCTAATTTTACGAGTAAAAAAAAAACTTTGTCTAAGATGGTATAATTTCCTGTAACTTCTCAGATGTCAATATAACTGTACCAGCACACATAATTGTTTTATTCGATATAAAAGTAATAACTAATAAGCAGTTGTGCTTAAAAATGTTAACATTACGCTCGCTCCCTAAAGCATTAGTCTTAAAACTTGTTGACCCTACATGCACTGCAAATGCGACCAACTGCATTATTTCATTAATATTAGGGTTGTGCACCCTGGAGGGCAACAAAAACCAGTTATTATTATTCATACACTACAAAAAACCCAGGGGAATTCAAGTCGCCTCGTTGAAGACTTCTAATCTATCATCGGACATTAAAATATCCAAGTTTTTCATCAAAATCGGTAGTCTTAAACTATGATCGTTTAAAACAAAGCGGGGGGCGCCATTATTTGACAGTTCGATTAACAAAAAATGTATTGTTACGTCACGAACGTTCGTAAATTCGATTCATAGGGGTGTCACCGTGTACACCCCACACGCGTTGTTACATGCAACCCCATTTTTGAGCGACCTACATAAGCTGTCCGGTAGAACCGTTAATGTCTCAACGGGATCGATCGCGCGGACAGTTGTGCAAATAGTTTGTTTGAGGATTACATCTTTGGGGCGATGAAAGCTGTATCGCCCGTCTGTTTGTGTTGTCACACTGAATCTGATATATTGACTCACCTAATCTTTACTTTTACCTTCGTTCCTGACACAAGTAACTACAATGTTTGTTTTCCCTTTCCAGGTGCTGACGTCTGGTTCCTTCGAACTTAGGATAAAAAGTTTTACGAACTCATTGGGTAGATTAAGTAGTGGGCAGTGCTGTGATGGTTCCTCAAATAGTGACGCGCCGTGTTTGGCGCCGTGCAGGACTAAATTCCGAGTGTGCCTCAAGATATATCAAGCTAACATCGACACGACGTCACCGTGTACCTTCGGTGACATCACAACGCCTGTGTTGGGCGGCAACTCATTGGATGTGCCCAACCTCCACGTGGAAGGATTTAGCAATCCCATCGTGTTCCCCTTCGACTTCACATGGCCGGTGAGTGTCTTAGAATAAGTCTAGTACTCGTAGTTTGTATTGACGTTTCGTAAACAACACCTCATTAATTTTGTAGGCAACAGTAAAATCAATACGTCGTAAAAGAAACATTAAGTAGCAGCCCTACATCAATAAATCAACGCGGTGGTTGTTACCAACGTTCAAATTCCAATAATCCACGGGGAGACCGCGGCCCATCTCATTCGCCGTAAATAATAGTAAAAAAGAAATTAAGGGATTCTATATTCAAATTTGACAGAAGCGATGACGATAAGAATACTTGATGGTTTAACGAGCAGCCGCGTGGGAGGATCACAGCGTTCAATGGTTCATTTTTAATTAATTATGAAGTCGCCCTCTGTACGGACAGTCGTATGTTATTAGACGTAGTCGGTTAGCCTTCGTCGTGGCTGCGTTCTCAATGTTCTCATCTTCACCGGCGATTAGAGCGCAGAGGCCGGCCGGGATCGTGATTCGATATTGTAATTACATGTTATTTATTTACAGATCGCGCTTAGATCTATCTCGATTCCAAGGATAACGGACGTCTTAATTGGACCTTAGTTACGGTTATTTCGCTCGGCGTCAATTGTCTACGGTATACACAGGCCGCGTGTGGACCTAGAGGTTCGAGTGCTATTTGTATTTTATTTAGCGGCCCGCTTCAAATGTCGTACCGTCTCGTAATGTTTAAGCAAACAATCGGACCTTAGCTCGGCCGCTTGCACAAGCTCGGACCATCTGGAGAAAACGTGACATTTGGTAACTAAACGAAACTGCAGGTAGAGCCAACTGAGCATAGACGAAATTTAAAACTTTTTCGGATAGTGGATGGGCGTCCGGTAACTGCCGCTATCATTCCGAATGAATTGGCACTAAATTGAAACTTCCTGTTTAAATTCACATAGAGTTCTCTATTGCGAGGCATGTGTTGACATGCGATCAATTGAGCGAAAGCGGCCCGCAGAATGGTTTAATCTATCAAATTTCAAAAGTGACAGGCTAAGCTAGCCGTTGACGTTCTCGATTCCACGCCATATGCAGTTTATCTTACTCCAGTCGGACATTGAGAAGTCACCCATATGCCGCGATTCCATATGTCGTTAAAATTGTTAAATCCTGTGCCCTGAGGATATGCGCCATACGCCTCGCTGCTTACCGATACGGTTCCAGTTGGGTGCGTCTCATTTAAATCATACAAACTGCCCCTAGCATTATTAGTTGAAGCTGACTTGGATTTTTTCTCACAATGAGGTCATCGTCGGCCAGAGAAGCGCCTGTTTTACGAGGCATATCGCGCGCACGAATAAATACGTACCGCGTAATGTGTTAGTATATGGTACGTTCCGCACGCTGGCTTCGTGACCGGCCCGGCAGGTGAACGGGCTCGCCGAGACGCTTGCAGACGTTCGATTTTAGAATTTGACATTTAATTTACTCATCGAATTCTCAATGGCCAGCATCACAATATTTTGAAACTTGAACCAGCCGTTGCGCGGTCACTAACGGGTCTGCTGTAATACAACCCCGTCGAAGTAATCTTAAACGCAACTGCATCCGAACTTTATCTGATCCCTTGTGAAATAAATCGGTGCTGTAAGGAGATTTGACCCGCACGATAATAGGTCATGAGCATATTAATATTACTGACAACATCGAACAGTGAAATTACAAGTAAACCGGCGCGCGCGTTAACGACGCATAGAAATGATTTATCATGCAGCGTTTAGAGAAAGAGATGGCTCACTCCGAAAAGAAATCTCCTTTGTATGCAGTCGCTCGGCTTGGCGGCGGAGTTTCATTTATTTCACGAGTTTTATATTGTAATGCGCTCTTCGAGGCTTGTTAGGCAGTCCGGATGTCAAAGAGTTGAGAGTCTGATTATGAGCGAGTCTTCGCACGTACCGAGAGCGGGCTCTAATGCCTCGCTCACATCGCGGATAGGAGGAAAGGTCAACGATACTTGCCCTTAATGCCAGGGGTGTACACCCCACGGCATGAACGGGCCCATTCACCAGCGCTCCGTACAACCGTTATCCGTTGCCGTTTTAATGCGAAAAAATTTTGAGCTTATGCAATTGTGCATTTTACACCTGCTTAGCGGAGAGAGCGCAAAATGTCAAAGTGTACTTCCGCGCATGCGTGGCGGGCGCCCGGCGCGCGCGCACAGCATTACGCTGCGCTGGCCGTGAACTATACTTTTTATGGATTCAAGATCCGTGTTGCGTGATGTTACTCATAGACGGCATTGTGTTTTA
Organism: Oligia fasciuncula; assembly: GCA_963082905.1. Classification (NCBI taxonomy): domain Eukaryota; kingdom Metazoa; phylum Arthropoda; class Insecta; order Lepidoptera; family Noctuidae; genus Oligia; species Oligia fasciuncula. The sequence goes on from OY720407.1 coordinate 10,359,022, forward strand.
TCTTAATAAATTTGTCCATCATCTATTGTTACGCAGTTCAATAAATTCGATAGTTAATCTCTATTGTTGTCTAACAGCTGCTAATATTAACGTTTGTTTGTAGATGCTATAGGAAATGCAGTGTGAAATATTTCTTCTCTGTCATTTGATCATAATTCACAAATATCTCGCAAGTCACCTTCCCATAGGGCGGGGATTGTGTGGACCCCCCTACTATTTGCAATCTTGCCAAAACTTAATCGAACGTTTAAATAAAATATTAATTCCAAAATTACTTAAAACATCAACCTGTATCAGGCGGCCATCTTAAAAATAGCGCATTTAATTTATTTTAATAGAACCTTTGCATGCATAGCGGTTACAAATAGCGACGAATATCTAAAATTAAAATACTTATTTGAAGGCTAAAAAATTAACCCTTTAATGCTGCGAGACCTCGGCCCTGCATTCTTTAATTAGCTAAGTTATCTATTCCGTTACACCTTGAATAAAAATAACGAGTTTCTTTTAGTTTCGTGATAAGGAATGCTAGCAACTAGTTACAGGTAAGCTGTAAGCGAAGGAAATAATAAATTAGAATTGTTTTTAGGACATAGGTGCTGAATATTTTGCGATCATTTGTGTTTAGTTAATTTGTATGCGAGTCGATTATTTTTATTGAAACATGCTGTAGTTTTGTTTTTTTTTTCTTTGCTGTGTTCTGGAATATTCTTGATAGATATTTTACTCCTTTCTACGTTGCACGTTGCTTCAAATTTCGTCCTCACTGGCAAAACATGTCTTACATATTTCAATTATGATGCCACCAAGTTTCCCATCGACAATTTCTTTAATAGTAAATTTTTCCTTTTACGTATTCAAAAAGGTCAATTTCAAATGCATAAAGAGGAAAATGACAATTCAAATCTAAAGAGGAACTAATTAATAAATCATAATGATGATATTTTGTCGGTCATTGATAACACAAATAACAGACCATGTGCGTCTCATGTTCCGGAAGTCATTTCCACCATATGTAGCACAGAAATGATAGGCCAAAGTATTTGTTACCGTGAGAGTAGACTCACTGATTTTACTTAATTAAGGTTAATTAAAACACCAACTTAATGGCCATATTCATGTTTTTATAAAAACTTTTCACAACTCAACAGACCGAAAAGTTCCCTCTGTGAGGTCTCTTGTAAATGAACTTAACTCGTTAACTTAAGTAGAATTTAACTAAACAAATACTCCACGTAACATTGTTATGTTACCGAACTATTCAAAAGACGTAAAAACTCCTGATTAATGTATTTGTGTCGTTAAGTGAAGAAACACGCGTCTTTATTGTGGAACCAGTAGACTAAGCAACAGCGTAACTAATTCTAGAGATTGTTACTTATTTTGCATGTTTCGTAAAATAGTTTCACGCTCCAAATAACACCGTTTAAATGAAAGTATGAAAATTCTTCTGTTATGTTGGTACTTACATGGTCACAATTCATGCGTGTACATTTTTTTTTCGACGGCAGAGAAGGGTTGTGTTTTTTTTTATTAATATACAGGCGTACCATTCTCAGAAATTAACGTTTTAGTGACGTCACATTCGATTCGAATTTCAAAACAATAGTACGGTAACGCACGCGGCGTCGGACGAATGCCGTTCTTAATCCATTGTCGCGTGTGAACTCAGCCGCTTTTTGCGCTTGATAGCGGCGTACACATTAGAAAGTAATTAACGATCCACAGCGCGTCGCGTAAAAACTCACACCTCGACCAAACTTGTGCCTCAAATCGTCTGTAATTACATTAGAATCGTAATCGGTTACGCGCCCCGCATTATTATTCGCCCGACGACCGCCGCTTATATAAGTTTCCACTTCGAAAAACGTAAAACCTTCGCACGCATCATCGACTTCTTACTACATAATGTAACGCGATATGAGCGTCGGACGCTTTATAAACCCATAGTTGGAGTAACTTCCGTCTGCCGAGTTTTTTATCGTGGAGAGAGCTCTTAATAATTTCCTTTATTCCAATCCGCTCGCGTCGGGATCCTCTTAAAATACTTACCCCTACATCCGCTTCTTTTAATAAAGTCTACCGAAGCTATGGAATGCCTCATTGGATGTTGTTCCCTCTTCGACAGCGTCTTTTATCTCTCTCCTTTCCGACGAGCGGCAATTAAAGTAAAACAAAAAAGCATCGCGAAAGAAATTCCACGTAAAAGTAGTGTGCGCGCGTTACTGCGAGCGATATGTGCGGCTGCGCCATTACAATACAACTTGTAACGCGATTTCATAAGTTTCAAATTTAAACAATCGGAGCGTGGATAATTAGTCAGGTTGCATTGTTCGCAGTCAGTGCACAGGTATTCAGCAACCTATCAATTAACCGGTCTCGGCTTTTCTAGCTGATCCGCCTAAATAAACTCAACACACGCGTTACCGAACGTCACTATTATTTCCAGTGCTAAAATAACAGTGCGCCCCAACAAGATTCGAAAACTAGCTAGTAAATAATGATTAGTCATAGAAGAGATAAAGGAATAAGCTCATCAGAATGAATAGACAATAAAAGTTAACCGGCCTTGTTATTACAACGCCTCTCGGAGCGAGCGCTAAGAAAACACTCCTTTTTCAAATGGACGCTCGTTTACGGTCAAATTCTGACATTTTAACTGCGTCTGTATAACGTTTACAGCTACTAATAAAATTGTTCAAAGCGCCCGATTTATTATGGTAGCCAAAAAGTAATTTGCGTGCTGGTATTTTTTCATAACGACGAATATGTACGCGGATTAAATAGCTGATTGAGCGATGTCAATCAAAATTCAAATTATGTATAAATAGCGTAGTCTGCGGCGCGTTCCAAAATAATCCGCGTCCGTTTTGTGGTTATATTCTCTTTGGTTTTAGGCGATCGGCCGCTTACCATTTTTATGTGCTACTCCATCTACTAACGGCGAGTGTGCGGGTGAGTTCTCACGTAGGTACTGGTAGGGTGACAAGCCCTCAAATCTGCAATGATGAAATTCCTCACGTTCCTGACTTTATTCATCACACGCGCGCAGTTTCTAGGAATTGTGAGTCGCAGTGCGAGCGGCTCACATGCTCCACTCGTATCCGCAACCTCGCGAATAAATCGTCGCCATTATTTAGTATGGGAGGAGCGCCGGTACTTACGTACCTACGTACATACTTCAACGAATTTATGGACGTGTCAAAGGCCGATCATAGGCTGGGAACCACCGCGAGCGAAACTTGCAAATTAGAATGATAGAATGTCATGAATTGGTCAGAAATCTGCACTAGACCCCGATTACATTTGTTCATTCTGCACTATTGAAGATTCAAAGTAGAACTTTTCTCAGAACGCGCCACTGCACAGTTCGACAATATTCACACGGTTGCGGATCGATCACTTTTGGCACTTGTAACACTTTATTTCCATACGATTACCGTGTTTGGAATATAAACTTTTCTATTAAAGGTAATATTACTCATCGTTGTCGTCTAGTTTTACTGCTGGCGTATGCAAAGTGGATTAGGAAAAAAATTAGATGATATCAATACACGGATCATGTCGAAACTTGTATAAGGAGGCTGTGCGCGTCATTCTCGGATAAAATCCGGATGAACCGATCAGAAGATTGTTTGTTTTTAGTGCGGTTTCGGTTTCAACGCCGTACCCTTCTCAGGGCCTTATCAGATCACCGTACCGCGGGGCCGAGCGTGGATGTCTCACAAAATTTGTTAACTTGATTCTTTATTTTTTAATTCTTATGCTTCATTCAAATCGTTCCGTTGTTTATGGCCGACATTTTCATTTTTGGAATTCTTCAGCGGCGGGCCCAGTCCCGCCCGTCGCCGAATGCCGGTGATGCCATGTGAAAATTAAGGGTACCCTTTTTCACTTCGGCCCCGATTCAAAGTCCCGAATTCCTCCAGCGAGTGTCTTTTTTCGCGATGATTGTAATTGAGGGCAATAAATTGTTAATGTCTGACTTATTTCGTGTGTCGTATACGGACTGGACCGGTCGTTAGCGGTAAAAAAAGTAGTTACGTGTCTTAATGTTTCCTAGCTGCGTTTCGTAAAATAATCGTCACAGATATAAAGTATAACATTTCGTTTGAGTTACGGCTGGCTTTTCAACTTTTTAATGTTTCCCGGTAAAGCGGGACTAGAGTAATTAATCCTTCATAATGTACTAAACAGTCTGTTAATTTTTCGAGTGTGGTCACATCAGTGTTTACTTTCTCGGTTTTAGTGGGCAACACTGGAACTTTATTATAGCATCAATTTAATGGTTATTATTTATGATTGGCGTGTGAAAATGTTTTAACGCTTTTAATTGGTTGAACATTTTAATGTCGTACCTACCTGGAGGTAAAAGATTAGTTAATTGTCGCGTCGCGAAGGAAATGAAAATAATCTCGTGAGCTTTTTTGCAGTTTGCATCGATGTTATGGTCCGTGTGATCATTTCTGATATTTTTATTTTCTTTGTAAGTTGTTTAAGGGGCTTACTCCCTAAGCACAAAAAACGCAAGTTTTAGAAACAATAAAATAAAAGTATTGATCGAATACACTACAGTTAAGAAAATCAGAAAAATATATGATATTCTTCAGGATATATGCTAGGTAGATAATGTATTGAAAACATAATGACTAATGATACGATAGAAAAAAATTATGAAGATTCATCTAAAAACTTTCTTTTTACAATAAAAACCATACTAATACATACAATCATTCTGATTTTTTGTCAGATTATTCTACAAGCAACATACTAAAATACTAGTGTTTTAATTTTTTCGTCCAAACAATAGATTTTTTGTAATTAAATAATTGCTTCATATTATGCAATAAATTACCAGCGTTGCGTAATCGCGCTTCTCTTTCTTATGCTGTCCGACAGTGACCGCGCTTTAGGTCATGTCAGCCCCTTAACTTGTAAGACGAGGAATATTTTGCCACCTGTGTGTGTGGTTGGATAAAAAACTGGCAGAGCGTTATTATAATAAAAAAAAATATGAATGTCTCAAGACATAATTTCGACTGTTAAAACATTAAAATGTTTATGAATTCACACGTTAAGAATAAAGTCATAAATCTTGCGCTTAGTTTGTTTGGAACTGTTCCAAAACTCTTATAATATTAGAATCATATTGCTTTGATAAAAAAGGAACTTATTATACCTAATAAGTTCCTTTTGGTTACTTATACAGATTGTCACATACCGAATACCTATTAGGGTTCCTTTTCCTCTTAATTTTAAGCATACCATTTTCGAATACAAAGGTTTTCTCTCGTTAAACAATTTATTTGGAACTTGGTAGGTTCACATGAGCCACGAGGTCGCAGTTGCTTTGAGAACGTCTCGCTTTTGTCTATATGCGCTTGCGCAGACGTGCTCGTACACCAACAAGGATTAACCGGCCAAGTTCGAAAGTATGTCTAACCGTTAAAATAGCTCGAGAGAGGTAACCACGCTATTTTGCAGAGCTATAGAGAGCCTCGTTACATTGCTCAGTTACTTGACTTTAACACGAAACTGCTTAACATTCTAAGAGAATGCATGCGTATGTACTCCATGTCGCCAATAAACTGTCGACCTGAATTTTTTGTTGGAGAATATGTGTACAGGAAGTCTCCCGTTCACACGGTGGATATTACATTTATTACACAATCCTAACAGCACTTGCAAACATTTTTATTATACAAGAAAGCCTCCTAATTCGGTATTAAAATTATGATTCACCAGGTCAACGCACCGCACTCGTCGCTGCCAAAATAGAAGGAGATAAAGTTAATTAAAAACATTAATAAATAAATGCGCTCAACGCTTTTAATATATTTAATAAAAACAAGTTACGCGTTCCATATTTTTATCGGACACACTCGAATTTGCATATCTTTTTAATTTGACGTATTGTACGGGCAAGTCTTCGGCTCTTCATATCAACTCGGCAACATTCGATTTTCGAATCGATTCAGTCAATCATCGAATATGAAACCTTATTGCGGCGCGCTAACAATCGATTTTGAGAAGCTGACCGAACCACAACTTTGTCGGGATATAAGTGAAAAAAAAAACCTGTCCAAAGCGATGTTACCACACTGGCAAAGTGTGAAATATGAAATCACGACTCTTCCACTTGCCCGGGTGTTTGTGTTCCAAATATTTTCTCGTGACGAAACGATACTCGAAAGCGAACTACGGTAATGTCTTTTTGTAATATACAAAATACTTCCGATATTGTACACTATTGACCGAAACCAATGGAGGGATGACCTTGTTCCATTTTTATTGAAGCGGTACCTGTACCTAGCACAGTTTACGCGGAGAACGCCGATGAGAAAACCCCTTAGTTACTTTCAAACGTTTCTGTTTTAATAAGCTATTACCAAAAACCAACAAACAAGAGAAACATCTGTTGCCATTTTGAAACGGCTTCATTTCACTTAAATAATAAACAGAACAATAGTGGCCCAAACACGTGGCGTGCACGAAACAGAGGACCTTTTCTCTGGACACCTGATTATACCTTTTGTTCTTCAAAAATCCCAAACACATGGCGCTAACAAATAAGAAGCACAAATGTTTAGCTCCGTTCCCACGTATCCTTTCGATGGATTCTTTAATTAATAACGAAGTAACGTCGAAACGAGCTCCGATATGGAAGTAGCCTCTTCAGGCACCCCCATAAAACGATTATCAAATAATTCCCCAGCATTCATATGACGGTATCAGTCTATTCGTCCGTTCAAGTCCGTAATACAATTTAACGCATCGCTTTCGAGGGATAAAATTAATGTGTCTCGATACGCTGCGATCTCAGCCCGATATTTTTTTTTAATAATAAAATAAAAACTAAAAAGAACACGTTCGAATTCGGAACGGTGATAATTAACTCCTCGATGACGGCCAGTGTCACTTCAATATTTCAGAATTGTAACGCAAACTGCATCGAATTGTGACGACTGATCAAATTAGCATTTCACAAATAAGGCTGGCTTTACACGGACTAATACGTTCCTGCGTTTCCTTAATTGCCGACAGAGTCTAGGCAACAAGTCTCAACAACTTGTTGTATAAGTATACGGTATCGCCAGCTCGACACGTTTATAAAGGCTACCTGCACACGTACGCTTACGTCGGCCGCTTTTTATGGGCTGGCTCGAGAGTCACTGTCGTGGGAACCGGCATATACTTACAGCCGGCCACAGCTGACCGAAATGCGTTCTCCATACTCGATTAACAAATCAATACGGCGTATACTACAACTTGCCATATTTGATCGGGTGCACGCACACAAATCATAATAAAGTATTTTGACAAGCTTCTTTCGCTCCTTATATTGATACAACGTTTACGATAAATTGACTTTTCAAACGCTGACAGTGGTAATTTTGTGTCATTTAAGGCTCAAATTCGTTCAGGCGGCGGGCCCGGCTGTTTAGTATTCAGAACGACGCGATAACACGTCCGCTTGTATTGTCTAAGTATTTAACGTAACTTATTATAAATTCGTCAAAACCGTGGACGTAACGAAAGTTTAATTGAGATCTCATCGTTTAAAAAGTGTTGGAAAAAGCGCTCGCTTTTTTGTGACGCGTCGTCGTGCGTTGTGAAACGTCAGATTTCTCGTATTGATTTCCATCAGCCGACAATAATCATTGTTCGTTAGAGTCGTGGTATCAGTGCCTATGCAAATAGAGGCTATTGTTCTTGCATGCAAATAGTGTTTTCATTCATAGAGTTTAATTGAAGACGGGCGACATCTGTCAGGAAAAACTGAATCACTCGTTAAAGTAGGTGGTGGTGATCAAATGAGGTATTAGTTAAGCGGTGACCCTTCGTATCCGGCGCGCGCGCAGCTGCGCCTGCGACCCGTCACATGCTTATTGTAATTATAATCCAGCTTCAGAGATTCCCCCGCGTCCGTCTTCGTCTTTAATCGTCGTCTATAGTTTAGCTTTCATCGCCAATAGTTTTTTGAAGCAATTGCATTTTATTTGCAGCTTTCTGTCCTTCACTAGGTTATGTAAAGCATACTGAATTAATAAATTGATATCAATCTATAAATAATCGTGTTAAAAATGAACTGTACAAATACTCCGCTACAAAGTTGTAGCACCGATACATGAACACCGTTCAAGACGTTTTGAATTCGATCTGTGTGTGTCATAGAAGTGGGTCGCGTTTCCACTCGCCTTCAATGTTTCAACTTTTATTCTCACAACTCCGTTTTATTTGTACGTTTCTTGTTAGAAAGCGAATTAATCTGCAATACAACACTGATTTTCGTTTAATCGAAAATTGTTCATCGATAACTCACATCCGTAGTGTAATTAAACAACGATTAGAGAACTTAAAGGTCGGGAACACTAGTCTGTGAGCCGGCGAGTCGACCGGCCTGTATCGACGGCTTCGAGTGTTTTATGACCGGCGACCGGTTCCGACCGCGGTGGGAGAAATTTCATGAACCAAGACTCGTGAACATTTTTGCATGAACGGAACTTGACAAAAAACCCATTGATAAGTTCCGTCGCAGGCGCCTTAAAGCTGTTGACACGCACCGTTATCAAGTTTTTAATCGATTTTCGACTGCCGTTTCGCCTCCTTATGTAAACATGGACTAATGTCAACAGCTCGATATCAGATACGCACTCGTTCGTATTTTTTATAGCACGTCCACGACCGGGATACGGGATCATTCGATGTAGCCGGTGTAGCCAGTGGGCACTCGTTAGCGGAGCGAGCCAGCGTCATTGCCTTATTGCGTTTGTATTATTTTTAGCATGATATTGAAACAATTTCGCTGCCATCTGCTCCCGGGTTCACCTGTCTATCATGCTGTTAATTTACACTCGTCGGCTATTAACATTGTCGTAAAGTAAAGGAAATATTTGAAATTCTCAACCGCCGCGCCCATCCATGTTGCCATGTTTAAAGGTCTCTCGTGGTTTGAGATGATGTACATTGATTATTTTGGTATGTTTGGCGTACGAGGCGTGGGTACTAAGTGAAACGATTGTTATACAATACTTGGTAACAAATGTGTGAAAGAACTGAATGAGTTTAACAAGAAAGTTAATTTTTAAGACAGGTGAAAAGTTTTCGCCGTCCGTAACATGAGCCGGCCAATAATATGTACAATTGGAGTTTCACTTCCTTTATCGACGAGTTGTAGATTATTTTACTGCTTATCTTGTACCCATGTTTGTAGTGCAATAATGTGACACGCTTGTTTTATGTTGCAGGGTACCTTCACGCTCATTGTGGAAGCGTGGCACGACACCAACGAGACGTCGAGATCTGATGGTGAGTTGATTGTTCTCCTTATAATACGATTATGATAAAAAGGGTCATGAAAATCTTTGTCAGACTTGTAAAATTCAAATCACGTCGGTCACGACTCACTCACATTCAGGTTTCACTGTAATTCTGGGTGTTTATCGTGCATTTAACGGACAGTATGTATATTTGAATGCTCATATTATCATATCGTGGAAGACAAAAATGTTCCCATGGTGTGGACGATTGGTGTTCAAAGCACGCGGCGATGCGCGTGATTCGCTTCGCAATGCGCGCGCTATTCTAATAAACTCAGCCTTCTGTAGGACGAAAATTTAGTAGAAATGTTCTAATGTATTCCAATGGCCGTTGACCGGCGGCACCTAGACGTCGCGCGATGAAAATTACTTACGGAATATAGGCAAATTGGTTACCTACTTTGTTTAAACAGCCTTTTGTAAGAAAACATTCGGTTTTGACACGCTATCCTAGCCACAAAATCGCATTAAAGCTTGCCATGTGCTCGAATATAATTTTAGATCGTTATCATTTATAATCATCGATTGGATAAGTTTTGCTCCTTCCGTTTGATATCACGAGAAGCCTAAACGCCCAATAAAGAATCGACAGTTTATGTCTTACATGCGACGTGGCGTGACCGAAAAAACGATTCAGAATGAATTGTAACAGTCCGGGTCGTAAATACATCATCATGATAATACGCCGCGTGCATCGCTACATAACTCTGCTACATCGCTACACGAAAAAACGAAGCACTCTGAACCGGCCGGATCTAAAACGAACGCGCCCAATTCGATTTTCAAAATTATTAAAATGGCGGACGCGAAAACTGACCAGCGACGCCCATTTCTTAATTAGATTTTCATACCGCTGCACTCTGACCGATATAATTACTACTCCTGACCGACTAACAAAAAAACTCCGGTGATTTACTTAGGAGATTTAGAGATACGGCGAGGTGTGTCTACGGGCCGGTTTACCGAAAATCATTAGCGTCCGAAGTGGATAGCTTAGAAGACGGGTATATTTTTAATACGGCTCGGGAGCGATGGGCGGCGCCGCTTCACTACCGAGAAATGTTACCAACAGAAATCTAATCAACCATAATAACAGGTTACACGCACGCCGTTTGTGTTCACTCACTATCGACTCACCGGGCTAATGCTTAATTAAATCACATTCGGTTTTTTATCTAATACCCAAATTGAGCAGCTGCATTGGCTTAGAAAGCGGCCCTTGCATGTAACTAATTCATTGTCGCGACTAGCAACCCTTGGGCGCATTTACCAGTAATTTTTATGCACAAGACATTGAAAAATGGCGACACACGACTCCAAGAATCCAATAAATCATAGATAAACACGCGGCGCATTGAGAATCGCTCGCTCACGGCGACGAATAAAGAGATTCTTGTGCTAAACAAATAGGTATACAACAATGGTCGCTGGCAGTCCTGATGTTGTCGCTCGGCTCCTTCACCGAAATCTTTTGTGTAGCGCCCGAGGCAGGCCGGGCCGCACCTGGTCCACACTAACGGGCCGCCGCATTGTTTACTTACTGGATGCTAAAAAATACACCTCCGAGGGAAGTCAGGGAATTTTTTAGTTTACACTTCATCTTTCGTCGTCGTAGGGCTTCAACATGATAAAAAAATATCAGGAAGACGCTCCGGAAGGTTCGATTTATGATGTAACAGGCGCGGTGGCTCTCAGGAAGCGCTGTCGACAGATGCTCGGCACATGCTCTCGGATAATAGGTGAGCACACTCCTAATGTCTCGTCCTGTGCTCTTGTTTACATTGCCGCCGGTGCCGGCCGCACTGCTTACGAGTATTGCAGTACTTCGTTTTACTAGCCCATATAGGCGAAATCAGGAAAAAGAGCGTGTGAAAACTATCGATAAGAGATTCGTAGAGGCAATTACTGGCGCGGGCCGGTGCGCCGCCCCGGGCCCGGCTACCGCTCGCCGGCTGACATTACACGACCGAGATGCGATTATCGATACAGTTATGTTGTGACGGCTGCTTATCTCGCTATCCGGCCGTGCATTATTAGTCAATTCATTACTCTAGCGGAGTCTAGCGAGTCGTACGGCCCGTGCGCGGTTCCCAGGACTCTCACGCGTCTCGAGTATGATTACTCGCCTCGTTAATTGGCTTTCTCGAAGGTTAAGCACCACGTCAGCCGTTTGCAAATGTAACAACTACATTGCGCAATACTTCGCATTCATCGAATCCTTCGCGCGGAACGAAAATGTCCATGTTTTCTCACTGTACAATGGAGAATTTAAAACGCGGACCGTCCGTCCCTTCGTGTCTTACGCGAAATCTCTTAAAACAACATTGAGAAATCTTTAATTTGGCTCCTCGAGACCCTCAAAGCTCGAGTGGATGAGTTATTTATCGAGTGCAAGAGGCGACGTCGCCGAGCCTCACTTCTCGTATCGAAATATTCGTCGAGTGTTAGAAGTGGACAGTTTTATAAACAAAAGTGGTGCGTCGTTTGTGTAGACAAGCCCATTGATGAGATGTAGTTTCCCACAGCGGCGGGCGCGCGGCCGTACGACCGGCGGGGCAGGTGTCCGAATCGAGACGAGTGGAAATCGACACATCGCTTAATGATGTGGGCCTCACCTGCGGAAAACGGTCGTCGAACCTTCGCGCGTCAACGAAGCTCGACGTCGCGGTTTCGATTTCGTTGGAAACCTCCCACCGATCACTAATTAGACCGCTCGCGACCCAGTCGCGCTAGGCGCTGTCAGGCCATGGCTATGTGTATAATGAATGAACGCGTCGAGGAGGCAGGCTCAATATCCGGTGTCCTCATTATCGATCCATCGATCATATCGGCGGAAGCGTCGCGTGATCACGCATCCCCCGCGCTTCCCCAAAATCGCGTTTTGAAATCCCAAATCGGTTGCGTCCGCCTCCGATAGCGTAGCCGGCTCAAATTATCGGTTATTTCGCTTTCTTTTGTTTTTGTTTATTGGCGTTTGCCGTTCGGATATATTTTCGTTTTATTTGTAGTGACCTCTGGGTTCGTAATTACACGTTATCTGGCGCACCGGCGGCGGCCGGGCACGTACCGATGCCTCGTCCTTCTTTAAATGTGTTATTTATTTGTGAATTGGAATTACATTAATAGATGCGATAGTAGGGTACACCTTCATTTAATATCGTTACGCCGTTGAATTAGGATGATGTCTGTAATTTGTCCGTTGTTTCTGGAGAACCGAACTTTGGGCTCGGACGAGTCGGATAGAAGACAAAAACGTTGTACGAACGCAATTTTCCTACAAATTGCTTGCCGAGTCGAATGTTGTAGGGTTGGTAAGAGGACCTAATTATGCTCATTATGAGTATCCAATTTGTTCGAAGTGCTGGGATAGTTTTGTTCTTTTGTTTCGGTGGAGTCGGCCTTTTTATTCATTCGGCTTGGGAGAGATATTGCTGTGGTGGTATGTGAGTTGTCCGGACAGCCCTGGTGCACCGGGGGCTGGGTGCACGGTTGCCATAATTCTCGTGCGCACATTGGAACTAAATTGCAAGCGGTCGGCGCTCAGTTCCCACACATCACTTTTCTAATTCCCTCCGAACTGCACACTTGGCTTTCATAATTTCTTTGTCCATTTAAGCCTTGAATACAATGCAGTTATCGTTAAAATTAAATTTTCACTCACGCTCTCCACGTATAGAATTCGAAACGATAAAGTTGATGAGTGTTGAGTAGAATAAACTTCATCATATTTAATCGGAATGAAAGGCCCGATCGAAATAAATTGATAGCTTTCGTCTGATTGTATTTTCGTTAGGTACACAACCGGCATAGCATACGCGTTTTATCTTCTAGATTTATTGTACAGATACGATCTTTGTAAGCCTACACGAGACCGGTAAATCGTGTGCGCTATGCTTTATACCAGCAATGTCGACGCAATAATCGTTTCCATGATATTTATATGAAAATTGAATTTGTATTCTTTGCGCCATATTCGCCATGTCGTGACAACGTCCAATGTCATTTTGCTAGTTGAGAGAGTTTGTTGGAAAAGTTTATTTTCGATTTGTTTATACAGCACTGTAAGTACTGGATATTATGCGGGTTTTATATTATTTATTAGTTATAGGTCGGTGAGTCGTAATGGCGAAATCATATCGGGATGTGTTCCAATGTCAACACACTCTTAGGTGTTATTTGGAGCGCTTTATTCCGTTCTGCTGCATTCAATGGTTCCTAAAAACAATTCACATACCGCAGCGTGTGCGTGCAGCATCCGCGTTGTTCAAACCAAGGACTGCACACAAGGATGTGTCAGTGACCTGTGACCTGTTTTCCTATATTAATACTCCGTGCACTCGACCACTCTAAACGAAACTATAAATCCATTCCTCATCGTAGATCTCAGATACCAGCCATCTCGTTCTCATTACCGTCGCTCTTAGCACTGACACACAAGACAAAAGGAACATTTCTACGCCATACGCCACGAAATTAGTCGGTATCGAACGTTTTTATATACCTTTTAATTTTATTTCGCGTCTGGTTTAATTTTATCTGCTGTCGGGATTACCGGCTTAGGAATGTACCCATCGAAGCAACAAGAGTAAAAAGTGGGCATACACGACGAGAAATAAATAAAGGTAGAAACTGGTCGACGCTGAGATTTCTTGGGTAGGGCTGCCGCGCTAACAGTCCAAACTAGGACGGGCCATCGACAAAAAAATGTTTTCTCACCACGATGACTTGTGTTTATTCCTTGTATAGAACTTTAATTTGATAGTCCCAAATTGTTTCGGGGTTTGTGTTTGAACATTTTGTATTTTTTTTCCCACCTTTTTGGAGCTACCAAATCAAATTCGTTTCTGGATTCTGTATTTGCGAAGTATATTGTTTTGTTTTTGTTATGTCAGCGGTAATGGCAGCCCTACAGTGCAGCAGCACTTACACGGTTTGATGAATGGAGTGGCAGTTTTTCAAATCAATGCACCGGGTAGTTTTCACAGACCACTTTTTGCGCGTCACTTATGTAATGTTAGCCTGCCTCGCTCGAAGCCGTCCGGCTACTTTTTCTAACTTAAACGTTGTACTTACGTGTGGTTTACAAGTAATATGTAACTTAAAGAATGTAGTTAAAACTATTAATCAATGGCACCGGCGCCGGCGACGAATCAAAACAGTGAATCACGCTTGGGAACAATGAGATCTCACGGTCGAATGCGGGCTTCAAACGATCCACGTTAACAGGTCAATTTACTTCTGTTACCCTTTCCCACGGCGATAAACAAATATTTGTCGTCTTTACCCGTATTAAAAAAGTAAATTATTTATTAATTAAAAATGTCCCGTTAATTTTTTGGGGCAGATGTGGCGAATTCGCATTTTGGAAACACGTTTCTTTTGCACCTGCGCGTTGCGACGTACGAGTCCCGAAAAACAGTGTCCAATATTCCGCAGCTGTATTTTTTTTTTATTAACCATAGACTAAACTGTCAAGGAGGTAATTCCTCGCATAGTGAAGCGCGCTCGTTTGTTTCAATTATTCATAAAGAGGTATAATAGGCAGGCCCACCTGATGCCATGGTATTAACGAGCTTGTGCAACTGCTGGTTTTTTGCTACTCTGTGTGATGTGACGTCATTATGGCAGTCGTTAGCCATGTTAGATCGTGTTAGGTGCATGTAAAGTGGTAACTTACGTTAAAGTTCAATGTTAGCATTAAACTGGCGATGATTTTCATGACTTCTCATCGTAAAAATGAAAAAAAAAACACCTTTTTTTTTCTTCTTTTTTTTACCATTTATTTTCGTCTTCCCAGATACCCTTATCGCGCGCATGACGAAGCAGAGTGTTGCCGATGTGGGAGGCCCGTGGATTGAAGAAGAACAGCGGTGGGGTGGACCTGGATCCGCTCACCTAAGACTCTCGTACAGGGTGACCTGTGCAGCCCATTACTATGGAGCTGGCTGCGAAGTTCTCTGCAGGCCGAGGGATGATGCCTTTGGGCATTACACCTGTTCACCTGCTGGGGAGATCGTGTGCAAAGCTGGCTGGACCGGAGACTATTGCTCGAAACGTAAGTGTTTAAAACCTCTTTTTTTTACCTCCTTTTCGAAGCTATTGAAGGAGAAATTTGGGCGTAATTATGGCAGGTTTGCTGATCGCAGTATGTTTTTAAAGGAGCATTACAGGATTCTGCTAGCCATAACGTCCTACAGAAAAAAAAATCTCAAGTCGAATTTTAATTGTGTTCTTTGACAAAGAGAAGAATTTAAAATGTGTGTGTCTGTGTGTGAACTTTACCTGACAGACTCCCGCGCTACTTTCCTATATAAACATACCAAGTAACATAAAAAAAACAAGTTACCGAACAATAAACTAAAAATACACTGTAGTAGATGATACAACGATAAAAATAGTCGAAAACGAAATAGATTAGTAGGTAGGCCTAATTCCGTTCCAACCTGAATTTCACGCGAATCAGGCTGAATCACCTCTCCAAAATAAAAGAGGCCTTGATTTTTGTGAATTAAAGATAAAATTGAGTACGCCGTCATACATGGTGTCCTAAATTTCCGATATCCCAGTTTATTATATAGAGCGACCCACAATTCACTCTTCCTCATTAAAGCAACGACAATTTTTAGCCTGACATCCTCTCATAAACATTATAATTGTGCCCGCCATAGAAACATTATAATGATGTAACATGAATTTGTGACACACCCTGTTTTTTAATAATTGTGCAAGACTTCGCCAACTTGGTATAAAAATGCGAACAGCATCTGTTGGGAATATCATTATTAATGTGGAAAATCTGTACTTCTGTGCACACTGAATGAAATTTAGTTGTCATTGAAAAAATAAACACATTTAAGAATAAAAATTCAAACAACACCCTTTATTTCGAAATAACACGACCAAAAGTCGTAAAATTAGTCCTATTTGTTTAGCAATTAAAGCTTTCAAATAAATGTAGGCGAAAAACTATTAAATTCTCAATAAGGCGTGTTATGTCATGTTAGTCTTTTCTAATGTCAGTTTTGACAGCTGTAAGCAAAACCTCCTTGTAAAGTTTATTTTTTTTATTTCTAATACCGCGATGCGAATAGTAATGGCACTAATTATCTCATAGCTCCGAAGTCGTAAATCGTATTTTTAATTAGTCCCATATCACTATTAGTATATTCACATTATTTATAAGGTTATTCCTACTTCCTGTGCCATCAACCGACCTCCAAGCCAACTACTCATAATTTTAATCACTTATTTTTTGTACTTGCCAAGTCTCGACGCTATAATAAAATGATTTAAAGTATAGTTTCATAGTAATTACAGCTGAATATTAACATATTTAATGTTGAAAATTTCTACGTAAGTACACAATTCATTACATATTTGTATGTGTATAATTGTTGAGATATTTTCCTGACGCTTGAGTTTTAATTAATTTTCTTGGTAATTGCACATTAAATTTCGTTACCACGCGGCTAATTAACGTTTTGATTTGATTTTTATAAGTTCCTGACATTATTACAATAGACTCGTTAAATCAAATGTAACTACCCATTCATTGGGATGTCAAGAACCTCTCAAAAGCTTAGAATTCTTTGTTTTTTTTTTTATAAATGTAATTCACATTGATAAAAACTAACAATTCATGTTATCTCATTATACCTACTCTGATCTTAAATTCTAAACATCAAAAGATTCATTACTGAGACGAAGTTTATCTACGTTTACATCAATATAATTGCTCTACTTGGGCAGTAAATGTCAAACCAGCCTGCCTCTAAACGACGCTATAATTTTCTAATTGATTAAAATGACATCATAACTTATTTTTCCAAATATCATTTGAATACAGTTAGAGTAGATGTTGGAGATTCGACAATATTAATATAGTGTAGTGTCCATCATAGTTTATTGCTAGCGTGTGACCGTCCGCGCCGATGTTTGCGTTCCACAGCGAATGATGCGTTTGTAAACAAAAGCAGCGGACGCACCGATCACTCGAGTCGCCATCATCAATGTCCGCTCGCTTTTACCTATCGATCTTGTGCATTTCTAATAAAATACTAAGATCACGTCATTACGACGTCCTGGCGTATGTTAAGCACATCGCGTCTCGTATTGTGAAACAAAGCTGTGCGTCTCTGCGAGATGCATTGTGGCCGGGCGGCGGGCGGATGTCGCGTCGCAATCTCGGCAGCCCCACCTGCCGCCGCGTTCCCACACTCCGGCGCCGCAAAAAACTCGCCAGACAGAGACGGCAGGTTCCGCTCTCTGTAGCGCGCCGTCCCGCTTCCCCGCCAGGGCTGTGCCCGCCCGACACAGCCTCCACGCGACTCCTATAACCACGAAATCACAATTTTCTGGAAAAAGTAAACAAACGACTTCTCAACACGATCGATATCCAAAACATCCCAAAGACGCACCAACAAAAAATTAATAAAATATTTTTTAAATCGAACGTGTGAAAGGAACAATATCGCTAACGTAAACGATCGTACGTTACACAAATGCATTGCAATAAAAGTCTCGGCAACCCTATCAGCGGAGTTTGTATCGTCGATTACGAAAATGTAAAAGCGAGAGAAGCGGCCATAATGTAATGAAAACAACGCAGTAGGTTTGCGCACGCACACAGCCGCTCGCGGGCCGCTACACAGATGCCACGAACCGGGTCAAAAACACCTTTAAACGAGAACTGAACACCAATCGAAATAATAAACTCCGTACTTGACCGTGTCACGAAACCTGGCTCACATCTGCCGAACGGTATCTCGCCTTCTGGGAAAGCTTAACAATCCCGAAAACTTATTTGCATGTCCCGGCTGCATTATCCTCCGTTCAGCTCCCCTGCTTAATGATAGGGTAAACATCGCGAGAGGAACCTTTATGGCCGCTTAATTTCGCCTAATTGTTAACGAGAGTAACGTTCTCACGAATATTACCTTCTGTGTTGTATCGCGAATCCCACGCGCACCTAATTTCCTTTTGGGATAGAGCAGATGCCTACATCTGCTCTATTGTTCACATGCTCAGCAAATATTTAACTGGTCCCAAATGTTTGCTGAACACGTGTGGGAAGTCTCAGGGACGTCGTTTTTGTCGTGCTACCTGTCCTCGGCGAAGGCCGGGGCTTCGGCTAAGACCTTGGTCGCAGTGCGGCGCACGCTAGCCTTTCATTACAAATCGATACAGTTCATGTCCATTCATAATAATTAATAGGCCTGCAGGAGCGCCATAACATCCTCCCCGCGGCGTCTTCGGGCCCACTTACGACCTAAATTGGTTTTGGAGTGTAATTTTTACTACCGTTTTACCTCAGTTCGAGGGTCAAGATAAGTTCGAGTGGTACTGGAGTGGCAGCACGGTACACATACACGGCACTCGAGCTCTTTGATCTGGCTCGCCTGGCGCGGCGGAGCGAGCGGCGCCTCACTTACTTTTTCTTCGTCTCTTACGTTCCTCATAAAGTTTTATTAATAATTCATTGTAATGGCACACCGGAGGTCATGAGAAGCGATTGTTTTAAAACATTTTATTTTATTCGCGAAAGTGTGAAACGGACGTGAAAGCGGATTATACTATTTTAAATTTTCTCAACAGTAAAAAAACATTAGCCATGATAGGAGTTACCGCGTGAGTGAGCTAACCAATTCGCCGGAGTGAGGGTTAAGCCGATTTGCGCGCACTCCGAGCAAGTTTGGGGGGGCTTTATGCTCGCTCGGCTGTGTTTAAACCTATAATAGAGTCTAGGGAGTGCGGCGGCAAGGCTAATCTCTTTTATGCAACTCCCGGCGTCTCTTAAGCTCACAAAATAGCTGCCCGACTCCGCGGTATAGTCGGAGCTTCGCTGAAATTGCTTCCTCGTCCAATTTAGAACCGGAATAAGCCAGTTTAAATTTGCATTTGGATAGGGAATGAAAGTTATGATCAAGATGGCGTCTAGTATTTTTCTAGCGAGTTAGGGGAATAGTAACGGTCGAGCGACGGTTAGGCTCCCCGCGCTATCTGCCCCCCTTTGTATTCGCTCCGATAACTTGCCCATGCGCACCCGACCGATACGACTCGCACCGCACTTCTTATTTCAAAACTATTTTTCTTAACATCGAACATACATTACCGCTTGGCTTTTTACAAAACAACTTTAGCACATGTCTGCGCCGTAATGAACTTCGACTGCTTCTAATAAACGAAATACTTAAAATACTCCTCGCGAGGTGGAAACAGGGTAAAGTTCGATACATAAATATAAAGTTAACGATGCGCATATGTATGTTGTACATACAACATTGTAGAACTTTCTGGTATAACAAGCTCTAAATTAAATATAATTAGAAATCCCAGAAGACACATCCCACAAGAGTAAATTTCGACGCGAAATTAAAGTGAAATATTTTAATTTAATGCAGGTTATAAAGTTCAGAGAGGATTTCGTTGTAGTAACGAGTTGGTGCGAGTGAAGATAAATAGTGTGTGCGCGCGACCTCGCCCCCGGCCGGGACGCTCGAACCTCTCTCTTTGTTGCACTCGCGTGTCCTTTACTGCAAACTGCACAAGATTCCAGCGTTAATGCGAGATACCGCGCGGGCATCGAATATCATCCCGATGATTAAACACTCCTGCTTCCTCTACAATTAAAGAAATCCATTAGTGCACTGCTCGGTCCATTGTGCGCGCTTTGTCTTTGTGACGCTAACGAATGTATTCTTTTTGTTACAGCGCGGTGCTTGCCCGGCTGCGACGCGGAGCACGGCCACTGCCTCAAGCCCGACGAATGCATGTGAGTATCCACTTCACACCTTTGTGCTAAACGCTTCACGTTACCTCCCTCCGTGTCTACATCATTCATCCTCCTCATTGTTCCCTTACAGAAGAAAGACATGCTTTTGTCGCTTGTTATCACGTCCTATTGTGTACTAACGAATGTTGTCGTTTAATTCCAGTTGTCATTCGGGCTGGGTGGGCGAGCTGTGCGACCAGTGCGAGCGGCACCCGGGCTGCGTGCACGGCACGTGCTCGCGGCCCTGGGACTGCATCTGCGAGGAGGGCTGGGGCGGCCTGTTCTGCAACCAGGACCTCAACTACTGCACCAACCACCGGCCGTGTCGAAACGGCGGGACGTGCCACAACACCGGCCAGGGCAGCTACACGTGCATGTGCCCGCCCGAGTACACCGGGCCGGATTGCGAGAAGTCGCTGCACTCGTGCGCCGTGCGGCCGTGCCTGAACGGTGGTGCTTGCGTGCCGGACGAGGGCGGCGAGCTGGCGTGCGCCTGTCCGCAGGGATACGAGGGCGCGCGCTGCGAGACGCGCCGCCTCACGTGCCGCGACCAGCCGTGCCGGCACGGCGGCGTGTGCGAGCCGCGCGGCGCCGGCTACGTGTGCGTGTGTCCCGTGGGTTACGCCGGCCCGGACTGCGCGCTCGAGGCCGACCCCTGCGCCGCAAGTCCGTGCCGCAACGCCGCCACCTGTATGCGAGCCGGCGACGGCTTCAAGTGCACCTGCAGACCTGGCTTCAGAGGAAACCGATGCGAAATCGACATTGACGACTGCGCTGGCATCATGTGCGAACACGGCGGCTCCTGCGTCGACCTCGTCAACGGACAGCGCTGCCAGTGCGCGCCCGGATTCGTGGGCCCGAGATGCGAGACCCGAGTAGACCTATGCCTTGCAAAACCCTGTGCCAACGGCGGCGAATGTTTGATCCTCGACAACGACTACGAGTGCCGGTGCCGGCCCGGGTTCGCCGGCAAAGACTGCAGCATCGACATCGACGAGTGTTCGTCCGCGCCGTGCCGGAACGGAGGGTCGTGTCGAGATCGGGTGGACGGGTATCACTGCTCGTGTTTACCGGGTTGGGGGGGTAAATCGTGTACCGTGTCTTTGGCTGAACTAGTATCGAAGCAACCGGGGGGTCACCTAAGAAGAGTAGGAGACGAGATGTCAGAGGAGTCACTATCGGGGCAGCAGGTGGCGTGGATCGCGAGCGTGACGGCCGTGGTCCCGCTGGTGGCGCTGGCGGCCGTGCTGGGCATCGTGTGCGTGCGGCGGCGCCGGGCGCGCGCGCAGCACGCGGCCGACGCGGAGGCGCGCGCGCAGAACGCGGCCAACGCGGGCGGACACGTGATCCGCAACACGTGGGGCAAGTGCGAGGCGCCCGTGGCGGAGTGCCAGAACGCGCACAACGCGGCGGCCGAGGAGTGCAAGCGCAAGACGCTCAACACGGAGAGCGCGCGGCTGCTCGCGGCGCTAGACCCGCGGCTCTCGCGGCTCTCTGCGGACTCCGCCTACTGCGCTAATAGGTCAGTATTGATGACTATTTCACTCGAGTATGGTAACCAAAAGTTTTGATTTTGTCACCAGTTATGGTGGTCTCAATTCTTCTCAGTGATAATTCTCATACAATACCTTGTTCAAAATAAGCATCAGTTGTAAGACCTCATACATAACCCCTTCATCTTCCCTTCAACAATATAATCTAACATGACATTTTCTATTGTTACAGCGATACATCGCTAGTAAAGCGAGCGCTAGAAGGCGGAGGGGTGTACGTGTTAGACGACCATTGCTTGCCGCCCACGTACGCGACACAAGTGTAGTGATACTAAAGCGTCAATGGACAAACACTAACTTATTTATTCACAACGGACGCTCGTGCGAAACAGGCTGTGCGCCGCGTGTAAATATAGCGTAAAGTGTAAAGTGACCCTGTATAAACGGCTAGTTATAAGCGTTCCGAAGTATTTATTTAAGAGAGCGATCTGTACACGCCCCTGTAAATAGTATTGGCGGGACGGATCGCGTTTTTTCCGCCCCTGATCGGTGAGCGTCGTGGCGACAGTGGCGCCGCCAAGCGTGCAGTAGCCGCGAGGACCGCGCGCGCCGAGGGGCCGGTGGACTCGTCCACGTCGCGATCTCTGTTCACTTGCGGCGAAGGACACTTTGTCAGGAATGTAAACAAACAATCAAAAATTCTAAATTTCTCCAAAACTATTTTTTTGTATAAACTTTTTTCTAAGTACCGGTTAGTCTCAACCTGTATGGTATTTGACCTCCTTTTAGATACTAGTTTACATTGCTTACAAAGTGTTCTAGCCTCAAGTATAGGTAACGTGTGCTGCGACCCGTAGCTCGGTCCGTTGCGCGACGCAGCATCATGACGCGGCACTGCACGACTCACCCTCGACCAAAATCCTTTCGCCAAGAAAAAAAAGATCCTTCTATGCCAGTAACTGGACAGTTGAGAGGCGAGTGTGCGAGTGCAGTGACGCCTCATGAACACACACTAACACTATCCCTTTAGACTCGCACCAGTATAGAAGCCAAACCGTGCGTAAAATAAGATTAGACTATTTATAAAAAAATAATAATAAACGCGAATGATGCGTTCATCAGTTTTACATTGATTTATATTTTGTGATTGACTAATTGTTGTCATTTGTTCCTATGATTATGATAGTGAATTGCTACCCACGAAGAATCTTGTTCAGGTTTTCTTGAAAATCGACGTAGATTTTTTCTCTCTTTCTCCTAACTTCCGTACTCGGGATGTAGATCAGTTAGCACGATAATTTAACGTTCCTGAGACTGTGAATGCCATTTCTACAACCTGTATGCGCATGCGCATGCAGGTCGTACAAGTCGCGCTCGCGCCACACAAATATTCACGCACGTAATTAGTCCATAGGTTAAAATTAACTTCAGTACTTATAGAAACAAATTGTCGAAACCTAAGTCATTGTGTATAAAAACATAAGTTTTAGTGTTGTAAGTATATTCTCCATTACTTATAAGAGTACTGAGACAATATAAAGTCATCAGGCAACATAGGACACGATAACTCTGCTTGTTTTAACTTATTTATTTTAATAGGTACAGTTCTCGAGATGTGTTGTGTTTATAGATTCGCTACTTGACTCGCCACACAATCTGTCAACACATTGTGTGGAGCGTCGACCACGAATCATCTTTATGAAATAATTTATGTTAAATTACATTTTTATAAAGTCCGTGTAGATATTATGCGGTAAGTGATAGGTAATGTCATCTCTTATGTTGCCTTTTGTACTCGAACGTAGATTAAAAAGGTTAAATCGACAAAATTGTAAAAATATGAATAGACTGATGATCAATAATAATTCTCTTGTATTTAATTTTTTAAGATGACAAATAAGTTTAAATTATGAGGAAATAATGAACATCCAAATGTACTAAAAATATAGAATCATAATTTTTGTACTTAATTGATCACAGTGAACCTTTCATTTTTCTTTTTGAGAATTTCGTAATGATATGTCAAAATTGTGATTGCCATTCCGAACAATAAAATGACAGTATTTTATAATTTATTTATTACAACCGTATCATTATAATTATTGTGAATTTCTTTAATTTTTATTAACAAAATCATTGTTTAATTATTTTTTGAGCTTAAGTTTACAACTGACTGATGTAAATTGACTTATTGATATTTTGGACACATTTTTATTAAATCATGAATGTATTTGTGCCTGTATGTGTGAGTATACTGAAAGATAAAATTTCAAATCATTCCATTTCTTAGCTAAGTAGCCTTTATCTATAAATCTTATGTTTAATTTCGCTATTTTCTTATTAATGTTTATTTTGCATGTGAATCCAGTGATTGTCTTTAATTGTTCTGCATTTCGTCCTTCTGGACAAAGTACAATTATCTATTGTCTATCTTAGTATAATATTGTTACCTTTTGGTATATTCACATAGGTTTAATGTTTCAAAAGAAAAATGAAAGAAATCTTCATGTGAAGGAGCTGTAACCGATAATTCCATAAATAGATCCTAACAGATTAAAAGTCATATTGTATTGCTAAAGCGGTGATAAATTTGCCAGCGAGTGTTTGTGACGAAGTGTAATTATTGCAGTGGATGCAAACGAGAAATAAAATGTTAATAATAAACAATTGTTTACAAAATATTAAAACGGACATTTTATTTATAACATCAACCCTCAGCAGAATGCGCATGAGCACACAATTGCATTCAAGATGATAAACATAACATCTCGCCTGTATTCCCCGGAGCGTTAGGCAGAGATGTACCTATACAAACATTTCGCCAGTTATGTTTTATCCCATGTTATCAGTGCCGGATTAGTCCATCAGCAAATTAAGCAATTGCTTAGGGCATCACATCTTGGGGGGCACCATAAGGCAGTAACAGCACCAAAACAGTATTTGCTAGCACATGAAAGGCAAGGCTGTTTATCAGCAAGATATTACAAGACCCAAAAGTCACTCTAGCTAGAGATGTGCACCAATGTAGTCTTGATCCGGCACTGCATGTAATAGGCGAGCCTATTGCCATAGTAGCGGCGTCTAATCTGCATTCGTGATTTATTTGCCAAAAATGTAAACATATATGAGTTTATGGAAAAATAACTTTAATTCCTACACAATAAAGTTCAGTTTACGCTACAACTTCAAAGATTTTTATAACTTTTTCAATAGTGCTAGTCACTCTGAATAACTTACAATATAAAGTTGATGTTTGTTTAACTTGAAATAATATCAATTTTTTAAAAATTTTGAATACACCGCCACATGCGAACTGCGCATTATACTGTCGTCACGCAAAATCCTCCATCGCGCAAGCAGAATTTACCGCGCAACTAGCAAATATACAAAGTCCCGACATTGTTTTGACGTCAGGATGGATGGATGGTGGCCTCCGTGTTCAGCATGAAGGACGCAGAATTTCTTAAAGTTTGTTGTATCAATAATTACTTACTAATTGCTACTTTCACTGATTTAAGTTTGAGCTTCGTAAGTAGGTATATACACTCTAGAAATTAGGTAAAAAAAATTAGCTTTTATTAAAATTTGTACGAAGAAGTGCCTAATAATTTAGAAGGCTACAGTTTTTTTACTACAGTATCTTCATTGACATAGTATTTTGTTCAAATCTTGCAGGCAAACTCACTAAGGCTCAAATCACACCGAGATGGCAGCGAAGCGGCGAGCAGTTTCACTGTTATATAATTTACTATGTATTATAGTAATAAAGACAAAGTTTAAAATTATATAACAGTGAAACTGCTCGCCGCTCCGCTGCCATCTCGGTGTGATTTGAGCCTAAACATCTTATTAGATGTTTGGTGAGTACTCTAAAAAACGTATCTACCCTCAATAACACAATATTTACTAGTATTAGTATGTTTATTACCTGGGTCGGATATACGCTGAAAACTGTTTTCACAAGTAGGTACATCAAATGCAAAATATTGCAATAGTGAAATTTAGTACATACTAAGTACTCGTACATACTTACGTCTGTGGTTTGTGATTTACGCATCATGGTCAGTGTGAGATGAGATAGTGCAGCAACTCTGTATGTGGATGATGTTTGTTAATGTTATAAAAAATGAGTGAAGATAGTGAATTTAGTTCTGAAGAACTGTTAAAAATCCTACAAGGTGTGGATTCGGAAGCTACAACCGATGAATGCGAGAGTACATCAGACGAAGATTTTGAGGTAGGTACTGTGTAAATTATTTATCGGTAAGAAAAATTAAAATAAATATTTTCACTCAATAACCTAATAAGATCAGCGTAAGTAGGTAGATACTATGCGAAATTAGTATGATATCTCAGAATACAGAACATACCAAAAACCGCGTTCTTACTTTGAATGCGATGCGCCGTATCCAGAAACGAAGCGCGTAATGTGGCCAAGGAAAATAGATTTCTTAATTTTTATACTTCTACTACTTTCTTACTTCTACATAATGTGTGTGTGTACTAATAATAATGTGTGTTTAGCTTATACATGGAATAATATTAAATAATTATAGATTTAAGTAACGGTTTTTTCTTGCATACATTTCCCGTGTTTCATATTTATACCTACTATTGTAGGTAGGTATGTGCTGCTCGATTAATAGGTAATATGTGTCTTTTTTGTTTGTCATTAATAATTTCAAATAGGTACCTATCTAAGTTTATTCTGCGTCAACAGATCTGGGGTGGGTGACCCGTTTGTGAACGCCTGTACGATTTGAACAAGACGCCTGTAGTAAAAATAAAACTGTTGCCTTTTCAAATTATTAGGCACTTCTTCGTAATTTACCTAATGTATGTACGAAGCTCAAACTTACATCCGTGAAAGTAGCAATTAGTAAGCAATTATTGATACAACAAACTTTTAGAAATTCTGCGACCTTCATGCTGAACACGGAGGCCACCATATATCCTGACGTCAGAATGGCTGGTCAAAAAAAAGTTCATATTAATCTCTGAATGTACCTCTCATATGTAGCAATTATTGAAGAAATGTAGCAAATATAAGCAATTGGATAGCAATTCTTGAACGTAGGCAACCAGCCGTTCTGACGCTAACGGGCAGTTGCCCGCCAAACAACCCTTTCTGGTCGGAGGATCCTTCCTTTTCTATGAAGGATGAGTGAACTTGGCAGTCAGATGAATAAGTTCCAGTATTTGTAATAGAAATTTATGTTCATAACTAGATCAATTCACAAAAAGTAAATCACATGGGTTCATTTTACACGAGGCCATGACACAAAATTACACCCGTTCAGGGCTATCTACTAAACAGGGTTAGCCTCCGACTAGGTATTGGCACCCGTTGAGGCGATAGCCAAGATGTGTGTGGTGGGCTCAGAAGGTGAGTGATGAGACCCGTCCCGTCACCCTTCTCCCATCATTTGTCGCCAATTAGTCGGAATCAGTCGCCAAATATCAGAATTGCCCTGCCGGGAAGACTCTCTCCAGATCGGCCACCTATAAACCCTTATATCTTTTGAACCAGTGACCGACAAATTCTGATATCTGGCGACAATTTTTTTGTGTTATCAAAATTAAAATCCCTGACGGTGGCTCTGCCAGAGTCAGTAGTGACACGACTTCTTGAACAGTTACTTCAAAGGCATGAAGCATTTTATAGCTAGCTCACCTATGCTAAATAACCTCATAATCGGAGTTTAATTTCCTACGAAATGCATGGGAAACGTTTTTTTTTTTCGATTTCTGACTTTTCTAGCACTCAAACCTGTTGGTCCGAGTTTTCTGATCCAAACAAGAAATAGGATCGATTGGCATCAAAAAGTTTTACGTAGTTTCCGTTTTCATGTATCTACAACGGTTCAGGTACCTACCCTTTCTGCCCCGTCTTAAAAATCCATTCTGTACATATTTTGCCGGCAGCCTGTGCCGAATCATTCCGACTAAAGGTCATAGCACACGTATCAAACCGGAAAGGGATTGGCACCGTATCAATTCGAGCCGTTCAGTATTCTTTGTATGAAACTCCCGACTGCAACGCACACTAATCGGAATCGTAACATAATCGCCTCGCCTCGGGACAAGCTCACGAACCGCGGCCCGGTGCGGAACGTTACGGCTCGTCGTCCCCGCGCTTACGTCTCTCCGTACCCGAGCTTACGTCTTTTTGTCCACTTTTGCCCCTCTCACCCCTCCGGCCTGCCTGCTGCACCATTAACCAGCGGTTGGTGAGCCGTAAGCGCGGCGTAGCCGAGTCGACGTATCGGAGCTTCTGATCCGCTTTGGTTACGTGCTTACGTTAGGTTGACGCCTGTTTGACGGCGAGGCGAAAGGCGATACGTTGCCGAGCCTTTTCCGATTTAATACGTGTGCTATGACCTTAATGTGTAGCACGCCCCTCGGTAGAGTAAATGTTCCTTGAGCACGCCTGTCATCGTTCCAGTGCGAAATTAAGACGCCAATTATACAGGATGACAGGACGCATAGCACCATCACTTTCTCGCACTGGACTATCAACAGCAGGTTTTTTCTTGAGGCGCGTACGCACGTACGAACAAAAACATGGTGAACACGAACATCGAACACTTTGTTCGCACGTGCGTACCACTAACGAACATAACCTGTGTTCGTCAAAAATGTTCGAGGCGATCCATTATGTTCGTGTTCACTATGTTTTGTTCGTACGTGCGTACGCGCCTTTGTGTTTTAGAACGAACAAGACATCATTATTGTATGTCCGTGACTACCGCCGGTCCACCAACGCCAATCGCTTCAATATTTGGTAAATAATTAGTACTCAATTGGTACTAATTAGTACTCGAACCACAAAATTGGTACCTTAGTAGTTTTCGAGAAAATCGACCACCAATAAATAGTATTAACAACAGTTCAATATCAAAAATTTTATGTAAACTGATCCGACAGGCGACATCCATAAATGTAAGTGTAGAAGAGCACGAGTGTACATCTCTCTGCTCTGCTCAATACCATTGACAACTTAATTTGGTCGGGTTATACGCGAAGATTTAGTATGGAAAAGTAATGAAAGCTAATTTCTCTTAAAATACAACACTAAGGAATCCGAATTTTTGGTCGCTATAAGGAGTACTAATTTTTGTATAAATTTGGGAAGAAATCAGTTTTTAATAGGGAAGTCTTGAAATAAAAATTTGGCACCGTGACTACCGCCGCGGGACCAATGGCATGGTATATCTCGTAAACTACTGGACTACTCTTGCAGGGTACACATTTTCTATGTACGTTTGAGGAAAGCGACAAGCTTCTCTAACTTGGAATCAACATTCAAAGTCGTAGTCCTGCTGAACAATTGCGAGAAAGTTATCATCGTTGATTTCTCGATAAATAAAAATGTTACAGTTCTGTTTTTTTACCCGACTGCGGCGAAGCCCAAAAGGAGGGTTATGTGTTTGACCTGTATGTATGTATGTCAGTTTCTTTGTTCCCTCGTAACTTCTAAACGAATGAACGGATTTGGATAAATTATACGTCTTTAGATTTGTCTTGGTAGCGCGAGTGTCACTGGCTACATTAAAATAAAAAACAAAGTAAAATGGCGGATTTAGGGTGCCATATTGTGGAGTTCGAATTTTTTTTTCTTGTAATACCATCGAGTGAAATATCAAAATTAAGGGTTTTAAAAGGTGATTACAAAAATATATACAACTTATATGGTTAAAAGTAATTCGAAGTGACAAATCGTAAAAAACACGTTAAATAAAATAATTATTTCTTGTTCCCTGTTGAGTGACTTTACGGGTCAGCTTATAATTAATACAAAAGTAAATCGTCTGCGAAATCTTTCAAATTTGTAAACTAAAAAGCTGGAAATAAAAAAAACTAAAAAACCCGACTGCGGTAAAAAATTAAGTTTAAAAAAAACTGAAAGGTAAAAACAAGGCCATTTTAAATTAAATAAAAGTTGGAAGCAGGCATATTTTCAAACTCAAATGGGTCCCATTTGAGTTTGAAAATATAATAAAAAAAATGGTATGGTGGGCCGCCTGCTTCAAACTTTTATTTAATTTAAAATGGCCTTGTTTTTACCTTTTCAGTTTTTTTTTAACTTAATTTTTTACCGCAGTCGGGTTTTTTAGTTTTTTTAATTACTTGTTTTTTTTTTACGAAATAAATCACATAAAAGGGTACTAATTATTTGTATACTTTAGATGTGCTGATCGCGATCAGTTTCATTGGTGAAATTAGCCCTTTTTGTGTGGTGTTCTGTATTTATTTTTTAGCAATGGGTCGTCAATATAATAAAAGACAAAATACGGTACAGCCTTATTTATTATTTGGTTATTAGTAACAAATATACTATTTACAAAATACATAATTAACCTACCAAGTAGAATTGTCTTAAAGATGTACGAATTAAATCTTATGTTGTTACATCTTTTACACCTAAATATAGGTAATTTAGCAATTTCGTCAATGAACAACTTTCACTTAAAGTATGGGCAAATTACTTAGAACACAACTTTTTAATAAAAAAAATGCATCGAGTGACTGAATTAGTCTTCTATGAAATAAAAATTAAACATCGTTTTTAACTCAATTAATCATAATAAATTAAATTCAATTTACAGTCACTTTTTCGGTAGAATATTCTACTTACATTATAAATAAGTATCTATTTGCCCACTAGTCCCTATAGCGATCCTAGTTAACCCTATAGACAATGACATCTAACTATCGCACGTGTGAGACCAAAACATATCAACACGGTGCGCATTAAAAATCTTATATTACACCATCGTGACTTCAACAAAGCGTGAGTTATAAGCTTAAATCAAGAGTCGAAAATTGTACTTTTCTTTCTAGTTTTAAACGTCAATATTAAAGTCGTGTACATTTAATTTTCTACTAGTTATGGACATAAGACAATGCACATCGGATTTACACCAGAGGAAGATTCTAGATAGAAAGTTACAGGTAGTGAAATCTAGCTTGCATTGAATATTGATCCTAGTGGCGAAAAGATACAATGAAATAGTCACTATCATTGAGGTCACGAACTCATTTAAACTATAAACAAGTAAACCTATGTAGCTTATAACTAAACTAGTTGCCCTAGTCACCACTACGCGGCGAGCGGTCCCGGTCTGTACTCGTGCGGTCCTGCGCATCGCCGTTCTGTCGCGGCGACGCGGAGCGGGACCGGGAGACGGAGCGGTCGCGCGAAGCGGAGCGGTCGCGGGAACCAGACCGAGAGCGCGAGCGGGAGCGAGAACGAGACTTAGTCGGACGACGTTCTTCCTCACGCTTCGGTGACGCTTCCTTGCTGCGAGATCGAGACCTTTCCCTGTTGATTTAAGATTTTTGTTACAATTTTATTAAGGCAGTTAACAATTGGGAGTTTATTTTTATTATTGTTGCAAGAACTGAGACACAAAATTATTTTTAAATTCGAAAAGTTGCTGTTAGTTGTGTAATAAATGACAGAATAATTATTTAATTAGTATAAATAAAGTTATTAGTAAATAATATTAGTTACAGTGAATGATATTAATGGAATTTTAAATATATCAAAGATACAAAATGTTGATAAAGAATGATGGGCATTTTTGTATGGAGTCTGGCCTGATGATCAATAGAGTTAGAGAGTAACGACTGTCAAAAGATCCACGAATGATGGCCGGGACCAACGGCTTAACGTGCTTTCCGAGGCACGGAGGGGGGGTCTTGGTATGTAATAATGCTCACCCACCACCAGGGACCAACCGCGGCAAGCGCAGCTTAACCAGATCGATCAACCCATGCGGCTGTTATTACTTAGCCACAAGCGCCCTCAATGTTATGACTATGAGTCAATAACTAATATTATTGAGAACTGCAGTGTACATTAGCGTCATAAACTAATACGTATACAGTTCGCGTCAAATAACTTTGCCGCTCTGAAGTAGGCAACAAATCACTCAAAAAACAAATCACTCTCTGAAGTAGGCAAAAAATCAACAAATCAATCACAATCACAGCAGTAGTTAATCCTATGAATACAACAGCAGCGCGCATGGCGCGGCTAGGAAAGAGCCTAGCTTCAGAGCGGCAAAGTTATTTGACGCGAACTGTACATGGTACTTGCAGGTTTCTCTTTAACTCGGTATTTCACAGCCTTCTGCTCATAATAAAAATTGATGCTTATAATATAAACTTTCATTTGATGTTTAAGTGGTTTTTTATTGGACGTACCGGCCAAAACGCCCATCATTCTTTGCGATAGCTTGTTAGTTACAGCATGAATATTTAAATAAGAAATAACAATGAATGGTTACCAAACCTGTGGCGATCAGAAAAAATGAAACATAAAATGATTAATAGCAATAGCTCAATTGAGTGTGAGTAAACATCAAACGCTCACCTTGGAACGGCTTCTCTTCGTGATGCGGGAAAACATGGATCGAGTTAATAATGTATTTGTAATGTGCAATCAATAATAATAACATTAGATGAATTTTGTTAATTGTGATGCCAATGGGTTTAGTTTGTGACCTGAATCTGACAATAATGCTTCTTTTATTTTGTGCGAGATTATATTTCATACAGATAGCACTTATAAAAAAATTGTGAAAGGTAAAATTATTAAACTAACCAGCACAGCATTACCTACGCAAATCAGCGTGCCCTATGCAAATCACGACGACTGAATTTTGGAAGCTACGATATGATCGTTTTTTTTATTGTAAAATTAACGAAACAACCGTGATTTGCATAGAGGACATCGACACAGAAAAATAACCTCACAGAATTCGCACAATCGTCAGACTAAACGATTGAGAGCACACAGTGGGACTTACTTGGAGACAGCTTTCGGCGATCGGGATTTAGACCTGGAGGCAGACTTGTCTCCATTCCTCTCAGCAGACTTGCGCGGTGAGCCCGAGCGACGTTCCGAGCGCCGCTCAGATCTACGCGAGGCCGAGCGACGGTCGGATCTACGGGACGCCGAGCGCGACCGCGACTTCGAACGACTGCGATCCCTAATCGACGCCGATTTCGAACGCCAAAAATGGTAGTAATAGCGAGTTTAGTTTATGTTTACTACTAAATTGTCGGTTTCAGAATA
Source organism: Oligia fasciuncula (assembly GCA_963082905.1). NCBI lineage: Eukaryota > Metazoa > Arthropoda > Insecta > Lepidoptera > Noctuidae > Oligia > Oligia fasciuncula. The sequence goes on from OY720407.1 coordinate 10,391,692, forward strand.
TTGTATCTGCCAAAACGCTACTCAAAAGTAAATTTCCTACTAATATTTTAATTACTTAAAAAAATTATAAAAATGTTTGAAGTTGTAGCGTAAACTGAACTTTATTGTGTAGGAATTAGAGTTATTTTTCCATTAATTCATATTTGTTTACATTATTGGCAAATAAATCGCGAACGCAGATTAGCTCTTGTTGGTAAGGTTTTGGCATACAACAATTATTCTTTTTAAAAACTGACTGAGAATACATAATATATTATTATCATATTAACGTGACGCAAGTACAAATCAGCATGTTGCATCACGTTTATGATAAAAAAGTACAACTCTGTTAGGTGTACTTCTACAATAAGAAGAGTACTAAATGCTAAGTACTTACAGTTGTAAATTTTGCTCAGCGCAAGTAATTACACACCTAGCCAAATGAATAACTAGGTTAATTTGTTTTCAGTACCACGGGCGTTAATGACACATCGAGCTTTAGAAGGAGACAGACTATCACACTGCTGGAAGGAGTTAGGCTAGGAATAGACGGGAAGCGAATTTTTGTAAGGAAATGTTAAAGCATAATGAACCTTATGTTCATTGGTGTAACGTACAAATTAGATGCGTGTTGATGCGGAAATTCCTGGAAATGCGCGAGAATGTTCTGAAAGACGTACGACCTATTTTTAGGCCCCAATCTAGTTTGTATGTTACAACATTGACATAAAGTTCATTATGCTATATATAATTTCGTTGCAAAAATTCGCTTCCATTGAGGCCCGCGGCAATGTAAATTGAGCCTTACCCTAAAGAGAAAAGGCTCTAAAAACCTGAATTATTTCTAAATTTTGATGTGCCATATTTGCAGTCGTGTTCTATAAATATTCATGCAAAATGTTATTAAATATTGTTGTTTGTTTTTATTGCGGGAGTATTTATTTGCATTTCAGAAAGAAAGTTATGCATGCAAGCTTAATTTTTGAGATTCAAAGGGGAATGCAGTCAGTTGTGGAAAATAGCAGACTACTTAGAAATTGAGAATTTTAGTGCATATATTTTTCCCACAATACAACTCCTCAGTGCATTATAGTTTTCTAGATAGAGTGTAGCTCCAAATAGTCTGCTCCAAACTCGTGATTATGTCAGACCTATTGGGATGATCTATTGAAATTATTTTAATTGGGACTATTCATCTAGAGATCTAGTAAGGCTTAAGGCCGTAGATTTTTCTATAAATTATGTTACATTGTTCGGGAGCCCAGCTATGTAAAATATTTGAAAAACAGTAGTGAGTACTGATAGTTTTTTTTAGATAATAATTATTTCTATCATTAAGTTTTTTCAACTTTTAATTTCAAGAAACTGTTTTAGTATAAATGACGATGGCTCTAAATGTAAACGCTAAAATGTACAGCTACATCAAAAGTCCTAAAATAGCAAAAATAAGTATGTACAAAAATGGAACACTATTTTCTAAGCTAAAAATGAAGATGAAATTTCAAATTATTTACATAGCAGGGTTACAACTGTAGAATTAGGTTAGATACTCACTTGGAACGCGATCTTGAGTGGGACTTGACAACTGGGCTCTTGCTCTTGGGCCTGGACTTAGAGCGAGACTTGGAACGGCTGCGCGAAGAACGACGGGAGCCGCGAGATCTGAAGAATAAGTTTATAATGGTGTTATTGATGATCGTTGGTGTAATTGAAGGGGTAGTGTGGTGGTTCAATGGTTCCTCAGTTAGAATTTTATCAGCAAGAGCTTTCAGCCCCGAAAGATGGTAAATAATATAGTATCATCATTAAAATATTAATAGAATATATTCTGTAAGATAGATTATAAAGTTTGCAAAACTGCACTTTCTAGAACATCCTGCTATATTATCAAACATATTGTATTTTCGTCGAAAAATTGCAAACTTTTTTGACAATCGATAATGGCCATATTTTCAAATCTTCTCAATTAGTAGTTGAAATAGTTTCAGAATTGAATTATAAATGCTGCCACACTAATTTACTTTCCACTGTTATTACATTCTCCAGCAATTGTGATATTTCTGGTGTTCTATTTCAGAAACCCTACAAGTTTACGAGGATGAAAATCATTGTCAATGGTTACCTGGATCGGCTGCGTCTGCGATCCCTGGAGCGAGATCGGCTGCGACTCGAAGAGGAGCGTGAGCGGCGACGGGAACCACGTCTAGCCTCAATCAGACGGATACGACGGCCGTTCAACTCTGTTCCATCAAGCTTTTCGATGGCAGCGCGCATGTCTGAGTGTGTAGCGAATTCCACCACACTGTAAGGATAAAGGAGGTTTTAATCGTGTCTTGGATTGTTGGTGAATTTTGTGAGTGAAGGAATCCTCAGTTAGATTTCTATCATCAAGAGCTATCAGCCCCGAAAGATGGTAAATAGTATAGTATCATCATGAACATAGATAAATTAAAATAATACGATAAAAACTTCATATTATTATTATGCTTTATCTTTTCGTTTTTAATGTGGGTTACATTTTCAATGACAAGCAAATAATAATTACAATGAACGAGTTGCTTTACTTTTGTCTGTCCATTTGTGTCAATAATTGGTAATGTTTTCACCTGATTAAATAATTACATAAGCATTGCAAATTGTATTCCACAGACAGTACTTTCCATTTTCTTTGTAAAGAAGAATGACTGGCGCTTTATTCTGTGTACCTACTATTTTAGTATAAAGACCACCACAACTTACCCTTCATTTCTGTGCTGCTTATGTGCGTCAGCATAGGTGACTTCACCAGCTTGACGCATGTAATCTTTCAAGTCCTGTAAACCAATACATTCTATTAAAAAAGGACCTAAATTAACCTTTGAACAACTCATGCAAAAGTCATCATCAGAATAAAGTCTTATCATCAAGGTTTTCAGCCCCGAAAGATGGTAAATATACGATCTCATCATGACTAGTGCAAAAGCTTATGATTGGGAACTATCTTCTCGAATGCGTTATTGGGTATACATATTTGAGACAAGTATCTGAAGTATCCTAACAAAACAAAAAGATGAAACGATAAGTATGCTTTTCACAGCGTTTTCGTATACGTTTCTCATCGGTTACCATTGTTTACGATACGTGATATCATGTTGTCCATGGTTGTCTCCGCCAATTTTTTGCGACTTCATCGATTCTTCCAGTTTGTTCGGTCTCTTTGATCTCTCAGTCTGAAAGTTAGCTCTCTGCGACAATCCGTATGGCTTCTTTGTCCATGCTGGTACATGGCTTTCCTCTCTGTTTGACACTTTGTATATTACGACGTTCATCCTTCAAATTGTGCAATCGGTCTCAGCCCTGTCTGTCCCTCTCAAAATTGTGGATTTCAGCCATCATTGCGGTGCCTCGATTCCCGCTCTCAGCGCCCGGCCAGGTGAATCCTTTGACGCAGCCAAATGATTCATCGTCACGTCCTCGTCTACCACTGGTATCAGGATTTTGTCATCTTGTTTTGTTCCAACGTCTCTCAAGTCGTCTAAGGACACCACATCGAATGTTACCAACTTTCAGGCATCAGCTGCTCCATCCTTGATTCCCACCACCAGTTGAATCTTTCACGTAAACAACGATACCGTGCGAATTATCGTATACGAAAAGCTGATCAAGCCATAATAGAAAATAAACTTGACGTACGACGAAATGATTTGAATGTTCACGATAGTGAGGTGAAAATCTAAGAGTATCTACTTCACTATTGCGAACGGAGGATGTTAAAAACTTAAAAGTTAACAATGAAATAATGAATTTAAAATGGGAGATTGCACATAACGAGAAACGGCTCCTGTTGTCTGTGCCCCCCTATCGACTTTACCTTGTCGGGGGCGACCGGGCGTCCGGCTGGAGGGGCGGGCGGGGAGGGGGCGTCATCGCATCACCAGCGCCGAGACCGATCCTAACATCGCCTCAGACCACATCGCACACAGCGCTACATCGAGGACTCTGGCCACGATACGCCACCTTCTGTTGTTTTTAAAAATATCTATAAAGCTCGTAAGTAAGTTTGGTACAACACTTGTATAAAAAAAATACTGTTTTTAGAATAATGAATGTTATGCACAGTGCTAAGTTTGACAGTTTAAGTTGTATGTAGTGTTAAGCTAAGTTAAAGTTATGATGGTTACTATTCGACAAATTATTTTGTATTGTTCATGTTTTTATTAGTAAAGCAAATAGGGTGGTGTGGAGCTCTCGAGGCCGTGAAGGTGGTCCGAAGATAGGTCTGCATGTGTCCTTGTCCGGTTTGGGTTTCACTCATCGCTACATCAGTCCAGGCAATATTCCATATGGTTTGGTATCTTTACTTGTCTCGTTAAAGTGTCATCTCAAAGCTTCTATTTTCAGTTGTGCTCCAGTTCGCATCATCCTTCTGGGACTTCGATAAGCGCCTTGTCCAAATTGCCCGCTTCTTGGATCCGTCCTGTGTTGGTTGGTGTCTATTGGTCTGTCATCCTCACGCTCACGACTATAGGTACCGTCCAGGTGATGAGGCCGCCCAGCCCTCAAGTAAGAGTGAAGATGTCCAGGACCCTGGGTGATAGGTGATGGAATGATGATGGGCCCAATGGCGTCCAGGCTCGATTTCTTACCTGCCAGCTAATGCGGCTAGATAGATTTTCGACGACTAGTCGATACTCGGTGCGCGTCGGCGGTCCGTATCTATAACTGTAGTCACTGCTGTAAATTAAAAACCGAACATTAACATTGTGTTCGAAACCATTAAAGAAATTTAACAGATTTTTGCGAAAAATTTGGGGAATTTAATTTTTATTTTATGCCATAATTTCAGAGCAAAGGCGTCAGAGTTGGAGAATCATATATTACTAAAGGAGCCTTTTCATGGATTTTATATGTAAGGGAGATGTAGCATATTTTTCATGGGTTTTTAAGAAATCCGATTCATTTAGTAAAATGCCATAATATGTTACCGAAAGATATTCTTATCTAAAACTACTTTAAATGACTTGAAAAAAGCGATTGATAAGACTACAATCTATGTTGTACTTACAACTGGCTGCAATGATAAAAAACATTATAGAATTATATTATAATACGCTGTAATAACTAATAGTGACTAAAATGGTGTATAAACTATTGGTATTTTTTGACCACCTATTTGTACTTACCGTCACTATTTTCCCTTTAAAGAATGATTAACATTTGCTAATTGAAGAGAAATACGTATGTTTGAAAACATAGGACTTGTGAAAATGAAACCAATTGAGACTACAATATGGAGATTTATGGAAAAAATTAACAGGGAAAGGCAGACGAGTCCATAAAATATAAAGCATTATGATTATGTCAAAGATTATGTTACTAATGTTTAGCAACAAGAGCTACTGTGTGTTTAAACTGACAGCGCCTAATTTATTGAAGACTGGAATAATAAGCATAACAAAAACACGTCTACAACAAAAATAATGTACAAAATACTTAATCAAATAACACTGGGCCGTTATGCAAAAACAAAACAAGGATGGTCATAAAACAAATATGATTGTTGAAAAACTAACACTATGAAAAAGTAGTTGTACAAAGGTGAATAGAAACTAATAAAATGTTATGTGGGAATGGGCTTTCAAAGCAAAAGGATTATCAGAGCCGACTAAATGAAAAGTCTAAAGCATGCAGAAATATGTTAGCAAGAAATTAAGACGAAATTTCAGAATTTGGATTCTCCAGAAATAAGGTTCATTATCCACAGAGAACAGCAAAGTGGGGATCATCAGTTTAAATAACTGCGCAAGCACAAAACAATCCCTTGGTATATGGAGTAGAGTCCACAAGGGGACGAAAGTATGCGAGAGGGGGAATGTTTCATGGGCGCAGCTAGGATTAATTTCAGAAGGGTCGAATCGTTTTTCAGCCGCCAACCTGCTTTCCCGGCGTGTCGATAACGGTCATTACCTCTTTCGGTCCTACGTCCAATATAGGAGTGAGAGGTTGTGCGGAGGTGTGTTTTGGTCAAGAGAAGCCTGGCTACGCCCATGTGTGTTGTTGCATATCATGCCCGTGTGCGCAATACAGACGGTTCACGTCTCGGCGGCGGGCGTCTGGGCGGCGGCGGCGGCAGATCCCGGCAGCGCCAGCGGTCGGAGCCGCGCGGCATGCCGCGAGCCCTCTCCACCGACACCCTACAACATAGCGACACTCACTCGTATCGCGACCGGCCGCGGTCGCGCTCGTAGTGGCGGTCGCGGCGGTAACGGTCGGCGCTGCGGTCGATGCCCCTGGCCGGCTCCACCACCACCCTGCGGCACACCCACGGTCTACTGTTAGCACTGCCCACCCCAACCTCGCACTCGTACCGTGCACTCCGTCTCCCACTTTACAGCTTACCAATTGGTAGCCAATGCACACAAGTATAACATGTAGGGATTCGAACCCATGTTGGATCAATTAATTTCAAGGTTTTACAACATTGAAATTAGTAACACAATATTAAGAAATACAATTTAGAGTTAAATTTAGATTAAATCAGTAACAGTTTGACCTGAAAAAATAGAAATAAACCAATTTGACATCTGAATTTTGTTTGGCAACATTCCCAGTCTCACCTAGTAAAATATGCACTTGTAATTTAGAGTAAGGTATAAATTCTAGCTCAATCTAAATGCTTAATGTACCAATTGGTAAGCAGACATTATAATGGAGTATATTGCAGTCCACCAAGTACATCAACATTCATTATCAACTCATATTAATAATAAAAAAAAACATGGCTTCACAACGCTAGTTAATAGAGGAAAATTATAAAATGTATATGAATGCATTATATTTCATACAACCTCTTGCATCCATTCAAGTTCAAAAACATCAGTTCTCTATGCATTCACAGCGGTATGTGGAGCCGGCTGATAAAAATAATTAGTTATTAAAATTGAAAATAATATTCTACACAACTGCTTTACTTTCAAATCTTACTAGAGTATACTTTAGGGGATTTGGTAGTATGATAAAATTGAAGAAAATATACATACTTTTGTACATTATTATAGGAATAGTAAAATAATACAACATAAATAACAAGAGACTAGGCTGTGAGAAAGGTCTTACCTTTCCCCGAGTAGTTCTTTCCCATTTAATTCATATACTGCATCATCTGCATCTCGATAATCTTCAAATTCCTGTATGCAAAAGATAAGAATATTTAGTAATACCTACATAATATACCGATATGTATGAATATGAAGATCAGTGTTGGCATTATTTCAAAGTTATGAAAACTATTATCAAATGTTTACTAACATTAGAAAAATTCAAAAACCAAATTATTCGCATATTTCATTATTGATTTGCATAATCAGAAGGCATACCTACTATGAATAGGCATATTTTAAATAGGACAACAGATAGCGTAGCCTTCAGAAGTTCAGACAGATTTTGGGGTTATAATTTGCAAGGAATTGGTTTTTTGTTAACACACTTTTTGATCAAACTTACCACAAATCCGTAGCCATTCTTGATGAGGATATCTCTTATTCTGCCGAAACCTTTGAAGAACTTCTCTAGATCTCTGTCCCTGACGCCGAAAGGCAGCCCCCCAACGTACACACGTGAGCCCACCATGTTCTCTGATAATGAAGTAAATAAACAACTTTACTATAGTTTCGTGTAGTACAGTACAGAATTGCAGGTCCTAAGCTACTGAGAGGTTAAAACTGTATTTAGAACGCGAAAATTTGGCAAATGCGTCGAAGCGTGGCGGCATATTTCTTCGCCCCCGCGTAGACTTTACGGATTGGATTTGTTATTGTGAGGATTAATGAATTCACAATGCCTAATCAATCATTTGCACCTATAGTAACGCTGCACATTGCATTAGAAACAGTTTGTAGTAATCTAATCGATTTTTACGTGGACTTTTACGATATCATGCAAACAATTGACGCATTTTCAAAACATCGACTTTAAAAGAAATAAACTACAGAATTAATATGATTGACGTGCATAGAAACCGTAAATATATGGTGATATTTGCTAAATTCCACAAGAATATTCTTACTTTTAGAAAATAACCACGAGTTCAAGCTTCGCCCGCGTCTTGAAATTGAAACGAAACAATATGGCGGCTTGACCCGGGCAAATTTTATTTTGATACAAATAGAATATTTACCTGATTTATTGGTTTTTAAAACACATCAACTTCTAGAATTCGGTTTATTTTTTTAATCTTAACAATATTTTATGTCCATCTATAGGTTATTTCGTTCAGATTCAATTTCAGCTACTCTTCAGACACGTGCACCGATTTTGTTGAAGACGGAAATGGAACTGATAGAGATGGCCATCGATCGACGATAGAATCTTGTCGAGGTTTATCGATACATGAACCATAAATTTTGTTGAGGCGATACCTTGGTGGTTATTTTTTACATTGTCTGTTACTTTCTGACTTTGTCTTGTAATTATACTGAAATCGCGGGAAAACATAAACTTATAGTTTTTGCCAACCCGTCTTCAGCAAGCGTGGTGATCAAGCTCGTGCCTTCTCCATAAATGTGAAGAGGCCTCTGCTCTGCAGTGGGACAATCATAAACATGCTGATAATATTTTAGAGTTGTTCTACTATTCTAAATGGTATGGTATGACAACATTTAATTTGTCAATAGTGCGTTTAATTTGTGCTGAATAAATCGTGGTCTTTCGTAATTTTTTCTTCCATTTTAAATTTTTAACGAATGATTCACTGCCGGAAGGACTGAAGCCACATAAGGTTTAGACTGGAAGCCGACCCCAAACCCCAACGTATTTGGAAAAAGGTGGAAGAAGCTTCAGTCCTTCCGGTAAAATACTTAAATTAAGTGAATGTATATCTGACCTCCACAACCCAGTTACGGCCGAACGCAATAACTTAACTTTAGTAAAAGCTAAAAATGCCATTGATGATAGACAGTACAGTTCGCGCGTACCTAGCCGCGCCAATCCGCGTCATGCGCGCTGCTGTTTTATTCATAGGATTAACTACTACGCAGTGATTTGTTGCCTACTTCAAAGCGGCAAAGTTATTTAACGCAAACTGTATATTTCTATCGATCCTAGAATGACGTCTCACAATCATTATCCCCTTAACAAACATTGCTTCAAGTTAAGTTTTGACTGTAGACTGCTTAACCATTTTTTTTTTACTTTTAAACGTCTCTTAACCCTAAGGAACGTTTTTAAATAAACCCCTGTATTTTTAACGAAAACGATAGAAAGGGTTCTCTACTCTACTCCTGTGCGTTCCGCTACAACGAATGTCACTTTAAAAACAATGTGTTTGGTTATTTTGTAACCCATATTCTTCGATCAATAGTACTATTATTGATCGAAGCCTATATATTAATATAACTGTCTAAGTAAGTAAGTAGAACATTACACAAGGTTTACGAAAATAATTAACACTTACATAATTTTTCACAATATTAATAATCGACTTATTCCATTGGTGGCCCTGCCAGTCAGTGACACTTATCGTGTCGATACTTTTATATCGTACGCATTAGTTCCTACCTCACTATCCGGATATGACTGCGTAATGTTGCCAGAAATTAAAAAAAACGTTCCTTGTTTGATCGATTATATTGTTGGGCGAATAGTGAAAATCGATTTTGTACGATGTGTCTCGGACTTAATTTATAAATTGATCGAACAGCTCGCTTCTGCAAAACAAAGATAGTCTGAATATCGGCGGCATTTCCCCACAATAGAATACCGTACGACATTACACTATGAAAATAGCTAAAGTACACTAAACGAGCAGTCTCTATATCAGTTAAATTACGAATTTTTCTAACAGCGTATGCTGCAGAACTTAGCTTTTTTGACAATTTATCTATATGTGGACCCCACTGAAGCTTAGCATCCAAAGTTATGCCCAGGAATACTGTGTTGTCTTCAGGATTCAATTCCTCGCCCTTTATCAACACATTAATGAATGGTATAGCTATAATACAGTAGGTATTCCAATGACTTTAATATTGTTACATGCTCTGTGATATTAGTTATGTTGCGCAAATCTAGTCCTCAAAAGACCAAGTTTTGAAAAACAAAGGAAGCTGTGTGGATTTCAATGATAACTTTTATTATCATTGTTGGATTTTTTTAAATATTTTTTATGACACTGATTAGGAAAATGTTGCCACGTAATTAAATTAAATTGAATGCCTCAACAAAGGCAGCAAAGGCTTCACCTCAGTGAGATTGGCTATGATTAGATTAGAAGCAATCTTTAACTCATAACGATGTTCTGCAATAACATAATAATATCATAATGACATTTTTAATGATATTATCAGCCATTTTGTAGAAGTCATAATAGGCACAACACAAACTGCGATTTTTGCGGGATGATAGTAAGGAAGAAAAAGAAAACTACTATTAAAATTCAAATTTTTATTTCCATTCCAAAAGCCAACATAACTTAATGCAACTGATTAATTATACGCTCTCGTGTCCTTTCGAAGAAAGAAAAAATTAAATGCATTTCCATAGCATGTCTATTTTCTTCCAATTATCTAGTTAAACACTAAAATATAAAAATTAAAAGAAATATGACACACTACTAGGGGCATTGACTGCCTTATTAGGAAAATAATAGAATGTTGGAAGTACTTTCACTGTGGTTTTTTTAAATTACAATTCAATAAAATTTCGAAATGCTACTACCTACTTTGGTAGAAAAAAAAAACATAAATGAGCTCTTTTAAAATCAAACCACAGGGAGAGTGTACTTAATTACATACTAATTATACATTCGTTATAAGAATGCGCCACACAAGACAGTCATACTAAGGCATTTTATATTCGTCCTATAAGGACTTTGCTCACACATTGAAAGCAAATATTTTATTAGGTATATTCAATAAGCCACAACAAACACGTGGAATTATAATCCTAATAATGAAATAAGTTCTTACAATCAAGGTTTAGATTTTTTATTTTGACAAAATAAAGTTTAGTTTCAGATCAACTAGGTATTTAAAGTTTTTAGAAATCTTTCAGAAGGTACATCTTGAGCAAAGTAATTCAATCTATTGTATATCTATTAGAGAGACAGTTGCAATAATATTCTATTACACACCTCTAATAATCTGTTTTTATTGGTATTGGGGAAATAATAAAAAGGAGCTGATACACGGTCAATTTATTGCATGACGATAAACGTCGAACGCATAGAACAACTAAATGAGCAATAAAGAGTCTAGAGCAACACAGCAAGTAGCAATAGTGTACATTTAACCCATTGGCCTGTTAGGCTAAGCGCGTACTACGATTTTGTTATAAAATCGCAAACACAAAAAAAATTCAAGCGAATTCTCATGCGATTTTTTTCCGCAGTGCGCGGACTTTAGTATATTAGTATTGTCTACAGATTGGCGATTATTTATCGCAACGATTAAAATTCGTAGTGCGCGCTTAGCCTTACTGTTACTGGGTGTTGCTTCCAGTGGCTGTGATGTTGAAATTGCCAGTGTTACCATCATTTAAAATAAATGGCCCGCATACCTATGCCTTTTAGTTAAGAAATTACCAAAAAGAACGTAATTTTTTGATGATGGTTGATTTTGACCTCTTTGTCCATCTTTGTCTATGATTTTAACTGAAGACAATCTTCCTAGATTCCGAAAGAAATGTAACATTTAAAGTAATGTAGAAATAGAAAGAAGTATGTATAAGCACATAAATATAAAAGTGCATTAAAAATTTAATTCTAATTTTAAAATGTCCTAGAAAATTCATGGCTAAAAGGTGAAACGTAATTGACATTACATACTTACTATATTAAAAATAATTCAACAAATAATTGACAATACAATAAATAGTTACACATATTTAAAACTAAATATTAATAAACAGAAAATCGATAACAATGAATAATTATATATTTTTTATTTAATCAGGCACATAATATTTTATTCAATGGTATTCAATTATTATATTTGGATAGGTTTTACGAGAAAATCCAAGGAAATCAATGCAATATATTTTTTTGAGAATGAAAATTATGTTATGATTGCATTTGGTTTATTTTATAATCGTCATTAAAGTTGTTATCATGGCTTGCAAAAAAAGCTGTATTTTTTTACCATACCACGCTGTTGCATTATATTTTGAATAGAATTTTACATGAAAAATGTAATTTTTACTTGTACATGTAACATTCAACAGCCGTCATATACTAACGGCAAAGTTGATGAGTGTACAGACACTACTAGCGACATCTGCATTTAACTAGTTTAGTCACAATGACAGTTTGATTACGTAGTGCTTATATTTGTTTGTTACTGGCAACTAACTTTATACATTAGCCGCGTGTACGGTAAACATATGTTTAGCTTAATATATTGATTATTTTCATAAATGACACAACAAAGCGCGTGTACGGTAAACATATGTTTAGCTTAATATATTGATTATTTTCATAAATGACACAACAAAGGTACTAAGAATTGTGGATATGTATTGAATCAAGTGTTTATTAAATTGAAGTACTAGTTTATCAGTCTTTAGAATATTTTCATCAGGTAAGGCCACCACTGTAACTCATAAAATGAGAACTGATAGTTCTATTCCAGGGGAGAAAAAATAAATCGTTGTTTAAATACATCTTCAGTGACTTTTTCATGACGTCATGTAGGTACTGACGTAAAGTAAGTTTAATTTTTGCAGTAGCCATTGAAAAGCTTTAGTGCTGTTGCTCTGTAGCAATACTATTTAGCATAGTACGCTTTGATTATAAGATATTATATAAATATACACAATATATATCATAATATCACTCAGATATAAACCCGAATAACGCATGAAAACTCATGGCTACAGTTTCGTCATCAAACATCATGAAAAAGGCACTGGAAAATGTTTTTTTTTTTTTAATAAAACATAAAGTATACTGTAGAATATCTGTCACACAGCGCATTCTCACCTATTTTAAGTAACCTATCAAATAATTGTACTAAAATAGGCATGCTTCTACTCTACGTACAAACTTAAGAAATGTTTGTCAATGTTAGTAAATTAATACTAAAATATAGACTAACTATTTTGAACTTCATCTGATACAGATGATTATTGTTTTTTTGGAACACTTTTTTTTTTGTTTGAACTTTTTTTTTGCTGTGAGCAATTAAATATGTCTAATAATGCGAATGGATCTATAATTAACTTCATCTTGCCTTATAAAGGTTAGTCATTCCAATAGCTTGGTCACATCTAAGTAGTTTTCCTATAAAATCTTCTTGTTATTAAAGTAATCATAAATTGGTTACTCCTACATCGGTACGTCGTTTTTTTTTAAATTGTATCCATTGGTACGTACGTTTCTATGTTAGTAACAACGTCAATCAAAACCACTACTCATCCCTAATCATCTTGTCTAGTCATCAAAATGTTAGTAAAATAATAAAAATTATTGCTTCATGCAATCCTTGCTCTACCGTCCGATAATCCGTAATTTATCTACCGTCAATAAACGTCGTAGTTCCGGGCCGTTTGAATACTTCAATTGGCAAAAGGTAGCATATAAAGAGTGCTGAATACTGAAACCCATAGGTTTTAGCTAATACTAGCTAGTAATCATCTCGTGTGTATTTGAACACGTTACTGTAGAGTGTTCAGACTGGGGGTGGTCCTCGTACGTAGCGCAGTTGAGGAGTGAGAGTTTGGGCGAGCGAGTTGAGGGCATCGCAGCACCGTGGGCGTTCAACAAGCCAGGCAGCTAGTAGTAATGCGACGAGGCACAGTTGAATGGGCAGCGAGGAACGGAGAACTCGCCACACCCAGCCCCCGCGGGGACTATAGTCAGGGTCTCCTGCACCCGTTTTGTTGCCAGCTACGGAGGCGATGCTTTTGTCCCTGCTGGAAAATAAATACATTTAAAATTATGTAGGTATACGGATTGAATTAACGTCTACTATACTATATCTAAATAGTTTTTCAGGGCGATTTTTTTGGCGATGGATAAACGTAGTACGTTTACAGGCAACTAATTACATTTATTTTTAGCAGTGTCGCTTTGGCCAATAGTTACATACAGTTTTGTCGTTTGTACTTTGTATTGGACATGTATTGGACCGCCTCTGTTTGTATTACGAATTTTTGATAATAAAACTTACGTCTCTTCCTCAATCTTTAGATCCGGAATGCTCAGTTCCACTAAAGCACGACACGATTCTTGTAAAGTGCGCACTTCATTCTCTGTTTGTTCCATACGCTGTAACAAAATAATTTAAGTGTTAAGTGTTAAAGTTATAATCGACAAGATACGGTTTGGTTCCCTGTGAATAAATGTTATAACCTACTTCATTCGTCTGATCTTCTTTCAAAATTTACTTTTCACCCGAAGTTTAGGCACGCCAGTAGAGACTGTTGTACCGACTCGCTCTGGACTGTTGTTTCAAGAGAGGAACAAAAGTCCGGAGTGAGTCTTCTCCCTATTTTATTCTGTTCCCTCAGATGAAAATTTTATAGCCTTCACCTATGGGCACAGCGCGACGACAAAATCGTTCGATACATCGAATTGTTTTTTAATATTTACCTTTGCAATAGCCCTCTGCGCAGGCGAGTTAGGCGCCAAGGCAGCTTGCAGCCGTCTGGCCAGTTCCCGCAAGGCACTCAGCCGTCGTGCGCGGCGTCCGGCACCGTCGCTGTCTCCGTCCGATATGCCGGAGTCGGACAGCGAGTCGCATGTTGAACCACCCTAGAAAAGACGAATTATATTTTATTATATAGTTTACGAAGGTACAGCTGTACCCGAGCGTTATAATTGGAACATTTCGAGGTTTAAAAAGAACCACGCAGTACCTACAGGTTTGGCGACAGAGAGAACGTTTTACAACACCGAACTTTTTGCGAAACTCGATGTTGCCATACCTATTTAGTCTTGAGTTGACATAAACTCATTGACTTCTATCATTACAAAAAGCTTGAAATATTGTTGGAGCTCAAATGTAAGTTAAAACTGTGTTTCGAACGAATAAAGTCAAATGTTAAATTCTTTGAGTAATGATGATTGATGAAAAGATTAATCTTGAAAGTAAAAAATGATAATCTTTTAAATACCAAAGGACTTTTCTTTGTGCTAATTAAAATGTTATCAGTTGATAAATATGAATCACTCGTCACACTGTACATTGATACAAATAAAATATTGCTATGAATAAAGAATGAAGTAAGACAGTTTTGAACCATACCTTCTTTTTATCCACAAGTGACGCAGCCAATTGTCTGATCTGGTTGGCGACTTCGGTCTGGTCCCCAGTTACAGCACCGCGGTCTCTTAGGGCTTCTAAAGTCAGCAGGTCGCCTCTCAAGGCACCCTGGAGCTCTCGAAGGGCACTCTCCCATTCTGCCCAAGCACAGACCGCTTTTTCCAAAGATAAGAGTTCGTTTGAAGTCCTGTAAAGATATTTATGTTTTTAATTTTGGCATAGAACGATGATGTGGTAGAAATGTTTGTGTAATATTTTTTTTGGACATCAATGGAATTTATTAAGTTTAAAAACCTAGTGAATTCAGCTTCGGATTTACACGGTGGTGTAGTCCAGAAGACATTGTAGATAGCAAACAAGAATGAACGTAACCCGCCTGTATATCTATTTCGTCGTGTGTACTTTTTGTGGTGTGAAAGCATTTATTTTATCGATCTTATTTAGTATTAAGCTAAGTTTTATGATAGCCTAAAAACGTAATGTCACCGTCGGCGTTCCAGCTGTATTAGAACCCAATGGCTTGGCACGCGACGATGGCAAGAGACCGGACGGTATGTCTTTATTTCCATGGAAGGTGGGTAGGCCTTTAGTGTGGGACGCTACGTGTGTCGATACTCTTGCGCCATCCCATCTTCCTGGCTCGGCATGCTGTGCTGGCGCTGCTGCTGCGGCTGCGGAAAACCTCAAGCGGCGAAAATATAATAACCTCATCGGAAACTATATTTTCGAGCCGTTTGGGGTTGAAACTCTCGGGCCGTGGGGTCCGAGTGCTCATGGTCTTTTTAAAGAAATTTCGAAACGGCTGGTTGACACTTCCCGTGACCCAAGGGCTGGCTTTTATCTTGGCCAGAGGCTAAGCATCGCCATACAACGTGGTAATGCCGCCAGTCTCTTGGGTACATTACCAGTCGACAGCGATGCGGATGAATTTTTCGACGCTATTTTTTAGTTTCTGTATAGTTTTAGTTAAGTTAGAATTTAATTTTGTTATTTTTAGTTAATTATAAATAAATGAAAACGTAGGTCTTCAAGACAATTCCTTTGGCAGCAATAGACAAATATTCCGTAGCCTTGTCGTTTCAGCTTTAAGGCCAACAAAAACGAGACATAGGCTACCTACCAGTAATGTCATTGTACTAAGTGACTAACAATACGACGAACAATGATTCATTCGATACCTAAGTTACGGTTTAACGCTTCAGTTGTCTCTAGATTTTTTTTATCTTTATCTCACGACTTCTGTCTTCTTTGGTTTGGATTGGAATGAATCACTAATGTGCTCAGTGCTACAACTGTATATCTTAGTAAAATAAAATCAGCTACCTAGTAGTTTTCCAAAGGACATCATTCATTTCGTAACCAAAAATGAAAGTGCCGACAAGAAAAAAAAAGTAGGTATGTACCTACAAGCTGTGTTATGGGAAATGACCTCTTGAGCATTTTTCACTATTAGGTACAACAAAAGTCTACCATTAACCCCTCGGCTGCTATTTGAGATTGAAAATACCAAAAATCATATTTTAATTTCAATGACATGGGCTGCAAAACCACGGGCTCTTTCACGCCAGTACCTACTAGCTATAAAATATTCGTCAGAAAATTTTAACACTGGGCGCTGCGGCAGGCCTCCGTCACTCCATGTACTTGCGCGCTATAAGTGCCTACCGCCCAGCCGAGCGGTCTCGGTCCGCCGGCGGATCAAATTCAGTGCGGTTTTCGCAAGCGAAGCGCGCGCACGCCGTTCAATTTTAATAGTGCTGTTCGTTCGTACGCGTATTACGATGCCGTGTGTGCTGTAGATGGGTGTAAATCAAGCAAAAGAAGGGATAAACACCTTTTTTTCGATTCGTAATTACCAGCTGTTAGCACTAACATAAAAAAAAAAAAAAAATATTTCTTACGGCTTAGTGCTTTATTTGAAGTCGGTTCTCTTTTTTTAAGGCTTTTTTTTTTCATTTCTAGTGAACATCTCCGAAGATCATCATCAAACTAAGAAGTATTATACTTATTTTAAAACGTTCTCCTAAATGTAACAAATCCTTTTCTGAAAACCGCATCGATATCGGTTTAGCCAAACGCGAGATTATCGCGCACAAACATACATACCTACAAACCATACAAGTCAAACATCTCAGTTTGGCCTGTATGTCTGATCACCTCCTTTTTTTTAAGTTGGTTAAATATTTTATAAATGATAAAATTTTTAACTGCCACATAAAAGTCAGAACATATTCACAGTTCTCAATAACATAGATAAAAAGTTATGTTAATTTAATTTTATCGAAGAGGCAGCCCTGCGATTAACTGTGGAATCGCGCGGTGCGAAGCAATCACTGCTGTACGCTTGAGCATTTAGGCGCATTTTAGCATACAGTGGTTGTTGACGCGAGGGAGTAGGCAATTATCGTAATAGGTATTGGAAATTTTCTACTGAGTGAAGTATCTGTTACGTAGTAACTATTCAGTAATCTGTGGCTGCGGTGTTGAATATTCCAGTTTTAGGTCAGCGGTCAGCGCCATCTCTTAACAACCCTATTAATTAAGTAATGTTTATTTTATTCTGTCTGTTATTACATAGTTCTTTCTAACAACTAGTAGATTTGTTTAGTAATATGTGGATAACGTTGTGAGTAGTGTATTTGTTACTTCTATTATTAAGTTTTAACCTACGTTTACTTATTATTACACTACTGTTTGTTGTCCCTAAATAAATAAATAAACAACAAATTTACCTCAACTAATGCAACTTTGCGATGCGACGGGGTGGGTTGGGGAATAAGAAACACGCAGACGAAGTCACGGGCAGAAACTAGTGTTTTAATAAAAAGTTGGTTGCTATTACCTACCTGCCTGCCCAGATTACGTGGGACACTGTTTTGTCTCTCTAGAAGGCTCTTTGAATGCTGTTTTAAATCACAATAGCTCGCAAATCTAATCCTTTATTGCCATGAGAATATAGAGATACTCACCGCTGATGTGCGTCATCCCACGCAGTTAGCAGTGTTGCCAGGTCGGCAGCTAAGCCACCGTCGTCATTCTCCATGTCACCGAGCGCGCGACGCACTGACACCGTCAGTTTTAGCATCGACACCTTGCATTCTAGCAGGCGGGACAGACGCTCCTGGAAAGAAGGTTTTAAAGTTAGAACATAAAAACAAATGAAGATAGGATTTAATATATTCGACTTATTGTTCATTTAGCAGGTGTTGTGTTTGTTTTTGCAGTTTAGGAGTAAAATAGTAAAACAGAGTAAATTTTGTATATGAACGAATTTTCTTTGGCTCCTCAATCCTGACGTTCTAATTATATATGTTTGACTGTAGCCACCTGAGATCTCAACGGAATCTAAAGCCAGAGATACTAACATTTAGCAGAAATGTCTGCTAAATATATCTGCACAGTTCAGCAATGTATATATTTTGGATTCTGAAAAAACAATACTTAACTATTTTCTTGTAAATTCAGTGTGTAGGGTGACCACATTTTGGGGGTAGGTACCTACAATAGTTATTTGTGCAACAAGAGAGCAAAGTCGTTTTTTGCTGCGAGTTCAAAATTGAATCACGAGCGTAGCGAGTGATTCTAAAGTTGAATCTTGAGTGTGGCGAGGGATTCAAAGGCACGAGATGCAAAAAACTTT
This sequence comes from Oligia fasciuncula, assembly GCA_963082905.1. Lineage (NCBI taxonomy): Eukaryota > Metazoa > Arthropoda > Insecta > Lepidoptera > Noctuidae > Oligia > Oligia fasciuncula. The sequence goes on from OY720407.1 coordinate 10,410,544, forward strand.
GCTTTCGTGTAACACTTTCAGTCTATCAAAAAGTACTCTGTGTGTAACACACATAACTTTTCACTTCAGCAGCGAGAACACTTTCCCTGCGTTCCGAGATAGGGAAATAATCGATGTGAGCGTGCTTAATTATTTGAATTAGCGTGAGCGCGATAACGACGTCCCGTGAATCGTCATAGATGACGTCATGACATGCGCCATCTTGCGATAACGCCGACCATGCCCTAGAATAATATCACCGTGAGCGCTGTCAAAAATGACAGTGTGTGTGTGAGGATGTGTCAGTGTGTGTTTTGTTTTGATTTGCATCTTATCATAAAATTAAACTAACGTGGCATTTTCGAAATTGTACTTCTGGCTGATAGTCGCCACCTAACCAAAGAAGAAGAAATGTGGTGTTTATACAAAGAAATACTGTAATAATATCGTTTTTACATTGAGTAAGCACTGTGAGCGCGTTCACGGGCGTTCCGAATTGTTGACAGCTCTCAGCTGTCATAATCATAATATCTAAATCGGAACGCATGTGAGATAATGTGAGCGATTATAGCTAATTCGGAAAGCGCCCTTTGTAAGGCGTGTTCGGAAATAGCACCCATGATATTTTATTATTCAAAATATATTACGTAACATTATTGAAACTAGAAATAAATATTTACAGGTTAAATATCAGTTTTATTTGCAGTAAATACTTATTTTCGTTTAAATACAACAATGAGTTAAAAATTCAATAAATTACATTAAAAGACATAATTATCTTTTTGCAAAATTTCTTTAGTTGGTACGAAATTCCGAACGTGTTTGTCTTTGAGGTCGAATTCATAATCGGAACTTCGAAAGGGCTGGTCTTTGCTTTGTCTCTCTTACTTTCTAATGGCGGGAAAGAGATAGAGTGTGAATGTTTCGAATTGTATGATTAACCCAAGGCTGAATAAGATATTCGCGGCTAAAAAAAGGATTTGATATCCTGTTTTCAATGTAAGTACATTTGTGCCGACTATTGTTATTTTTTTTACATTTATTTATTTAATATGTAGTATGTTCGGGTTCGAAGTTTACAAATTAAAATACATAAGTACTACGGTCGATTCTTAAAATAGACCAAATTGAAGCACTTTAATGTTCTAAAATATTTGTTAATAATAATACCAGAATTTGTAATGTTTTCGAATAAATCATATAAATAAGTAGGTGCTATAGAATTTATTCCTGCAACTATCGAAACTGGCATAGGCCACTACAAATGTCACTATCTTACCGAAAGATGAGACGAAAGATGAGACGTTCTGTTACGATGATTACGATTCTAAAATTCGTATAAGTACTAATCAGCCAATATTCATTCATTCTATAACTTATAGCGAAATTGATTGCGAAATAACCAATAGGTAGGTACGATAGATATAATCTGTTATGGAAATATAAATTTATTAGATTACTTATCCTGGTTTCATTAATACGAGTATAATATGGTCACCCTACACACTGAATTTACAAGAAAATAGTTAAGTATTGTTTTTTCAGAATCCAAAATATATACATTGCTGAACTGTGCAGATATATTTAGCAGACATTTCTGCTAAATGTTAATATCTCTGGCTTTAGATTCCGTTGAGATCTCAGGTGGCTACAGTCAAACATTATATAATTAGAACGTCAGGATTGAGGAGCCAAAGAAAATGCGTTCATATACAAAATTTACTCTGTTTTACTATTTTACTCCTATACTGCAAAAACAAACACAACACCTGCTAAATGATCAATAAGTCGAATATATTAATTGATCGCTCACATCCAATAGAAATTCACCTCTTGAGTTTAGATTGAGGAGCCATATTAAAAGTATTGTATTTTCTTTTATTTTAGCGCTACAGATCCTAAATTTTTAGACGGTAATATGCAAAATTGCTGCTAAATGATGCAAAATTTTCATAAATATTCATCTATTACTTAATGAGTTCCAGGTGGCTCCTCAATTCAAACATTTAGATTGAGGAGCCACTTTTGCATTAAAATAACTAGTGATATATTTTGCTGCTAAATCTAGAATTCGTGCTGCAAAATAAGCTACATTGCTGCTAAATAATGGCGAGATCAGATTTTAAAAATCTGATGTGGCTCCTCAATCCTTACGGACATAAATAATTAGTCCACAGCTGCACATAGTCCAAAACACCCGGTTCTTCGCCTTAAGGTGCAATTCCAAGATGGACCGCAGGCCACAAACTGCAGCTGCAGGTTCAAGCGACACTATTGGTTTCTATGTATCTCTATGAAAACTGCGGTCAACCGCAGCCGCTAACCACTTTTTCGCCTGCGGTTGCAGTCTGCAGCCCATCTCGGAATTATGCTGCCTGTTAAGGTGGTCGGTTCATCTAGATAAGCTGTCTTTGTAAGAGCTAAGTTTTATCTATGGAACATATAGAGGGAGTAGGTAAAAGTTAAACAGATGGGCCAAAGTCGTCACACATTGGATGCCTGAAGACGGACGTCGTCACCGAGGCAGGCCTAAGAAACACTGGCATGACGATTTGGACTCGTTCCTAACCGATTGGACGGAGAAGGCACAGCACAAGGAAAGGTGGAGAATGTGGAGGTGGCCTTTGCCCTGCTGTAGGATAATATAGGTTAATTTAGAGTAAAAGTTTATAGAACTGGTAATTGTGAAGCGTTTGTGGGGAACACTTTCAATGCTCATTAGTTTTAGCATCGTTATAATATTTTGTGTTTTATTATAATAAGACAAAAAATGCCATAAAAATAGGAACTACGTGGGTATGCTAAATACCTAATCCTATTTTTTTTATTACTGAATTGTCCCACTCTTGACCTTGATCACGCCTGATGGAAAGCGATGGATGAGGTCTATGATGGAACGAGCGTGCCCAGAAGATGCCTAAGGCACTGGAATTCCAACGCATCGACGAAACACAGCAGGCTGCTTGACGCTGGACTGGTGGGAGCCCGGTCGCACTCGCAAACCTACTCTAGTATAAATCTGTGTATATTTAGATATGTATGGGCCTGCGTCGCCTGAAATAAATAAATAAATAAATATCCTACCTTCAACTCCTCAATCCTTCTGTGCAACTGAGCCCTAGTATGCGGCTGTGGGGCGCAGTCCCCAGGCTCGCATACATCGTCGAGTGTCGCCCGAAGCGCCGCCATTTCCCTGCGTAGGCGCCGCGCACCACCGCGTCTGGTTGCTGCCGCGCGAAGAGCTGACCATCTTGCTGATACCGCTGTTGAAGAAAGATGGGGGTTAGTTTAAGATGACTAAAGTATAGTGTTTAGTAAAAAAACTGGAACGGTAAAGGAAAACATCGTAAGGAGTCCTAGAACCGAAAATTCGACGACATAGGTACAGTGACATCTGATCTACCAACCCGCACTGATCCTGCGTGGTGGATCATAGCCAACTCCCTCTCACAGAGAGGAGGTCTGTGTCCCCGCTGTGGGAACATTATAGGCTGATTGATTGTGCTATGTGTTTAGATACTCTAAAGAGTTTGACATTGTTGAGGTGCCATAGACACTGCTGATAGATAGATAGAGCTTTTGAAATCTATAGCTCTAGGTATATAATTTATTTTATAAGTATATTCTTTATCTATACACCAACCCGCACTAGGCCAGCATGGTGGATTATGGCCTAGTACCTCTCACAGAGAGGAGACCCGTATACCACCAGTAGGAACGTTGTAGGCAGATTATGCTTCCTTTATTTATTTTTATGTCATTTTGTAGAACAAAGAAGTCCATATAAGTCGTCCAGTCAAGAGAGACGTTGTAAATAATCAAAGTCAAAGTCAAATCATTTATTTCAAATAGGCACATTAAAGGCACTTTTGAACGTCAAAAAAAAACTAAATAGAAATGATTCTAGTCGCCCATTCGAAAAGGTAGTTTTCGTATGGAGAAGAATGGGCAAGAAACTCCACCGTTACTCTTTTAAAAATGTTTTACAAGGTCTTGTATACATAATAAAATTTATATGTGAACACGATGCACCCATAATAAAATTAGTCTACCACAAAAGGTAAAAAGAATTAAAAATTAAGCAATGACAGGTAAATCAAATAAGTGATAGATACATGGTGCTCACATATTTACAAGTTATTTAAAAAAAAAAGAAAAATGAAAAAATGCAAAAGTAGTTGAACTTTAACAAGTGTGTGAGCCACTGTAGTCGCAGATTGTAAAATTGAATTAGAATAAGATGTCATAATTAAAAATATACATATAAATTAAATTAGGAACAAGTTTGATTTTGTCTAGACTTTTAGATTGTCCTATGGAGCAGGACCAGCATGTTTCCAAACATTCTTATCTTGGATATAATCCTCTAATTTGTAATATCCTTGTTTACAAAGTGTACTTTTAATATGAGTTTTAAATTTTCTTTCATTTAATTGCAATATGTCACAAGGTATTTTGTTGTAGCATTTAACACAGTACCCCATAAAAGATGTATGTACTTTCGATAATCTGAAAAAAGGTTGATCTAATTTATCTTTATTTCTAGTATTAAAATTATGCCTATCACTTATTTTATTAAAAAGATGTTGATTTTTTCTTACATACATAATATTTTCATAAATGAATTGGCAAGGTACCGTCATGATATTAACCTTTTTAAATAGTTCCCTAAGAGATTCGCGACGACGTAGATTGTAAATGGCTCTGACAGCTCTCTTTTGTAAAATAAAAATGGATTCAATGTCAGCAGCCCGACCCCATAGTAAAATGCCATATGACATAATACTGTGGAAGTAACTAAAATAGACCAAACGCGCGGTTTCTACATCTGTTAACTGTCTTATCTTTCTAACAGCATAAGCGGCGGAGCTTAGCCGCCCCGCAATAGATGTTATATGAGGTCCCCATTGTAATTTCTCGTCTAGCGTGATTCCTAGGAAAACTGTCTGATCAATAAATTCTAGTTTTTGGCCATTCAATATGATTTCACATTCGCTACTTCTAACATTCGGTAATTTAAATCTAATGCATTTGGTTTTTTTTTCATTAAGTACTAAATTATTTACCGTAAACCAATCTTGGACCTGAAGAATAGAGTTATTCACGTCGTCAAGATTTTGTGACCGTCGGTCTATTTTAAAGAATCTCGAAGTCAATGGTATAATCAAGACGTTTCTTCCAAAGATTAAAGAGAGCAAACGGTCCATTCAAAGTGCAAAGGCGCAAATCGGGGCCAATCGGTCAATCAACGTATAAGCCTGGAGTACGAATGAAGACACTTGATGATACGACGATAAAACTGTAAGATCAAACGAAACTCCCGTATAAAAAACATTTGGAAGATGATCCAGAATTAAACGAATCCAGGTCACCCATTCACCTTTCTTCTCCAACAAAAAGTGCGTAGATACAGTATATATGTAGTTGCATATATTACTTAAATTTTCTAACAACAACAATAAACATCTCAGTTGCCTATACCGTTAAAAATACACGTTGTTTACGTGCATAGGCCATAGGATGCTCACGCGCAAGTGGGTCGGGCTGCGCGTCCGCGTCGGTATATCAGTTAGTAGGTTAATGTGCACCGCAATAGTACTCGCTGAATGCCAGGTGACGTGCTTTTGTGTGCTTTATAGCTTTTATTACATTTGTAGAATTTTGGAGTGGCTAGCTAGACGATACGGCGCCGGTTCGCCATTCGTTTTGGTTGAAGAATTTAGGTTGGGCAGAAAGAAAGCACCACACAACACACCAAACACCTACCTACCGTGTAATGTGGGACTAGTCCATAGGGCTAGAGGACGATGATATTCATAATGTTGAAAAATAGAGAATACCTACTGCTGCCGTTGAATCTGCACCAGATTTGGAACTAGTGTCTACTGCAGAATCAATCGGTATAGGTCGAATATAAGATGAATCAAAATAAAAGACAATCATAAATATTGCCAGATGTTTGAAATCCGAGTGCTGCCACTACAGATAATTAAAACATCAATAAAACTTGATGAACGTCCTTCCGTTACCGTTGCTTATTTACGTTACAAAACTTAACCTAAAAAGAAAGTTACAAAAACACTGACTATCTATAACCAAAAGGAAACAGTAAAACAATTATGTAAACAAGTTTATAAGTCATTCATTGTGTAAACTTGGACATAATGAAACAAGTCTAATCTATTTGGGGCGAACGAAAATATTGAAACGGTTAAAAATATACTGAGTAGGGGTGATGGAAATGGAACTCTTTGACATCGGGAGATGAAGTAATAGGTATTTTTTAAACGTTTGAAAGATATAAAAGCATAAATAACTAATTCGCTTGAAAAAGATATGAAAAATGACAAAGTCAAGGATGTTTATAAAGGAATAATTGATACAAAACCTAAGCTAAACAGAGTACCTAAAGAAACTGTAAATAATCTTACACATAACTGAACAAAAGTTCTAAAGGCAAATCAATTGAAGTTTAATGACGCACGGGTAATACAATAATTTTATTTTATTTGGGAAAACAAACAATCGTACATTGTATATTATATGCCATCAAAAACATACCTTGTAAAAAAAGCCAAGTCTCGCAACTCAGTTCTTCTACCGTAAAAAGTTGTGAGATCCATGAAATACCAAGTCGGTTAATTTATTCACTCCCTACTTAAGGAACCTTCTGTCTTAAGTTATTACATAATTAGCTTACCTAACAACATCTTGTAGTGACCATCAATATTAAAAATCTTCTATGTTTTAAATAAACAGATTGACTTGGCAATCGCACTGTGAGATACATTGTGTTTTCATGCGATGGCGATAGCCAAGTCAATTTATTTATTTAAAACATAGAAGATTTTTAATATTGATGGTCACTACAAGATGTTGTTAGGTAAGCTAATTATGTAATAACTTAAGACAGAAGGTTCCTTAAGTAGGGAGTGAATAAATTAACCGACTTGGTATTTCATGGATCTCACAACTTTTTACGGTAGAAGAACTGAGTTGCGAGACTTGGCTTTTTTTACAAGGTATGTTTTTGATGGCATCTCACTTCTTTTTGTAGATAGTCCTACTTTTTTTCCTTTCCGGTACCTTTTTAACTTTTTATTTTTAACATAATCCGTTGACCATTTTACAAGTTACCTTTGAACATAATTATATCTAGGTACCTATCTACACCTATTATTCCATTATATTATATACTAGCTTCCGCCCGCTTCTTCGCTCGATAAAAAAACTACCGCAAGTCCTTCCCCGGGATGCAATCTATCTCTCTGACAAACTTTATCGAAATCCGTTCAGTGGTTTAGGCGTGAAAAGGTAACATACAGACAGACAGACAGAGTTACTTTCGAATTTATAACATTAATATGGATAATTGTTATTTTCCTCGCTAGAGAGCTCCGATAAACGCGTGCGATCGCTGCTAATCTTAAAGTGCTAATAGGGCGAAGCGCGTTTTTGTTTTTTGACTATGGCATCTCGTAGTTGACCTTATTCTTCTTCTTAGCGTGTCGATAGCAATCTAAATGGACTTGGCCCAGAATTCGGCTACTTGTTTGGCGACTTCACCAGCGTCCATCAGTTCCTGTAACGTGCAGCTGACAGGACACGCAGGACACGATATTAAGTACCAGCTTTGCATGGGCAGAACGGCTCCACACGGGGCACGCGAATTCTCCCGCAGAAAAAGATAGCGCCAGTCCAGTAGTCTGCATAACTTCAGGCGAAGCACCCCATTTCGATGAGACCAGTCGACGAAGAAGACTGTTGCGAGTGTGCACCTTCTGCTTGATATTTTTGCAGTTTTTGCTGAATGTTATAGACCTGTCCAGGGTAATACCAAGATATTTAGGGGAGTTGCTGAGCTCGAGGTACACCCCACCCCAAACGATGAGAGGTCGTGACTACTTAACCGTATTATCCTGTCGTTGCCTAAGGTAAACTCACCAGCGCAACCGCAATTTCCTTACTTTTTAAATCTGTAATATCTTCAAAAATATTCATTTAAATTACATGCTTGAAAGGGCCAAATTGATCTATAGTAAATGCACAATGTATTTAAGGTACCTAATTGGATATAGATTAATGCTGTATTGCTTAAAATTGCTTCGTAAACAAGCCACTATTTCTCGTAAAAAGTAAAGGATAAAAAATGGTTATTGTGGGTTATCCCTAACAGATAGACATATACCATCGCGGACTTTTTTGTAGACCTTTTTAAGGTGTGCAATACTGTAGTACATTATTTTGATCTATCTCGTAGGGTTCAGCTAGCTTTTGCAATATAAGCGCAAGAAAATCTGTTTATTTACGACATCACATTAGAAACCTCTAAAATTATCAGTGTTTCTCTACTATATTATGCATGTATTATACAAATAAACCTTCCTTTTGAATCATTCTATCTATTAAAAAAACTGCATCAAAATCCGTTGCGCAATCATCCATAGGGACAGACAGACAGCGGGAAGCGACTTTGTTCAGGTACACTGATTCATTAACTGCAAATGTAACTTTGTAATTCTATATATTTATATGGGATTACAAAGTTATTTATGCAGTTGGTGTATCTAGGAAAGTGGAACGAAATTGCAAAATATTTTAGTTTTTCCTTGATTTATACACTAAACGCTAATTGTGTTCTAAATTTGAAGCTTCTATGTCTGCTAGAAGTGCCTTAGAGTTTTGATGATCGGTCAGTCAGTCAGTGAGTGACAAAATTAAGAAACTTTGACTAGTTATAATTCTTAAACTACTGGTTCAAGTTGAATGAAATTTGAAATATACCGTGTTTATACAATACCTGCTTGATTACTGAAAATTCAGGTCTCTAGTTTTATCCACAACGAAGTTATAGGGGGTCGAAAATGTCCTGAACTGCTTCGAGAAAAGGATGGTACGGCCGTGCCGCTTTTTGCTCGAATTGGCGGGGGCACTGCCGTGCCCCCAGATATCTAGGTACCTATCTACACCTATTATTCCATTAGATTGTACATAATTATACAGGTACACTGATTCATTAACTGCAAATGTAACTTTGTAATCATATATATTTATATGGGATTACAAAGTTATTTGTGCAGTTTGTGTATTTAGAAAAGCGGACCGAAATTGCAAAATATTTTAGTTTTTCCTTGATTTATACACTAAACACTAATTGTATTCTAAATTTGAAGCTTCTATGTCTGCTAGAAGTGCCTTAGAATTTTGATGATCGGTCAGTCAGAACGTCCAAATCGTTGGCAAATAATATAGGTAATCCAAACTTACCTTTGAACATAATCCGTTGATTGACTATTTTACAAGTTACCTTTGAACATAATAATATCTAGGTACCAATCTACACCTATTATTCCATTAGATTGTACATAATTATACAGGTACACTGATTCATTAACTGCAAATATAACTTTGTAATCCTATATATTTATATGGGATTACAAAGTTATTTGTGCAGTTTGTGTATCTAGAAAAGCGGACCGAAATTGCAAAATATTTTAGTTTTTCCTTGATTTATACACTAAACACTAATTGTATTCTAAATTTGAAGCTTCTATGTCTGCTAGAAGTGCCTTAGAATTTTGATGATCGGTCAGTCAGTCAGTGAGTGACAAAATTAAGAAACTTTGACTAGTTATAATTCTTAAACTACTGGTTCAAATTGAATGAAATTTGAAATATACCGTGTTTATACAATACCTGCTTGATTACTGAAAATTCAGGTCTCTAGTTTTATCCACAACGAAGTTATAGGGGGTCGAAAATGGCTTGAACTGCTTCGAGAAAAGGATGGTACGGCCGTGCCGCTTTTTGCTCGACTTGGCGGGGGCACTGCCGTGCCCCCCGATCTAGAAATACTGTAGGCTATAAGTAAAAATAATATCAATAAACCGAAAATAATAATAATACCAAATCATTTAAAAGTAATGTAAAATGCTGTAAGTACATATTTTATAGAGTTGCCTACAACAATAAAACAAGTAGGTAGGTACTAATAGTTACGAGGGAACCAATATAACAATTCCTTTCTCTGTAAGAACGCGTGTACAAAATGGCGATGCAATTCCACATAATTGTAGTGAATTAGGCACGTATGGGACCGACTGGTATTTATCTCGGTAAAGGCAAAACTTTAATCGGTATAATTAGGAAATTGCATAACTTATATGGAGGAAATTTATAAAGACGTAATGATAGACAACGGTTACAATGTTTTAGATGACTTAGGAAGGCTATATGAATTTATTGATGACTTCAATAAAAATCAATCACCTACGAATGATGACTTCAAATAAATAAAATGCTCAAAGAATTTCCGAACCTTTAACAAAGATAGCAGATCTACTTAACAGAAATAAAAGTATTCACATAAATAATGATTATTGCACAACACAAAACCATAAATATGACCATATACTTAAGGAACTATAAATTACAATATTACACAACTACCATCAAAGAAGTCCAGTTTTAGAGGAAGGGAAACACATTCATAAGAGCTGATAGCTATCTTGCAACGGAAATTGCGATGCCTAAGTCCTATTTAAAGATATAACTGCAATACCGGCTATACTTGAAACAGGACAAGTTATAGATAATTGAGGATTTAATGTAGGCGAATTATGAATTAGAAAGATTAAAATAATGCTTAGATATAAACAGGTAATTTACCAGTTTAAATTACCCTCCATATATTATAATCAACATGGCCATTTAATCCGTAATTTGCAATAAAATAATGAGCAGTAACGAGGTAGATAGATTTCTATAATAGAAATAGACTTTCAATTTTCAAGTATGATTTACTTTAGATATACGATACTTGAACAAGATTGGCACAAACTGGGGAAACTGCAAATGATAGGTGACTGCAGTGAGACAAAAAAGGATATTATGAGGAGGAATAGGAGGATTCTCATATAGTATGGTTATATTTCCACACTTATACACCGTATACACGTTGTCTACATCTCTTTTATCGCTTCTCATATCACAGTTATGCTCGAAGCCATTTATTAAAAAAAAGCATCACCTTTACACGTAATTTTCTGTTCCTTACTTGTCTGTCTATAAGTGTGTACTTAGATGGTTAAATAAATAATAAAAAGGCTGTAGACAATGACATCAAAAGATCTAAGATTTCAAAAAAATTTCGGATTCAAACCAGAGAACTCAAGTAAGATATTTATGGGCGACCATCATTTGTTTTTACAACAGTCCGCAATCATATAAATGTCCTCCTCTTGTCAAGGAAGGAGTAAAACGCAAAGGGCATGTTTTAGCACTACATTCGTCGTAAACCGACCATAAATCAGGATAGATACGACAAAGCGCAGCCGGCAGCGCGTGCGCAGCCAAAATAGCGCCCTAAATGTCACTGGGTCCCTGAACTTGTGTCTTGCACATAATCTTTGCTGATTTGGTGTCAACGGACTTAGGACATTTCGCAGATGTCTGGACATCGGTTTTTGCTTCGTTTAAGTGCTAATGAATTTGTATCGGGTTAGGAAACTGGGAAAAAATGTTGGTAGTGTACGTGACAAATCGGTTGAATTTAATGGACTAGATGTTTTGTAATTTTTGGTGACTCCAATTATTTTGACCAATGTTGAAAATATAACTTGTGTAAGTGTGTTTATATTTAGTTAGCGGATGCGAAAATCCGTAGGTGTGACATTTTCTATAGAAAGCTACACATCTTTTCTTAATAAATAGGTATGTACTTGAAATATTTTCACGTTGCAAATTATCTATCTAAATCAAACTTGACAGTAAAGCATTCCTTTTATAAGTACACAAAATATGATTTTATTTCTCAATATAACTTAGCTGCAGTCAGAAACAAACGTTTTCAAATACATTATTTAAACATGTTGCAACATTTGCAACCACATTGAATATCAATACAATACCGGATTTGCAGGAACATTGCGAATTTTCATACAATAAGAGCAGATTTGTAACCGATTAATCGATTCGAACATTCGATTATTGGTTAGTCGCAAGAACGCAATCGAGTAGGTAAAACAGCCGTATAGAAGGGATGTGACGAAATCACGACCGGTTCAATTCAAATATGGAGCAAACAAATTTGCGTCCCGCGAAGAACGGAAGGCAATTTTTGAGTAGGGATGTTGCAAAAGTATCGATATGCATACACAGCCATGCACCAGATAAATGCGCCAACTCAGTGGGAAAAGTATTGATTACTAGAAATTGAGTATCAACAACAGTCCTGGTTATTAAAATTTGAAAAATTTATCACTTGCTTACTGTAGAAAAGCTTCATCATCTGCCTAGCCTTTTCCCAAGTATATTGGGGTCGGCTTCCAGTCTAACCGGATGCAGCTGAATACCAGTATTTTACATGGAGCGACTGCCTATCTGACCTCCACAACCGAGATACTGGGTAATACAATACCTCTTTTTGACTAAAACCCACCTGTGTTCCTTCCTTAGCCCTTTATGTTCCGGGCCAGCGGTAACCCTTTCGGACAATCCCGCTGACCCGGCAGGCTTCGGCCCTATGGGGCCCCTCCTCGATGCTGACATCTCTTTGAGGCGCGCGTGGAACACGTACGCGCCGTCCGGCACGGGCCTGGTCCTGATCGGACGGTGAGCTACCCATTACTCTCCGCCCGCAGGCCCGCGCCTACGGTGGCCGGGAGTCGTCGCGCGGCTCCCTACTTTTAATGTAGAAAAGCTTACTGGGCATTATTTGCTTCGAGTGCCTATTGTATAAAGTTTCGATACTAGTCGAGTATCCTTTGCCAACTATCGAGTACAAAATATTATCGATACCTTTTAGGATCCCTATTGGGAAGTGAGTCGTTCGTCAGTCAAATTCAACGAGCTATTACTGCTTCCTATGGAGTGCGGGCCGCTTGAGAACTAACAGAACCCGAGTCATATTTGCATTCTATTTTCATATTTTGGTCGTTATTTTTTAATTCCTATGCAATATGGCGGCAAATCTGTTGCTGTAAACTGGTTACTGGCCGTTAATAGTTATTGTTATTATTCTATTTCAGTTTGACTGTCATTTTATATGCTGTATTCCTAACTCCATATGTTGAATGCAGTCTTGTGAACTGTTGTGATTCTCAACATACTAAAATATGACTCGTGCGCGCAGTCGAAATTGGCAAAAACTGTTTTTGCCGTCACCCGTTATAAAATCAAGGCTAAATCGTGTTTCTTCGGTACAAGTGCCTTTCTGTACAGTGTTCTCATAAAATGTAGCACTTGGCTAAAAGGAAAATATATTTGAGCAAGATATAAAAGTTTGTCAACCAGTTTAGTCGTATGTAATTATGTATATCTTAATATGATTTACGTTAAACGCTTAAATAAATACAAAGTGGAACATACAGATCGGTTTTTAAAACACTTCTTACTGTTCATGTAAATCTGGATTAAAAGAAATTCTTAGCATTTCTTAGAAAAATGAATAGGTACTTCAACCCGTATGTTGTATTACTGGTTGCAACATAACAACCTCACATCCTCGCTCGGTGAAAGCAAACAAATTGTAAAGTAAGCGATTACCATGCGCCCGCGCACCTCATAAACCTGCTGCGGACGGAATTCGTAATCGGTCATCAATATTATGTGCTAAAGACACCATTAACACTCGTACGTGATAAATTATACAACTAAGCAAGCGTTAATTCAGGATATCAACACAAATTACATCAGTCTGGCAATCTTTACGGATTAATGTTATCATATTACCGAATCTACCGAATACTGATATACTGATAACGTACAAAATCTAAACCACTAACACAAATCGGATTAAACCTAAACCACTTTAATATTTGTATCTAAGGTAAAATACAAAAGGGCACTTAAAACTCACTCGAAATGATCATGTTCAAAATGTACAAAAGGATGAGAGTATTTTAAAACACATCACACAAGACCTGGGTACTGTAGGTAGCAATCCATTAAGAAGCTGTCAACTCGATCAAGCGCAGGATTCGACGGCAAGGTCGAAGTTGCACGACTGTGCACTGCGACGCTCAGGCAAACATTGAGAACATCCCGGCAGAAACCAAGTTACGTCTCTATTGCAAGGCACTAACGATGACTAACTTGCAAACGCGAACAATAAACTATTTCACCAAATGCAAATCCAACTTTGTCTTTTTGTCATAAGCATATGAATACTATTCCAAAATGCACTATTGTAGAACACAATAAGGTGTCGGTTGCAATGTCTGAACGATACACACTTGCAAATAAGGCGTGATTGACGGAAACTAACGGTATACGAAAACAAAGTAATAGTTGTAAATGGGTCACAGAAAAAAGTGCCTTGAGACTAAGATATTCATATTTGTTCAACTGCAGAAACAACGTTGCACATATATAAGTACAGCATAACGAATGCAAGGTGACCCCGGCGGAGATATTGAGTTTCTTCATAGATCTTAGAGATACTGTATTCAATATGAATAGAAAATTATGTACACAAATACGCAAACTTGTTGCAAGGTGAGCTCCTGGGAAAACTTTATGATATCCATCCGCAGTGTTTAACAGATTCAATTTATGGTAGTTTCATTAGATTTCTAATTGCAGGAAAGTTGAAAAACAGTGAGACTGAATACAAAGATTATAATGTTAAAGCTACAAGTAACGACGAAACCGTTTTGATTTCAAGTCAAAATGAATAAGCATTTGATACAATATTAGATCATATTCGCAACACCACACACTTCACATAAAAACATCACACACAAAACTGCCCAATATCACTGAGCGAAAAGACCACTAGATGGCTGAATTGGATATCATAGGTTATCAAGCTAAGGAACCGAGGTCTTGACCGCAATGAAACAAATGAAGCCGTAATAGAAACTCAGAAGCTAGAACGATACGGCCTTGTGTAGATACGATAAGAAAATAAACAAGACAAGATAATGTAATAACGAAAGAAACTCTGGCCTCAAATTTTGATTTGGCTTTCATTGATGTTTTTTATGGGGCCAGTTTTGAAACAAGCACAGAAGCAAACAATGGTTTCAAAAACAAAAAAGATGAATCTTATAATCTAGAATCAAGCTCCGCCAGACTAATTTCCTTATTCGTTACGAGACGGTTAAGTTAATTAAAAACTGCCAGCGTATAACTGGAAAAAGATTTATGACCAAAACAGGCTATCTTAATAGCAGTTAAAACTTTCCGGAAATTGGATGATCTTGGAGGATCATGCTTTAATCACTTTGCCTGACAAGTGGATTGTGGATGTAGACGTTATCAGAATTCAAGTGGATACGCAGAAAATGCCGCCAAATCACAAGATATTATCTTATACAGCTAAGTTGCCAGGCTATAGTAATAGAAAGAGCTCTATTCTTAATCGGGATTTCTAATCTAAATATTAGACCGAAAACAAAACGTAAGTATCTAATAATAAGACGAAAGAAGATAATAAGACAATATTATGATGCTCTAATAATAGCTAATGCACTTTAAAGAAAGTAAATTACAAGCCGCTGTTCTCAAAGAAGCACGCGGTAAAATCTCTTATGATTTACGCATTACACTTGGTAAAGTAGAAAATAGCTAATTAAACCATCTCACTCCATATGTTTGGCATCATTCAATCACGCAACGCTTTTACATACTAATTTGTGGACGTTGGCAGCATATTAAAGCCATCGTAACCTAAAATATTCATGCCGGAACTTATTGCGTGAATCAAATCATTAATAATTGTATAATAACACTGAGTCA
The DNA here is from genome assembly GCA_963082905.1 of Oligia fasciuncula. Lineage (NCBI taxonomy): Eukaryota > Metazoa > Arthropoda > Insecta > Lepidoptera > Noctuidae > Oligia > Oligia fasciuncula. The sequence goes on from OY720407.1 coordinate 10,426,264, forward strand.
CGTTATAAGAATGAATAAAATGGAAAATGCTATTGGTAGTGCACTGTGTTGCTATTTCGTTATATAAGAATTAATTATTGTAAGTATATTGTTTGATGACCTCAGAGTAAGGCAACAAAAAATCGAAATTGATACTTTTATTACTGTTACCAGTTTCAATTATAGCCGATTTCCTCAAACACATTTCGCCAATGTCGAATGCATTATGCTCACATTAAAATTTAACGTCAATTGTGCCGTGCTCTCGCTGCCAATATGCGTTGTCCTTGCCAGTTATATTGGCATAACGAGAGCCAGTTTTTGCCAGGAGTTGCGCAATGGATGCAGTTGCAACATGGGAAAACGTTGTGGAGAAAACGAACGTTAAAAATGTAACCGTCACTGTTGGAGTGACCTACTCACGAATTTGACTGCACTGCTAATTTTAGACATTATCCTCTTTTGTTTATAGTTACTGAAAAAATATTTAAAAGATGATGTAGTCTTGAGTCTTGCTATCTGTTTTGTGAATTAATCTCAGAACACTATTTCGGTGTTCCTGTATTTACTTCACTGTCTAGTAAGTCTATTTGTCTGGTACGGTGAAACGTTGCGCAATGGCTGACATTGTTACATTAAAAAACAAATTAGTTTCATAATTAAGTAAGACATTCTGAATAGATGACTTATCATATTCTGTCTCAAATAATTATGTTAAATTTGAAGAGCTTTTCCTAAACATCTGCTAACAAACCTTTTGTTAGGAACCACCTACGCTCCTGATTCATAATTTAGCCAACTTTCATATTCCTATAGCCAACCACGGTGCCGCAAATTATCCTCTTGAGTAGGCGTAAGACCACCAAGTTTATATTACGGAAGATGCGAAGTATTAGGACTGGTTTATATCCCAGAGACGAAAGCTTCACACAATCTTAATTGCCAGCATCATCTTTATCAGAAAAAGGCTTTGTCGTTTTTATTTCGTCTTTTATTTTTGTTTCGGCTTTTTAACCACTTGCTTTTTGTTTTATTGTACCCTTTTACAGACGAAACTAATCGATCCTTCGCTTTTATACCTTGTGTATCCCTTTTCAAACTTAAGGGTTCCTGTGCCCAAATCGAGTTATCGTTTTTGGTCTCTGTGGTATATATACTCTGTGGTTTTTAGTACTTAAGAGAAAATGGCGAACGGACTAAAGTATGGAGTTGTTGACAAGCGTAGGTAGGGTGTAGGCGAGCAAGTCCTATCAGGTCAAGTACATCATACAGTAAATACATGAGGAATTTTAATGTTAATTATTTAGCTGTGATTTGCGTTGAAGTCAATAGGCAAACTTGTTTTTTATATGTTGATTAAGTATGAATTTTGTTCAAGATATTTTTACGTTTTCTGACTTATCGGGTGCAGTGCATTCTTGACATGTGTTTACCAAATTGAAGTGTACGGTATAATAACTTTTTAAGACATGCACACGCACAGGTGTACAGTCAACAGCAAAAGTAGATGATCAAAGTCAGAATTTCAATACTAATGAACGGACTTCGCGTCAGAACTGTGTGGCGTCGAAGTACTACTACTTAGAATACTTACTACGTAGAATACTTTTGAATCACTTCGACGCCACGCAGTTCTGACGCGAAGTCCGTTCATTAGTATTGAAATTCTGATTTTGATCATCTACTTTTGCTGTTGACTGTACTAATTGCATGTTTGAATAATGCAAAATATTCTATTTTTGTGTGCTAGTCTAGTAGTGCTTATGACTAAGTTTATCGTGCTGTAAAACGTTAATTTACTTATGAAGTTATGAGCTTATGACGACAATTTGTTGTAATTTGCCTCGCAAAGTAATTTAAAACGTTCATGCAACCCTAATACCAAACCCCTTACCTACAGTAATAAGGGAAAGGAGGAGGGAATGCTATACATATTATGCACAACTGTCAATAAAAATAAAGTTAACCATACACTGTGCTACTAAAATAAAAATATAAATTGTCTATGATTTGGTAATAACTCACCGACTTCCTCATTGTTAGCGGTAGCTGTAGATGTCGCAGATAAATTCATTTTGGCAAGAGTCTCACTGTGATATAATGAACACTGTTCCGTTAATACATCACTTTCACACCGTACGTCATGAGAAGCTGTTAGATAAAAATGTTAAGTCACTGATTTGCACACTGGCAACACTATGCTAGGCTTGGAGAACTGATTGTCGGCACTGGGGAAGTTATGTTTTTTTTTCAAGACTTGTTGATCGTGTTGTAATAAATTGCGAGGAAGTTACGATTCAACAGACGAAGAAGATAATAATGAGGTTATCCTTAGGCTGTGATATTGTGTTTCACCTGATCTTCGTAAGGTTCACCATTGATTTTAAGTCTAGATTTGATTAAACCTAAAATTGGGCAAGCGAGCTAAATAAGACTAGAATTTGGCAGCGCCGACTATTGAACTAAGCTGAACCAAAATATAAATCAGTGCCAACAACTAGTTCTTTCACCCCAATACAAAAAGCATAGAGCTTCATCGGATATAGTTTTAAAACAATGATGCAACGTCACGAATTATTTTGATGATTATCAATTCGAGGAGGCCTTAATTGAAATAATGGTAGTTATTTAACAACTGAATCTGATTTAGTGAATGCGCATGAGTTTCAGTTTTGAGTTACGGTTACATAAAAAGTTACTACTTTCGCTTCAAAGTTAACAATACTGTGCGGTTTCTTTGTTTCAGGTGTTGCAATAAAAACGAAGTCTTAATTCAAACTGATATTACAAATGGCTCGCTAAAACGGAAACGAAAAAATACGCCTCCATAATAATATTATTCACAGCTAACCTACTTGCTTTTGTTTTTTTTCTTGTAATTAAAAAAAATCACCAATTCGCGTATTCGTATCCAATTCGTAATTTAAAATCTATACACTGCTTAGCACAAAGACGTCGCGCGTCGTTCAAACTGACAAAATTTATTTGTTCTTGTTTACATCGATAATAAAACAACAAACAATTTATAAATAGAACATGTTCAAACGTCAAGCTACAAGCGAATTCAATCACCTCGAACAATTGTAGCAGGCCGGCAATACATCAGAGAATTCAATGCTAGCGGTACCTACTCGAGAAGTCGAGACGAACTAGAATGTCCGTCCTTACCGTTAGCCTGACAAATGTAATTAACGGATACCTAATCTTTAAGCAACAATAGAATGTCGGTTGATGTTCTGTAGTTATTAAAACCAGCCATTTTATTCGTTTTTCAATAAATTAGAACTTGGGTGTTTACGTTTTCGCATTAGTTTATGTAGGTACCTACCTATTATTCGAAAATGAAATGGTTGTAATTGTGCCTAAATTTATTGACTCTCTTTGGGTGTTCTATGAATTTAAGAGTTTGTGTTAATGAAAATCATAATTAGATATATCCAATTTAATGATGTTTCACAAAACATAGCAGTAAAAACACTTTTTTTTCTTTAAAGATTTCTCACTAAAAGAAAATAACAAAAATTACGAACTTATTTGTAAAAGAACATAGACAGGAAGTTAATTCAAACCAGTCTGAGTAGGTACATCTGGTATGTCACGGTGATTAGCAGTCCACCAGTGTGTGGAAGTGAAACTGTCGTATGTAACCGACATGTATGATAGAACTAGTCGCAGAGCCACTTTCCTTAACACGCCATACCTACGATCAATTCTCAAGTGCAAAATATGGAGATTAACTTAGAAACTCCAACTGTACAAGCTTTTAAGATACGCAGATTAAAAATAATAAAACCATAGACTAAATTGGATGACTTAGAAAAAACTAGGACCCGAACATAAATGAGGAGCTGGCAATAAAAATAACGGATTCTTTTTTCGAATGCAAAATATTATTTGGGAATTAGCGACGCGTGTAGAGAAATAAGTGCACAAAACCAGAGTCATCATAAAATTATAATTCGTTGATATTAAACTTAACACAGAGTGAGACATTGAACCACGGTAGTGTTAAGTTAACATTACCGTGATTGAACCTTGTGAGTGTGCAGACTTCAGCTTAAAAAAAGTTATTAAAAAAAATAATTTATTTCCAGCTTTTTAGTTTACAAAAATGTGAAAGATTTCGCTGACGATTTAGTACTTGGTAGTGTTTTTTACGATTTGTCACTTCGAATTACTTTTAATCATATAAGTTGTTTATATTTTTGTAATTATCTTTTGTAAGTCCTTTATTTTGATACCCCACTCGATAGGTTATGAGAAAAAAAAATTTTTTTGGAGACAACATTGCGCCAAAAATCGGCCATTTTTAATTTTCACTAACGTCATGTCTTTAGTGACACTCGCCGGACTAAGAGGAATCGATTGACGTGTGAATCATAAAAATCGGCCCAGGCGTTTGAGGTATAGTGCTTCAAAGGAACATACAAACATACATACATACATAGGCTGATGAACACATTACCAATCCTTTGCGTCGCGCTGTCGGGTAAAGATATAATTTACGACTACGATAGGTAATAAAAACATAACTAATAGGTGTTGAGTCTATAATTAAAATGTTCTCGATTTAAAATAGTTATTCGATCCAGTTTTAAGTTAGTTACATCAATCGTTGAGCTCCTTAAGTTCTGAGTTGAGCTGCACGGTTACTGACAAATGCGTGCACTGACTGGACAGGTCCACTCAATCTGTGTGGTTCTTTCCTCAAAAGACCATTTCAGACACTAATCTACATGGTCCTCAAAGATTATGTCCGGATTTTTTTTTATATACACATTGACATTGATGAATTCTATTTAGACAATGACATGAATATTTACTTTGTAAGTAATTTATTTTTTATTTAATTATTGTGAATGTGAGGACTATGTGGGTCATTTCTTTTTTTCCTTCTTAGTTTTAATCATGATCTGGCAGTTTGAGTAGTTTATGCGGCCTACCCAAATGTCCTTTCTTTGGTATTGTTCGTCGAATCGTTGAGCTCCTTAAGTCTTGAGTTGAGCTGCACGATTTTTGACAAATGCGTGCACTGACTGGACAGGTCCTTTCAATCTGTGTGGTTCTTTCCTCAAAAGACTACCTCAGACAGCGATCTACATGGTCTTCATATAACCTGACCAAGATTATGTCTGGACTTTAAAAGAGGCTGTGACCTCTGAGTTTGTTTCGGCCTTTCTTCTCAGAGTAGTCAGATAGGAAACGCCGACTTCATCTAATTTTAAAAAAACATGATTGACGTGTAAAAGTGTTTGTACAAACCTACTTACAAAAAATAAAATCATTTCATTTCAGAATCGAACTTATTATAGAAAAAGTATCGATTTATTATGATAAATCGATACTTTTTCTATAATAAGTTCGATTCTGAAATGAAATGATTTATGATCTATACTCATTAGATATGTCTAATGAGTATAGATTAGAATATAATTGCAGTCAATTGTCACAAGGTGATCAATACTGACCTAAAGGAATCAGATCAATGTCGCTTGTTAATTATTAGGTACCTACCTAGTAGGGTACCTTAGTAGGGTCACCATAAAAGGTACCTCGACATGTAAGGAGTGGCTCTGATCTCATAAGATGACTGATGTCTAACGCAGGAGTATTGACCCTCGATTCTTTTGAAAAGCCAGTCCGTTCAAGGATAACATGGTTGGAATATTAAGTACCTACATGATTATTAAAATATCAAAGATCGGAGCTTGAGAGATGGTATTGCTCTCAAAAAAAAAACCGATTTCTGACGAAAAAACTTAACATAATAAGACTTCGCGGAAATTCAACTGCAAAATAAACAAAGTCTGCCTCTCAACACATAAAACTTGATCGTAAAACCATAATTAAGTACCTTGGAACCTTTTCCTTCAATATTTTTACGCGTAGACTGGTTTTCTGGCATGTAATTTACTTTAAACTACACAGCTGCATAAATTACCCTGAAAAACGAACAAGATTATGTCCGACCCCAAGAACTTGAAGTAAAAAAATAACGTTCACGATAATATATAGAGAAATCTCGGCCATTTTTAATTTCAAAACGTTTGCGTTAAATATATATTTGCGACATACGACCTTTCTGCGCATAACTCTTTGTTCAAAATGTTTGCTTATGAAAAATAATTGCATGCGAGATGATCATTTTTTGCTTGCTTATGCAAATGTCAGTGTACCAAAACGAGACGCAAAGCCAATGCGAAGCGATTTACAATAAATTATGTTTAAATAACGCCTCCGCTGCGCGCTGGCTGGCAAGAACAAATTTTAATGTTCTAAAGATTAAATTGTGTGCGCAACTGCAATGGATTCTGCAGAGGTTATTTTTCAAATGAACGGTACAGTTACTCTTTTACTTTAGAAATAAGCACACACACACAGGTATAAGGTCTTGAATGACGGAATCTGTCTTAAAACCTTGTAGAGCATTTTCTATAGATAATTAGGATTTAAAAATGGTAAACCTACAAACAACGTTATAACAGTCTGAATAATTTATATGATGTACATAATAAAGAGTATTTTATTCTAATCTGAGCTTGCAATACTGCTTAACAAAATCGGAACATTAGACAATATCTTGTCTACAAATGCACTTACAGCTGCATAGATATATAGTTGTTTTACAAAGAGAAACTGGTTACACTACACAATCTTTGACCATTACACAATGACTTTAGAAAAATTAGTCACAATTATGGGTCAGGCTGATGGAGCTGTTATTGATGTAATTTAGTTGAATGACGTGTTAAATGTAATTGAGGCACTTTAAATTGAATTATGATGTGTTTGTGCTGACATACATCAGAAAAAAGACAACAAGAAACTACAGCAAATGGTCTGTCTGCTTGCTATGCGAAAATTGCATACTACGTAGTAGAAATTTCAGAGTTTTACGCGATTTCGTTCAATATCTTTTATTTAGACTGTTTCGGCTGGGTAAAGCTCATTTCAGACTACGCTATAATAATAATTAATAGCATATATTGGTTCAGACGGAAAAAATCCTTTGCTGGTAGTTTATAGCACAACAATATCGCTCGCCATACATTTAAATAATATAGCAAAGTGTGAACGTGTTCTAAATAAATGTATGGCGAGCGATATTGTTGAGCTATAAACTATATGCTATAAGCTATTATATTATAGCGTAGTCTGAAATGAGCTTAAGTGGATCAATGCGCTCGCAGCAAGTTTTAAGTCTTAAAAGTATATTCGTAAAAACAGCCGTATTCACCCTAATATGTAATTGGTATATATATCCTTACAATCACCACCGTTTGAAATCTTGATGTACTTCATCAGAACGGTCAGGTGCAGTACTCGCAACCGGCGTGCCTGTATGAAGAGATGTATGAACGTAAACGTAGCAAAATGAGTACATACTCCTTTTAATCCACGATCTTTACTTATGGATGGTAGCAGGTGTCCTCTGCCTTCTGCCATGGGATGAAAGCGTGAGTTTATGTATGTATATTTGAAATCTAAAGATATTCCCATAATATAAGCAATAACAGTTCCATCAATATAACTTTCTACAATTGTTATAAGTTTTCCCTCTTCATCAATTTACAATTACAATAAAACCATCATTAGAAATTGTTTCCATCTACAAAATAGTACCAATAAAAACGTAATAGTTGATAGATTGGATATCAGAGGAGAGCACAGTAAATGAAAAGTTTGTCCTCAATTCAAAGACATAAAGCAAGTTTGTAATGTGTTTGGAAAACAAGTTTTGTGTCAACATTAAGTAAAAAACAGTGAAAGTGATTATCTAATTCCAAAGGTATAAAGGTAGTGGGAATACGTAAACATTTTAGTAGGAAATAAATTATAACTAACTATAACTTTTCGTGTCTTTATAAAAACTTGACTGGCCAGTCTTATGGGAGTAGGGAGTAAGTATTGCAAGAAGAAGTCTATTCAAATTTAAATTAGGCTTCAAAAAGATGTAACTACCAAGTTGTTTGAAAAGTAGCATGATTAAGAAAAAAAATTGGCCGTTGAGGTAAAAATGGCGTCTTATGAAGAATCATTATAAAACGTATTCTTGAACCCTTGACCTTAAATAACGGTAAAGGTGAAGATATTAAAGACAGAAAAAGAATTGATGTAATATTTATAGTTTAACAAGCAATTCCATATCTTAAAGATGATATAACAATAAAGGTGCATAAAAGGATCAGTTAAACAATTAAAGAGTTAAAACAATTTCTCGAATACGATTGCGTAACGGATTTATTGCGTTGCACAAATCTTGAACACCGAATGCATAATCAAATAGTTCACCCACACTATGAACTATGAATATAATACGATCGAACCAACAACTAAGAATTAAAATCACAAGGAACCAATTTCTGATTGTAGTCTCAGCTGGCAATTTATAAACACTTCAGACATTATTCGCCAAGGTCGATCTAAGAACGCAGTTAATATATGAGACGTTTCCAGTAAAACTATGTTTTTCATTACAAACGTAAATGCAATTTATGTTAAATTAGGACGCCCGCCGTTGCAACCATAACACACTGCCAGAAGCGAAAGTCAAATAACCACTCATGCGCATCCAGTTTCACTAAACGAGACGAAATGCAAATGCAATAAAAATGACAAATTAATTACGATGTAAACGGTTATATAAAAATCCAATCAAATTTCATGTTTACGAGGAAATTGGCACTGTTTTCAAACTTGGTGTACGGACGCGAATCGGAAATGTAAACACGGCAACTCGCGGACTAAGCGACGACCGACGTGCGTCGCTTCCACGACCAGCTGATACACTGCTCTGTACCTTTGAACACGAAAATACCTTCCAACCGCTTCAAGCGACCGATTACCAACTCCATCTATTAATACAACATTAATCATATGCCGCTTGCAGCGCTGTATTATCAAGCTCTATTTATCGAGTGATATCACCTTGGTTCTACACACATAAAAGTATCGTGTACAAAATTGATGGACTTAAAAAGATCAGTTAATCCATTGTTTTGTGACAAAACAAAGATGAGGTCATTTTTAGATCCGGTCTTCAAGAAAGACAATCATGATCAACCTTCTTTAAGTAATGAAAAGTTGCGCGTTGATCGTGGCTTTTATTAAAATACAGAAGCAGGCGCAGATTTACAAGAGCAACCAAGAGAAAATTATAAAATGATCAACAAAACTTGGGAACGCGAAATGAAGACAATGGCAGCAATTTATCCCACAGTTTTGCGAAACAGAATCTTATGACTTTATGTGTGCACACATGTCGGATTAAAATTAAACAATAGAAAGTAAATTATGAACACGTCTAGATACGTAACAGAATCATTTGCTCACTGCAGTCCAGAAACTTAATTATTACATACCAAGAACCCCTCCCTGCCTCGGAAAGCACTTTAAGCCGTGGGTTCCCGGCTGTCATTCATAAATTTTTGACAGTTGTTACGGGTCGTCAGAAGGTCTGACACACAGTCTTACCAAGGGGTATTGTATTACCCAATATCTGGGTTGTGAAGGTCAGATAGGCAGTCGCTCCGTGTAAAATACTGGTGTTCAGCTGCATCCGGTTAGATTGGAAGCCGAACACAACATAGGAAAAGGCTAGGCAGGTGAGTACAGAAACTTAATGCAATGCATCACAAACTTGATCCTGCTACTGTTTCTTGTGCGTGTAACGATTATTTGTCGTGTCCAAAAGCAATATAATAAAATTCCCAACAAGTAGCGGGCGCATCGTTTATATTAACAACAAGAAAGCACGCTAGTATAAACACAACAAAAGTCAAAAACAGAAAGGACAGAAATGTGCCTACGACTGACGACGCGACGCCCGACGACGTCCTAATCGAACATTTTGTATGAATCGCCTCACAGTCCATCTGTGGAACATTATGTGTCCATCATAGCAATTGGATTGCCTTTTCTGTTTGTACGGCTATCGTAACTGCATTCCTAATGATTAGACCTTGTTTGTAAGGCATTACGGCCTGTCTCCTGGCAATTAGTAGGTACTTAAGTAATTAGATTGTCAGACTTTTTGTTGGTTTCAAGAATATCCGGGCTTATGTTCTTCTCATAAAGGATTGAGTTGTAGTGAATATAACTGAACATGGTGAACGGAATCATGTCTTCCAAGGATATAGATTGTTTTGATTATGGGAGGCTGTCGATTTGTCCAGTTACTTGGAGTTTCAAGCAAATAGTGATGTTTAGGGTCAGCATCATTATAACCTACAGTATGTATGTATCTACCATTCGTATACCTTTACAATAGGCTCGTGTTTTACATATTGTTCGAGCAACTGCATTTGTGGGATGTCAAGGATATAGGACCAGAAGAAAAGGTTCTTACGCAGTCCTAAAGTCAATTAAGCATTGTTTGTTGTCTTACCAGTTGTTGAAACAGCCACCTAAAAAACGTATTTTAACTATTCCTTTTATTATTCAAGGAATTGATCAATAGGTAACTAATGGTCGCTAATGAGGCCACGAATAGTTTCCCAAATTCTTTTGCTTTTCGGAGGTCCTTGGAATTAAAATTTATGTAAAGGTCCACGATAGGTATCTAATATAAGTAGTTAAAACATTTTGCATTTCAACATTTTCAACGCAAATTCCCATAGATAACCTACCAGTCCCAGAGAATATTTCTAATTCTTTAAATCATAAACATTTTTCAACGATAACGGTAGACAAACCAATTTTATATTTATTACTTTAAGATAGCAATGTTATTTCTTGTAATACTTAACCTCCGCCCACGTGTCTTCGGCCTTGGCGAGATTGACATTACCAGTGTAAATATCATACCTATCTATTAACTAGGCTGACAATAGTTGGCTCCAATGCCAAAGAATGCATTATCCGCCATTTTGAATGACGGCACATACATGTTTAACGAGCTAACCTTGTGACGTCGATTTAATTATGTTGAAGTTAACACTGACTTTGCGTTGGGGTCCAAATTGTTAGAAAATTCGGAACGGAATTTGAGTGTTCTGTATCATAAAGGGATTATCGATTAGTTTTATCGCTTTGTCAAACAAATAGATACAAATACTTAATCCTTTTATCAGTTTACTAGCTTCTGCCCGCGACTTCGTCCGCGTGAAATTTCTTGTACCCCCACCCCGTCGCGTCGCAACACTTCGTATTCGCTTACCGTTCACTCTGAGTTTTTTTCTTTTTGCTCGGCTCCTAAGGGTCATAGCGTGATGTTAAATAGCCTATAGCCTTCCTCAAGAATTGGGCTATCAAATGCATGTAGTAAAGAGATTATCGCGTTCAAACAAACAAACTCTTCAGCTTTATATTAGTATAGATAAAAAACTCTTGGCCCATAACTCCTTAATAGGTACCAACTCTTAACATCTTACACACGTGATAACTTTTAAACGAAATATCCGATTGAGATGAAACAAAAAGTATTTTACTTCTTCATAAATACTCTTGATAACATAATGCTTAATTTCGATAAAGATTAATATTACGATACATATTTAACGTAGTTTTTTTTTTCTTCAGACGATTTAATAATTATTTTGAACACAAAATCGGTTATTGTGATTAAACCATGATAGATAGATATATGTTCTCGCGGACTTTTTTGTAGGTCTTAATGGGCTCTACAAACCCGTAGTACATTATTTTGTTCTATTGTCAATAGTTTTTGCAGCGCACGCAAAAATAGGTTTTCGATTTTACACCTTGTGTTACAAAATAGCAATTTTATTACGGATCCCTAATTTTGAAGAAAAAAAATATAGCCTATAGCCTTCCTCGATAAATGGACTACCCAACACTAAAATAATCATTCGAATCGGACCAGTAGTTCCAGAGATTAGCGCGTTCAAACAAACAAACAAACAAACAAACTCTGCAGCTTTATAATATTATAAGTATAGATTAAGTAAGTGGATGCCATCATGCTGCATAAATTATCATACAAAGATTATTCTTTGATCTTTAACTATATTTAGCGATGGAATTTAAACCTTTTACCTATGTATGATTAGTAGGTCATTTAGTTTTTGGTCCATTTTCCTATTAAGTAATAACGTCGCTACAAGTCCATGTGCGTGAAATTGTCATAACATCAGTGTTAAATGTTTCCGTCACGCTCTGTTAGTTCGAAGATCTGGAAAATATGGCGTGCCGGACGATTTAATGAACCATTGATCCGAATCCCATAAAGACATTGTCGTAGAAAGATTTAGTCATTATGTTGCTACCTTTAAGATGATTATAAACAGGGAACAATTTTAAGACACATATAGAAATCGGGGAGATTTCTGTGGTGTGTCTTAAAATTGTGCACATATTTTTTTACCCTGGCAATTTTTTTACCGTATATAATATCCGTAAAAAAAAACAACAAAAACGAAAACTCACTTTTCCGAGGCGCCGTATGTTTTCTACACTCCTGAATGATAATCAATAATTTTGTGCAAACAACCATTTTTAACTTTGTTTACTGAACAAGTGAATCTCATTAAAAACAAAATGCTACTGACAAGCTCTGCATTCTAGGTACAGCATCATAATGGTTTATCCTTCTTTTGACATGTAAATGATGTCATCAATCGTGATATTATGTTTACTTAGGCAGGAAAAAAGTCTATGTTGATAGTGTGTATTAAATTCTGTGTTTCACACATACTTTGTAATGTAATTGGTAATTTGTTTGACATCATAGTGGTTTAGAAATAAAGGCAATAAGGTAATTTGTAATTCAAACTGAATTATTTATTGTCTAGTTGAAATAAAGTTAGCGATCGTCATGTTCTATTTTTGAAACATAAACTTTTTTTAATGGACTGTCTGTCTGTCTAATGTCTATGCTTGGTTCATGGATTCTAGGATAGTGACGTAATAATTTAAAATGATGCAATCATTATCTTCACAAGTAGTTTCTTTTCAATGAATATTCTTCATACTTAATTAAATAAGTACAACTTGCCATATTTCTTTGCTTGCGTAAACAGCATTTTATGCTGTTAGGTAGCTGCATTATCTAGTGTACATACATTATAGTCTGCAGACTGCAAAGTTTGCATACATGTGTTGGAATGTAGATTTTGGGGTTACACATGATATGAACCGGTCTTGCAATTCTAATTAGCATGTTAGAGACATAAGGTCTAGATTCCTTTGCCAGTTTTATGTGGTGGACTAAAATAATATTTATTTTGGGACATAGGAACATTTGTTAAAAAGAAAACAAAATGAACGCAGGGGATAACTCGTTCTTAGTATATTTTTAGATAAAATTATACGTAGGTACCTATTTATAATGTGTTTACTTAAGATTTTTTTATCTACAAATAGAGCTTTTTAAATGGAGCTTTAATTTAACCTAAGTGCTCATTGAGTTTTATTTTCTTTTTAAGAGGTTTATTTTAAGACACCCTTCGATACCTACACAATTTTGGTTTGTAGGTACTAGGTAGGTACTTACGTTTAAACGATGTGCTCTATGGTTTTCAAGTCGTACAAAAAACAGAACACCAGCATTTTCAGAAACGACGTTTTTGTCTTTATTTTACAAAAGATCCTACATACTTACTAAATTACGTAAGTAACAATACGTTTTCATAATATGTACTGACACAATTAATTTACAAGTGATATACAATAAACTATTGTGTAATTATTTAATAATGCATTCCTTTGAAGATATGTGGACCTACTTGAACAGTCTTTGTTGTTCAAGTTCAATGAGAGATTGTCTTTAAAAAGCTCTTTGTTAGAAGTGCACTTGATATATCTCATGGAATCTTGTGTTCATAATATAATCCTGGTCGATTTAATCCTATATCGTTCTGTATACTATCGATCCTAGCTGTTATGCTCTGGTTTTGTTTATTATGAAGCGAAGGACTCTGAGTAGGTGTAGTGAATCTATGTATTTAATAGAAATTATGTAAACACTATCTCATGCACATAAGAGTGAAGTAGCTGTCACTAATGTCAACTGTTACTGTCAGTTCACCACAAATGGCGGGAGACTGTTGAAAAGTGAAGGTGCCTGCACGAATGGCTTTGGTGTGGTGATGAGCCAGTGTAGTAATAATTATGATCATCCTAAATAGAAGATCAACAGTAGGTATAAGTTATAACATACTATTTATTACTGAATTCAGTATCACTCACGCAGTCATGTGTTTGTTTCGGGATTACCTGAATAGTCTCGGACTCAAATGAGGCTGCTGCATCAAAGAGAGTGCCTTTAATTTTATCAACTTATCACGCGGTGGGTTTCACTTGTAACTTTCACGTGAGTAAAACCATAACCCAATAATAAATATGAGTTTGGCTCTCGATAGTTACAATAAAGAAAATATAAATAAATTACTTCAGATTCAGAATGATGTCAAAGCTGTGTTACGTGAATAAGAACATAATTATGATGTTACTTACGCACCGAAGGTTCCGTAAGTACCATCATAATTATGTTTTTAAATTTTCATCGGCGAGGTCTATATTCGTCAGAGAATTTTAACACTGTGCACTGCGGTGTAGAATATTGCAGTTTTATGTCAACGCCATCCCTTGACCGATAGTGGAACTAATGTAACTTTTGTTGATGATTTATGAAAAAGTGTCCTATTTAGAGACTTCGTTTTATTTTTCCTGTAATCTTTACATAAACTTCTATCACATATAATAATTTCAGATTTTTCTCTTTGCAAACTTCGGAGATAAGGGGGTGGGCGGTATTTTTTTTACATTTTTCATCAAAAGTCGAAAACCATGCAGCCTAAAAAAAAGATTTTTTTTTGAGAATGTGCAAACTTTGCTCTTTCATGTGATATCCCACATGCTCTAGTAGCCCCGCTTCGAAATTTTCAGACCCCCTTTCAGCCCCTGTTGCAAAAAATATACATATATTTTTATTTCTTTCTTATTTGCAAAATAGTTGGGCAAACGTCATCAAAAACTGTTCCAAATTTCAAGTTGATAGCATTAGTAGTTCTTGAGATATCCAGCTGTGACAGACAGACAGACTTAGTCTCACCATAAGGGTCCCCTTTTCCATTTTGGTACAGTTCGAACCCTAAAAATCGATGCTACCAATAAAAACCAAAACCCTAAGTTGCTACCAATAATTGACGCCCAATCACCTTTATTTACCCGACACGCAAAAATTAGCCTAACACTAAAGCTAACATAATGGGTCTCGCAAAAAAAATTGCAACAGTGTCCACACTTTCGTAGTTAGCGAGACGGTTCCGCTTTCGTAGGCAGAAATAGATGGAGACGAACGAATGGGCGTGTGATCGCCCGACGCGTCGTCGTTTCCGGGGTCCAGGGTTGCCACCATAGACAATAACGGACTTAGCCCAGGGATTCATAGAAAATTATAGTCATTGCAATATACAGGCTGAATTTGATATCGCTGGCAATCAGTCAGGGGTAAAAGTGCTCGTAGTTCTTTCATCTGTTGAAAATATTATCGATGAATTCAAAGTGAGCCTGTATCTTCTTCAGGATTATTTTATGTTGATTTATGAGATTTCCAAAACATCCTATGAGTTGAGCACCTAACCTATATCTTCCATTCTACTGTCTTTTACACAACACTATCAATCACAGTCTGAATAATTTTAAAGGATATTGCTAATCCATTGCTGCATATGTTCAAAAAAATTGTCTGCTCAACAACGTAAATAACGCAGTGGATGTTGTTGAACTGTCAAAATGAAAACCATTGCTACTGATAGTGTGTTACGCAATTAACCCGTTGGGTACAGGGCTATGCGAACAAACTGTCTTAATTTTAGACGGTCTCAGTAACTACTTCGTTGCTTTGAGCCGCTTACCATGCCTATGTTTGGCATAAGCATAGACGATGTCTATGTTAGTTATAAGTGTTTTATGTAAGTCTGAGTGCAGTTTTACACTTCATAACACGTCATATTTTCTAGGTACTATTTGCGTAAGCTTGTACTTCAAAGGACGGAGCTGTTAAAGGGTTAGTAAATTGTGGTTATTTAGTAAAGTGTGAAAGGAGATTGCAATGGTGTGGATCATGATGGTTTGTTAACTTATGTTCACTACCCAGACTAGTGTCATGTGGGTGTTACACTTATACAACATTATTTTTAGTATATGCGAAACCCGAAACACGTGTCTAGTATTTTTATGTAAAGAATCTATGTATAAAATTTCAAAACTGTATCATGAAAAAAAAACACTACAAACTGAAAAATAACTTTAATTTCGGAAGTCGGTGTCTTAGGGATCAGTATTTTAGTTTTTGCCACCGACATCCGAAATTAAAGTTATTTTTCAGTTTGTAGTGTTTTTTTTTTTCAGTTTGTAGTGTTTTTTTTGGAAGTCGGTTTTTTTTTTGTTAAAAAGTTTTTATTTCTCGCTTTTTAGTGGGTCTATTTATAATTTATCTAAGTTACAATAGCCTAATGTCAACAACTTGCCCATCGCCTTTTTATAAAATATTCCTTTTCTCGATGCAGGGACGTTAATTGTTGAGGACTTCTCCTTTTATTAGTTTTTAGATTAGATGCTGATAATCCTGGCTGCAGCATCAGGCCAGACTTATGTCAACATTGCATTGAACTTTAAAAATTAGTCCTGTTTAAAATGAGCCCAAACACGACTACGGTGCTGTAATTTAATTTTAATTTAAAGGTTTGTACTTTTTCTGATGCTCCTGGCTTCAGCATCAGGTCTTCGGTGTTCCTCAATAACAGTACGTTTATCCACACATCGAGCCCTTTTCAATGAGCCTAAACACGATATATCTGCTGTTAGTTGTCGAGGAGTTAGGTACTCTGCAGACTATCCTGACTGCAGCATCAGGTCATGACTTGATGATCATGAGAGCAAATGTGGCAAATGCCCTATCAAACATCAAAACAATTTACTAAAACAGTCCTTGCCTGTTCGAGTAACTTCTTACTGTTAAGGAGTTGTACCTTCCATCATCAGCCCAGCTACCTGAGATGGTGACAACCATACACAAATACACAAGATACTTCATAAAATATGCGAAAAACAATAAGTGAGCCTATAAAATTTGAGGGTTGCCCTCGATTTCTCTAAGATCCCATCATTAGATCCTAACTTGGTGACAATGGGACCACCTCAGAACTATCTACTTTCGAACAAAAAAAGAATTTTGAAAATCCGTCGACAATTGGCGGCGTATTCGATGAACAAACATACAAAAAAAAAAAAAAAAAAAACATACAAACACCCGAACATAGTACCTCCTCCTTTTTGTAAAGTCGGTAAAAATCACAAAGTTCTATGACAAAATATAGGTAACACGGGGTAAAAATTATTGGAATCGATTCAGTTACTTATTCTGAACAAACTATATTCAGGTTTCTCATATACCTACTAAAAATAACATTGTAGATTGCTGTAATTTATTATGGGGTTCTAATTGATATCTTATGAATATTTTAGCAGCAAAGTCGATATTCTGACCTGTCAGAGCTAGTTTGTGGTCTTCTTGCCCACATATTTTTTTACAGCCTGCTAGGCAAATACTGTCTGTTCCATTTATTACACAGATACGTCTGTTTGCTAATAATGCGAAAAATCTTTCAATACGCACGAGTCCAGTTTGTCTCTCAGACTTCTCCCATTCTGTCCCGTACCTACCATAGCCACGGAAATACTGGCAACATAAAAAACCCGGGAACATGTAAAACATGGCAACCCTAAATTGATCACACGAAGATGCTAACGGTTCGCAGCTTGTACAGGCCCTGAACAACCGAAATAAAATGACATCAAAAGATTTATAAGCTTAACCGAAGTCCAGATTTATACGTCCGATACGAAGGTACAAGTTTTTTTTGGACTTTTATTAGTTGACGATGAATATAGTGACATCTCCAGAAAAATAAAACAATGGTATACCTACTGTAACGGAACTTAAAAAAATAATATAATTTAGTCAAATACATCAGAAATTTCGTGTCTGGAATAGATAGGCAGGGTCTACTCTACTCAACAACATGTTTCCGTTCATTTACAATTCTGCGACTCAACGATCAAATATCCGCTTTCCGATTTTATGTAAGTACGTATCTTCAAGATGTAGAAGTGTATCAAGACCATTATTAGGTAGACCATATAGGTAGGTACCTAGACCTACTATGGTTACCAACTTTTTTTATATCAAATATAGTATTTTCGAACTCATTGCCCGTAAAAATATAGTAGATGGCGAAAGAATAAATAATAGATTGATATGTTTAAAAAAAAAAAATTTTTTTTAATGCTTATATTTTTTATATTCTTTGCTACTTTGAACCTTTATTAACAAAATTTGTTTAATGTCTAATAGCCATTTTATAACACTCTAAATTAAGGTTACAAAATACCGTTAAATTAGTTTTTATGAGATAAGTACCTATTGACCATATTGCGCTCATCTCGCCATTTTGTATTGAAATGAAAATATATTATATATATTTTTTAAATTTTATATATATTTAGGCCTTTAGTAAAGTAGGACACTATGTTATATAGTAAGGTTGGTAACCCTAGTAGGTACTACAATGTATGTATGAAGATTAGGACATCTCAGATAGATTAGTTTCCGGCTACATCGACCTAACGATGATATAAAACACATGACATAACGTGAAAGTATATTAAATCCAAACATGATTACTTTTACATAACATCGATTCCCTTACAAAGCGGTCTTCTGTACGACATGCAATTTGCAAACAAGAAAACCAGCTTTTGGTATAATTTACCGTCCCTCCACTTACATGCGAATAAAAAAATAAATCGACGGTTAAAAGGAAGTAGGGTATAAGCGACAAAAAATGAAATGTTCAGGAGAGCCGTTCAAAGTTTTAAATTTTAGAAAAACTGACGTATTTTTGTCATTTATTAAGATATCGTGAAAAATAAAACAGTTATAAAATCAGAAAAAAATGGGGCAGTTACCGGTATTTTTAGTTTTAATGATTTGACGCTATTTAAAGTAGTTTTTGTCGCTTATAACAATAGCTTTTAATTTTCCAAAGAGGAAATATGGCATAAGATACAAATGACATAGTAAAATATTAAAGGATAAGAAGCCTAAGCGACATGCCGATTTCTCACATCGCAAGGTAAAAGGGTATAAGAGACTGGACAGTTCAATGAGTGTTATAGGAAAAGAAGGATAAGGTACTTTTCACAGTGATTGTATAAAAGTTAATAGAGCACAAGTAACAGTCGGCTTTCAAAACAATACCAGGATATAAGACATTAGTGACACACAATGTCGCTTGAAAGCAAAGGAAAAGAAGGATAATCAACATTTGGCATTGCGTAAGTCTATGGAAATATGGATGAAAAGACACCCCAAAAATAATGAAGTAGCGCAACCAACACGATCCTTCATCAGGATATGAGCTAAAACGGGTAGAAGTTCTATTACATTACACTGTAATTGAGTCCCTAACTAGTAAAATAGGGTGAAGTAAACAAGACAACTTAGAAGTATTAGGGAGTCGATTTTCATAGATAAAGGCTAAGGATCCTTAGTCTTAGGGGCCTGTTTCAGTATACCCTACCCATTCAAGTAATTCAAAACACTAAATTGTAGGTTTAAAAGATGATAGTTCGTCAATTATACTTATTTTCATGTCACCTACCTACCTATTTACTAACAAGCGGATAGTAAGATGTTTTTAAATAAAAAAAGACATTTTCGTTAATATTTTTTAATCAAGAAAAATCAAAGCTACTTAAAAAGAGTGGGTAGGTATCAACCTGCTAATCATTTTTGAAAACAATAATACTGCAGCTAGTAGGTAGGTAACAGAATCAATTACGAAAACTTGGTATGTATCCGTCTATTCCGTCTATTGGGCAGAGAAAGCTTACGAAACTGAAGACCGATGATGGCAGGATCGTATCCGCCAAACCTGAGCTGTTAAGAGAGATCGAGAGGTTCTATGGACAGTTATACACGTCAACAAGTAACCCCGTTATGAATCTGGCAAACGACCCAAGAGCTAGATTGAACCGACACTATACCGAAGACATCCCGGACGTCAGCCTGTACGAGATTAGGATAGCTCTGAAGCAGCTCAAAAACAACAAAGCGCTGGATGATGACGGAATTACGGCCGAGCTCCTGAAGGCCGGCGGAAAACCCGTTCTTAAGGCCCTTCAGAAGCTATTTGGTTCCGTCATACTCGAGACCAAAACACCACAGGCATGGAACAGAGATGTGGTGATACTTTTATTTAAGAAGGGCGACAATGCCCTTCTTAAGAATGATAGGCCCATCTCACTTTCGAGTTATGTCTACAAGCTGTTTTCGAGAGTCATCAAGAACCGTCTCGCGCGCAGGTTTGACGACTTCCAGCCTCCCGAACAAGCCGGATTCCGTAAAAGCTTTAGCACCGTAGACCACATACATCGCTGCGACAGGTTATACAGAAGACCGAAGAGTATAACCTGGCTCTCTGCTTAGCGTTTGTGGACTAGGAGAAAGCCTTTGATTCGATCGAGTCATGGGCTGTGCTGCAGTCTCTTCAACGGTGCCAGATCGACTATCAGTACATCGAGGTGTTGAAGTGTCTGTACGAAAACGCCACTATGTCAGTCCGACTCCAGGATCAGACCTCGAAACCTATCCTTCTGCAGCGTAGTGAGACAGGGAGACGATATCTCTCCGAAACTGTTCACTACTGCACTGGAGGATTTCTTCAAGGTTCTGGACTGGAAAGGGGCTGGCATTAACATCAATGGCGAGTACATAACTCACCTTTGGTTTTACCGACGATATCGTAGTCACGGCTGAGACTATGGAGGACCTCAGTATAATGCTCGATGACCTCAGTAGAGCCTCCGAAAGAGTGGGTCTTAAAATGAACATGAACAAAACGAAGGTCATGTCAAATGCCCATGTAACACCCACTCTCATAAAGATCGCAGACGCTACACTCTAAGTCAGTGCCAGTTGCCAGTGATGACTTATGGCACTGAAACGTGGTCGCTCACAATGGGCCTTTTAAGAAAGCTAAAAGTCACCCAAAGGGCAATGGAGAGGGCCATGCTTGGAGTTTACCTGCGTGATCGAATCAGGAATGAGGAGATCCGCAGGAGAACCAAGGTAACCTACATAGCCCGAAGAATTGCCAAACTTAAGTGGCAGTGGGCAGGGTACATTGCTCGCAGAACAGATGGCCGATGGGGCCGAAAGGTTCTGGAGTGGCGACCGCGTCCCGGAAGATGTAGCGCTGGAAGGCCTCCCACAAGGTGGTCCTTTTGAAGGCCGCAGGAACACGTTGGATGCGAGAAGCACAGAACCGGTCGAAGTGGAGGTGCTTGGGGGAGGCCTATGTCCAGCAGTGGAAGTCTTTCGGCTGAAATGATGATGATGATAATGGTATGTATCCGTAATATTAAACATTTAAATGAAGTCGGTCGGTCGGTTGTGTGATAGTTGTGGAATATTATTATTATTATTATTATTAAAAGTAACAAACATTATAGAAAATAATAAAAAGCTTCGAAACTTAAGACTTATTTGGAATTGTTAAACATAACATGGTATCTATGTCAAACAACAGCATTCAAAGAAACATAGGAATAAAGGATTTTTTCCATTTGATTTTGTGTAACTCTGTCCAGATATTCGCTTTTGAGAAGTGTCTTTTCTCTTATTCACCTTTTTTTTCCGTTCTATCGCCCACAGTCTCGTCTTCGGGGTCAACTGATAATTTCTTTTTTTTCTTGCCACTTACTTTCGGTTCCTACTTGTCAGAGCTTCCAACATCGCCAAAGGCACCTAACAAAGCTACCTCATCATCGGACATGTAGTCTAAATAAGCGGACTTCTTTGTAGGATGGGCTGTTCTCAATTTATAGGCTTGAGCATTTGTGGTATCATCGGTTGCCGATGATGTACTTGGACAAACGTCAACGGATTGCTTCGATTTTCGAGTATTTTTTTTTTGTCAATTTCACTGATGGTGAATTATTATTACATCGAGGCAATTCCGATGTAGGAGGCAGACTTATTTCTGAGACTGTTGGCGTAGAATCGGCAGCACGCGGCAGTGTTTTTCGAATAAGCGACGCGCTTAAAACATACTTTTGTGATATCAAATGGCTTAAGCACCGACTCGTAATTAAATTCTTATTGGGTATTGCAGTCTAAGTGACGTATAAGTATGATTGTAGAACGTGGAAGTAGGTTATAATCGACACCATGATATCTAATTTAATTTAAGTATTATGGTATTAGCGACAAAAATGTATTTATATTGTAAACGGAAGTAAGGTATAACCAACAGTGTGATATTAAAATAAATTAAGGTAATAGGGCATAAACTACATAGTTGTCATAAAGTACTGAATGGTAATAGGGTATAACCGACAGAGTAATATGAAAATGAATTTTGTATATAGAGTACAAGCGCCATAGCTATGTTAAATTACGAAATGGAAGTAGGCTATAAACAACCGAAAGCTCGACACCCTTATGAAGTAAAGAAGCATTACCGACAACAAACCCAAAATAAATTATTTTTGTAGGGGTACAAGCACCTTTATAGCAAAAATGACCTGAATTTTCGTCGGTTACGAAAAATAATACTAGGAAAATGTTTTTTTTTGCTAGGGCATAAACGCCAAAAAAGTCAACGTAGAGCCATGGGAGTAAGCGCATTCGAAAGAGCGGAAAATTTTACGTAGGATGGCATATATAACTCATTTTTGACCAAAATGTCGCTTATGCCCTACTTCCTTTTAACCGTCGAAATCAAAAAGAGCGAAGACGTCGCGTCGTCTGAAAGTCCAAATAAGGCCGTCAGCCTTGATCGCGACCGAGATTGGACAATAATCACGAGTTTCGTTCGGAAACCGGTCGGAACATGAGTAACAGCGGTTCATGACCACCAACCGTCCGGAGTTTTGCATGAAACAAGATATTCATGCTTACAGTTGCGTTCATAATGCAAATGCATTGTCTTGTCATGTTCTTTTTTTTTAAATAAAGTTTTTTTTCTTGTGGTTGGTGAGCTGTCAATTTGAGGTTGACATAAGTGACTTTTGCGGTCGTTTGCCACTGTTTGCAACTTTGCACTTCATTCGTGAATTAACGCTCGACCATCTAGTGTCTTTCCTAACTTAAAGTTTATTCCTGCTAATATTTGCTGGCTTTTCTTAGACAGTATATCCGTTACATTTAACAGGTAGCCTTATGTCCAGTTATTTATGAAGTGTACTAACCTCTAACGTCTCGTTGCAAAGTGGTAGAAAGCGAGCCGCCTGCCAAGGCCGCATCTAATAGGTTGATATTTTCCCGGCATCGAGTGACGATCTCCGTCTGTGCAACGAAAAAATAACGTTTGCAAAAAAGAAAAATAACTCAAAATTAAACATTTAAGTAATATATTTAGCTGTTAACATATTTTACATTAACTTAATAGTAATTACGGCTAACTCACTTTATAATCCATCACATCTTCGTCTTTGACAACACCATTCAATTCATAATTTTTTACAATGTGTGTAAGAGAACAAACATGCAGCATTCGTCTGTATTTATCCAGAGGTTTATATTTCAATGTGTATGCGAACATAACGCCCAAGCTATCAAGAACTAAACGCCAAACATATTAGAAAAGCAGAAAAAGGCCCACTGCAATGGTAGGGAAAGAAATTTTTGGATATTCCAAATCTGCGTTCTGATTTTTAATGTACTGTCTCTTGTGTAGTATTTAGAGTAGGGTGTTAATTGACTGAAACTCCATATTTAATTTTAAAATTTTGCATTTATTTTTCAACCATTTATACAAAGATCACTTGGTTCTTTAACATTTTGTAAAAAAAATAAGATCAATTAACAACCTATCCCTATTCAGCATAATATTAATACATGTACAACTATACTGTGAGATGTAGGAGTTCAGTCAAATCACATATTACAAGAAAAAAGTAATTAATATTATGCGAAGTTTAACGTAGCTATTAGTGATACAAAAATACAACCAAAGATTAAGTAGACTATAGACAAACTATTACTAATGTTAAGTAAGTACGTAAAATTATATCACTCTTTGACAAGAATTCACGTTATTCAATAACGATGTACCAAGTCTAGTAAATAAATATAAATAAATATTTTGAGCGATCGAAAATGATTATTCCCTGTTTCCGAACTGACTCGAAAACGTCAAATGTGACAGCTGTCAATTTGACATTTCAAGTTCTGTCGTTAAAAAAAAGATTACTGCGAATGATTTTAAATCCAAGCGTTCAGTACCTCAGCACCCAACTTAAGACTAAATAATGAATAAAAACTTAACGCTTTTCCTAAAATTTTGACTTGACCTAGCACCATGTTATCGCCACCAAGAGATGAGAATGATTAAAAAAAGAAAAAAATCAGGCAGTTAGTAAAAAAAAACTACACAAATCACAATCACACAACAAACGATCAATGTTAGTAGAAAGAAAAAAAACAAACATTTAAATGGAATAAAAAATGAATTAATTTAGTCGTGATCCCAATCATGATAGTTTCACTCGTGTACTACAGCCAAAAATACTGATTGTCATCTAGTATAATAATCATCTGAGTAAAAAACAAGAACAAAATTACATTATTGTGAAACTGTCACAATTTTGATGAAATAAATTAATAAGTTAGTAATTTATCCATATGTATACTGCGATAGTCAGACTTACGTATTCACTAGCATTTATAGATTATAAACTATAAAATGCTTGAGTTTGTACATAAATAAGTATTAACTTTTAATTACAACTATTCACACTATAAGTACCCATGTCATATATTGGAATGTCTATTAGAGATCGTAGTTACTTCTAGCTACCTATGCATATCTGCTTACATTTTTACATGCATTTGTAAAATGCAGCTAAATCGAGCTGACAATTGACTATCAGAACAAACGTAACATTTCCTATAATTAACTATAAAAATGAGTTCGTTGTCAATGCGTATATATAGGCACGTATACGTTCTTGACGCGTCTGACGATCGCAGCGAACCTAATGCGAATACTTACATAAATAAGGATAAATATCACACAAGCCCAAACCATATGTCATTGGAGATGTATGTAAACTATAACTAGGACGGAGAAGGCTGCGACGGCGAGGCACAGGCGCGCGCGCAAGCATGCGGGGCGAAGCGTCACGCATGACATGGCGTCGTCGCTGTCAGAGTAGCTACTACTGAAATCGTTATCGAATTGTGTCCTTACGTAGTCGAACGCGCGCAGCAGGTCGGGCGAGGCGTCGTGGCGCGCCAGCTGCGCCTCGGCGGCGTCCAGCGCCGTGCTGGAGCGCCTCACCAGCGAGCGCACCTCCTCGGCCTCCGAGTCCGAGTCGCCGTCCCAGTTGCGGCGGCTGTGCTTCTTCGGACTCGAAGAGTCGCCCTCGGAATCCGCGCTTTCTGTTGATCTTCGTCGCAGTTCCGACAGCACGATCTTTTGCAATTCTGACTCCCCATCTTTGTCCGTCCTCCTCCGTCTGTTCAGCGAGTCTAGTATATCAGGGCGGTTGTTGACCTCAGTGTACTCTAGTGAGCTGTTGATCTCGTCGCTGGTCAAGTTGGAGCTGTGTCGTCTGCGGCTCAGAGCCTGCACGTTGAGTAGGTCAAACTCGGGCGATCGCTTGCTATTCTTGCGTTCGCTCTCCGAGGGTTTGCGACGACGAGCGCCTTCGCTGCTTTCGATGCTAGTATTGTTTCTAGATCGTTCGAGACTGTCGAGGAGTGACTTTTTGCGTTCAGCGCTGGACATGGACTTTTTCGGTTTTCTGGAGGGTGTTTCAATGGGTGAGTTTCTGGTGGGTCGCTTGTATCGTGGGAGGCTTCGTTCGCGGGACACGTCGGAGGGCGGGCGGCGGCGGCGCGTGCCGCTGGGGCTGGCGTCGTGCTCGGGCTGCGCCGACAGGCTGGAGCAGCAGTCCGACTGCGAGTCGAGGAAGGCTCGGTAGTCGTCCCCGAACTCTAGGAGACGACGCGCTGCGTCTGAATCGGGAGCTTCCGAATAAGGTTCCGAGTTGTATTTTTCCTGTAGAAAAAATAAGAATTAATACTTTATCCAATTCAAAATGATTTATTGTAATAATAATATTGTATGGTATTAATGTTTTGATTTTAAGAGGATCATGGGTTTTCAGGAGTTCCAATGCCCCTACAAAGTAAAGTAACGCGTGGTTTTTTTTAAGATGCAAAATAAAAGGCCCTCAACCAACCTGATAGAAATCCCATGCCTGCTCCGAAAACGAGCTATGCTCCTCCGTCCCAGCAGTGACACTCTTATCAACATCCGAATCCTTGTCTATAGATAAGTCCCACAACCGACTGGGGTCCCCTAAACTTAGGGCTATAAAGTTCCTCTCCCTCTCTAGACTTCTCGCTAGTCGGGGCCTTACGGGGCCTCCAGCTGGGCCTAACTTAAAGCTCGGGGCCACAGGTTCGGCTTCATTTTGTTCTGGAATGGCACTGTCGGGTTCCCGGGTCGATATGTGGGTCTTTTCGATGCTCTTGCGCAGATGGGCAATGGTTGCTAGTTGTTGTTTTATTAGTTCTTCGTCGCTATCGTTGCCGGATGTGGATGTTGTGTCAAACCTGTAGGAAGAGGTTAAGGTGAGTTACTTTTGTTAATCTTTTTTTCAGGTGATGTTATTATGGTATACCAATGCCAACTGTTGAGGGATGAATTCCTATTCGGAGAAATATTTTTAAATAGCTCATGCCCGCGACTTCGTTCGCTTGAAATTTCACCCTCTTAGGGGTGGAATTTCGAAAAACCCTTTCTTAGTGAATACCTACTCTTCACAAAGAACACACCCTCCAAATTTCATGTCTCTAGGACCAGCGGTTTAGGCTGTGCGTTGATATATCAGTCAGTCAGGCAGGACTTAGAATTTTATATATTTAGATAACAAACTAGGCGTTCGTTGGCATAGCAAAACGTTGAGTTTAGTCTGTTGAATGTTGCTTAAACTTTTTGATTTGGTAAAAGAAAGAATGTCTGCGATTCAAAAAGTCAAAGCATCTATTTGAAATAGGTATGCACATAAAAGGCACGTTTGAACGTCAAAATTTACAATAAAATAAAATTGATTTTAGTCGCGAATCTAGCAAGTCTTTAAAAAAACTACAAGGGCATAATTAGGTCAAGGCAATATTATAGGCAAATTCCTAATCTATCCTTCCTTTGGTCAGGCAAATCATCAACTAAGAATTGTTACTGTTAGGGGTGGTTAAGTTGAACAGAAACATGCTAATAAAATAATTAGGAATTTAACCTATTTCCAATCAATTGACGGCACGGTTGGCACAATGGTTAAGCGATTGTCTGCTGCGCTGCGTGTCGCGGGTTCGATTCCCGGACGGAACAAGGTACAAGTAGTTGTTCCGGGTCTGACTGTTTGTGTATGTGAGTTTAAATGTTTGTAAACGCACCCACAAATCCCACAATACAGAAAAAAATCCTAGTGTGGGGCAAAGTTTTAAGAAAAAAAATATATATATATTCCAGTCTTTAACAAACCTGCTCTTTCTACTAGTAGCTGGATCACTAGCCGCGCTCCTCTCATGCTTATCCTCAATCTCAGGGCTCAGTCTCCCGCAGAAAGAGAGAGACTTCACCAGTCTCTCTCCTCGTCTCACCGCAGTGTTGTTGCGACGTAACTTCAGTCTCTTGCGCCGCAGCCAGCCGTGTTTGTCACCTGCTTCCACGCAAGATGTGCATGCTTCTGTCATTGTGTTGGTGCTTGATACGTGGCCCTGGTAGGAAGTGGTGTAAGGGTTAAAATAGAAAACCGGTCAAGTGCGAGTCGGACTCGCGCACCGAGGGTTCCGTAATTTTTTTTTGGTATGTTACTAGAAATTTACGGTTTTCGGATTTTTCCCCTTATTTGTGCTAAATGACATTGCTTCTTGTCAAATTTCATGATTCTAGGTCAACGGGAAGTATCCTATAGGTTTGATTCCCTTGCAAGTGTCAAAATATGCGGCATAAACGAAACATAAACGCCCGTATCTTTTGATTGCGTTGACTTTTGATAACTAAACGCGTTCCTGAGAAAAAGGGTCTTGACAGACGGCCCGACAGGCGGTTTTTCCTTTTGAGGTGCGGAACCCTAAAAAGGTTGATTTCTAGATGAGATGTTTTTTTATGGAATAGCTAGTTAACATAAATCGATATGAGAATCTTCGTAACGATATTTTTTACATAACATAACATAATTTAGTATAATTTAGGAGGAATAATTTTATGATATTGGCAAGCATGAGAGTTTTAATGACTCTTTCAATAAAATGTTGTCTTAGTGCAACTGGTCGAATGATCCCCTTGAACAACCACAAAAACGACGTGGTAAAGATGATTTTCTGACCCACTGTTGCAAATCCTGACAATTAAGACAAGTGCATAAATTATAAAAACACTAGCAGCGCCCCGCGGTTTCACCCGCCCAAGTGTCGATCCCGTGGGAATATCGGGATAAAAAGTATCCTGTCCTTTCCCGGGACTCAAATTTCATCTAAATCGGT
This sequence comes from Oligia fasciuncula, assembly GCA_963082905.1. Lineage (NCBI taxonomy): Eukaryota > Metazoa > Arthropoda > Insecta > Lepidoptera > Noctuidae > Oligia > Oligia fasciuncula. The sequence goes on from OY720407.1 coordinate 10,454,771, forward strand.
TCAGCGGTTTAAGCGTGAAGAGGTAACAGAACAAACAGACAGACACACTTTCGCATTTATATAATATAAATATGGATTCAAAGCATAAAAAAATCTTGTTTTAATCACAAACGAGATTTGAATGCTGAAGCTGCAAGATATTTACTTAGAAGCCATATTCTGGCTAAATTTGCCAGGATACAAAACGATTATGAATCACATACACAAATAAGCAAAAATACCTGTACAGTGGTGGAACTTCCCCGAAGTTTCGAGTTCGAATTAGAAGGAGTCACTCTTTGAGGAGATGCGAGGGTGTTTAAAGCAGATTCTGAGATAGACATGTTGTGCGACATAGCGGCAACGTCGCCGGCTGTGGGCGTGGCTACCAGAGATGCACCCGCGCCGCTCAACTGTGACAGGCAGGAGACTGACCACGGCCGTGCGCTGTTGCTAGCTCGCTTCTTGCGCAGTGTTACCTAAAGCGAGAGTATTCCTCAACCGTTTGTTATGTACAATGTGCTTGAAGTTAGTCAAAATAAATGTCAATGTGATTTGAAAGTTATTACTGAAGAATAAGATCTAAACTGATAAAACACGTTTACGACGTCCGGCATTCCATACAAACTTTCAAGCCCTTGTTTTTCGAAATAATGAAACTTCATACGCACAAGCAGGATACAAAGGTCTAAAGTTAGTAGAGAACATTTTCGAAAAGTCTTATTTAAAAAAAGATAACTGGAAATCTCTGTTTCTATGGAAAATTTAAGAACGGTCCAATTTAGCTATTTTACGAAAATGTTATTAACCAACTTTTTAGACCTTTGTATCCTGCATAGGGGTATGAAGTTTAATTAAAATCGGTTGATTAATTTCGAAAAACAAGGGCTTGAAAGTTTGTATGAAATGCCGGATGTCGTAAACGCTCATAATATGAAGATCCTAAGTTGAAGTCAATAGGAAATCTGAAGTAGCTAATTATGATTTATAAATATGAGCAGAAAATAAGAGCTGTATGACATAAAGTTAAATTAATAAATTAGTAACAAGTAGTCACACAAAGCGTTCACGATATTAGGCACGTTCATAAAGTCTGTTTTACCTTGGCATGGTGCGTGGGAGTAACAGTGCAGGTTGAAGTGCTCATATCCATAGATGAATGAATGTTTCTTTCCTCGGATGTCAGGGACGTGTCAACTTCACTTTCTGTTGTATATTCCCCTGAAGCGTCATAGCTTTCCGCGCCCTGGAAAAAGAAGATCGCAATAAGAAAATGTTTCAAAATAAAGAGTAAACTTGATGATTCTTCGGGAATTCTAGAAATTGGAACTCGAGAGTGTCAGCCATAAATATTCTAGCTTGAATAAAGATAATAATGAAAAAGATTCTTGTAACAAGCTACTATCAATAAAAAATAAAAAAAGTAGAACGGGTAATAAATCAGTTTAGAAACTAACTCGAAATTGCAAATTGGATTCAATTGACTGTCATAACTAAATGGGGTCTCGTTTGTCAATTTTATCACCAATTTTATTGAATAAAAGTCTCTCTATTATTATTTTTAAATGCTCAAAGTAACTAACCTGATTATTATCACTCTTGCCTTCCGAGCTCTGATTCAACCACTCCTTGATCCTCGACATTTTGTTTCTACTGACATTCTTTCCTTCCTCCTCAAAAGACAGCGGCATGAAGCTTCTCGGTCCCTTCTTCTTTGACAGAGCTTGTTTCTGTACCAACTCCTCTGCCTGATTCACTAATCTCTCTATATCCTTACATCTTTCTACTCTAAGCAAATCAGGGGTCGATGACTCAAGTTTTGGTTTCGGCGACGGTGGCTTCTCTTTCTTTTCATCTACAGGTAATTCACACTGGATTTCAACCGATGACGTCATTATATCAGTAGAATCTTCATTCCCAATTTTAGCACCACCAACGTATGTCCATTCTTCCTCTGAAGATTCTTCTTGTGACTTTTCTGTTTCTATCATTTGTCTGTCTGAATCCGTGTCGTGGTGTTTGAAGTAGAATGTTGCTAGATGTTTCGATTTTCGGTCTGTTTGATTAAATTTTGATGTGTCTACTGGCTTTTTCCTTTTAATAACAGTTGGAGGAGTTTTAAGTTTTTCTTCTATACCAACGTTCTGCACTCCTAAGCCTGCAAAAGAAACTACCGTTGTACTTACAATCGAATGCAAATATGCAGTCTTTATTTGTTTGTAAAACAGTGGATTTTTAAGACAATAAGCACAATGCTATTGTTTTTAAATTCAAATTAGTCGAGAGTCGAGTGTATTTGTGTGAAAATAGAAATCAGCGTTCATTGAAGGTTTATGAGTATTCATTGAGATTCTATACGTCATTGTTTATATGGTAAGAAGGGATGTTTGACCTATTTCAAACTGAACAAGGAAATACGAATGCTTGTTTAATTTTAGACAGCACCGTTTACGGATGAAGCTTTTAACAATCGGATAGCTAGCAGAGTGAACTGAACGCGAACATACACGAATAACTGCTGTGGAGTTTGTTGCGCCACTTCTTATCTTCAGCTTCGCTGAAGAACTAGGAAGTGGTGAAGTGCGGGCGTTTTGGGGGACTGTCTCATGTATTTTTGACGTTTAAAAAGTGGTGATTGTCAGCCTAGTTTGAATAAATGACTTTTGATTTTGATACTCTGCGTTCTCTTACCATCCACATGGTCAGTAGCGGGTACGGTCTGGTCCGTGGCGCGTGCAGTGACATCACAGGCACCGGGCACACGTCGTTCGTCCGCCATGTTTGTGTAGCGCGCTCGCTCCAGTTCCGACTCACAGTCTGACCCGAAGCCGCGCCACGTGTACGTTAGCACATATTCTTGCTCCTCCTGTGAAAAATCAAAATTGGTGAGTCTTTGGAAATAAGCGGAAGTGAAGACTTCTCTTCGTCATCAATAGTTGGGAACTGCTTTACAACGGATGCTTTGGTGTAAGCTAACGTCATGTTACGAGTTTAAGTTGGTACAGGACACGTAGCAAAGGATCCATGTTGTAGTGCAACAAGGGGTAGGAGGAATCTGCATTTGAATGGGAAGGGCACAGCATCCAGATCGGACCTTGATGCCCTTGAACACCCTCTATACTATGAGGGTCTGACAATAATCGCCTTCAGTGGTGTAAAGTTTGGTGGAATGGCACTATCTGATGAGTTCCTTAGACGGATTAGATAAGTAGGTCTAACGGGGGGTTTAACTTATTGTGCAAACGAAATCACTCTCTACAACCAATATCAAAAACCTTCGTTATACCTAGCTGAAAATAATCAAAGCAGGTAAATTCGTCTCACCTCAGACGCAGACTGCCTGCTGTCAAGTGAGCTGTCCCTACGCCTCGCGTTGACCGGGGTCCGTTGTCTGCGCGGCGACCCTCGTCTGCTGAGTCGTGGCTGCTTTAGAGCTGGTTCGTCGTCACTGTCGCTTGCAGCCTCTACTGAGAGACAACCCTGGAATAGGGGAAATTGAGGAATTAGTCATGGTAGTCATTTCTGAAAGATACAGTGCGGTTTCAGTGTTTAGTATTTATTAGGAAATGGAAAAATAAGTCAAGTTCAAAGACAAGAAAAAAAATCTTATGAACTTGTATGATAACAATCCTTATCCATATGTTGTCATTAATTTCCTAAAGGGTATACAACCTATCAAAACAGATTGTGGATATGAAATGCTAAAACAGATTATATCGACGACTAGATACAGCTTTTATTGCATCAGGTACGCGTATAAAATACAAAGTGTATAACTTCGTTTAATGAGTTTAACTTCGTTTAATGAGTTCATCTAATACAAAATTACAACACACGCTTGGGTTTATAGTCCAACAACTTATTCCCAAGAGTTTCAAGCAAACTCCGATCACACGCTCGTATTCCAACGTAGTCAAAACGCCATAAAATCCTCCGATATTTATACTGCTTCCATTCATACGATATTCAACCAAATCCTTTTAAAAAAATAATTTACGACCAATAAAAGTCATTTTAAGATCCCGCAGATATTTATAGGGCACCACAAAGCGGTTTATATTAAATTAACCCTCAAATAGCCGTAATGGTCTGAACTATCCCTATGCGAACTATGTATTCTTAATGGGTCAACGGTATCCTAGTAACGAGGAATCATAACATGGCGTATGAATTAAATTATTTATTTAGTTTGAGATAGGTCACGTGACCAACCCTTTAATGGTCGTGTGGTCATAAATGGTATTGTTTCGATTTTTTTTTGTGGCTCTAATGGAATTTTCGTCCTTGATCGGTTGAAAAGTGTAGGTACCTATATGGATTTAGTTACACATCGTTTTTGGTCAAGTAAATGGTATTTTATTTTACGCATATTGTAATCTTTATTGTAGCTTTTCGGCTACGCCTTTAAAAATAGTCATAAAGCTAGTGTTTCAAAACAATTGATGTTCGCTCAATCGGTATAATTTAGTGTGAAACTTAAATAATTCACCTGTGTAAGCTTTCTCAAAATAAAAAGTAGCATTCATAAATAAGTCCTTAAAGCCAGTGATCAATCAGATGCTATTAAGGTAAATCTTCAGAGATTACCGGCTTTTAACAACGATCAATGGACTTCAAAAATAAAACTCCAACCCAGGTATTATAGAGCTACAAGGATCTTTTTGGTGTCCAAATGACATTGACAGATGGACGTTGATGGTAAAAAATTGTGAAATTTACAAAGAAATTGTATAGACAAAACAAGATGGCGGCGTTAGTTCCGATTTTGGCCACGCGCCAAAAGAACTTTGTAACGTTGCGCGTTGTACATTCCCATACGAAGCCATTACTTTATGGACCAACGTATAAAAAAAACAAATGAAAGTTAAAATCGTCACCCTATCGCCCTTTCACTCAATTACATTCAATAGAAAGGGATGATTTAATTCTCTACGCCGCTTGGGGTCTAGTCGTGTTTGCAAACAGCACCGGGTGGTTGATTAGACTATTGTGTCTGTGAGAAATTGTGCAAACTAGTATGGAGTTGCATGCACTCTTTAGGAGAAAGGGGGAAACGTAACGCATTTCTATGGGTCCCTGATATGCATGACTATTCGTGATGGTCGTTTATGAAAGAGACTTAATGGGGAAAGATAATATTTATTGGAAGTAAAGTAATATCTACCTTTTGGATGGGGGGGCGATTAAAACCAAATAAATTTTTTGTACATTTTGACGTTTAAAAATGCCTAAGTGCCTATTTGAAATAAACGATGAAAGGTAAGTCTTAAATTCAATAGTGATATGTATGGTTTTTTCGTTCCTATAGTTCTAAACACTCTGTATGACTCTCACTCTCATACACACGTTGAGGTGTGTTGGCTACATGAAAGACAGCAATCGAATGATGAGTGTTAAACAAACACGGGGGTAAGATTAGTTACGTATGCTCCTCAAAGATGAAATTAGTGTAACTGTTACATGAGAAGGGAAGGTGAGACTACCTATACTTATGTTCTAAAAGTAAAGGAAAGTCTAGCCAACATACCTGATTATCAATCCTAGCGAGACACGCTTCCAGATGGCACTGCCACTCAATCGCCCGCAGGTACAGCAGATGCCAGCGTCGTTCAAGCGCACGCGCAGCGTCACCGCCGCCGCATAGGCGCACCACCGAGCTCACGATCCGACCGTGGCATTCCACGTCGCGTTGCAATACCTGGGGAAGAAGAAAATATATATAGGTATGTAAACTACTAGTAGAAACTTAGTAAGGTACCGATTTCATGACTCCACAGAATGAATATAATACAGCGATCTGAAGAAAGGCCAATTACCGAGATGTCTCGATGCCCCAGAATATACACGGCTGACGAAGAATGACTAGGAGAGTCGATCCCGACTGTAATGGGAAAAGGCTAGGCAGAGAGAGACAGACTGAACTACTTATTATGAACTTCCGAACTGAGGGTCAGAATGACGAGGTTATTATTATTTTTATTATATGGCTTTATCAAGGTTGACTTATTTGTTACAACACAGTCATAATTCGTTGCAATTACCATTGTCTCTAATTTTAAAAGAGAGATCACGACTCCGATATAAAGTATGGTTAGGTGAACAAATTGACAAAACATAAAAACCTTTTCACAAACACAATGCATTTATCGATAGGCATCAAAACAAGAATGCGGATCTTATAATAAACAAGATCATAGTTTCCGATTCGAAAACACGTTGCGTAACACAGAATACTTTAAAGAACGCCCTAGCCTTTACAATATAAAAAAGAAAAAATAACCTCAAAGTTTACAAAAGATGGCGGTACCAAAGACCGACCAGACCAATCAAAATTAACAATAGCCGTTGACACAATAAGTCAGAGCCATTTAGTTGGAAAAAAAATAAAATTGAAAATCGAACAAAGGGCGGAACGTGCTCTGGTAGTAGAGCACGCGCATCTGAGTATGACAGTAGATATTACGGTGTTTATTCAACAACGAAAACTTCTTGAAGAAAGACGGAATTGCCATTTGAAAATATAAAAATTTCCTGTTCAGTTAGATTCAAAGAGCTTCAATGTTCTAAAAAATCCAGATTAAAAAAATAATTCTAACTAGAACTCGTTATTGGCTCGTGGTCTTAAAAAGCGTGAAATCAAATGGTATACCTGTCACGTCCCTGTTCGCATTTTAGTAACTTATATTCAATCATAGGAAATCTAGTGTCAGTATTATTCAGCAAAAATAAAGACCTAAAAACGCCAATAAGCAAAATAACTGAACAAGTCTAGTAACAACACTTTAACGCCAAATTAAGACTGAATATTCCGGCTATCCAAGTAATGATCTAATCTTAGACTGTTATACTTTAGTCCCAGATAACGTCAAACATTGGCCTATCTAGAAGTAAAAGATGACATCCCAAGACATGTCGGCGGCTGGTAACAGTTTCTTAGCGAGATGAACGACTACAGATCGGATCAGTTCTGTAACAAACTCGCGAAGGGGTACCATGTTTGGCTTTATCTTGAGACAAGGATAGTTTAAGAGGTGTAGGAAATGTTTAGTGTCTCATGAGCTGAGAGATTTATTGTAGGAACTCTGTGTTAGGCTTATTATGAGGTTTTTGATGGTGTAATGTTTGTTAGGGATCTGCAGGACCTACTGCAATTAATTCTGGTGCTAATAGATCCGCAAAACAATAATAATGACCGGACTCAATTAACGCCAAATTGTGTTGCTTGGAAATTTTTTCCTGGCCTAGTGGCTTCACCCTCGAATTCAACCTGTTGTAATAATTTTATTATTACTTAAAATGCTAATAACACCGCAGTCCAGGTTTACCAGAGCGCTGTGGCTGCTCTAGCGTTTCATCCATATAAATTACAACCAGATGGATGCAGCGATTACATACCAAATTACGAATTTATCGAGATCGTTGGACGTCGTTTCGATTCCGATTGCATGGGAAAACGATACGGAATAGCAATGAGAAAGTTAACTATTAGAACGGACAGTTGCTTAATTCAAATCAGACATAATTTGTTGAAGATGCTGCTTCCTTGATAGCTCGAGAGTTTACCGAGTTTACGTAGACTAGACACTTGACCTAGAGTAGTGCCCAACCCTTCTATGTATCATATCGTATCCTGCTATATTAGAAGCATAAAAGCTATATTAAAAAAAAATAGTAGGTACTAACTCCATTTCCATTTCAATACAAAATGGCGATATTATCGCCTAAGGGCCCGTATTAATCTCATAAAAGCTGAATTACTGGTATTTTGTAACCTTATAATGTAATAATAGTTATGAGACATTCTACTATATTCTCAATGGCTTCGAAATACTCGTACTATATTTGATATTAAAACAGTTGGCAACCCTACCTAAGAGTAATTTGATTTCCCGTAGGTGGAAAGAAAAACCGGTAAGCTGTATGGCTGTATGTTCTGGTTTTTGAGCGTTAAAATATTTTTTTATCGTAAAATATAAATACATTGAAAGACATCAATTTATGGTCTAGCAGTATCCTCATCTTTACATAACCCCGGTCTCCTATAAACTTTGTCGTAAGTACGAGTATGAAGAGGAAATGATAAGTGTGAGAAAATTTATGGTTACTTATCGTAACATTTCATGTAACTTTATATAATTTTATACTATCATTAAGTTTTTATAACTCCAATACGTTTTGCTACGAAATACTATTATCGCCCACATGAAAAAAGATACATATTTTGGTGTAAGTTCATTTCCCATTGATGATAAAATCATATTTATTTAAACACGTTATTTGAACCTAATAAACAATAACGCAGTGGGAGGCTGAGATTTTTCTCACTCATTATAAAAATAACAAGTTTTTCTTAATAAATTTCATTGATGAAACGAAAACTTCGATGTTATTTTAATTACATTTCATATGGGATGTGTAAATATGACAATAGCTTGTTTTGAGATTCAAGAGATAATATATTCAGGTTAAATTAATATTCCCAGAGAATTTATAATTCTCACGAATTAATTAAATATTAGGAATTTCTCAGTAGTAGCCCAGAGTCTGGATTTGTATACGGATGATGGCATTTCGCAATAGGCTGGCCTCCTATTAGATGGGACTTAAACATCACTGGGGAAATGTTGGTGTACTAAAGGTATACCTCTGCCCCAACCCTTCGAGGACTACAGGCGTTGTGAAATTGCTAAATCTTTCAAAATATAAACACATTTGGTCTTAGTGTTTTGTCTATCGTGCCAATTACATTGCCAATTACATAATCAGCCTTTAAGGCACTACCTTGAAAATAAATTGTAGCGACTGATCTACTAACTGAGCGAAAGTGATGCAATTACTTTTGAAACGCAAAATAAGAGAGATGGCTATAAAGTGCGTGCGCTCGGAATGACACGACGTATGTGCCAAAACGAATTTACTCCTTTTTTACCAAAATAAACGAATTAAATTTACGCCGTGATGTCGAAAAAAGTAAAAAAATAGATATAACTGTGCCATTTTTTTAATCGTAAGTATTCCTTTTACACGGTACTAGACCAAAGAGTCAATAAACATATACCAAAATGTTAAATCCCTATTCCACATACTTAAAAAGAAAAACCACATATTTTTCAATATATCACCTTAATGTTCCCACTGTTGGGACACAGGCCTCCTCTCTTCGAGAGGGAGTGGGCTGTATTCTACCATGCGGGCCCAGTGCGGGTTGGTAGATGTCACATGACTTCGAATTTTTGGTTCTAGGACATGCCGGTTTCCTCCAGATGTTTTCCTTCATCGTTTTGAGAGCAGTGGTGATGAAATAATTTACACAAATTAAAGCGCCTGACTGGGTACCGAAGCCACGACCTACAACTTGTAAGTCGGGGCCGTTACCAATGGGCCACCACCGCTCTCATCATTATGCCAATGCAAAGATATAATAAAATAACTCCTTGAAATACTGAGAAACAGCGATCAACTTATAGCCATATTAGTACTGCATATTCAAAATCCATCTTAAAGGGATAAACGATAAACATTAAACTGCTACCGCGATTACAAATCCTAACTACCATCCTCTCATTACCTCGACAATTACAAATGAGTATAAATTCGATATAATTATCGCCTTTAATATCAAGAGGTCGTAACAGTCAAGGCGAACGATGTCATTTGGCATTTTCTTCGCGATTCTATTCGTGATATGCCGAGTTGTCGAGATCAGGCACTTAGATCTATTGAAACGTCATAATGATTAGTAGGTGTTGTTGAATGCATGTTGATGATGTTATTAATGTATTTACTAATTGTTTGTTGGGTGCAGCTCTGCGTAAATGGTTTGTGAGCTGGAGACTGTGAAGGTAAAGATCTGATTATGATTTATTACAGTTTAAATACTAACAATTTTGTGTAGCTGATTAGGATAGGGGACTGGTTTTGCGAAAACAAGGATAACTTTATTCATTATCACAATGATACTGATTGTGTTTTTCTAAAGTTTAAATTTCAGGTCAAGCATGTGTTGCCATAAGTGAAATTTATTTTTTATGCAAAATAAGTACGCAAGTCATAAATGTCAGTTTATTAAGGGAAAGGCGCGTTGTTCATTAGTTTAGTAATAAACTTTTAGTACACTATTAAAATGTTTAAGCCGCTATGAAGCACCTTTCGCATAAGATGATTGTAATAAATATTAGAAAACTGGCAAACATCTATGAAGGAAAAAAAACAAATACATATTTCTAAGAATGGTTAGTAGATTCTAGAACATAACTTGTAAAAACGGTAACTAGTCATATGTATATCACTCTAGCCATAAAGATAATAGTCTGTCTATGTTTAAGTCTTGCATAAAAAAGTCCAAGAGACCAACATTACTATAAGGTAACGGTATGTTTTAAGTATGATGTTGTTTTGTTTTGGATGACGTAAGTGGTCAAAGAGGATCATGAAAAGACGCAAGGATTACTAAAGAAGATACTAAAGTAGAAATAAAAATGAATCTATACAAGTCAATATTATCTGCCAATGCAACTGCCAGTTTTTCTAAAAGCTTCATCATCAGCAGCATTGTTCCACTCACTGTTGATAGCCACCTTTTGTGCCATCTAAAGTTTTCATCGATTCGAAACAGTATTAAATCAAACACCATTTCACTTCAAACGCCATCAAAATATTATAGTTTGAAGCAATATTTTCGTTCAGCAAATGGTTTCCAATATCAATTGACGTAAAGTGACCATTGACTTGATGAAGCCATGTTAAATCAGTTCTCCATGGTGATAAAACTGTTCAATAGGATTACGCAAGTTGGGAGCCCAAGCTTACCGTTGTGCTTAGCCGGGACACGATTTTATTTTTTATTGGATTTCGAAGTTGCAACAACTACCAAGTTATATCTTAGAAAATAGTAATTTTAATAAGAAGTAGTGGAAATATTATGAATGCTTACTTGAAGTAAAATGTTAGAAAGTAGCGATACTATGAAGAATGAAGATCGTAAAACGGGAAACCGGGAACTAGAAGGTGACGATGTTGTTGAAGATTATGAAAACGTAATCAATGAATATAACAAATACAGAGACTAGATGCAAAGGAATGAGAATGGCCCATTTCTGTGACTTGGAATAAAACAAACCTTACACTTACAGCATACACTGTTCATGCTTATGAAGCACTAGATGATAACAACTCATACTGAAGAATTCTAATAGGTATAATGTTTGGCTTTATTTCCAAAGACTGTCTCCACTATTACCTCATAATTATGACATCCCTTCGTATTTACTTTCGATATCACAACAATAGCGAAATCTGTTTCCTATGCATTGTACTGACAATAATAATTGTCTTCTATGTCATTATTACCGGTTGTGGCACAGACGTCATGTACAATGGTTCGACTATAATGTTGCAATAACTATTCAGATGTTTGACCCAAAATTAGACATGTTTTTCATTGTAATTGACAGACGCAAGAGAATGCTTCTTTGTTTTGTCGTTTTTGAAGAGCTATGACAGTCGACATGGTTTTAGAGATTTTTATTTTGTTTTTAAGATCACATGATTGGGATCAGCATTCAACCATTTAGTAGCATAATGGTAAGGCAAAATCATTCGGAGGCTACGAGACCAGAGTGTAGCTAAGTTTCTGGGATACTTTTACAGGTTCAGCAAATTAATTCGGTTTCTCTATGTGTAAAATCAGTTCAGTATCATCTTTTCTACTCTCTGGATTCTAAGTAAAAAATTGACATTTTAGCCAACCTCTTATTTCATAAACCTACTGTTACACGTTCCGACCATTAAACATAGTCCAATTTAAATTTACAATGACTAGTACGTAAGTATGTAGTTCCTTTTTACCTCCATGAGTATGAACTGCTTAATATCTGTCTCTAAAGAGATTGTAGGCGATACAAAGCGGAAAAAAATTGCGTACATTTTTTTTGACACAAATTATAATTAGTAATCATTGGTTACAGTGGAACACGTGTTAAAGATAATTTTAGTGGGATAAGATAATTGTAGGTTGTCATCAACGCATAATGGTAGTAATTACATAAAGTATTAACAAGGCCGAATATAGGAGTTATTCAAAGACGGATGAAAAAATACCTTGAGGCTATGTTGAACCTATTCTTAATATGGAATGTGATCTCATCTTCTTTGAAAGAATTGCAATGAGTTACTCGTATGATGATAATAACATATCATCCACGTAGAAGCTTGTTATTGAAGGTGTGAAGAAAGTTGTGTTTCTTTGAACAGGATGGCAGTGATTCGTCAGACTGATTTGGATCCTTAACTTTTAGACAGCTCTTCACAATAATTATATAGATTGCTTTAAGAATATCCATGCACGAGAAGGTCGTTAAAAAATGTCAGGGCTCTCATAAATGGATCTAACATACCCGTGAGTTGTAACCCTAACTACTCCTCACTTCATATTCATATTACGCTTTTGTAATAAACAAAAGTACCACTAATTAATTCGTTGAATTTATTTGACCCCAGTTAACCTTAGCAATGCAGTTCGTTTTAATAGATTTCTAATTGTTTCTCAGAAACACACCGTACGATTTGAGATGGCCTAAGGATATCAGAGAGAATAAGAATATAATATTGACGCCAATAAAAATCTAAAGGATTTTAAGCATGACATCGAACAATTTTTATTACAGGTGTAAATCATTTCCGATCCGCATATCCCATGCGGAAATGACACAAACTTAATTGCAATTCCACTGTTCTTTATGTCAAGGCAATAAAATTGCAAATTGATTTTCTAACTGCACGTCAAGTTTACGTCAAGGTCTAAACAGCGCATGCCGGCGGAGTCATCGTCCGCTGCCGACGGATTTAGCCGAACGGTAGACGGAAATAGCCGAATGTGAAGAAATATGCGCTTGTCCGCGTTTCTGCAAATGTTTAAGGTGAGACGGGGTGCGCACGCGCGGTCAATGGCGGACTATACCTGTGTATATCATAGATCTTTTTAAACTAGTTTTACGGTTACTAGAACTGACGTAATAGTTTGCGATTTTATCGACTTTAAACTGCTTAGAACTTCAATGCCAGGATGTTTAGTCGTCTTAAGAAACTACTCGTATACACAAGAAAAACACAAACTAAAGGCATTAAAATAGAACTTGTATGGCATACAAGTTGGCACATTACTGTTTTGTTTTCACACACACACAATTCATATCAAAGTGCACGGTGTTCTTGGAATAATGACAGGGGGACATGCACGTAAATGTTCACACTCAAGTGCGAAAAGCGCTGTTGACACAACATGACTGTGACATTTGCAAACGCCGAAACAATGCTTGAAACCTAATGACCTATCACGTTTGACCATAAAGACGATGCTATAAAAGTTGTTAGTCTCACTTTGTAGCATACGAGTATGAGCATATCAATAAAAGATATCAAGAAATATGGCTACAAAACAGTTGATCTAGCGCGCTAGAAATCACTTGTGTCATCGAACTCAATTGCAAGAGGATCGTTTCCAAGTCCGATATCTTTGCGGTCTCTATAAGTCATAACAGTTAAGTTGATCAAGTCCTATAACAAGAGTATCTGTCTTTTAATATCTGAAGACCAATACCCGTAATAAAAAACGTTCAAAATCTAGTCGCAGTCTCATCTCAGCGACAATCAATGTCAAAAGCTTCTAGGGGTGGTATTTTTGACAGATTGAGAGTCAGACCGAAACTTACGGGAATTGCTTCTCTGGTATTTCCCAAAACACTTAAGCTGGAATGATGATATGGATCGTAAGAAATTATATACGTCATCAGTTATCCATCAAATCTCAGTGAAATGAAATGAAATGATTTTTTTTTTTTTTTTTTTGTAAGTAGGTTTGTTTGTACAAACACTTTTACACGTCAATCATGTTTTTTTTTTAAACTAGATGAAGTCGGCGTTTCCTATCTGACTACTCTGAGAAGAAAGGCCGAAACAAACTCAGAGGTCACAGTCTCTTTTAAAGTCCAGACATAATCTTGGTCAGGTTATATGAAGACCATGTAGATCGATGTCTGAGGTGGTCTTTTGAGGAAAGAACCACACAGATTGAGAGGACCTGTCCAGTCAGTGCACGCATTTGTCAAAAATCGTGCAGCTCAACTCAAGACTTAAGGAGCTCAACGATTCGACGAACAATACCAAAGAAAGGACATTTGGGTAGGCCACATAAATTACTCAAACTGCCAGACCATGAAAAAAGAAAAAAACAGAACAGAGAGAATAATAAAAAAAAAATATATAAGTACCTATGTAAAAAGACCCACATCGTCTTCACATTCACAATGAAAAAATAATATAATACTTTACAAAGTAAGCAAATGTCATTGTTTAAAAAAAAATATTCATCAATGTCAATGTGAAAAAGAAAAAAATCATTCAAAATGCAGAAATTGGAAGCAGCTCAATCCCAAGCCTTTTTGTCCTCAATATAATCTTTAACGGTATAAAAGGCTTTCTGGCACAACTTACGTTTAATGAAAGATTTGAATTTATTAAGGCTTAGATCTTGAACGTGGCTTGGTAGTTTATTGTAAAAGCGTATACATTGGCATCTGAACGAGCCACCTATTTTCTTGAGCCTGGTTGTAGGTACAACATATTTGTGTTTGTTTCTAGTATTTATATTATGGATATAACTGTATTTTTTAAACAATTTTATATTTTTATGGGCATATAAAAGATTTTCATAAATGTACTGAGAAGGCACAGTCATTACATTAATCTCTTTAAATTTGTCTCTGAGAGAGTGTCTCGGACTTAATTTATAAATTGATCGAACAGCTCGCTTCTGCAAAACAAAGATAGTCTGAACATCGGCGGCATTTCCCCACAATAGAATACCGTACGACATTACACTATGAAAATAGCTAAAGTACACTAAACGAGCAGTCTCTATATCAGTTAAATTTCGAATTTTTCTAACAGCGTATGCTGCAGAACGTGAAGATGTTTTTAGTATCAGCCTTTCTAAAAGTCTCTTTCCTAATACATGGCTGTGGACTTTCCTGAATATGGATACAGCCTTGACTTATTTACTAATATCGACAAAGTCGCCATTGTTCGTTTCTAGCACGTGCACTTTAAAGTCAGTGATAGGACAACGGACTGTCATGGCGGTTTTAGCTTCAAGGTCTTTTACATTCCTAGCTAATTGTCTTTCAGCTATAACGCTGTTCACGACTTAGTCAGTATTGTTTTCGTTCTGTTCATAAACCTGTAGTTCCCTATTGTGTCTTAGATTAAGCATTATGTATTTGTCGTTAAGAGTTTAAGACATGCTCATTTAAGGATATAGCTACTGCTAATTTAATTGAACCTTACGAAGTGAAAGGGTTTGATAATTGAAAGGGACATTAACTCTGGTGTGTAGTAAATAGTAGCTTATATGCAGATGTAGTTATAAGCAATGCCTAGATTGACAATCCAGTTCATTCTGCCTTTATTCATCACTGAGTGCTTAGCTTAAGAGGGTAGCTGGTTCGGCTGTCGACGATGTGAACAGGGGTAAAGTCAAAAACAATAATTTAGGTAATAAAGTCTAGTCTTAGCGTCCAATCTAAAACTACATCCATTTCAAACCCCAACACGAAAACCTTGAATCGGCTCGTGCTATATCCGAGACCAATCAGCCGCAATTATGCTGTCGCTATTTATCCAAGTACCTGAGAACTGCCCACTTTGAGGTGCCGCTGTGTAAATCATTGGCAGAGAAATCAATCTAGAAGGAGCCGTTATAATATGGGTTATGTCAACGCAAAAGGGACGGACGGACGTTGGACCGGATTGAGGTACGCAATTTTCCCACTACATACGCCTAGGATATTCTCAATTTACTGTTAATCAGGGCTGTTGGGAAGGTAAAAAGGGCAATTGCTGCATAGTTTGTGCAGCGAAGGTGCAATCATTTAGGTATGTTGATTAAAAAAAATCGGGACTGAAATATCGTGTATGGGAAATTTCTGGAAGTTGCTTCATTTGTAAGGTATTATAGACAATATTCGTGTCTATGACAGGCCTTTGTTACAGGAATTATCGGTATGGAAAAGGTCTTTGGAAAATTGGAACGATACTTTGGCTGGTCATCAAAAAGTCGTTTGGCCTATGGCGGGACCGCTATTTTAGGAAGCAGGAAATCGTTTGCAAAAATTCTATGTGCTTATTTATAACTTTTTACAAACGTGGTTTTAAATCATGAACATGAACAATCATCATTGTAAAACTTGTAAAAGAGACCCATGTTCCTGATGAGATGGTCTGGATAACCAGTCGAAAACCAGTCCTGCCATCCCTGATTTTAATCCGCAAAGACATGGACGTATTAGATCGAACAGACAGATATGTTATACAAATCCTTTGTAGAATAAGCAGCAGCGAGTCATTGGTAAGCAGCAAATTATATATTCTGACAAGCAATGAAGATGGACGACCGAAGTGCAAAGAGTTTTTACTAGTAATAGATTATGTATGTTCCAGGAAGGGAACACGGATTTTCTCTCGCTTCTAGGACTATATCGATGCTAAATAATTTATTATTTAGACGGCTATAAACGCAGAAATAGCGGCGTATATACCTAACTAGGTAGTGTAACTCCAAAATGAAGATGGCATCAAATGAGGCCCAGTCAACACTTCGCTATTTTGAGGACAAAGTCATTATGTTGCTGTAACCACAAGAACAATACGATGTAAAAGATTACACAATATGAATCTTTTTGCACCTATTGTACTCTAATAAGCTTAATCTTTTTTTGTTTCATATTACTTTTATTCGCAGAAGAACTGTCAATGAGTAAGATACCTGACCCTTTCACAGAATTCTGTAAAGAAAAGATTGTCAATTTACAAATTCTGAATTTCTAAATGATTTATATAGATGATCAAGCTGAGAGCAAAAGAAGCACAAGAATGTCTAGCTTATAAAAAGACCATATAAATACTAAATCGTTCTTAATTGCTTGATGCCACAACAAAAAACTAGACTAATTGCTAGATATCTGAACAAAGCCGCATTCAAGGTCGTAGGTAACAAATGAAACACATTGATGAAGCTATATGCAGAAGTTCCGTTACTCATTGTACGAAGTTAACAGTACCCGTCTAACATTTGAGTACACCCGCGAACACAGATTGTCAAATAGCCGCCATCTTCCCACAGCCTGTATAACCGTGTAATTGGCGCGAATTAGCTCAGATTCACATAATGCCGCCATTACTGGCAGAATGTAGCCAGTGCAATTAAATAAACGTTCTTCGTAAAGGAGTACATAAAACATTAGTGTGTGCTCCACAGAATGGGAAGATTGAACTACGATTATAAAGCAATGACAGTCTGTCAGTCGGGCTCCGAGGAAGTAATTAGGTAGCAGGACTGATTGGACCAATAACAAGAATCATTACTTGAACTGAAACGACGAGGAATTCAACTAGGAAGAAATAAGAATGAAATGAAAAACCACTTAGCAAAATCAATCCAAACTTATTTTTTCCCGCATCTAAGAAAAAGGATAGACATATAAACACACACACACCCTCACAAACCTTCGCCTTTATAATATTAGTGTGACTAGCAGCGCCCCGCGGTTTCTCTCTCTCTCGTGGGAATATCGGGATAAAAATCCTATGTCTTTTCCCGGGCCTCAAACTATCTCTATACCACATCTAAATCGGTTCAGCGGTTTAAGCGTGAAGAGGTAACAGACAAACCACACTATCGCATTTATGATATTAGTATGGATAATCTAGAATTAACAAACCTCAATAACTAAGCGGAACTCAACATCGCTAACATCTTACACCATCACAGGCAACAACGCATATTGATATAGAAAAGTGGCCACTGTATTAGAAAATTAGGATACAAGGAATTCTCAGGCCAATTACGGCCATTCAAAAATTGCCAACGCGGACGGTATTTCACGTCCACACGGCGGGGTATTGGTAAAGTTTTCAACTAGCAATAATCGCACCTCGGATTAACCTCATTGGTTACGATATTGCCTCTGCGCAAAGTTAACTATAAAAAGTTTCGGCCCGACCCCAACCAAATCGCGGTAACGAAACCATAGCGAGATCTAACTCGATCCCAACGCCATCTATCGAGCGAGGGGTAAGTTTTTTTCGCAGTCTTGTACTGTGAGAGCAAACACAAGGGGCTTTATAAACATAATTACGGAGTTGGTTTTAAAGAATTTAAATAAGTATAAAAAAGAATACATTGACAGAATATATTTTGCTAAAACAACTTTTTTGTGCAATATGTACTCTTGAACTGGTGGAACATACTCCCATAGGTACTTTAAAGTTAATGAAGATATTAGATAAACGAAGTTACCTGACTTATTCGCAACCAAATACAAAACAAAGCAGATAGGTATCTGCCATTCCATTAAGCTGTAATTATTTTAAATTACATGGAAGAACAGATTAGCTAACAAGCCTGAAACAAATTGGGGACAATTTCATGCAATAGCGATGTCGCAGAAACAGCGAGAAAAACAAAACTATAACGATGGGAAAGTTTTTACAATGGAAGTAGAAATTTACTTAAGTGCTTACAAAAGTTGTGATGTAACAATCGAGTAATTAAAAGAAACTACAAATAAAGACGCAAATTGGATGAAACCCATTAGATTAATATTCAGCTTTTTATTTATGAGTATGTTTTATTGTTATTACACGTCTTACTTGATTTAACCCATAAGATTTCAATGTCTAAAGTCTTTTGCAAAGGTTCTGAGCAGATTTACGCCAAATTACACAAGATCAAGATAAAAAAATATGACGTACCTAAATACAGCTAAAAAATACAAACACTCGCATCCCAATAGAATTCACATTCGTTGTAAGTGATAAAAATAATAATAAGAAATAAGTAACAATATTATGAATCACCATCGCACATCTTACGTAAAAAGTGAGAAAGAAAGTTAAAATCATACGCATAGTGGATAGACATCCGCTGCGAATTGCAAAACAGTCGTTTCGAGGGAGCAGCAGAACGAATTCAAATGGAACCACCACTAAGAGGTCATACTGACGTAATAGTGTAATGCTATCGAGTATCGATAACAAGTGCTGCATTAGGTAAATCAAATGAGCCGTGAACGAATCACGCCGTGAAATTGGCTATCTCAGATTGATGTAATGGGGACGCTGTGATAGGCAGAAATAACAATCTGTATGTGCCGACAGACTAGTAAGTAATATCAATAGTGACGTTATATCGGAAATGTGTTGCAATTTCTTGCACCTTTCCGCGGTATTGCGGATGTAACAACAGTTGATCAAACTGAACGTGTATTAAAAGAAAAGCAACTGTTAAAGGCATGAACGATGAGCCTTATCTTATTTCCAAGAAAAAATACGCTGCAACGTTTAGTCCTTACTGTGATTCATATATTGCTTGAACTCCTGCATATAACGCAAGAGCAATATAAATTACAAAACAATGGAAATGAAAACACAAAAACTTAAATAAATTACCATTTGGTAATATAGTTGCAATACATAATATTGCTCACATAACAAGTGCATTTAACGAGAACATTACAAATGTTTCTATTACGAGGAATATTTCTGTACAATCTGCAAAGTCAGACACATCGGTAGTCGAAATTACGAACAAACCACAGCCTGATGGTGGCTTACGAAATATAATGACTCATCAAAATAATGGAGTTGCGAAACTGTAATGCCCTCGAGAAGTATGAAGAAAATGTTTGAAGAAATATAAAGCTTGAATTTGGAAGTAAGAAATAAATAAATATAAACTGAAATACAGCTGAGCAAGGCTGGTTAAAACAATTAAGATGGAATAAGATTCAGCTGATATTGTTGTTATACGAGACGAAATAGAATCAGTACTTGTACAATTAAATTAAAGTTATAACAATATTATATATTATTAACTCTTCTCCAATGGTATTTAGTAAAGGCAAGTTAGGAAGGTACTCGTAAGTAAAATAATCTACATCTATATATATATATATATATATAAAAGAAGAAACTGACTGACTGAATGAATGACTGACTGACTGACTGACATATCAACGTACAGCCGAAACTACTGGGTCTAGGAATGTGAAATTTTGCACACGGCTTCCTTTTATAATGTAGGGGAGCACTAAGAAGGGGTTTTTGGAAATTCAACCTTTAAGGGGGTGAAAAGGGGGGATTTCGTTTGTATGAAAAATCTTATTCCTTGAGTTAATAAACTTGAAACTTGGCACGAATACTTATCTAAGTAAATTATTAAGTTTGGCATTTTTTGTTTTTCTTAACTACCCCCTAAAGGGGGATTGGGGGGTGTCAAAGTTTGTATGGAAGAATTTTAACGGGCTGTCCGATTAACTCGAAACTCAGTATTTATACTTAAGACAAAAATAGAGAATAACGTGTATCAGGGTTTTTCGAAAATGTACCCCTAACGGGGTGAAAAGGGGTAGTTAATTTTACAGGGGAGGATTTTACTGCGTGACTTGATTTACTCGAAAATTGGTATAAATAATCTTTGAGTCAAGTAATGAACACATCACAAACTATTTTTCGAAATTCCACCCCTTTGGGGGTGAAAAGCGGGGATACAGTTTATATGAAACATCTTATTCATTTGGTTAATAAACTTGAAACTTGGCACGAAAGTAAATTATGAAGATTGGAACTTTTTGTTTTTCTAAACTACCCCCTAAAAGGGGATTGGGGGGTGTCAAAATTTGTATGGATGAATTTTAACGCGCGGTCCGATTAACTCGAAACTCGGTATTTATACTTAAGACCAAAAATAAAGAACAACACGTATCAGGGTTTTTCGAAAATCTGCCCCTAACGGGGTGAAAAGGTGTAGTTAGTTGTAGGGTTTTTCAAAACTCGACTCCTACCAAGGTGGAAAAGGGTAATAAAGTTCAAAGGGTGGATTGCTGGGAAATATAGTAGGACTAGCACTTTGCCCGCGACTTCGTCCGCGTGTATTTCGTACTTTCCTCTAAAAATTTCGAATATGTATGTTAATGATCTTTATCATTTATTTAGATTAATAAGTATTCGGGCCAATTTTTAAGTTTGTAGATCAAAGGAATCAGATTTTTCAAATAAACAGGATCCTCGCTTTTCACCCCCACAAGGGTGGATTTTTTAAAAATCGTTTGGGATGACGTGTCCATAACTTGACTCAAAGACCGATACCTACTCATTTTCGAGTTAATGGAAGCAAGCAGTAAAATCCACCCCTTCTTCTTCTTAGCGTGTCGATAGCAATATAAATGGACTCGGCCCAGAATTCGGCTACTTGTTTGGGTAAGGAAGGACTGTCTCGCCACAGCTTCAGTCTTTCTTGTCATGGTTCACCAGTGAGTTGACGACACACTTTAAAAAACTGTTTCGGCTTTTCAGCCTTTGTGGCACAAGAATGTTGTCGTGCAAAGGGTCATATGTCGGAGACCATTTTGGCTCTTTCGCTGGAGCCAGTGCTCTGCGAACCACTGGTGGCGCTATGTGCTAGTGGATACAGCATTTCCTACTATATTTCCCAGCAATCCACCCTTTGAACTTTATTACCCTTTTCCACCTTGGTAGGAGTCGAGTTTTGAAAAACCCTACAACTAACTACACCTTTTCACCCCGTTAGGGGCAGATTTTCGAAAAACCCTGATACGTGTTGTTCTTTATTTTTGGTCTTAAGTATAAATACCGAGTTTCGAGTTAATCGGACCGCGCGTTAAAATTCATCCATACAAATTTTGACACCCCCCAATCCCCTTTTAGGGGGTAGTTTAGAAAAACAAAAAGTTCCAATCTTCATAATTTACTTTCGTGCCAAGTTTCAAGTTTATTAACCAAATGAATAAGATGTTTCATATAAACTGTATCCCCGCTTTTCACCCCCAAAGGGGTGGAATTTCGAAAAATAGTTTGTGATGTGTTCATTACTTGACTCAAAGATTATTTATACCAATTTTCGAGTAAATCAAGTCACGCAGTAAAATCCTCCCCTGTAAAATTAACTACCCCTTTTCACCCCGTTAGGGGTACATTTTCGAAAAACCCTGATACACGTTATTCTCTATTTTTGGTCTTAAGTATAAATACTGAGTTTCGAGTTAATCGGACAGCCCGTTAAAATTCTTCCATACAAACTTTGACACCCCCCAATCCCCCTTTAGGGGGTAGTTAAGAAAAACAAAAAATGCCAAACTTAATAATTTACTTAGATAAGTATTCGTGCCAAGTTTCAAGTTTATTAACTCAAGGAATAAGATTTTTCATACAAACGAAATCCCCCCTTTTCACCTCCTTAAAGGTTGAATTTCCAAAAAACCCTTCTTAGTGCTCCCCTACATTATAAAAGGAAGCCGTGTGCAAAATTTCACATTCCTAGACCCAGTAGTTTCGGCTGTACGTTGATATGTCAGTCAGTCAGTCAGTCAGTCACTCATTCATTCAGTCAGTCAGTTTCTTCTTTTATATATATAGAAATGCTGTATCCACTAGCACATAGCGCCACCAGTGGTTCGCAGAGCACTGGCTCCAGCGAAAGAGCCAAAATGGTCTCCGACATATGACCCTTTGCACGACAACATCCTTGTGCCACAAAGGCTGAAAAGCCGAAACAGTTTTTTAAAGTGTGTCGTCAACTCACTGGTGAACCATGACAAGAAAGACTGAAGCTGTGGCGAGACAGTCCTTCCTTACCCAAACAAGTAGCCGAATTCTGGGCCGAGTCCATTTATATTGCTATCGACACGCTAAGAAGAAGAAGGGGTGGATTTTACTGCTTGCTTCCATTAACTCGAAAATGAGTAGGTATCGGTCTTTGAGTCAAGTTATGGACACGTCATCCCAAACGATTTTTAAAAAATCCACCCTTGTGGGGGTGAAAAGCGAGGATCCTGTTTATTTGAAAAATCTGATTCCTTTGATCTACAAACTTAAAAATTGGCCCGAATACTTATTAATCTAAATAAATGATAAAGATCATTAACATACATATTCGAAATTTTTAGAGGAAAGTACGAAATACACGCGGACGAAGTCGCGGGCAAAGTGCTAGTATAACATATAGCAACAAATAAAGGGATCGTATAGGCAATATATGGCATGATCGTATAGGCTGTTTGTGTATGTGAGTTTAAATGTTTGTAAACGCACCCACAATACAGGAGAAATTCCTAGTGTGGGGAAACGTTTTAAAAAAAAAATATCTACAAGCAAAATTACATATTATTGGTTTTTGATTTCAATCCCCTGATTTATTCAAGGAATGCACAAGACTGCCTACTGTTGCTTGCTACATCTCAAAAGTTGTTAGAATTACGATAAATGGTTCTACATTTCCTAAAGACCAGTTTTAGTTCAGTTTGAATAATAATAATATAATAATAAAAACTTTATTCAGTTCAGAAAAATAACACGGTACAATATAAAAACAAAACTAGTTGCAGTTTACATGGAGCCTTAGGTGCTAGGTGTTTACAAATGCCCTGGACCCCACACTAGGATTCCCTGTGTCGTGGGGTCCAGTCTCTTCCCAAGTAAGGCAAACAATTTAATTTATGTACCTAAGTGACGTAATTAATTCTAAGAAAAATCAAACAATAGAAAAAAAAAATACAAGGTACAATGTTATTCAGAACCTGAGTAGTACAGTGTTACATAGAAATTGAAAGTAGTCCAATTCACAAAACGCCTAAACTTAGACAAGAAGAGTGTTACAAATGTAACAGTCAAAATCTATTCCATAAATCAGCTGATTGGTAAAAAATTTCCTTTATTTCCATATATAAACAAGGCATTTTCCTTACATCATAAATCGTTGACCCGATCCACACCTCCATAGTGTAAACTAGTTAATATCTATTCATTATACGCAGTGATTATCATATTACACAACATTGCCTTACGCGACTGCTAATATGACAATTTACATATTCAAATTAGCCGTGAGTCATTCTTGGATGAATGAAGACATTTTGCGAATCCTTTTGTGGATCGTGTAGCTTCGGTATAAATTGTAAGTTCCTTTGATTATGCATCTCATATTTGTTTATGCCGTCCATCCGGTGTCGGAGCTGGCAATCATTAGATCCGTGCTATTACAGAACTTTACGTTGGGTTGATGTTCAAAATGATGAAGCAATGGTTTAACAAATTTAGAATGTTATTTGGTTAGAATTGAATAAGTCGGTTTTCAGATAAAATTAGTTTTGCTATATCTGCAGTCTGAATTAAGAAGACCGCATAAACATTAAAGATTTTGCATCTTAAATACTTATTGCAAAAACATGTAGTTTTGCATCATTTAAGCTTTATTCTGCATCTTATTGTTATCCTACCTTATAAAGCCTTATTAATACGTGTCAATAAACTAATTACGATAAAGCTCCAGCTGCTATTTAACATTGCTTTATCACTTGCGGCGTTCATTGCCCAAGCCCAACTGCCCAACAAACAGCTGCGCGTGCGCCGCTTCGATCCATACATCGTAAGCACATTTCACAATACGCCATTGGAACAGACCCATAGTCACTTTGTTTACATATTATGGCTGGAAGTGTTAGGATGTAAACAAAATCGGTAACGGATAAACGTGATGTGTTCGATTCGTGTATATAATTAAGTGTTTATAAAAGAAGCCGATTCCATGAGTGGATGTTTACGACGATAAAAACTGCTAATGCAACTGAAGTCTCTAAATGGCATAGCATAAATAGCGAAAGGGATACATTATACGCGAGAATCGAAAACACTTGCTAATTATATCATCAAAGAATAAGGTAATCCAAGAATTCTAGACTTGAATGAGACTTATGACATGGACAATAAGAGTGAAGATAACAATTTAGAGCTAATAAAAACTACCGATGTAATAGAAAACGTATCAAATCTGACATTATAACTCCCAAAAGTTACGTCTACTGAATATTTCACAAACATAGATTAAACTACATACACAACGACAATTGAGAAACTATAATGACTACTATAAAACAATTCGAAACCTGTGCAGCACCACGATATGGTCCATTACAGAACTGCATCGCGCATATGCGAGTGCTCGATCATTACTATGATTTGCGGCATTGCACCGTGGTCATTGTGGTCTGATTGCTGACTTTACAAACTTACAGTTTCATTTTACATTCCTTTATATTCTACACTCTCTAACACTTTTTAGTCTGGGGAGAAAGGCTGGGGAATTTTGTCATCGACAGCATTATGATTGTCTTATTCTACTGTCATTATGATATCACTTTCTTGATGAAATCTCTTGATTTGAAAGACGGTTGTGTAAACTATTGACGTTGGTTTTGTTGTTTGCAGCACGTTGGGAAAACTTGTGATTTTATCAGGTAATGTAATACTTTTTAAATGTACTTTTTCGTTACTCTGATTCATTTTGGTGATGTAAAAGAGAAATCGGTAATAACAATTATTTCACACCTGCGTGACATTAAACAGATGCTTATTACACACTTTCAAATTAATCCAGATCTGCATCAAAATTTTATTGATTATGAGAATAACGACGAACACCCCAAAAATCTCTCGATCAACATTACATCATGTGATGTAATGTTGATCGAGAGACTTACACCTCAATATTCTCAGAAAGATAACACACAAAGCTAATTAAGAAATTATAGGAAACGGGACAATACCGCAATTGCAGTGAAACATGAATTACGCACCAGGTGCAACGGACGGAGCTGATCTGATAACGTTTATACTTTATAACTTCACTGGCTTCAGACATCATAAATTACCCATGGACACTTTTATAAGCCATCGTCTTTGTGCTCAGTTTATCGACGAGCACTATCTTTGCAAAGTAGGCGTACTACCTGTAAGTTACTTTATGTTTGTATATTTTACTATATCACCTGTCTAAGGTGCTCTGGAATACGAATCCTAGATACAATCTTAGAAGTATAAAGATCCTTTAAATATAAAATAACTGCTACAACACACGAACGGTTTACGAAACCTCTGTTAATAAAAGTCAGTTGATGAAGTGATTTTCACGTAACATAGGTAGGTACTTCTACAGATTCAAAAATCAATAACCCTATTGAGTCTGTGTTATGTATTAGATTTGCGTAATTACCTTGAATATTTGCAAACCAACATCTTTGTAAAATCAACAAAACTTGTCAAACCTCACTCCTTTACACAATGGCAGCTCCCAATATATTTACCTGTAACAAAAGAGTAGGAAACATTAGAATTTCAATACAAATCTGAAGTACATTTTGACCCCACAAGCCGAGTTCAAGAACCCACGGACACTTCAATACAGTTCAAGTACGTTTGTAATTGAATTACAACCAAAGCCGAGGATATACTGTTTGACTCTGACATTAACAACTTCTTTTCGAAATAACAGCAAAATGTATAGGAAGTCTGTGTTAGGGACGGTAAAATGTTGCATAATAGCGGCTAGTGGCTTGGAATTTTTCGTTTAAACAATATGGTATGCCACTAAAACAAAGGTCTCAATAGCACTGTTGTGTTGAATTGTATTGTTACTGTTGTTTGATTTATAAGTAAACACTGTATAAAGACTTGTTTGATTTACCTGTCATTGCTTAATTTTTAATTCTTTTTACCTTTTGTGGTAGACTAATTTTATTATGGGTGCATCGTGTTCACATATAAATTTTATTATGTATACAAGACCTTGTAAAACATTTTTAAAAGAGTAACGGTGGAGTTTCTTGCCCATTCTTCTCCATACGAAAACTACCTTTTCGAATGGGCGACTAGAATCATTTCTATTTAGTTTTTTTTTGACGTTCAAAAGTGCCTTTAATGTGCCTTTAATGTGTTTGAAATAAATGATTTGACTTTGACTTTGACTTTGACTTGTGAAATATTTGTATGTTGAAGTATTTCCCAAAAAATCAACTACACTTCTCTCGTTATTTGCTATAGTTTTTATTATAACGCCAAAAAATGATCTACGTGTGTATATTTTAGTAATTTTATAATATCAACATTAGTGTTATTTAATTACTCTTAAGAATTAAATCTCAATATCATAGTTAATCTTTTCACACTTAATTAATTTTAATGTAAATCAGTAAAATAATTACAGCGTCCTTGCTTTCAACAAATTATTTAAGTAGATCGAAGCCAGTAGCTCCAAATTACTATAAATTACATATCTACCAGCCACCTATTCTTTTCCGCATAAGACCAAATTGCTATTTACATTAATAAGATCGACACGTAACACGGTACAATCGATCATATCAAATATATTATCACGTACCTACATATATCATTTATTTGACGAATTAAATGAAAGTCTGCCAGTCATCACACCGCCAATGATAATCAAGTAAAAAAAAAAAAATATGTTTTTAAGAACCTACGGAACATAGCCGACTATAAATTAATTAAACAGGTTTATTTAGCTTTGTGTCAATCCATACTTACCTATTGCATAACTTCCTGGGGGGGTGCTGCAAAAACAATTATACTCCCTCTAGAGCGCGCCCAAAGAGCAATTCTAAAAGTTGCTACCTTTCGCCCTTTTAGATTTCCTACCCACCAACTCTACATAGCATGTAATGTACTAACAGTAAGGCAATTATTTATTCTAAGCATAGTACAACACCAGCACTCTGCACTTCCTTTTGACCCAGTACCTTCCGACAAGAGAAGAAAAGACTTGGTTTTCATAAAGCCCCAAACCAGACATGCGTTTGCTAATCGTTTTTATGTGTTCTTAGGACCTTTTCTGTATAATAGACTTAACAAGTTACTAAGCTTCTATAGTGTAAGCTATAAAAAATGTAGCACAACGTTATCAGAATACTTAGCGTTGCTCAATTACACAGACACAGAAAAACTTCTAGAAATTTTGTCATGATCATAATTTGATTCCCTTGTAAGTATTTACTTTTGTATGTTTACATAGACTTAGTATTAGGTAATAATGTACCAATGTGCTTTTTCTCAGAATTGTTAACTAATTATTTTTTATATCAGTTTTATTTAAAAATTAACGCTCCAATTTATTTGAAATGTAAAGTGATGACCTGAAACACAGGTTTGAATAAACCTAGTTCGGGCGGGTCGCTACCTAACACTCTAATTCCGTACCATCACTACTTGCACGTGTTTAAAAAAAATATATTTTAGTTTTAGTTTATTTTTAGGCACTATAATTGTATGGAAAATTTTCTATTCTTGGATGAATGTACAGTTTTTGTAAACGTTTTTATAAAAAAAAAAAAAAAAAAAAAAAAAAAAAAAAAAAGTGTAAGTGCTGAAATGAAACGTAAAGCATAGTGATCTAACAGCTATATTATACAACTGGCAATTATGCGTTGCGGTTGGCAACATGGGTAAATTATACGATTGATGGGGAAAAAAATGTTGGGTGTAAATGGTAGTGAGTAAGGTCGTGTTAACGAGAAAATTAAATGCGACTGTAATCTATTATATTAAAGTAGTCTTCAAGTCTCGTAATGTAGATCTAGCTAATGAACCTAATATTCATAAATGACCTTCCTAAGAGTGACAGAAAACAACCAACTAAAAACAAGGGCTAAATATTAAAAAGACTTGATCACTCAACAGATGTAACAACACAATGAAGATAGAATAACAAGTAAATTTAAATTAGACACCTCAAACTAGTTCATCATACAAAGTTCAGGAAGTTGCAGTTTATAACAAAGATGCATTACGTATATATAACGAAGAACCTTCAGACACTCATAAAAGAGGAAACGCTTATTTGCGTGTTTGACTGACAGCGAGACAAAGCACTTGTAATTGCTTGTATGTAACACCAGTAAGAACCAGATAGTTATAATGTAATTGAACATTTGAAGCTTGGACCTTGAAGCCCAAGAACAAAGGAGTTTTGCTTTACATTGTTAAATTTTGTATAATGCCGTGCAGTTGCACAACAGATAATGTAATTACAGTTATCGAAATCGTATACGTTGAGTTATACGATTTTATTATAAGATATTGCAGCAGCAAACGTGGGTTTACTAAATTATACTAAGAATATAGTAACACCATTACAATATCTATTAGTATAGATAATATTGATGAAGGAGAAGCTGAAGACACAATTGGAGCTATTAAAATAATCCCCGATGAATGATTAGAA
This sequence comes from Oligia fasciuncula, assembly GCA_963082905.1. Lineage (NCBI taxonomy): Eukaryota > Metazoa > Arthropoda > Insecta > Lepidoptera > Noctuidae > Oligia > Oligia fasciuncula. The sequence goes on from OY720407.1 coordinate 10,483,896, forward strand.
AATGTGGCTAAGAAAGAGCCGATGAAGATCTCATAAGAATGAGATCATAGTCATAGTATCGCCCACAATCATTCCGTAGTGGTGGTGCCAAAAATGGAGCATAGCAACGTCTTATAAATATGACACAAATTGCAGCCAAAAATGACGAGATGCATACCTAGACACTAGACAGGAGCCACAGGTTGTTCAACCCGTATGAAAATAAAGTTACGATCTATCATCATCCACCCACATCATATTACTAATTCGTTTACGATCCGAGCGTAGTGCGTCCCACGTGCCATCTCGAGTATTCACTCTTTATGGTAATCTACAAGGATTATGTGTAGATATAGATATGGTATATTATTTTTGATCTAGGTCACCGGTAGCAGAATCTTTGAAATGCAATTTGCATCTTGATGAAGTGATTCTCTATTCCTTTTCGAATGAAGAAAATAGATATAAAATTTTGCATTAACCTTGTTTAATAGCGCTTTGAAAGGTATATATATGTATATAATTATTATAACTGGTATCATAAAGTCATGATGATTGTAGCTTTAGCGATTATCGCGAACTGACACTTAAGTTCATCAAGCTTACTTCCTTGTTGTTAATTAATTTTTACTACTAAATTGATACGGTAATTAATATGCAAAAAGGATATTACGTGTGTGAGGTTCGTGTGACAAAAATAAACTTAATAACGAAAGTGAGAACATGTCTCGTCCATTAAACACTTAAACTGGCGTGGAAACTAGTTTTGCTTATTTTAAATGTAACACTTTTTGTTTATGAATATAAATACTATAATATTTGTAAAGGTAGTCATTCGAATAATTATATGCATGGCAAACTAGTTTTTTCTACCATTTGTGTTTAATGGTGCAATAGTTACATATGCGATTATAGTAAGAAGAATAGAGAGAGTGCGTTTTTGTAATTTACCTGTGATATTGATAATAGATATAGAACTGTACAGAAACACAGAGAATACTTGGTGCAGAAACTAATGAAGCCAGAGGTGGGCTTTACAACGTAAAGAACTGGAAGGTACAAGACTGACAGAAAACAAATAATTAAGTGGATTGAACTCACAAATAATGATTTATCCACACAAGACTAGAAGCTTTCTTAATTAACTTCTAATGACTTCATACACAATTTAGCAGCAAACGTTGTAGACAGTTTCGCAAATTAAGATCCGTTATTAACAGTAAAACATAGTCAGTGGCCGCCAGAGCTACTCGGCTTGAATATGAAGCCTCGGGCTATACTTGACGAGGTCAGGCCATAGTTACCTATTGTACACTAGTTCCTGGTATTAATATGCTAGATTGCAAAGAGATATTCACTAAAACGAACGATGAGCAGGAAATGAGTGAAAAGTTCTGAGAAAATCTTTACTGGCTAGTCGTTAGAGCTAAGTGGGTAGTTAACACGGTTAAACCTGTGGGTGAGATCTGGATTAAAAAAGTTAAGACTGTAAGTATATTTAACAGGTTAGGTTCAATTAGCAACAATGCTGGGTTAATCAATCCTACATTGAGTGCTTGTTATTAAGTTCTCCAAGGAGAAGTACTTAAGCAACAGTATACTACTTGACATCAATAGGCAAATACCGATTTAATTATCACAGAATGATTGATTTGATTCTTAAACAAAATGCAGTGACCGGATGACTTAGGCAGTTTGTCTGAAGCTTTTAATTTATTTATCTAAATATGTATATAGAAATATGAAATAACTTATTTTTTTTTAATCTATACCTATTTGATTCACTGACGTCATAAAGATGTTTATTTATCTATAATTTAAGCAAATGGTTGAATGGTTTGTTGCTAATGCTAATTGCAAAGCAATAATGTGCCAGAAATATATAATTTAGACTAAGTGTCCGAAGGCAACATTGTTGCGCTTCAGGCAAACAATGCACTTAGCAGTTAGGTTGTGAGGCCAACCGTAGCTCACAATCTAACGGCTGCACTGCAAACCGAGTGAGATAACCAATTTGACGTTTTGATAAAGCATTTATAGCTGCATCAACTTGGCCTGTAAGTACGATTGATGCCTTAAAAAAGTGTGATAGCCAAAGGAATGCACTCAGCGACATATTTTACTCCTAAGAAGTAGTTAAGCAAACAATCTCCTCTCGAAGTCACCGAGAGGTATGTGAAGGGTTTATCTATACAAATAAATAAAATTGGAGTGTCTGTTTGTAATATTAAAATAACCGCTTTTTACTAAATGCATATGGATGTATACACGGTACATATACCAAAATAACATTTTTTACATTTTTTGTCTGTCTGTCTGTCTGTCGGTCTGTCTGTCTGTTTGTTCCGGCTAATCTCTGAAACGGCTGGACCGATTTTGACGGGACTTTCACTGGCAGATAGCTGATGTAATAAGGAGTAACTTAGGCTACTTTTTTTTTTAGAAAAATAAAATAGGGTTCCACAAAAAAAAATAAAACCAATGAATACGTGAAGATTTCTTAATCTCCGTAGAAATTGATTGAATAAATAATATAATTATGTATTATGATGTCATATACATTTATTATTTAAATAAATAAAATTATTATAAAATAAAGTAATATTGCAATATCCAAGTACTGTCCAGTACCGCGCGCAGCCCACGCGCATGCCACCGCTGCGCCCGTCACGTCGCGTCGTGGCTCGGGTGCCTCCCACCCGCTTCTCCCACAACGACCTAATATCACAAAGGCTGCCTATCGCGCGGGCTCAGAACGCGCGAGCGGGCTATTGTTAACGGTTGTGTCTCAACCAACGACTTCGTTTAAAAATTGATTTCCAGCACTTATATCATACTTTTTTGTTTGATTAGGTGTCTTTTATTTTTCCACTGTTTTGTTCTTTTTAACTTAAATTGTTTCGTTACAAATGTTCACTGTTTTCTAGCAGTAAGACCTTTTTAGTTAGTTTTTGATTTAATTTGAAATAATAATTGATAAATTACTTACTAGGTAGTAGTTTTTAAATTTGTTTTTTCGTTTTCTAATTGAGAAAGGTTGTCCCAACGATTTTCTTAAAAAATTTGTTTTCTTTTTTTGTATGATTAGGATTTTTTATAATCCCACTAGATTTAGACCGTATGGAAAATTCAGTATGCAGTACCTATATCCAAAAATAATCTCAAAGTTAAAGTTCTACAAAATTGTGTACCTATATTTTGTAGTATGGGACAAATGCACTATGGCAAAAAAAAATCTATAGAAGCCGTGAATAGGACGATGCAGGACATAAGAAGTCATAATCTATTATTTGGAGGAGTCTTATTTTTATTAGCTGGAGATTTTAGGCAAATATTACCAGTTGTGACTAAAAGTAAGCGAGCTGATGAAATTAACGCCTGTTTAAAACGTTCAGTACTTTGGAGACATTGTAAAAAACTTCATTTAAAAGAAAATATGAGAGCACATTCAGCCGATTCAGAATTTAGCAAAATTCTTCTTGATGTTGGAGAGGGAAAAATTCCAGAAGTGAGTAGTACTCATGATATAGAACTACCTACCGGTATTTGTAAGGTTGTGGCGGATACTGAAATTTTAATACATAGTATTTATGATGATATTCACAATCTCAATATCAAAGATGATTCGTGGTTGTGTGAAAGATCAATTTTAACACCTATGAACGACCAGGTTACTGCCCTTAATCAGCGCATTTTAGATAAACTATCTGGTGAATCACAAACATACCTTTCCATCAATACAGTTTGCAATCCGGATGAAGTGGTTAATTACCCAACAGAATTTTTAAATAGTATAATTGTGCCTGGTCTACCCCCTCACAAACTATAACTTAAGATTGGCGTGCCCATCATATTGCTCCGTAATTCAAACCCACCGAAACTTTGCAATGGTAAACTACCTATAAATGCAAAAACGAAAAAAAAGAACTAAATGGAGAAATATGTACAAAAACAAAATATTGATACATAAAATAGAATTTTCATTAAAATCAGCATGGTATTTCTTTACGCAGAATACGAGATTAATAAGTTATCGCGTAAACTCTGCGAACTGAACAATAACTTTTTTGTTAAATTCCACGCGGACGAAGTCGCGGGTAACAGCTAGTTATGTTATAATAATGTCAAGTTTGTTACTTGGAATTCAGTATCAATTATACAGATCGGACTAACTTACCTAGTGACGTCCGATCCTCAATTATGTGAAGTAATCTCGTCCTCATTGTTCCTTATTTACTATGTAGTTTGCGCTTCTTGCAGACTCGCCAATCACATTATTTAAAGATTTTTTCTTCATCAAGAAAAAACAAATGTTATCTATGGTTCACTCGTTGGCGCGTTCTCCTGACATCTGTCAATCCAATCATTCTTTCAAAGCATAAAAACGGGACTTCATGATGATCTATATGGGCATCATAATTATAGTCCCGGCATAGTGCATACAGCACAACACAACTTTTAGAAGGGGTGAATCCAATCCTACACATACAAGTAGGATGATTATCTGGGAAGGGTTGGGATACAATGAGGACGAGATTACTTCACATAATTGAGGATCGGACGTCACTAGGTAAGTTAGTCCGATCTGTATAATTATGCTCCGTAATCTCGTCCTCATTGTTCCTTATTTACTATGTAGATGTTCAAAGAATAAAGTTGTGTTGGTAATACATAAAATGAGCATTGTTCAATTGTGTTGGTAATACATAAAATGAGCATTGTTCAATATTTGAACATTGTAACCTAACATGTTATTCTAAGTTTGTTACTTAATATTGTATATGTATTTCTATTTAAGAATCAGTCTACCATTAAGGTAAATAGGGTAACTATTTAACTTAATTTATAATTCTCTAATTACTATTAGTTTCTGGAATTCTTATTCCGTTTTGAATCAACTAGTTTAATTAATAATCCTTTAAGGCACATGTAATAAGTTCTATGAACAATCACTCTGTATAGCACACAGCTGGAGCAAAATCATTAGAATCACTAATAAAAGGACTCTTATAAAACCGAGCAAGGGTTGAGGAATTGTGGTCCAACCAGCATATTGACACCTTCTTCAGAGCCCTTTGAAGTAGAGACATGTCTGTATTGAATTTATTTAGAAATATCTATTCCACTATTACTTAAAATTTGTTTTATCCATCTACTATTGGTTACAGTAGAGGTGACATCATAAAGGTTTTTTTTTTTTTTTTTTTTTATAGTTGTAATTAATGATTTACAATATTGTCTTAGGTATACTCATAATAAAATCTAGATAGGACGATTTAAGGGTTGTGGGCAGTACAGATAGATAAATTCTCTTTATAATGGTAGTATCAAGTTGAGTTGAGATCTACCAGGTTTTAATTATATCTGGAATGTTTGTGTTAATATTATCCTCATTACAAGAATGTTATTTATACTAATAAATGACAAGGTTTGAATTCTGTATGCAATCACAGGAGCTATTCTGGTTACTAATTGTTTGGTTAGTAACTCTAAACCAAGGTTTTGATTAGGAAATAAATTAAATAACCCAAACGATACTGGGGTCCCAAACTATTTACTACTTAATATAAATATTGCCCCTTTGTCATCTGTGTCAATGTGGGGGCTAAAACTAGAGAATTTGCTGTCTATTATATAGCTCACTCAATACCATTAGGATGTTGAGTGAGCTATATGACAGTGCTTCATTAAACTTAGTGGTAAAAATTATATAACTATCATGACTGAGCCTAGGGGCCAATGTCTTGATTCTAACAGAAGAGAATCCACTGATTTAGAGCAAATCCATAAATAGTTTTCCTTTGTTTTGCTAGACAAGGAAGCTAGCACTATATCATTGAAGGGATCAGTCTTTCTCCTCTCAGGAAAGCGTCTCTGGTAATATTATGGTAGCAATCAGTGAGTGACTCCTGTGCATTGGGTGTGAAGATCTCATTTGACAGTAAATAGATCTATAAACATGCACTTGGATCAGGAAGTCATGTTATGTTGACGTTTAGTATTGGACCTGTTTACAACAGGTTCATGGGTTCATGCATAAACCCATATTTGTCTTTCCTCGCATCATTGCCAAAACTGTCAAGCCAAGCTATTTACATGAGTAAAGCGCGTACCACCCATCTGACTGATACGGGCTATGGCCATTGTGATATCTTTTCTAAGTCCTCACAATATCTGACTTAGCTTGCAAATGTTTTGAGCCCCATAATTGCTGCTAGTACTTAGTTCAAGGTATGGTAAGGAACTTTTCATCATTAGCTGTCCAGTGCCTGTGGATTTTGATGTCATTACATACCAGTCCCCAGCCAGTTTGAGAAGTATCAGGCAATATTTCAAGAACAAAGTCAAATTGTTTAATTCTATTATGGTTTGTTGAATGTAAGGTAACCAACAATCTCTGCAAATAAATGATTTTAAATTTGTTTCTAGTTTTGTTGTATTTGCAATAATTGATTTTTAATCTAGTTCTAACTTTATTATTTTCATTGTTGTTTTGTTACTTTCCATTATCTTGGTATAAATTTAACCATCATAGTGGTGGTTCATTGTGTTTGTCCCATAATAAAATTAATTTGTGTTGTCTGGTTATTAACAATTTATCCTAATAAATGTATTGTGTTGTCCTTACAGGCTATTCAAACAGATCCAGTTGCAATTAAACTGTGCTTAAGGCAGTACAACCGGTCAACCTCAGCGAATACACTTGTTTCCTTCAACCTTGACATTGGTAGAATCATTGATAAAACGATGGAGCCGTTACTATAAATTGGAATTGGAAAGATAACTATATTCTACAGCTGCTGCCGGTGCAGATGCTAGAATACCTAGTAATTAGATAAACTCTATTACTTGTATCTAATTTCAGACTTAATATTCTTTATATTATGGACTGTAGGATAACTCTATCTTTTCCTGAGAAAGTGAAATGGCAGACTGGACTGAATTCAACAATTTTATTATCCTAGACACTGGCAGCACTGTCTAGGCACTCGTCTTTGTTTAAGTAGCAGATACATTTTTTTTTTTTTTTTTTTTAAACACTTTACATATGAATTGGTAGGGCACAGAATATAATTGTCAAAATGTATGACAAAATGCAACCCTAATGAACTCTAATGACAGACAGCTGGCTTCATGATGTTTGTGAATACATGGATGCGGTGCTTAGCCCAAATACGAGGCATGTCACTTTTAACATATCTTGAAATAGAAACTGGAGATATCTTCTGACATATTTTCATATGGATAATTGATTTCCTCTTTTTTTTTTTTTTTTTTTTTTTTTTTTTTTTATCTATATTATTGTAGACAAAAAACTTATGTAAGTAGTAACATACTACATAATATTAAGTTTTTGAGATTTAATATGTATCTCCAAGTACCATGTGAGTTTGGTAAAATTATACAGTTACTAGATAAATTTGATTATTGACAGGAGCATGTTTCTATGGCACCTGGTAAAGGATTATTCAATGGAGATAGATTGCTTTCTTTCTGACTGAAGTTGTTATTCAGAAGCTTGAACTGGAACTCGGTAAAAGGTACTTTATAACCCTTGATCCAACTCATGTATAGTTGGATTAGTAATACCATACTTCAGAGAAATACTGCAATCTACCAGTCTGTACCTGAGCTAGTGATGATGTTGGTTCTGGCGATGATTTGTTGGCATTGAATTTGTCTGGTATTCTGATATTGGTGTTTACTTACATCAATTCTTGCATTTCCTCGTTAAGGCTGGGTAGGATTAAGGATCTGTGTGTTGCAATTTTCATGATAAATGTCACACAGTAATCTAGCTCGGTAACTTAATATTTCGATTTGATCTGCACTATACAAACACTTGGGAGGTTATTAGACTGTTATAAACTTTTCCAATGAGTGTAATAGCAGCAGCCACTGTAATTCGCTGCTCCCTGATCATGGTGGTTCCATTTGATTCCACTCCTATTTACTACATTATGCTACAACCCTTTCTTTTTCATTTTTGGTGGGTTCATTATGCTACAACCCTTCCTTTTTCAATTTTGGTGGGTTCATTATGCTACAGATTATGCGTGTTTCATATTTATTTTCTGCCATACAGTTCCATAGGTACAGTAACTAACTGTACCCCAGCATCTCACAAGTAGATTTTTCATTCACAAGTAGGTTGGGGTATGTATGTATACCGTTTCACTCTTAGCCTCCTTCAGACTGTATTTTAGTAGAATTGAAGTACTAACATAGCATATGTAAGTTACATTCTATACTAACATATAGAAATATGAAGCATTTTGGAATTAGATTATAATTAGCGGCCTTGAGTATGGATATTCTCAGTCCGGCTGCGTTGACTTCAGTCACAGTCCAACTGTAGTACCCTCCATGGAAGAGGGCTTAGCACTCATCTCATCTGCCTAGCCTTTTCCCCAACTATTTTGGGGTCGGCTTCCAGTCTAACTGGATGCAGCTGAATACCGGTATTTTACATGGAGCGACTGCCTACTTGACCTTTGTACTCATCTATGAAGAATAATTAGAGTTAAGTCCCAGACTGCTTAGATCTAAATCCACGGCTAACCTCTCGTGATAGCTCCAGGGATACAGCATGTGTTTTAATACTGGACATATAGACTGGTTTTTATCTGATTTTATTTTGAATTATTTATTATGTTTTCTGTTAATTTATGTTTTGTGGCAATGGTTACTTACCTGAAATAAATAAATTATTATTACAGACCATTGGCTGACCTCTTGTGAAAGTTTGTATGGTGTTGATGGCACAGTTGAATATTCTCATGGTTAGCCTCTCGTGAAAACTCTTAGAGACGGCCAGGGATCCATCCGGAACGTGTGTACAACGCTGAACGTATGTACCATCGGCTAACCTCTCGTGAAAGCTCGTGTGGTGTCGTTCTATTGTAAATATATGGCACAGTTGAATGTTATCATGGTTAACCTCTCGTGAAAACTCTTAGAGACGGCCAGGAATCCAGCAGAAACGTGTTTATAACACTGAACGTATGTACCATCGGCTAACCTCTCGTGAAAGCTCATGTGGTGTCGTTCTTGTGTAAGTATACGGCACAGTTACGTTCTCATGGTTAACCTCTCGTGAAAACTCTCGAGACTGTTGTGCGTATAGTATAACGGCATCCTATGTTATTTTAGGAACATGATTTCAACTGCCGATACCTTGAGTTTCGATGACGGCTCCGTTTTCGCTTCTTCAAGCGATTTTCCAGTTCTCGCAGACGTTCGGTCAGCTCCTTCATTTCTTGTCTCGTTTTCTTCTAAGATTTCCCATCTCGTTAAAACTTTTCTGAACTTTTATATACGAAAAACGTGATCAGCGCGCGGCACAAAAAAGTACAATGATTGGATTGACAGATGTCAGGAGAACGCGCCAACGAGTGAACCATAGATAACATTTGTTTTTTCTTGATGAAGAAAAAATCTTTAAATAATGTGATTGGCGAGTCTGCAAGAAGCGCAAACTACATAGTAAATAAGGAACAATGAGGACGAGATTACGGAGCATAATTGACTGTGACAACACGAGATGATAAGCAATAGATGAATATAAGATTTTCCATAACATCAGATACGGATAGAGAGTAAGGAAGATAAAGTTAGTTAAGTACATACAAATCTATTTAGATATGCGAACTATTTGTACGCACATCATAATCCTCTAAGTAGGAATATAATTTTCCAAGTAGTTCCAGATCGTGCGGAAATATACAACTCAGTTATTAGGTTAGTCACAGACGTTCATTCTCATGATCTCCTGTAGCAATTCCAGAGATTTACAAGTTCCCTAACGTAACGCGAGTAGGCGGAGCCCAGATTCTAAATCATGAAGCCACTTAGAACGTGGAACAAATTGAGTCATTTTGTCTGTTTCAACATCTATATTAGCGACCAAATTATCCTGAACCTTTGCCGGACACGATACTGCAAAATTTGCTTCAATAACGATCAGTTTCTCAGAAGTTCCAGGTTAAGTTAAATTGGTTATGCAAGCACTCAAAGGGCATTGACGATTTACGAAGATGGCGCAAGGAAAAGGGCAAAAAGTTATGATAGCATTATCTATTACCGCTAGAGCCGCAAGATGTTTGTTCAACGACTCGAGTTAGAATGTAAAAGAGACACTTATATACGGGTGTTGAGTTACGGAAGTCTGAACTTTGAATAGGCAGTTGCACTTGTGATTTCTACTCAATTGCTTTTGAGAGCAGTCGTTGATGTGATCAAACATGTCGATTGTATTGCTAAAGATAACATAAATGTTTGTGATCAAACTGCAGTTAAAGAACATTCTAGTGAAGTAAAAAATCCATAACATTGATGTCAGATTCGGAAGAGCATAAAGTATTACTGTGTTAAAATGTAATTTGAATCATACAGGTAGGTAAAAACAACGACCTTGTGGTGCCGACAGTTAAATGCGCTTCGAGATTTGTTCAGCTCTCGTGAGGTCATCAATAAAACGGCTAAATGAATTATAAAGTCTGCAAACGATCATATTTTGCACGGTACACCAAACATTGTCCATCATATTCATTATGTAGCGAAGAAATGCGACAGTCTGCATAGCACTAACGCAAAGGATAACAAAGAAATTGTAGATCAATAGTATCGATCGGTACAAAATGGTGTTGGCACTGGATAAATTTTTGTTAATGAATTTGACAAAAATCCAGTTGGAAAGAATTTATAAAAAATACAGCCGAAAATGTTGGCGACTATAATGAAGATCTTCTGCAACAATAATCCCGAAATGGCGTTAACAAAATGATATTCTTGTACTAGATAGTATTATAAGGAAGTGTTTTTATTGCTTGTTAACAACAGAGTACTAAGAATGAGATCACCGGCATGTGTGAGTCATTTAATCTATTAATTTACTACGAACATAACTTGTTTCTGGTTGTTGAGGCATTGACCTATTTAGAGATCTATTTGCTACTCTTTGTCTATTAATTCATTTGTAGGTTACCGCTACCCCGGAACATAAGGAAGGAACACGGGTAGGTTTCAGTAACCCCTTCCGCTCCACCCAGAGCGGGAGGGGGGTCATTTGATGATTTCCCATCCTCAAAAAAAAAAAGATACTTATTGTATCTCCCATATGTTTTACTTAAGCTTGTCTAGCTTATGTATGTACACGTGCATTATTTGTTAATTTTGGGGTTGGGTTAGGTTTTCTAGTTACAAGAAACATTATAACATTGTGAGATGGCTTAAAATTACTTTCTTTTTTATAGAGACATGTACAAATTACTTTTCAATGATATAGTAATTTAAAAGGTAAAAATGGTATCCCAAGTGGAAATACTAAATGGTTTATTGGTAGAAGTGTGTGTGTAAAGGTGAAACGGAAAATAACTAGAAAAACAAGAATAACCTTGATCATGAAGTTCCTTGAATGAAGTTGTATCGGTACATAAAGTCTTGAGAAATCCAAACATAATATATTAGCAACAGTAAAATTGCAAGTAGAAGCTATCTTAAGACATAATTAAAATGGCCAGTTAAAGTTATCCACTTGGAGAAAGGAAAACTTAGATCCAGAAAATAGATTATTATCCAACCACGGAAGTTTAACAAATCGTGCTGAGTTTTATCAATAAACATAACTCAATCTATTTAGCTGTAAATTTATCGAGTACAACACGAATAATTTCAAAAGCACTACAGCGATGTGGTAATTGGGTACAAATCACAGTATGTTCAGACAAATTAACCTACATGTCGCGTGGTTTAGGTTGACGCTTGTGTGATGATGGCAGAAGTGGACGAACCGACAACCGACGTACATAACGGGACGAACACATGCTCCCGATACTTCGAACGTTGCATCCGCAAACATTATTGTTTGCCAACCGGTTTTGCCAGCAATTCAGAAGCTGATTAGTGATTACATTGATTAATGATCAAATAGTGATCGCAGATATGCTTCAGACTTTATTAAGAAAGCATTAGATGATAATGAAGATGATGTAACTGCTAACTATTTATGAGAATTTATTTCAACAGCATTGTGAGCTAATCCACGTTGTCATTTGCTGTGTGATGATAACTTCCAATTCGTGACGCCTCATACAATGAAACTGTGACTAATCTGAGCACTGACGAATTTGTAGGCCACATTGTTTTACTAATCAAAAACAATTGTTTGAAACTGTATACGATTTCACGTTAGATCGCGTTGATATTAAATTACTTCCATTAGTGAATGTCATGAATATGTTACTGTAAAAGCCCGAACTGCGGTAAATTTTAGGATTCACCGGTAAATCCTAAGATTTAGCAAGTCTCACCGGTTAAGAAGTCTGAATTGTTCTGTAATAATCATCAATTTCTGACTTTTCAGCTTAGGTTTTACCGCAGAAATCGGTAAAAGTCCGAAATCAAAAATTTCAATACACTCGAGAGCAATGAATTAGAGTCACATAAAGATACCTGAAAGTCTCGGAAACTAAGAATGTTAGCTTAATGAAATTAATTGTGTTTAATAGACAATCAAATGTTCCATAAATGAAAGTTATAAAATGTATGTGTCACTTTGTATTATATTCATCTTAGGATTTACCGGTAAATCCTAAGATTTACCGCAGTTCAGGCTTTTACAGTAACAAATACATCTAGACTGCATGGCATTTTTTTTAGGTTAATACTGATTCACCCGTATGTAAAACTTGGTCTTTAGGTATGCTTAACAAACTGCTCTATCGAATTATTTTGCGGTGATGCAGATTAACCTTCAAGGACTGGTAAACACAGTTCATGATTTTCTCATTGCAAAACTACTTGTTACTTCAAACAGAGAGCGGCTCGTTCATGTTAGCATTGCTATTGATTACGAAAATAGATAGAAGACCTAGCAACTAAATAAGGGCCTAAATTAGATTAAAACCCATTAATCAATGAAACAACAAAGAAGCAAGAGAAAGTAGATACAACTAACACAGTAGATACAAAGCCTGAACACAACGAAGGATTCAATAGTGTACTCGACTATCCTTTCTGAAAGCCGACGATAAGGCTTGATAATGGTAAGCTGTTACTCCGAGATAAAATATTGATCGGCGATTCAATAAAGCTTCGTTATGAAGTGCGACCTACCGTGGTGTTCGATATATCTGGAACGTGGCGTATTAAGGCCAAGAATGGTGAAGTGCAATGGAATAAAACCAGTTTAGGAGACCGATTTTGTATATTTGTTTGTGCAAGTTGCTTTTGTTTTTTTTTATTAAAGAGAATGATAGCTTTCTTGGAAGGATTTTGGGCTTGTCTTTTGCCTTCGTTAGTGGTGATTGTTTTAATGCTTTAAAGGGAAGCGAAGTAGAATATCGTGCTCTGACGTGTTGTAAAAGGTTAATTGGAAAGGTTAAACGTGTAGTAGTTGTAAACATGAATCTTGTTCTTATGCATAAATTCCATCAATGTTACTGTCAACTGTATCAAGTAATTTTTAACATATTTCCTTAGTGTTTCATCAGGAACATTGTTCTCTTTCGTTTACAATTTCATGTTTAAGCGATGCAGCATCATTATTAATATCTTTGTTTCTGTACTAAGATGTTTTACTTATCATTGTTTTTAGCATTATGGACAATCTGATAAAACAAATCCTTTAACAAGGTATCATATATCATTGGCATGCAGTACCTATGTTACGTAAATCTGGGAATGCACTGTTAGTGCTAGATATCATATCGGATCAAGTTGCATGTTTTTCATTTGAATCATGGTTGCTTATTGGAAACCATGACGCTAGTTCTAATTTACAGCGGTTTAATCTTTTATTCCAGTGTAATGAGTGGGCTCGATTATCGATGAAGGTACACTATCGGCTACTCTAGATAGGTAATCGTTACATAGCGACGGTAACAAAGAGTGGTTTGCTATGTTCAAGTATACACACATAATATATTGTTCAGATAATGTATGTAAAAACATTATTGGAATTTTCTTTAACAATGGCGCCGATTCTGATGTTCACAAAGTAAACTAAATTTAAGTTCATGCATCTTTTTCTGTCTATTTCATTATGAAAAGGACAGAAGATAAATATTAGTTTAGTCCTGTCAAATTATGATACTCCATAGACAATTTAGACGAGATTAAAAAATTGGCTACTAAAAATACGTCAATTTAACTAATATTTATCTTCTGTCCTTTTCTTATTGAAATAGAAAGAAACAGACGACTGAACTTAAATTTAGTTTACTTTGTGAACAACAGAATCGGCGCCAGTGTGTTACATTATTTCACCACTCATCTATCTACTCCATAATGACCAGAAAGCAAGAGGTTGCCGACACCATGACACAGACTTCTTCAGAATCGATTCCACCGATTGCACCATCACCGATATCTGAATCGATTAAATCTAAATCGATTCCTTATACAAAGACTTCTACTTAACGTTGTAAATCCGTTAATGGCACACGTCATTCCGACTGCATTACGGTCCTAGACGCTGCATTAGCTTCAACACTTTCACGTTGTCTATCATTGTTCAGTTCCTATACCACATCAAGAACTTGCAACACCTCTATTACTTGTTACAGGGTTGTAATATCAGTTACCTACATATTTTCATACATCGGTGTATTTAATTTCTAATTGATTGAGACAGAATGGGACAGAGAAAGGAAGGTCTTTACAACACAGGCTAATAATATGTAATTAAAAGAAATGATTAAAAAGCCTCCTAAAGTTATGAAAGAAAATAATTATACATATAAAGCTCGTGTGTTATTGCTTGTTGTTCATAACAACGCAGAAGTCATTGCTGTTCTAGTTGTTTATTTGTCAATTGCAATCCATTTAATGATGTTATAAAACGAACCAGAAAATATTAAAGATAATATTTTATTGCCTTAATTTCCTAAGGAAAATGTATTAATTTGCGTGATTGCCAACCTTAGTACTCAAGACTGCAACCATTAGTCACTGCACAGTCTTAGCATAAAGCTATTGATTACACATCAAAATATTAGCATATTAGATTTGTGATAAATCTCAGCAGGTGAAGGTAATTCTAGAGCTACTAATAAATAGTTTAGCGATTGAAATGTACTGCCGGTGAGACATGATGGAGATACATTTCTTCAGAAAGAGAAACTGAGAATGAAACAGCTGTTGCTTGATTGAGGGAAATGGAATATAGCTATTTAGACAATGAACCAGTAATCAAGGATTACGTAGACGATAATGTGCCAAATACGAGTCAGTCAGTACAATAGAAGCTAGTAGTTAGAATAGAAATATGATACCATAAAGATGTACAATCAATGGAACAGACTATATGAAAAGGTGAACGCCCAAATAAATTAGACACCGTAATTGTGGAGGAAAAGCAAGGTGACAGGGTCAAAGAAATTTATTATGGGAGGGCCGTGTATATTTTAAAATATAATTACTTGTCAATATTGTCATTGCTGTCATTCGTGGATCTTTCACAGTCGTTACGAGTAGTCAGAAGCCCGAAAGTCTGATAACCAGTCTTACCAAGGGGTATCGTATTACCCAGTAATTGGGTTGTGGAGGTCAGATAGGCAGTCGCTCCATGTAAAATACTGGTATTCAGCTGCATCCGGTTAGACTGGAAGCCGACCCCAACATGGTTGGGAAAAGGCTAGGCAGATGATGATGATTGTAATGAAGTGGTTTAAATGGAAGGTGAAAGTGTCATCCAAAAGCTATGTAAGACTTTGATTTGTGAATAGTTATGCAATGTTTTAATAATGGATAATAATTGAGGAGTGTACATAAGAAAGTGAACACTTGAAGATTCGGTTTGGTAACGATTAAAATAAACAGACTGGTTAGATAAAAGCTTAAGCTGGTTCTATGAAACGAAAACACTCAAAAGCTACGATGAAGAAGCATCTTTACGAGTATAATTCCTCTGTTTATATACATATTTCTCATTTTACCGCCTAAAGATATACAGAGTTAATAAATATTGCAATAACAGTTTCATTGCGCACTGGAACAATATTAACATATTGCAAGTGTATGACGAAATCATTTTACTCTTATCTAATTTTTAAATTGTGTAATGTTTGCGAAAAAATTGCACTATTATATCTTCAAATTTTAAAAATATCAGTGTCCATACGCCATTTATAAATATTTGCAATAGCTTTATCAATATCTTCATTTGTAAACCTCTGTTTAATGATTGAATTAAAGTTAAGTTAAGTACCAGTTCATGCATCACATCATAAACTCATGTATTTGCATTTAAAAGACATGCTTTACCTTACCAGGTATTCGTAAACGCCTTATTTTCTTATTCAATTACGTTCGTATTGGAGTGGTATAAAGTACAGACAAATTCTAGGTAATGCTAAACATCTACTTGATTGACAGTACACCTCCGAGTATCAATTACTTTAACGGCCTGACCATGTACGAGCCTGTAGAAGAGAAAGTACAGATTTACGAGAGAACTGCAAAATTTTACTGTAACGTCGCTCGGTAATTGAAAAATATTTCCTATCGGAACGATGGAAATGGATAATTTAAGTGGAAGCTTAAAGCTGATAACATAAAACATATTGAATGAGGTTGAACAAGTCCAGACTTATTGGTAAAGATCCTGAATATCTGGTAACATGAAACTAATACAGCTACGATTCTTGACAAAGTATTAAAATATGATAATATACAAAATAAGCCCAACAAAGCATCATTTGTAACACTTGCTCGACAACAAACAAAAGCCGACAGATATAACACTAGACCCCAGCACATTATTTAATGCAACAATGTTACATGATTTATCGCTCGAAAGGACAATGTACAATCGGTTTTATTGTTACCGCATCGATAAATCCATTCGAGTTATTAGAATTAAGAGCCGAATCGCGAGAATCGATTTATGCATCACGTTGTACGGAAACAATTATTGAAGGACCTGAGTTCTTCGCTGCGACAGCGACGGTGAAATTGTCATGCTCATGAGTATTGCCTAAGAGTACGTTTGTCAGTCTAATGGCATCATCATTTACTTTCCTTCCGTCAAGGGTAGGAAGACATTCGACGGAAATTGATTTTGATGTAATTATGTTAAATGCATCATTGACGAGGTCAACATGTTAAACATAGGGTGAGCTTAATTATGCAGGCTTGTCTATCAGGCAGGGTAATGGGTAATTTTGAAAGTAATTACTGATACATGGCTTAGGAAATTGGTAATTTTAAGTCGTTAGGGAAATGGCACAATTTCTGTGGAGCTATGTGAGTTATAAGCGATCCGAATTTAAGGTAATGAGATTAAAGCGAAAGCTGCCACTCGAGAATTTCTTCTCATCGAAAAAGGAAACGTTTCAGTTGAAATCCTTATAGACTTTCACACTTCGCAACACCATCTGCCAATGATTCTAATTCTCACAACTCTCTTTCAACTAACATTATTAATTACATTTGTCAACACCGCGACCAACAAACTCAAACAGAGGAAACTTCTAAAAAGAGTCCGTCTTATCTAAAGAAAGACAAACAGCAGTCGAAATCCAGGCGACAAATGACACGCGTGATTTACGATACCCTTCCTGGTAAACACCGTGAACGTTCCGGTAATTTACGACACTTCAGCATGAGAAGACATCGTTAACTTTGTAGCCGCACAATAGAAGCTTTATACAGTTTTATGATCGGATAATCATTGGTTTTCTTAGCTGAAGGTAACTTTGCATAATTAGTATATAATATGTCTAGATACAAATTGGTAGGTTCAGACATTTCTTAGAACTATTGCTACTACGACTTTTACGCTGTAACTAATTTTATTGGTATACAGGGTTATTGGTAAAACATTAACAACCTCTTAAGAGGTCATTGTACTCATCATTATGAACAACTTTCGACTATGGGACCAAACCTGAAATCGCAAAAAAAAACAGTTGTTCCCTACATTAATGTTCGTATAACTCGTCAAAATGTAGGGAACAGCTGATTTTTTTTTTATTAACCCTGTATATCAAACAAGCTTCTGCCCGCGGCTTGGACCGCGAGGTATGTCGATAAAAACTATCCTATGTCCTTCCACGGGATGCAATCTATCTCTCTACCAAATTTTATCGAAAGCCGTTGAGTGGTTTATTTTTATTTTATTATTACGTTGGTGGTAGATTATTATAACAGTAATGAAAGATAATGTTCAGGGAGACAAAAACGCAGTTTGCGAGGTTCACCAGTTCACAATGATAACATTACTTCCATTTGCGTTCCGTTATCCTCCGCTGCGGCCAATGTGGCCATATCGTCATTGTGGCCACAATAAACATTATTAAAGTGCTCCATAAAATCTGCTGCAATCCTCATTGTAACGGTGTTGCTGTTCATAACCTTACATCACTTGGGAGTTATGATATGTTTTGAAGATATGTTGGTCTGTTTCACAAATGTAACTAATTATTCTGTAACTGCAATGAATGTAAACTAGGCAAAAGGAGTATGTAAGGAGGATTGCAGATAGCGTTCTGTAGTTTCTGCTTATCGCCATGGGAAGAAGGCGTGAGTTTATGTATGTATGTATGAAGCAAAACATTTTGTTGACATTACTTTTTTTTTTTTTTTTAAATCTTTATTTATTAATGGAGGTTTGTTCATATTTGAACATGTCACCCTTTAGCTGTTACTGTACGATATTGCATTGTTTTCTCAGACGCAAGCTAGCTCTCGTGGGTGTTGATAATAATAATAATAATAATAATAACTAAATAATGGCAACACCAATGTCAACGAGTCGTCATTTTGAACCATTTTCCGAAATCAATTTATAAAAGCAGTTTTTAGAAGTATTTTAAAATACTACAGCCATAGCCCAAATACCATATAATACCATACCATAAAATAGTACTTACAATGACCATAATTTTGATAAATCTAAATCAAAAATTGCCGAACCAGAGGAGGTGACATTTGTCATGTCACCTCCGATAAAAACGAAGAAGGAAAATAGAAAATGTTGACACGATCTGCCGCCGCTAGACGTCTCGCACGCCTTCCACCTCCGGACTCTTCGCTCAGCTCCGCCTCGCCGCCGCCGGTATCCAGCCCCACTGTGAGCGCTGTGACGACACCGACCGCGGCAGTTGCGTCGAGCTCGAGCGACGAGTATTTCTCTCCGCCCACGACGCCACCACCTGCTCGTCGACGGGGAGGACGCCGGCCGCCGGACGGCTTAGGACCTCGAGGCCCACCGGCCTCTGATAGGGTCCCAGCTCCCGGCGGAAGTGTGCAGCGCATGAGATGGACACGATCCATCAATGAAAATGTCATGCGCTCATACTATGGGGCTACAGAGGGGGGAAACAATCTGACCGCGTACCGTGTTCGGATGCTCTCTCTGTTTCAGGTGCTTGAACCAGCTGTCAACGTTTCGGCACAACGATTATCGGATCAGGTGCGTGTCATTCAGCGTAACCATATGTTGGATGACACTGTACTTGATCGCCTGCGAAGTGAAATGCAGAGTAGCCATGTCATCACTCCCCAGTCGCAGACTGCTGTACTACTACCGCAGTCTGATACAAGTCATGCTGACGAGGGGAGTAATGACAGGGCTACAAACGTAAGTACCCAATGTAATGAGGAATTGAGGAGTGCTTTGGAGGATGCGATTCGGGAATATCGCTTCATGTCACCCGAACTTAGGCCACGCTTACCTCGTTTGCCCATGCATAACAAAAATAGGGCGCTGGTGGCGGTTCTGGATTCGCAGTTGTCAAACTATTTTGATGGCTGCGAAGACCTCACCGATGCTCATTCGATTCTGTACTGCGCGGCTGCAGCGGCATGTCGTGTAGCTCACGTCAAATTTGCCAATGACTCTAGAGCTACACGACCGAAACCAGCCGTACCAGCTTGGCAGTGCAGAATTGAACGCCGTATTGGTGGGGCCAGAGCGCTCATTGGCAAACTAATCTGCTTCAGGGAGGGCAATACTCGCCCTAGAGTGATGCGCTTTGTGAGACGGGCATTCTTGGGGACTGATATCAGTCCTCAAGACTATATGTCTTGTGTCACGGAGCGCATCGACTTCCTGAAGCAGAAAGTGTATGCATGGGCGAACCGTATTCGTCGGTACAGGCGGCGAGTGGAGCGATACACTCAGAATCGCACATTCCAGAGTGATGAAAGGTGGGTTTATAGGGCTTGGGAGCGACCGGACCAAGGTGTTACTGACACGTGCCTACCGGATGATGACGCCATGTGCTCGTTCTGGCGAAACATCTGGTCGGTGCCTGTCAGTCACACCGAGGGTGATTGGACTGGGAAGATTGAGCGAGCGTGCGATCTAATACCAGAAATGGGGGTACTTACCATCAGCCCCCAAGATGTTGCTCGTGCAGTCCGACCGTTGCCTAACTGGAAATCTCCAGGGCCGGACGGGCTGCACAACTTTTGGATAAAATGGTTCCAAGGGTCGCACGCCTGCTTGGCATCCCAGTTCCAGTCAGCCTTAGAGTCAGGGTCACTGCCCCAGTTCCTAACGACAGGAATAACCCACCTGCTCCATAAATCAGGTAGTACCGCGGATCCCAAAAATTATAGACCGATCACTTGTTTACCGACGGTCTATAAAGTTCTTACATCCATTTTGAGAACTAAAATTAACAAACATATAGACACCAACTCCATCATGTCTGTCTCTCAAAATGGATGTAAGAACGGGTCCCGAGGTACTAAGGAGCTGCTCCTCATTGATATGGCCATTAGCCAACAGGTTCGTCGTTCCCGAAAGGATCTGTCGACATGCTGGATAGATTATAAGAAGGCCTATGACTCGGTGCCACATACATGGCTCATGAGGGTGTTGGAGTTGTACAAAGTAGATGCAACTCTGCGCACCTTCCTGATGTCGTGTATGGGGCAATGGAGGACGGTCCTTCGATATCCAGGATGTCGAAATATTCAGAGGAATAGCGAACCGATAAGGATCGAGCGAGGCATATTTCAGGGTGATAGTTTGAGTCCGCTTTGGTTCTGCTTAGCCTTGAATCCCCTAAGCACGCTGCTGGAGGATTCAGGTCTAGGCTATCGGCTGAGGAGAGGTGGTCAGGTTATATCGCACCTCCTCTACATGGATGACCTAAAACTCTTTGCCCCCAACAATTTGCAACTAATGGAGCTACTGAAAGTAACTCAAACTTTCAGTAGCGCCATCAGGATGGAATTTGGTGTGGACAAATGTGCGGTCATGCATGTAAAGCGAGGGGAGATTGTTGAATCCGTGGGAACCCAACTCTCGGATTCCACAAACCTTAGAACCCTCTCCGCATCCGAAACCTATAAGTATTTGGGTATGTCGGAAGCGTTAGGCATCAATGTTACTGACATGAAGCAATCGTTGAAGGAGCGCTTCTTTGGCCGCCTGAAAAAAGTACTTAATAGTCTTCTATCAGGCGGAAACAAGGTGCGCGCCTTCAACGGTTGGGTCATGCCGGTTTTGATGTACTCTTTTGGCATACTCAAATGGACTCAGACCGAACTCGACGCCCTGGATAGGAGGGTCCGTACGTTGCTGACTGCAAATCGAATGCATCACCCACGGTCATCGGTAATGAGGCTGTATATCCCGCGAAAGTGTGGAGGTCGAGGGTTTTTAAACGCTAAGACCCTCCACAATCGCGAGATATGCAGTCTCAGGGAATATTTTCTAGAAACCGACGTGGGGATGCATCGAGATGTAGTCGCCGTGGACAAGGGCCTCACCCCGCTCTCCTTGGCTAAAGAGAACTGGCGCAAGCCAGTAGTGCTTGACACTAATGATCGCATGGAGGTATGGCAGAGTAAGGAGCTTCACGGACGCTTTTTCCGGGCCCTACATGGACCCGATGTTGATCTATTAGCGTCCGTAGCCTGGCTGCGTTTCGGTGACCTCTTTGGGGAAACCGAAGGTTTTGTCTGTGCAATTATGGACGAAGTTATGATGACGAACAATTACCGGAGATTTATTGTGAAAGACGGCACGGTTGACATCTGTCGGGCATGCCACCGGCCGGGAGAATCAATCAGGCATATTATCTCCGGGTGTTCTCGTCTAGCTAACGAAGAGTACTTGCATAGACACAACCTTGTAGCCAGGATAATCCATCAGCAACTTGCTCTGAAATACAACCTTGTGGAATCGGAGGTGCCGTACTACAGGTATGTGCCCGACCCAGTTCTCGAAAATGGTGATATCACATTATATTGGGATCGATCCATCATCACTGACAGGACTATTGTTGCCAATAAGCCTGATATAGTGGTGGTGGATCGACCAGAGCGGCGCGCAATGATTGTTGACATAACCGTCCCGCATGATGGGAACCTCGTGAAAGCCGAGAAAGATAAACAAATCAAGTATCTTGACTTGGCTCACGAGGTTGTCGACATGTGGGATGTGGACTCAGCGATCATTGTGCCGATAGTTGTGACAGCCAATGGTTTAATTGCCAAGAGCCTCGACCAACACCTGAGGAGGCTCTCGTTGGGCAGCTGGATCAAGGGCTTGATCCAGAAAGCGGTACTTCTGGACACGGCCCGAATAGTTAGGAGGTTCCTCTCTCTGGAGCCCTGACCGCCGGTAGCTTGGACCCTTTTCCCGATACCGGTGGGCTACTATTTTTTATATTTTTAAATGTTTTTATATTTCTTTATACTAATATTTAAAAATATAATTTATAAGAATTTAAATGAATAAAGGAGATAATAATAATAACCCCACCGCCGTATCTCTACGTTGACGTCGTGGTGGGGCTTGCGCGCTCAGAACTCTAGGCCTGTGCTGGAAGGGTTTACTTTGCCGGAACAGGTCTAGAGTTAGGAGCCAGACCAAGAGAGATACAGAAATCCGCAGGGCAGCATGTGGCGAGCTGTTGGGCAGTAGCGACCCCACGGACCCTATCTCCAGGGAGAAGTCTTGTTCCTCACCTCTGGCTTGCCTTTATTGGCCGGCTGGAGTGAACAATGACGAGGAACAGAGCTCCCACCTCATTCTTGCCTTTATTGGCTGGCTTGAGTGGAGATTCGCAAGAGCAAACGTGCTCGGAGGAAGGAAGTATTCCAGTAAGATGCTGGTAGGGATCTTGACCGTACTTCCGGGATTGTCCTGATAGCCGTGGAGTACCTCTCCACTCCTCATAAGCACCTCAGGACATGTTGCCCCCTTGCCGCTACGACACTATGTGCTAGCGACCGTTTTCGGGGGCCCATTATTGAGTGTGCAAGTCACCCCCTGCCATTTAATCTGTGTAATTTATAGAGAACATCGGTCAGGCAGGGGCTATAGTTTTTCCATAGTCTTAGATAACCAGTTCACTTTAGCCACCAAAACCCATAAACCAATATTTTTGTTTCCATATTTTGCAATAGTCCCACACCAACCGGGGGTTGTCCTTGGGTGCACTTGCATAGTGCGAACAGGTATATTCGTCGGTTGGTGCCTCATTTCATTGAAAATCTCTAACGGGCCTCTGCGAGTTGGCTTCGGCCCCTCGTACGCCTTCCAAAGGACCGGGACCCCATGGTCCCGAGATATGTTAAAAATATAAAAATAATAATAATAATATTCCACAACTATCACACAACGCCGTCTAGTCTCAAGCTAAGCAGAGCTTGTGTTATGAGTACTAGACAACTGATAAACATACTTATATATTTCTAAATACATACATATATAGATAAATTACACCCAGACACAGAACAAATGATCATGCTCATCACACAAACATTTTTTTTTTTTTTTTTTTTTTTTTTTTTTTTTTGATCAAACAGATTTCATCAGAATCCAATAGTATCTTGATAATAACATCCAGGTGGATGTTGATTGCAGATTTTTTTTACGCTTTGTAGGCACAAAGCGTATAATGACAGTATTCTCAACCATCCATAGTAATATTATAAATTCGAAAGTAACTCTGTATGTATGTCACCTTTTCACGCCAAAAAAACTGAACGGATTTCGATAAAATTTGACAAGGAGATTTATATGGAATCCTGGGGCTGACATAGGCTACTTTTTGTCCCGGTAGCACGTTCCCGTCGGATAATTTCCGACATCCACGCGGGCAAAGCCATGGGCAGAAGCTAGTTCGTTATAAAGGTCGGTAGGACGCTCATGTTCAGTGAATGTCTTTGAACTGTTATGAATCTTGGGATGTAACTTACAAGCAATAATTCTACCAGCTACTGACCGTTGCAATTAACCTTTACCGACCTCGAATTGATGAAAATCGCAGATTTCTTTTGAGAATTTAATGTTATCTGAACATCTGAAACTTACGCAACGCTTTCATCCAACTTCTAATTGAACCGTTATTTAACAAGAACGTTACTCTGAAATACATCTGATAAAGTTTCTAAATTGAGATTAACTTCGTTCGCGGCCGGTTTGACGGGATTCTGTGACACAAGTCGACATTCACATAAATAAGACTGTCTCACTCATTTAGATAAAAGTGTGGAAGAATAGATTTACGACTTGTGATATTATCGCTTTATAAACAGTAGGTAATGTGCGAATTTTGTGTGTGTTGACCGCCAATTTAGTAGATATGACTTCTAATATTTTCATCAGAATCTTCTACTGAGCGTATCTGTTCAATTTTCACATGAACTATACAAGTTTGTGTTGAAGGAAATGTCGTGAATGATCTTTGTTGTATTATTTCTGTCTTTGTGATCAACCTATAATGTTCTTACTGCTGGGACACAGACCTTCTTTCTGTGAGTGGGAGCGGGCTATAATCCACCACCTGGGCCCAGTGCGGGTTGGCGAATGTCACATGTGTTCGAATTTTTGGTTCTAGGCCATGTCAGTTTCCTCACGAGGTTTTCCTTCACCGTTTTGAGAGCAGTGATGATGAAATTTTATATAGGTACACAAAGTGTCTGCTTGGGTTCAAACCCACGACCTAAAACTAGTAAGTCGGGGCTGGTACCACTGGACCACCACTGCTCTCCGCTCTCTGCCAAGTTAACTGTAAATTGCTGGTTTGTTTAGAAGATATATGCAAATCCCCATAAAACTCTATTGTAACGACACAAAAACATCATAAAACACAGAAAACGAAGCCCATAATGTTCAACCTAATCATCATTATACTAAATCCACGAACTCAATACAAATCCTTCAAAACAAACTAGTGCTTCGTGCGCAAGTCCTCGTTGCAATGATTTACAGTGAGCGCGTTCAGCGCGTGCGCAGCCTCACTCGGCAATCATCGGCGGGCGTCGGGCTGTCTCGGCGGTCACGAAGTTCGTTAGGCCATTGTGTGAAGGAAGCGGAAACTGAAGGAACCTTGAGTGTTACCTCAAATATTGATTAAGGTTTCGAAGACGTAAAGCTACGATTTCTTACTAGAATACCACATGAAGAAGCCATAGTAAAAAAACAGACTAAGCAAATGCATAAATAGATAATGCAAATCAAATGCTAATTTGTTGACAAATGAAATGCATTTGCGCCAGACAAATGATCTTTGATTCTGCTTACAAGGTTTCATATTAAATTGCACACAGTGACATTTCAAGCGTGGGAACAAGAAGTGTTCACAAAAAATAGCTTTGTTTCACAATTAGAATGAGACAAGTTATAAAAATATCTTTTGTGTAACACAATTATGCATGGAGAACATTTTTTTAGGGTTCCGTAACCATTGGGTGCCAAAAGGACCTACCCGGGCTCCGTTAACCGTCTGTCGGTCAGTTTGTCCGTCTGTCACAGGGCTGTAGCTTTTGAACGTAATGGGTAAGCTTTTGAACAGTAATGGGTAGACACTTGAAAAATTTGTCTCATAGTGTACAAGAAACGAAAAAATATATATTGTTACATATTGTACGGCGCTACGGTACGGAACCTTCCGTGCGCGAGTCCGACTCGCACTTGCCCGCTTTTTGTTTTGCACGATTACGCAATTTTCCGACTGAGTTTTTTTATATAAATTCCTCTAAAATTGCTGGAACCATTTTGACGAGATAGCTTAATAAAATCGTGATTTGAATAATGTTTATATTGTTTTGATAAAAGCATTAGTGTCCCCGAATAAAAAACGTGTAAGTATAATATGATTTATCTAACCGCATCGTGTTGAGCTTCTTAATATTGTTAATTATGCAAAATATGACATAATTAATATCATTGCGAACAGTCATTTTATTTGTTAGTTATTTTAGTTTGGTTATTTATTGTCTTAGTGCCAATTTCACCAATGCAACTGAACGCGATTAGCACAAATCTAAACTGCGTTTAAGTCAGCTGTCAGTGTCACTATTCCACAACACTGATGACACTGACGACGTATTCCACATTGAGCACCCGCTTAAATGGCACCTGAGTGAATGCACTTGACACACAAAGCGGCACATTCACTCAGGTGCCATTTAAGCGGGTGTCCAATGTGGAATACGTCACACTGACAGCTCTTGAACGCGGTTTAGATGTGCTGATCGCGTTCAGTTTTATTAGTGATATCCGCCCTTAACCCGTCCCGCGGCTAATTAGCAGACACAATAGAATTTGTATTGTTATCGGTACACATGGTGTACACTCGACGTTCGAAGAGTAGTTAAGTACCTAGGTAGTAACCTACTTACCTATAATTAACATTACTACTTAGGTATCGTTATCTAGCTCTTTAGCCATAATTAGCATCTGTTTACCTAAAACAGATTCCATATAATTATGCCAAAGCTCAATAAATAAATAATAAAAATACCAATAATAACCACAAAAATATCCTAATAAGGTCTTCGATAATTATATTCAAGTAGGTATGTACACGTGATGAATAATAATGCATAAATAGAACCTTGGTTAGTCTTTTAAGGAGTTGATTAAGTAACTAACCAGACCAGAGAGATTCTTGATGTCGTCAGTATGTAAATGCGAATGATTAACATAGTTTTTATGAATGGTTTAATTAGGCGATTGATTAACATAGTTTTTATGAATGGTTTATTTAGATAGATTTTGATATTGCTTATTTGCTTGTTAATAAAACTCAGAATCAACAAACATTTGCATTTTTAACTTGTACTGTTCCACTTATAGCTTCTAGTTTATCACATCTCTATATGTGTTGAATTTCCTTGGGAACTAGAATTGTAAAGAATTCCTGAACATACTTAAGAGATTTAGAGGGATCTAGGGATGTAGAAAATCGAGCAAAAAAACTCCAAGAAATCCGTTCAAACTTTGACCAAGTTTGAACGGATTTCTTGGAGTTTTTTTTCAATCCTTACTTTAACTGCATGTTCAACAATAAAGTAATTGTTGAACATGCAGTTAAAGTAAGGATTGAAAAAAACTCATGCCAATAAAACATTTGGTAGTTTGGAATTGGATTTTTCCATCTGGAATTTCTCAGTAGCAGCACGGAGTATGGATTTGTGCCCGGTTGATGGCCATCAACCGGGCACAAATCCCGTGGCATAAGTCCCATATAATAGGGGGTGAATTTATGGCCATAAATTCACCCCCTATTACATGGGACGTAAAAACAGAACTGGCGGAAATGTGGGTGTACTGTGAAGCTCTAGATGGGAGAATCACAATATAATTAAACAGCGATAAGCTTTGACTCGAATATATTATATTTATAGGAAGACTTTATATTATCATGTTATTTCTAGCACTGACTCTATTAAACAAAAATACCCAATGAAAATATTTGACACCTGCTTGAACGTTCGAATGGAACACGCCAATGATATTAAAAGTAAAAAACGCGCGTTTAAAAAACGTGGTGTGCACAGGCCCTTAGTTAACTTTAGTTAAGTTATTTACCTGCGTTTCTGGATAGAAATAATAATATTACGAAGACAGGACAAAAACCGCAATGGTAGAATGATTGCAGGCGCCTGTGAAGCGGATTGTAGGTTCGTTTCCTGTATTACTTTTACACTTATAATATCATTGGAACACGCCGTCAATTATGACCGGCCTGTACTGCTAAAAGTAAGGCTACATAGATAGCCTCGACAGTACTATAGTAGCAACTCTGCCTTACCTTTCATTAACTACAGGCGTGATGTTACGTAAAATATTTGGTAAGAGGAAACTGTTCGTTCTCCTTTAATCCAATTTGGTCTCCTGTTATGTAAATTCTAATAGCAATGCTGAATTGCAGAGCCGATTGTATTCGAGTTGCCTTTTTTGGCCGTACAGCAATTCCGTTGTTTGAATTGCTTTCGGAATGTGTATCTAATCCTTGAAAGTCTATTGGTGAAGCGAATATGATTGGCTTTGGGTCATTTAGTTGCCATAAAGCCTATGATGTCACAATCATGTTTATGCTCATGGTTGTTATAACCTAAATCGCCATTCTTGGGAATATGCTTCGTTTGTTAGTCAAGTTTGTTTTCAGTGTTTCGCGTTATTCGGAGTTCTTCCTTATTTAGGACTAGCTGTTGCCAGTGACTTCGTCTGTGTCATCACTTTTTCATTCAAATATCCAGGATGAAAAGTAGCCTATATCCTCCTAATTTCCGAAATCCACACGGGCGAAACTGAGGGCTGAAGCTAGTAATCTAATATTACTGAAGATTTTAAAAGCCGATAAAGCGCAGGATGGTAGCGATAATGAACATTTTAAGCCTAAAAAGCTACATGAACCCGACCAGCCATAAACATAAATCCTTAATACAAACCGTGACCCATCAATAAAACAATCTAAGGGTATAAAATAAAAATATACAAAAAGTATAATTATGAAACTAACCCTATTCTCGACGGCTGGTGGCAGGACCATCCACCCTCTCCAAATAATTGTTTACACAACATGCCACCCCCCATGGGATGAGACGGAAACACGATATTTATGATGCGTTGCACAGAGTAATGCGAAGAATTAGAAAGATTTAGATTTGCTCTTAAAATCGTATCATAGATTCTAGAATGGTGGTGTTTTAAATTAGTGACATAGTTTCTAAAGTAGTGGAGTATACACTGGCAGGGAGGGACATCACCGCGTAACCTGTTACCATGAATTCAGTACATGATTCTGGACCACTCAACGTTGAAATTTTTCGTCAGTTATTAGTTGTTTCAATTATGTACTTTGTTTCATACTTATTGCAGTTGTTTCATACTTATTGCACTTTTCTATAAAACAGCATTTTTTTTTATTACGACGAACAATTTCTACGCTAGGGGGTTTAGAATCATGTGCTGACTTCATAGTTTTAGTTTGCGCGTCTATGTGCCACCCTGTATACATATGTAATTTTATAAGATAATGTTTGGATAAATTTATTAAATACATAATATATTCATTGTCCTGCTGCCTGAGTCCTGATCAATGATAAGATTACAGATTACGAAAAAGTATTAATTTATAACCTGCCCCGTATTACGCAATAATTCGTTTAATGTTATTTGTATAACATTACCAATTTCTATTTAATTTTAATGAGAAGCTTATAAAAATTGTCATCAGTAAAATATCTTAACTAAACAGTATTCACTTTTTAATTGCAGCCTCTGAACTTGTTACTACACTATCCAAATTCAATCACCGTCAGATAATAAGGCGTAGAGTAGACTCATCTGCCCCGACCCCATGTCTAATCAATATCCGAGTGATGAGTGCAAGGCCTTATGTTCCCATACCCACATTGCTACACCACGCTTTTTATTCATTATAAAAAGTTTACGAGTACAGAGTGTATAATAGAGGAGAATCATTTATTTATCTAACACAAGTTTTAGGTAGAGATAAAAGTGTAAGTACTTAAGAAAATAGAGATAATTTTAGAGTAGCTGTCATGCCAGGTCATTGTTCCAAAATATAAACTGTCATCGTGGAAAGTTTAGCCAGAAAAGCTGTATACAGCGAATTTATGAATAAACATGACGAAACCATGAATGAATGTGTACGAGACGCGAAAAGTTGGCAACTTGACAAAACTACGAATCTGCGTATCCGAGATTAACTAAACAATATTGACTCAAAAGTTATATAATATGCATTAACTTTACTATAGAGCAACTACTTAATCCGAAGATCAATATCAACGAATATAAAAGAAAGAAGAATAAAGCACATAATTATTTTCTACAATCACATTATAAATCAGTAAAAGTGACGCTGTATCTTAAAAGGATCATTATTACCTAATAGGTGATAATATAAATAATGTAACATTACCGGATGCTGACGATTTGAATGACATAACGTGTTAAAGAAATCAACCAACTGTAATTGAGTAATTAAAAGACATAAATATTGCGCAAGGTATTTTTTAAAATACAAAATAAATGAGCTAGGTTTTTTCGTTACTTTAATTAAATTACTATATGCAAAAGAGACATATGTTTCTCAACAGACTTGTTAAATTAATCTGTACAATTAACTACTTGTACTGAAGTAAATCTGAGGATAACACAAATAAAAAAAACCAGATTATAATATCAATGACTGACAAAACTGGAACACATCTGAGATAAGATAACGTGTGACAAAATGATCGATGTCCCAAACACGTCTAGTCAAAATGAAACTCCACCGGATGCGGTTTTACTCAATAGAAGAATATTCGGTGACATATCATCAACCAACACTGGTTTAATCCTTTTTAAAGCGACGCGACGTTTAAATAATCTGACAAAAGAGACAATAGATGACCGGTTAATGTAAAATGGTTTACACAGAACAATACACTGACATGAAAAATAATCGAGGTCAAAGGGTTATTGACTGCGCTAAGTAGGTACTAAAATATCTAGGACAATAGGACAAAGTTAGCATAAAAACAAAATTATTAATAAAATCTTCAACACATGACTTTCAAGAGTATCAAATGACAAAACAAAACCTTCATTGAATCGACATCTGTCAAATGACGTTGATAAGGCAGGGGACAGATGCACGAACAATATTGAAACCGATGAGGGAGAACAAAATGACCCGTAATAAAATGAACGGAAGCACTTTAAACTTCGTTATTATTATAATGAATGGGTATTATTGATTGCTGTAACTGGTAGTTAACTGTTTTAAGTCCTCTACGACTAAAACCGTTAACTACCAGTTACAGCAAAAGGATAGATATAAATAACGTCATACTATAAGTAACAATTGAATTCTCTTTCAAAATAATGCCACAAAAAGCCATTCCAACTAAAATACACATGTCATGTCTGTCTTTGATTCCCCGCCTCTGAACCACGCCATACGATTTCTAGGAAACTATGTTTTTGTTTTTCGGTAAAGAAACAATGAGGGGAAGTGACTAATGTGTTAAATGATCCGTTTCTTAACTTCATTTGTAAATTTTAGTCTGAAGTTAACGATGACTGAGGAACCGTTGACAAATGTATCTCTAACTTTAACGAGGATGATACAGATCATGACATTATTAATGTATTAGAAGCACATCATATTTTATTGAAAAAATATTAATGCCGCCATTGCAATCCGAAAAGAGTAAATTTTTTTTTTTTTTTAGTTTTATTGGCTATTTTTTATATTTTCGTAAAGACATTAAAAGGGAAGTACTTCGCGGAAAAATTAAGGTTAAAGCAGCAAATCAAGCGACCCGCAATTCCTTAAACAACAATAAGGCAATAGCGAAAGCGGAACTGGAAATCGATTCACAATTAGTAGTAAAATTTAATCGATAAAGGAATAATCTGATACTAGACCAAAACTTAGGTCGAGCAATCGGAGCGTGGTATGACCTCGAACGTACTTGGGAAATTTAGAGCATCTGTACGACCTAGGCATACAATTGTAAAAGATACGGTCACAATAAAGTTAGAGCATGAATTCTAAGATTTCTGTTGGTAATGGCAGTGAATGGCAATTCTTTGTTATACTACATTTTTTAATGTTAATGTTTTTTTAGCATTTGCTGTTGTCGACTGCATTAGTGGCTCTCTCTTGCTCCTTTTAAAAATAATATAATTCTATTTGCATTGTTTGTGTGTTTGTCTACTGTATGAATGACTAATGATGATTAATCACTTTTTATATTTCCAGCTAAACTAATCTCTTTTTTGTTTTATCCATCATTATTTTCGCTTCCGTTGCGTTAATTAACTAAACCGTTAGAGCGTGATCTAAACCAAATTCTAATTGTGTATTTGGAACGAAATCCATTGTACCTGTTTAAACTTTCAAAGTATTAATTTCAACTAACGTTGGTATGCTAAACAATTCATTTAGTGTCGAGTTGTGCATTAGTTGCGAGCGCGCAGCTGAACAAATGCACGCCAAGGCTGGACAGTTCGTGACAGAGCCACTGTGAGCAAGTAAACAATTCATTCGGTATCAGTTTCTAAAATCGTTTTATTTATGTTGTCTTTTAGGCGCTAGCGCACTTTATAGACGTCAAACGGTTATAAATTCAAGCTGCTAACTTTGTTACGGCAACCGATTATCGAGACTGTCGTAAATATTTGGCAAGACTATTTCAAGGTGCAACATTGGTAACAACCATGGAGACATGTTTTATTAAAACCAAAAAAGGGACTACGTTTACAATCTTAAATTTTAACCGTCTCCCCCTTTATATCTCATTAAGCACAAAATTTATTATGGCAGCCTTTCAATTAACCAAGTACAGAGAATACTTGGTTAATTTACCTCTGAAAGACATGATTAAAAGCCCGTACCTCATCCTCTCTCAAACTCGATGAAGACATCATCGCTTAAGTGGTAACACTATCTTTTGATAGTAAGGATTACAGTAAATTACTCTATCATCCTCATTGTAATGCAGGGTAATCCGTTATTGAAGAGACGGCCGGGAATAAGGGTAATCCTACATTATGTAGTCAACGTAAGCGTTATCCCTTTGTGTGCTAGTTTCGTAATAATTAGTTGTAGACGTATAGTAAGAAACATGTAACGCTTTCTTTATGTTTGAAGAATTTGTTTATATCATCATAATTATGATCATTTTCTGGACGATTCGTAGTGTTCAGATTCTTCATTTGCCATAGTTTCTACTTCTTCATTTCACATACCAAAACTATGACATTCAGAATGATTAATCATTATTCCGTCTCTCAACAAATTCACAAAACTCTCTCTCTTAACAAATTCTTTGTAGAAAACTACCAGTCACAACAGTACAATTTATAAAACTTTTGCAAACAATATTTTTAAATATAGGGGGATCAGTAAAAGTAATTAATCATTGCCGTCCTGCCTCATATAAAATGATGTTGCTACTAATGATTCACAACCCAAACATCGGAACTATTCGATATGTTTCGCTATTACGGAGGAAACAGACTTTCAACACGATATGCCACGTGATATCAATGCAGCGTGCTCATTGGCCACATTTCATTTTGTGAAGTCAGGTTTTATCATTTGGCCAATGAGCACGCGTGGGGCGGTTTCTGCTGCCCCATGTGTGCTGCAGCCTTTACTATTACTGCTACAGTAATATCGAATGTTGTAGTAACAGCTATAATCGATATAAGTTCGCCAAATATGGGGTCGATGATCTATGGTGTTACGGATAATGTATATCGATAACACGTGCCTATAAATAAGCTAGTTTCAGCTGCATTCGATAAGGATTGTTTTAATAATATTGGAATTTGTTTATTGTAAGCTGTATTTCAAAGGTGCGAATTAGTATTGCAAGGAGAAATAGAGCTGAACTTGATAACAGAAGCAAATTCTTGAAAAGTGTGAGAAAATCAAAATAGACAGTGTTTAAATTGATGCTCATTATGTAAAACATTTTTCATAAATTTATGTTCTTTAAAAGTTACCTTGTTTTAGATCGTGGTGGCATTTGCAAACAGTGGATGAATTACCTGTAACAAATAAAGATATAATAAGTATTGTTGAAAAGAATGAGTTTCTGGAAGGATTTGGGGAAGGCCCAGCAGTGAGACAGTAGATACTGGCTAACTATAAAAAAGTATTGTTGATTTAGTTAAACATAACAACAAATACCTACAACAGCTTGGAAACATAATAAATCAATAGCGGTTCTAAAATAAATAAGGTGGGTCATAGTACAGACTCACAGTTCAAATAAAACAATGTTTTCGATGATGATTTAAAGATTACAATAACTGTATACAAAAATTAACATGAAGGAATCCGGATTTCGCTCCAGTAATTTTAAATTCACGCTTTAATCCAACTAAGAATAAACTTTAAGTTCTATCTCGTAAGGCACTTTATACAGTAAAGATGAACTACCAATAGTAGATCGGTGAAGAACTAAAGTGCTATAAAAACGATTTAATCATGGACTCGGTATTAAACTTGCGAATAGCTCGTAACAAGTTTCAGATTGCTTGTATTCATAATTGTTCTAAGAAAAAAACAAAAAAGAATATAATGGGCACCACCATCGCCAAAAAAGTTCTTGATGCAGATGTATTTATATTAATTGATACTGTACGAGATATGGATCGTATTATTAAAAATTATTATTAGTATTATAGTAGCAAAAACGGCCGAGGCTAATATAATTTATAATGCGATGAGGTTAAATCGCCATGTGCTCAACGATGGGAGCCATGTTAGAATATAAAATGGCTAGAAAGGTGATAGATAAATTAAG
The DNA here is from genome assembly GCA_963082905.1 of Oligia fasciuncula. Lineage (NCBI taxonomy): Eukaryota > Metazoa > Arthropoda > Insecta > Lepidoptera > Noctuidae > Oligia > Oligia fasciuncula. Next base: position 10,518,414 of record OY720407.1, read on the forward strand.
ACAGGCTCAATATCCAGTTAATTTGTTGTGAGCTTGTCTCCACAAAGAAGTCAACTGAAGTAACAGTTTCGCAATTTCATAATAAAAACTCAAATATAATAAATTCTTGTAATGATATATATACCTATAGCCTAAAGTAATAATGTATGTATCATTAGTAATAATATATGTATCATTCGTCAAGGTCCTGCCAACTCAAATGGTCAAAATTAATTACGACCATAAATTCAATAGGAAAATCTATTTGTGATTCGTAGATTGATTACTACCATAAGTAGAACATTCTATATGAAGGGAAAAAAACCAAGCACACCTGTGCTTTGTCAGATAAATATATTGTTATATATTTATAAAATGGTATGTTTTTTTGGGTGGCAACACTTGCGGTCATTGACGTGGCCTTGGTTAGTGTTGCAAGAGAAAAAAATTAAGTGGACACGATAAATCGATTACGTCATCGCGTTTGGGCCACTACAGTGGAACAGCGAAGTTTTTATGATGGTTTTTGGACTGAGTCGGCGGTGTTCAGAACTGTATACCTACTTTAGTTGATTATTTTGTACACTTCAGTTTAAGATGCTTTCAGTACCTTTAATATGTGAATACAATCATCATAAAAGCAGCATTTGAATAATCTTGAGCTAGCATCGATAAGTGTTAAAAAATCATAGCCTATACAGCAAATACAACGAAAAAACCAGCAAAAGAAATGCTGATACCTATAATGCTGATACCTATAATACAAGATATTTAGTTATCTTAGCTTAGGTATTAGTGGCAACTCTAACATGTAAAATAATGTAACAGCCTTTCGGTCTATATTATTGTAAACCTGTTTCTATAAGCTAATTTTGAAGGTGCAAATAAACATTTTTATTATTATTTTTTTTTTTTTTTTTTTTAAACTATAAGGTTTCGCAAAAAACGAACCTAATGAAATCTCACAGTACTAGATACCAACAAAATGAGTAATGCTTGAAAAATCGTGTCATATTCTGTTACACGCCCCCGGCAAGTAAACTTAAACTTCGGTAGTCGATATTAAGTTTCTTGCGAACAAAATCATGTTAATTTTTTGCAATAAAGAAACCTGTTCGAACTGTAAACTTTCTCGATTATCAAGAATATCGATATTTACTCGTTAAGAAATTAGGACTCGTTACACGGTTTTTAACTCGACTATTTACAGTTAAGGTAGGTATTTAGTCGGTCCAAGAATGTTTTTTTTTTTAAATAAAGTTGCCAGTCACTGCGATTATAAGTAAAAGGTGTTAATATCTTGGTATTTATGGTATTTTATTTGCATACGTGCCGTTTAGTTTCATAATTATTTTATTTTAAATAAGAATTTATACATCCACCGTATTTTTTCTAGAAATGCTGCACTCAATCTAAATCGTAAAACCACCAATTATCATATTTTAGCTCCATTTATTAAACTTCCTATAAAGCAATAACAATAACTCACCGCGTACATATACAGAATGCGTTATAAAAACTGGCAACCCACCCAGTTCGCATTTTAAAGGCAACACCTTCCCCGAGAGAATTCGATAACTTTCTCCGCAAACGCATTTCCAATCGATTGGGCAGGTATCGAGAATCGATATTGATTTATCGATTTTATCTTTTATGCGCTCGAGATAAGTGTCAGTTTGTTTAATAAAAGTGTGAGTGAATTAACCTTTTAGTGCGAAACACGCACCGATAATAGTAAAATATTTGTTCAGCGATTAGCTGAAGTTGGTCAATGTGGTATTGTCTGGTTTATTTTAGGAAAAAACGCGATATATTGTTTTCTGATCTCAAAATTTTATTCTTAGAAAGCGATTAGCAGAGTTTCTCCTATTTGTCATCTTCTTAAAATAAACTCTAGACTCAAGAGTGACAATCGCTTTTAGTTTAGCTATAATCAATTTCGCATAATTTTGCAGTAATTTTATACTAGAATTATGTCTGCATTTATATTCAGATAAATTAAAATTATTGTGGTAAAAAAAAGGAGAGACCCGTGGCTAAATAATAACAGCCGCACAGGTCGACCAATCTGGTTAAGCTACGCTTGCCGCGGTTGGTCTGTGGATGGGTGACCATCTTTGTATACCCAGACACCTCTGTGCCTCGGAAAGTACGATAGGCCGTTGGTCCCGGCTGTCATTCGTGGATGTTTGACAGTCGTTACGGGTAGTCAGAAGCCTGAAAGTCTGACAATCAGTCTTACCAAGGGGTATCGTATTACCCAGTAACTAGGTTGTGGAGGCCAGATAAGCAGTCGCTCCATGTAAAATACTGGTATTCATTCAGCTGCATCCGGTTAGACTGGAAGCCGACCCCAACATAGTTAGGAAAAGGCTAGGCAGATGATATTGCGCTATCAAAAACCTAGCCTATGCAATGATATTATAAGTAAAAAGGTGTAGATAGGTTACCTACACCACATTCGATCTTCAAAAACGGCACACTAACGCACACATAAACAATACATTACGTTTAGACGTCACATTTGGATGGCATGATTCAATTATCGCGGGCGAAAAAGAGACAAATATAATTTGCGACAGTACGTCGTCTCGTGTACCTACTAGAAACTGAGACACTGAGGTCCAACTTAGTCACTTGACTTCGTTTTAACGTGCCACCTGCTGACACCTTATCCTATCTACACCTTTTTACACTTATAATATCATTGAGCCTATGTAATGTCTTCAACTGAAGTCGTCTCACTACAGAAGGAGTTCTAACTTTGATCCAAGCTTAACACTGCGGCCTAGTTTTAATGTTTCGAACCTCTTTTATTTAATATGGTAAAGTTCTGAATACAAAATTGACATCTGAGGCCCGTTTGCACCACAAATCACTAAATGCGCTTAACACTAAACGTACTTATTCAAAATATCGTTCTGTAGGTATCTAATATCTATCAATCGTTTGAAGATGGCGGTGACCGAATGACGTTTTAAATACCTATGTGATTTGTGGTGCAAGCGGGCCTTGGAATCAGTTTTTGAAATTATAAAACTTTCTTGGAATAAAGTTCGAAATTCAAAAAGGGCTCTATCGTTATACATGGTTCTAAAGAAAAATCTTGTTGAAATATTTCAAAGTACTATCTTCTCCGTACTAGTTAAACCTCTACGGAACCAAACATAGCAATGGAAGAGTTTCATTTCTATTTTTACAATTAGACAGGCAGGCGTCATAAGTAACGTACGATCGCCGCAAAATTATATATTGTGTAACATATAAAAGGTAACGACAAAGTGCCGAACAGAGTCGCTGATGAAAAGCTTTACGTAATATGTGATTGTGAAGCTAATTGTCCAGTAAGTGTTATTTGATTTCAATGAAAAGTGAGGAAATCTATGAAAGATAAGGAAAAAGTTGTAGAACAAAGTTTGCGACGATTTAAGAAGGTGCCATCAGAAAGTTAGCAACGTTGCAAATAGGTAGTCCCATTTATTTTTTGGTGTAAAGCAAGCTTTTTAAAGTTTCCAAATGCTTTTCACACCTAAAGCTGAATATCCAGTATTACGATATGAATGTTTGCAATTCATAATGAATATTATTTTGGTGGACTACAGAGCGATTTTCCATAATTTCATTCACTAATATTGACAAATTAACCAAAACAGCATAATATTTGACAGCTATTTGCAACCTTGCCAACTTACTGATTTAAATTGTTACCAATGTGTAGGTTAAGCACATCTGGCTATAATAGAAAAGTCTGAGAATATCTTAGCCAAAAAAAACAACGGCAAAATTAATTTCGCAGTAACATTAAAACTTGACGAATTGCCCAACAGTCTACCACTTTCAACTAAACACCTCTTCAACACTAATTACTTAAGACAAATGAGTGATCAAACAGACCAGTAGAAGTTCGTTTCACACTTTACCTACTGTTGCACGTCGGCTCTAGTTACGATCTCTGCCGATGATCGCCGAAGCGCGAAGAACGAAGGCTTGTCACTTATCAGTTTCACACCGACGCCCCTGCTACTTGATGTTGGCTAAAGTTGTGCTCATAGATTAGGTTATTTTTAGAGATAAATAGATGTGCTATTACAAATCTTGAAGAAGTGTGGTCAGTCTGTTGTAGTGACTAAACGATTGGTGGTGCTATATGCTATGACAATTGTGGTCCTGTACTAGAATATTCCGGGACAGTTTCATCTAGCTGGGCTCACAATTCGCTTGCCGATGCGCGCTAGGTCGACGGACGACCTTAAGAAGGTGGGTGGGGCAGAGTGGATGCGGTAGGCGGAGGACAGGGTGTTGTGGCGCAGCCTGGGAGAGGCATATGTTCAACAGTGGACTGCGATAGGCTGAGTTGAGGTTGATGTTGATCGAGGCTTTGAATCATTGAGGATACTCGGTGGTTTTTTAAGTTGCTTTACAAGCTTTGTGGTAATAGGAAGATTATTTAACATTAGAGGTCCACCGGCTGCTGTCATTATTATAATTAGCAAGTGCAAATCTGGCAAATCATGTAGACTGCTAGAGCAGCTTTTTGCTAGAACTGTCAATTTCGGAAAACATTTCGATCAATTTGCATCGAATAATAACGTTATTCAGACAAAGGACTTTAGGAAAATTTACAATAACGACCCTGAAGGCACGCAAAGAACTAAACAAATCGATTTATTTCGGAGCATTAGGAAGCGCAGAGCGAAACAAAAACGACCTTATTTTTTATATGTGCACGCGCAGCATTTAGACTAGCCTTCAACCATGATGTGTTGTATGTTCTAACAAAAGAGTCACAACTATGTATTTATATTCTATCTATCTCATCATTTGCCTAGCCTATTCCCAACTATTTTGGGGTCGGCTTCCAGTCTAATCGAATGCAGCTGAATACCAGTATTTTACATGAAGCGACTGCCTATCTGACCTCCACAACCCAGTTACTGGGTAATACGATACCCCTTGGTAAGACTAGTTGTCAGACTTTCGGGCTTCTGACTACCGGTAACGACTGTCAAAGATCCACGAATGACAGCCGAGATCAACGGCTTAACGTGCTTTCCGAGGCAAGTAGGGGTCTCGGTATGTAAAGATGGGCACCAATCGACAAACCAACTACGGCAAGCGTAGCTTAACCTGATCGATCGACCGAATAAAGCTGAAGAATTGTTTGTTTGTTTGGACGCGCTAATCTCTGGATCTGCCAGTCGGATTTGTTTTATTTTTTTTGCATTTGAAAGTCCAATTCTCGAAGAAGGCTATGGGCTATTTAACATCACCCTGTTACCCTAAAGAACCAAGCACAAAGAAAAAAAGTTAGAAAGAACGGCTAATATTTTAGAATATTGTGTATCTTACCGAGTTCCACGCGAACAAAGTCGCGGACAGAACAGCTAGTTAAAAAGGGTACCGATACCGTTTAGTCATACTGCATAATAAATAAAGAAAAAGTTACACCTGCCCATTACGGCACAAGCTTTAGAAACTTATGTTAAATTAATTCCGAACTTGGACAGTCAACAATATTAATATTCAATTTGATTTAATATCGGATATGTTAGACATACCAGCGAGAACGTGTGGCTGAATATGGCCCTTCTAACACTGGTGGAAAAAATCTAACATGGAGGATATCGCCACGCTTCGTAGCTGTTGGGTAATTGATAAAGGATGTTATAAGTTATTAGTTCCTACGGTGAATGCTCTTGTCAGTTCCTCATTAAAATTGCCCTTTATAAGTTCAAAGAAAGTTATACTAAATAAAATGGCAAATGGTGGTAAGATAATATCGTTTTGATTTAAGTCTAGGTACCGCTGGCCATGATGCGTGACCATGGTTACAGGGGGGGGGGGGGTCTTCTCCCTAAGCACAAAATGCGTAGTTTCAGCGGAAGATACGGGCGTTCTTCTCCGTATTACATAAGGACATCATTTAGTTGAGAATGTGGACCTTACCTGCACCACAATTGCGATACACAATACGAAGGATTTTGAAAGAAATTGGTAATCCATGCTTCATATATGATTAAAAATGTGTGCTCGACAAGGCAAATAACGCAATGAATGTTGTCGAATTGTCAAAATAAAAGGCATTGCAATTGTTGTGTGTTACGCAATTATAACTGTATATTATAATGGTTTCCTAACTAAAATATTTTGAAGAGATTTACGTAGCAGAAGCGACTTTAAAACATTGCATATAAATATTTCAAGGTGTTTTTTCTATAAATCGTCTTACTAGCATGATCTCGAGTGGAGGTGAAAAGGCTTCAACTCTAGTGCCTGCCTCACTTGATTCGCTTCAACAAGATCACAAGCGGCTTCTCCTTCCCAACACATGCTCACTTGCTCAAACATAACACGCCATGACACGTCTGTTTATCGATAATTACTCTCTCCAAATCGTTCACTTTCTACTCAAATTAGCCTTACTTCGCCCGAAGCGGTCTCTCTAAGTACATATGTTAAGTATAGCAATTTCATGTGTGGAGCATATAATTTGTGAACAAATTGACTTGCATTGTGCAACTGTGGCTGATCAAATGGTTCCATGTGCCTGATGTTGGTTGATTGTGTCTAGAGAAACAATCGAATGTGTTGTTGCACGCATGTTTTGTTTATTTCTGTTGTGTTCTGCTTTGTTTGAATCTTTATTTGGAGTTCGAAAACAAGCGACTATCGTTAAAAGTTGAAATAGTCTTTTACCGATTACGTCATTATTTTAGCAATTCCAAAATATTTGTTCTTATGATACTGGCTGTAAATATTACTGTTGATTATTTTGATATTAGTCTATAAAAAACTCCTCCTTTTTTGAAGTCGGTTAAAAAGATAGAACATAAAAAAAAACAGTAGCATAACCAATAAAAATGCATTTTTAGAATCACACACATTATGACATTTCAATTTGCTTAGATTTGACGATTATTGTTAACAACAGTGTTTCTATGTCAATGGAACATTGCTATTTTACCTCCATTATCTACTTCTGGTTAACACTCAACAACATCGTTAATGTTATTTATTTGGACATGACAATCTGTCACGACTGATAGACACATTAATTGTTGGCCAACACTGTCCACTGGAATGAACGTCATTTGAAATTCATCAAAACCTGTATTATTCATCTAAAATTCACGATTAAGTCATTATTCATCCCTCAGTACTTGAATGGAATGAATAAAAACTTAAGCAAAACGTGTATTGAGAATAAGGCGCCCTTAAAGATGGAACTGCACAACAAATTCTACTGATTGTGATTGGCTAATTTTCAGACGAAAATATATCATATTTATATGCCATAAGGTTGGTAATGGTAGTGATCTGAAATTTGTAACAGAACCTGTGCATCCGCTTGCGCAGGTGCCATCACACCTTGCGCCTGAGTCGGGAAGAAACGAAAAAAAAAGCGGTCAATCGACAGATGTTACTTTTGTACGTAGATTTAAAAAAAGATTTCGCTTAAAAAACGCATTCTTCATTCAATAAATATAAGTAGCGTGAATCCGCTTCCGAAGTTCAATAACGTGTTAGTAAATGCTGCGTAATTATCTTTAATTTGAAGTATCGGAAATAATAAATCTCGATAATGAACGAATAGTACAGCTAATTACAATTACAGCACTAGCTGATGACGTCAGAAGTGCGAAAAGCAACACTGATAGTAACACTTACGGACATATTTGTAGACAAACTAGTGTTAAATAAGCCGAAGGATTTAGAAGGGAAGTAAACATTAGTACCTATTGGTTCGATTATGGTACTAGTGTGAGGTTTGCTTGAAGCTAAAGGTATTTGTAAAAAAACGCAAAATTATGAAGACGACATTCATTTAATCGGAATCGGAACGGTAGCAGTTTATGATGACAAAAATCAAGCTGAAGGTAATGTTACAAAGTAACAGGCATAATATTCTATTCTTAGAGAAATCACCGTAAAACAAGGTGAAAATCAATTGGAAGGTTGCTAATGATGAGCAGTTTTCACCTCATACATATAAAATTCACAACCGCACATGATATTTCACAATAACCTTGCATGCATAAAACTTATGCAAATATGATTTTCACATCTCATTGACGTTAATGATTTCATATAAAAATCATATTTATGACTGCACAAGCGATGACTGCGTGGAAGTTGAAAGATGTCGGCATTATATCGATTTATAAAAGATTGGTTTTGTCATGCATTAATATGAACGATGAAAATGTCAACATAAGAATTAACGTAAACAAAAATGAAACTTAAGCAAAAGGAAATGAAATTAAAACAGAATTAATAAATATATTGATTCGTCGTTACGGGTCATCAGAATCCCGAATGTCTGACAACCAGTCTTACAAGGGGTATCGTATTACTCAGTAACTGGGTTAGGGAGGTCAGATAGGCAGTCGCTCCATGTAAAATACTGGAATTCAGCTGCATTCGATTAGCCTGGATGCCGATCCCAACATTGTTGGAAAAAGGCTAGGCAAGTTATGTACTTAACAAGACACGACATACTGGACTAGTTTTGATTTGCAAAATTTCATATTCGTCTACTTGAAGTCATCTCGTTCCATCTTTTCTAATGATTTTAATTTATATTTTTTCTTTTTCTTTAATGGGGTTTTCTAAACAATCACTGCGCTTCAAATCGTCCGTGTGAAAGATCTTGAGCTCGGACATTAAATCAAGGTTGGTGACAATTTTGTTCTGAGAAAGTCGCGAAATGCATCTTGATTATCTTATTGTTCTAAAGATTCAAACTTTTATCTGCCATAGAGTCACTTTTGTCACTTTCTAATCTTTTGTTATGTTATGAAATATTATATTTTTGTTAGAAAGTTTTATTTGTGGGTTTAGTTCATTACCGTGAAGGTTTTATTTTATTATGATTTACATAACGATGAATTTGTTCATGTACTTTTCTTGTTATGTACTTAAATAGTTCCAATTATACGATTACATAAATTGGTGTGTTTAATGTCTTGAAATCCGTCAAGATTTTCTAGAATCATTATTTATAATTTTTTTTTAGAATGCAATTCTTAAAATTGTTTATGTTTAGTCTTCATGTAACAATATAGTCATAACTTTCTGAAGCTGACCTTAAAGAGCGGACAGGCTCTATTAAATATTAAACAAGAAAATAACTCAACGTTTTCTAATTTTACTTAGGAAATAATTCGAAATATTTTGATCGGTAACAATGAGTCTCTATGTTTGGGCCCTTTACTTTGTAAGTCACGAAGAATATGCAAAAAAAGCTACTTCACTGTATTTTTTTCGTCAGACTTCATGGTGAATTTGTAACTCATATACAAAGTGACTACAAGTAAAACGATATTAAACTTCCGTAAGTACATTCATGCCTTTAGATCTGCGTATAAAAACCTCCAATGCTGAACTAGGCTAGATTACAATGCGCGCTTGCGTATTCAGAGATCTCTTTGTTCGGTAGGCACTCTCAAAACTTGGCCTTGATTTTTTTTAACGAGCATTTTTTCTTATTTTTTCTGTCAACCTCAGGCCAACAAATGTAAATTTTGTTGGCCTGAGGTTGATTGGTTTTCGACCTCAAATCTTGTTAATCATTGTTGCTGTCAATATTTATTATGCTTTGTTTCTTATTGGTTAAGTATCATGACAGTATTATAATAACTAATTATCGCATTAAGTTTTTATACCGTAATGAGAAAGCGATGATTACATCTCATTATTTGATCGCCTGTAGCAGTAGGTAATTACATAATTTATTCAATAATTAATGTAAATGATTTCAATCCACCCAATAAACATGTACAAATTAAATACTCCTACGGAGATATAATAATAATTACACAAGTTTAAGTTTATATTATAAATTATGTAATAATTGAGACGGTGGGCAAATTAGTTACCAATAATCGAAATTTTATTACAAATGTGACCACACATCGAGTTGAGGCTTTCGATAACGAATCTATACTTAAAAATAATGTAATGGTTATTTGTAATTCCATATTTAAGTAGAAATTGCTTTCTGCAATAAGGATACAATTAATAAAAAATATGGGTACCTACGGATATTACGTAACAAGTTTTATGTTTATTTTTGCTTTTGTGGAGCCATTTGGACTTAAAGCGTCAATATAAAGATAAAATATTGATTTATAAGTACTAAATTGATCTTATAATGTAGCTTGAGACAATTCTGTAACTTAATGTCATCAAACATGGTCACCTAACAACTTATACTAACAAATCGGAGTAGCTTGACGACATTGCTACTAATTATATCTTAGTACTAATTATAGCTAGTACTTGAATAACATCAAGAGAGGCACTATATGCAGTACAACCGTAATGCAATAATTGGCGAAAAGTCAGTTACATCTTACATCGTACTTAGTGCAGAAACACAGATTTAATTATAACTATCGAGATCGACCATTATACCAACATAAAACATAAGTTTCCTGTCAGGTTAGATTTACAGAGGATACCTTGGAAAACGACCCAGTAATCAGTAGGCAGGTAGACGAGATTTATTAGTACTAAAATTGTTTGAAATCTTCACATTTTATGGACATAGTTAAAGCGCTAATGAGAGGCAAGCAGAGAAGTTACACGGAGTTATCTTAAGTGGCTCAACGACAAATGAAATCAAAGACAATATTCGTAAATCACTAAAGAAAGAGCTTGCAGGTGTTCTAACAGTATAAAATGCAGAAAAGGCAGTCTTTAAAGGAAGGAAAGTAAAGTAGTAAGTTAGGACTACACCTTTATGTTACTTCTGTTATAGAGACTAGTATATTCAGTGCGGTTAGTGGAAGTGCTCAGGTGCGGTTCAAATCAGTGCTCTGAGTGGAATACCTCATATTTAGAGAGAAGAATTTACTAAACAATGGGTGAAACAAACGAAATACAATATGCTGAATATATAAAAGAATACTATTGAAATGGAACCTAAAGGTACTTTAACAGTAAAAGTACAGCAATTAAATCAAGAATTTATTATCTACCTTTACACAAGAGATACAATTACTGGTTACGAACAAAGCAGAAGAAAGTTAATAAACAAGATAACATGTATTTTTTGCTCCATAGTGAGAGCACATACGTTTTATAAAAACATGACGGAGAATCGTGGAAAGTTATAAAAGTTACCTATAGCTAATGATGTCTAGAAAAAGTGCGATATTATCAGGTCATTGGGGCGTATTTTTAATAGCAATATAATTAAAAATAATTAATTATTTTATGATATTTTGATTGACTTCTGATGTTTTGGAGAAATCTGAAGTTAGTGAAGGAGTTAAGGAACTTTCCATTAATCATATAATTAATTTACGAAAATCATTAATCCATATGTCAACTACAGAATCCTGTCCAACAATGGGAGACGCAGTAGCAATCGGATGCCTTTTCTCTAATTCTGAAATGAATAGAGGTCCCGACCAGGAAATTGAAAACGAAATGAATAAGACTGTTATGAGAGAAAAGTACCTATACGAGTTATTTTAAACAGTGACACAAGATAATCAATCTAAGATTAGCAATCAATCAATAACATGTTTTAACAATTAGTGGTGTACTGAGTGAATTTCCAGAGAAAGTGAATGACCGTTCAAACGGAGATTAATATGATGTCAGAAACGTCAGAACCCTCACTTTTCGACGTTAATGAGGAGTATTACGATATTTTAATACGCCTGTTATAATTGAAACGAGAAACGTATTGAACAATTTGTATAAAATTGATTCTAATGATAGATTGGCCTTTGAAGTTCAAGGGTTGCGTAAGAATCTTTGCTAATCTGATAGCTGATCAGAGTGATGTTTGAAAGATTCGCATACTTGCAATAGAATTGTGTGACATACGTTATAAAATTATTGCTTTTAATTTTGTATAACAAGATATTGTAGATAATCATTCTCTGGATCTTTATCCCAGAGCTCTGAAATTACTATCTCAATCCATTTTATAGCTAGAATTATATGGATTAGATAAACCGTTATCTAAAATTATTCACGCGCGTTATTTTCCATTTTTAGGGTTCCGTACCTCAAAAGAAAAAAAACGGAACCCTTATAGAATCACTCGTGTGTCTGTCTGTCCGTCTATCACAGTCAATTTGCTCCGATTCTAATGGACAGATTAAGTTGGGTACACATATGAATCTGTGACAAACACAGACGTGTAAAGTAAATAAATGAATTTGAAATATGGGAAAAAAGCTTCTCAATCTGTACCGTGTGACATATCAAATGAAAGGGCTCACTGTGAGGATCTCAAATTTATTTTTTTCATAATTTTAAAGTAAAATTGACCATTCCCCCTACTTATCTCCGAAACTACTGAGCCTTTTTTTTTTTTTTTTCGGATGGGAAATCATCAAATGACCCCTCCCGCTCTGGGTGGAGCAGAAGGGAGTGTCAGACTCTTACTGACTAAAACCCACCCGTGTTCCTTCCTTAGCCCTTTATGTTCCGGGCCAGCGGTAACCCTTTCGGACAATCCCGCTGAAAATTATGAATAAAAAAATACAGAAAATGGTTCTATAACTATAGATTACACAAAAACCTATAAGAAGATGGTGGTGTTAAAACAACATGGTAAATCTCACAATATTGTGTGTACAAACTTATATTTTCAGTTGGAATGTATGGAAGAACATGTTTTTAACTATAATGTTATGTTTGTTCTCGAGATAAATTCATTCCAACTACGGAACCCTTCATTGTGCGTGGTCCGACATGCACTTGGCCGGTTTTTTTTACATCATACATTGCTTTGCCACTACGATCGATCACATCGACGACTTCCCTTGTCATGTAGTTGTCGAACTGTCATTGCATAAGTTAGATAACATTACTGCATGCTCATCGATCATATTTAAACACTATTTCCGAATGCTTGGGTCAACTCATGTCAATGTGAAGAAATTATTGGCTTATAGAGGTATGAGGGAACAGGGTGTAAAGTTCACTCATACTCTATAGAAAAGGAAGGATCCTTCGACCAGACGGGTACTGTGTCTGTGCGGGCAACTGCCCGATGATTCATGTCGGGCCGTTGTATCTATGCTAGTTGCGCGGTAAACTCTGCTTGCGAGATGCAGGATTTTGCGTGACGTCAGTATGACGCGTTGTTCGCATGTGGCGTTCTAGATACCGTTACAGGCTAAAGGGTTCGGTGAAATATTTAAATTGGTTATATGTTTTGCGCCATATTCTGTTGGTGTTTCGGTAATAGATTTACTCGTAGCTTTGACTTCACTTGGTATCTAATCGAGGATTTGTTGCTCCGAAGAACTTTGTTACCTCTTTAATCATGATTCGACAATATGTTCTCTTTCTGCCTTCTCTTCCTTTGCTCAGGGTTGGCGTAAAACGTTTGTCACTTCCATTCATCTCTGTCATTCCTTTATCATTTACTAAAGTATACTCTACCGCAGCAAAACATCATAAATGCGATTTTCATGGAACTCATAACGTGAAATTCAAAACAATCACGGAAGAAATCCACCTTAACAACGTTCTAAAGCATTACCATTAGTACCAAAATCTCGCGCATAATAGGGCTATCAAATTCGAATAACATCGTACGCACCTCTTGGTAATGCACCGGGGGCACTTTGCCGGTACTTTCACCTACGCACTGGCGGAAATACTCTATAGGTGCTTTCCAAACTGACGGACTAAAGGATGTTTTACACAGTAAATCGGTACAATAGGTCTTCAGGCAGTGTTGGGCAATAGTAAGAATTGGTGTCTAGAATCCGTTGTGAGAGTAGATATGGTAGAAAGGAGTTGTTATCAGATGGTGGGTATAGCAAAACTATTTACAACGGTTTCAGTATCTTTTTAATCCTTAGTCATCTCTTTGAATTTGGTTCAACAACATGTAGACATAACCCATGCAATCCATACTAATATTATGTTACCTCTTCACGCCTAAACCACTATAAAATTTGGCAAGGAGATAAGATGGCATCCTGGGGCTGACTTAGGCTACTTTTTGTCCCGGTAGTACGTTTCCGTGGGATAATTTCCGACGTCCACGTGGGCGAAGTCGCGGGCGGAACGCAGGCTAGTTACAAATAAAGAGACAATCCAAAAGAAAACTAAATCGGACATGAACAAAACTAGTTCATCAAAAATACTCGATAACATTTCGTTCTTACTAACTACATTAAACGAATGTAGTCCAACCCACTTTATAAGCCAGCCAAGAACGATCATAAATAAATTAAGCCCTTCAACCACAGTACCGTCATCATCTAAAAAATAAAAAAAGAATCTGGAACATTTCCAGCGACCTTGGGCCCCTTAAGAATGGTCGACTCACGCGCAGCTTTAAATTATAGAATGTCCCACTTTTCGCTAAAAAAATTGCCGATTGTCTGAATAGGATAGTTGGTCTTTTGCAATTCATGATTGGTTTATTTATTATGTCATATAATCATGTTGTTCGTATATTTTGTAAGATATAATGCTTTGAGTAAAATCTGCAGTCAACTGTTTATCTCTTTCAGGAAGTTAATGGTTTTAATTTATCCATCGTCTTTTGGATCACAAAGCTTTACATTTATAATGCCTTCCATTTCAACATTAAAATGTAAGATTTTGTTGTAGAAATACGTTGATTAAATCTTTCAGCGCCAGTTCTGAATGTTTGCTTAGAGACTTGTTGTATCCATTAATTATTCAGCATTGACCTATTTAGTCTATGATTCATGTATTTAGGTCTAGTGGCGCCATGCTGTCGTTCTCATTTCGTATGTGAAATAGATTGAGAAAGAATCTTTGGAAAAACAGTTTTGTTAAAGTACCAATGAGTGCTACTGCTATATTTTACATACACTGCGATTTGTTGTGAAACTGGCACTTAGAAATTGTCACTTTAATTGGAGCTCTCTGGTTCAAGAAATATACCCCAGGCAAACATATTCCAATCAACGTTATAATAAAGTAATCGAACACCACCCATTGGAAAGCATAAACATAAAGTAATCGGTATAAATTAACAGTAAACTGAACATGCTATAATAAATAAAATCAATTAGATCAAACATACAAGTTTCTAATAATGATAATAAGAACAGATGTTCAAAAATTGCAAAGTAGGTAGTCTAACTGATCGTGTGAGAGCAAATTAGTCATATCATACAAACATTGATGTTTAAAAATATTAGACCACCCAAGCTACTGGTCTATCGTCAATAAAATATTATTAATAGAGGTTTGATCATGCACAAGAAGAATGTTGATTACTATCATGACTATTGAGCTACTAAAGAAAAATTCGATGCTTTGAAGTTAGCGAAGAGAGTTATAAGAGCCAACGAACTTACAACAGAAGCAACTGATGAAAATACAGATGCTAGGAAAACCGAAAATATAAAATGTGATCCGCTGTAGGAGACAGGAAATAATACTGATGATGTAGAAGAGTTTCAACAAAAGCCTAAGGCTAAAATCGTTAATTGCATTCTACCAACATTAAGGAAGTTTATGGCTTATGCAATCTAAATTAATGGTAGGTATAATATCCGTATTAGCAAGAGCTAACTAGCTAACTCGATCTATTATGGGATACTCGAAAGTCAATCAGTTAAAATGATTGACAACTAATATTATTGTTGTTGCTAATACTGTGAAAGATAAGGCAGAATATAATCTTGACTTAACTTCCTTGAGAACTAAGAATGACGAAAAAGAAATCTAAGTTCGCTTCAGATGTTGTGGTGGCAGTTAAACCTTAACAGCGATTTAAGTAGTAAAGCTTTCTGATTAAGTAACTTTAGCAGTTAAATGTCGAGACCTAGCCATTTTACGACGCACTATATTTCTCTATATCTTTGATCCAGGATTTAAACTGTCCCATTTTCTAATACTTGACTTGACGAAGACGTCCGAAAGAAAGCCAAGTGGAACGAATAAAAAGAGCAGTAGTAGGTGGTAGGTTCGAACAGGCACTTTACTTTGTGTACATTATTTCAAACTTCTTTACTGTGAAGGACAAGAACTATAAACAACATGTGACATCCACCACCAACCCGCACTGGGCCCGCGTGGTGGATTACGGCCCACACCCTCTCACAGAGAACAGGCCTGTGTCTCAGCAGGGGAACATCATAGGTTGATTATGCTTATGCTATATATGCTAAATAATATATTACTTATCTAGTTTAATAACACCAATAATATAGTCACCTAACTTCTTAAATCTTAATAATAATGCTATATTAGAAATTGCTTCTAAAGGCAGAGAACAGTTTATCAATGAACAGCAGTTAATGTCGATACTACTGTATTTCATATAAACATTTTATAGCTACTGGTGTAGTTAACAGTGCCGTAGAACCTCAATTTATGTCAGTCGACAATTTAAAATTTCTAATTAAAACGTCCACTAATTTCGATTTACGCCCAATTGCCTATCAAACAATGATTGGCTGTATCTAAGCCAAAGGAAACTGGAAGTCGTAAGAGTGTGAGCTTGTTAACAGTTAACGAGGGAAACTAAGATATAGCACCATAATTATTAGCTATTAAAATATTAATATTCTATTCAGGAAGCTATTGAGAAAGTAATGATCGGATACGTTGTTATCAGTTTGGACATTGATTGAAAATGGCTTTGTGATAATGATAGCTCTGTGGTGAGAACGTGGTTAGTCGTGTGTTGTGGCTAGCAAAAATTATGCAGCGACATGATATTGAAGAAATAGCTGCATTAAGTGCGTATGGAAATGCAGATGTCGGAATGCATGACCCTATAGAATGAATACATGAATTCTAGTACTTGAACTGTGCTATTTACGAAGAAACACTTATCACGTAGGTACGTATTTTGTCGTTTTAAGATATGACTTATGCTTTTTTTTATCCTGTAGATTTTAAAACTAGAACAGAAGCATTTGAACTACTTTCTCTAACGACTCTGTAAATCAAAAATAATAAAAACATCGATTAAGAAACCCCGAAATTTCCCACCCACATTTACCCACCACCTGGCTTACGTAGTAACAGTACAAGTCCACAATTAATCACTCCAATCACAAGAGTTCCCACCAGCAGCGCAGGCGCCGCGCCTCAATCACTGCCTCAAAGAGATTGATAGAGGTGGATAGCGCTATTCATCACTGTGTGTAACCCACTCGTTGAGTCTATGTTCTAGTGGCAGCGAATAGATGTTTGATTTCTGTATAACTACAACGACTGCGTAGGGATATTCATTCTGCTTTAAGTAATGTTCTGTAGTGCGACATTTAAGTTCTAAAGTCGGTCCAGATTTTGAAATTCACAAGTTCATAAACTTTTTAAAATTGTTTAGAACCAAGCACATTTAGTGATCCAACAAATAGTAAAACATTTTTGACTATTTATGGCCCAATATTGTTAAAGTTCGACCAATGACCATGTTCATTCAGAATTAATGAATATACCATGGATTTAACAGTATTGTACTGAGACAATACAAATCAAGGCCTACAAAAACTGAGATAACAAAACAATTTGTTCACCAGAGAGGCCTAACGTTTCGCTTCATTTGTTGCTCTGTTTTATATATCTCCTAGCAGCGACCCGCGGTTTCACCCGCGTAAGTTTCGATGGTGGGAAAATCGAGATAAAAAGTATCCTATGTGTTAAACCAGGAAATGGTCTATCTATGTGCCAATTTTCATTCAAATCTGTTCAACGGTTTACGCGTGATTGAGTAACTAACATCCAAACATCGTCACAAAGTTTCACATTTATAATATTAGTAGGTATAAAGTTAGAAGAAAAAAAAAACCTTTTATTTCTTGCATGCACTTTACATTCATTTCCTTGGTTGCTAGTTTATGTTAAACTGCTTATTCTAGTGTTAGTTTATTACATTTATCATTTATTCTTGTAAGCAAGAACCCCGTCTTCACAGGTGAAGACTCTCCTTCAAAGTTAGCCAAAGGTTTTTTTTTAATTTATTTTTTTTATTATTAAAAAGTCTGTGCGCAATGCATAAGTAGCCATGAAATATAAACACCAATGTCTAAAAAATATGAAAAACGATGACGAAATACTCATAAACTACGACTAATACCTATAATCCCATCGCTTCTCGCCATCAATATAGCAGCGGACCATACGCAAGAGCAACACGTCTTAAACAGACAGCTATTGTGTAGGCCAAAACCCTAAAGTGGATCAAGTACGGCTAATTTTGTAAGCGATCGTCAAACTCACAACAAAGACTGTGAAACCGACAAAATTATGGTTGTAAGATTTTTGTATGATTTACCATGTATTGTGTGAGGCAAACTGGGATGATGGTTTTCGCAATGCTTGTTGGAGATCTTGTTGAGGACGACGAGATTAACGAGGATTACAGAAATCCCAATTGCAAGATGAGATGAGTGAATAATGAGATCATCTAGGTAATAACTCACACTGTGTCACCAATTCATCATCCAATCAGATTTGTCTAACTGTATGGGAATAGGGATCTCAATCTTGGGCACAAATTGTGAAATTAAATTAATGTAGTCATTGAGTAAGTTTGTGACAAAAATTTGTTGCAATAAAACATATTTCGTAATTTGATATTTATCATCAGACTCCCCAAAACAAAAAGTCAGCAGAAAATAACCACGTTGCACATTTGTAAAACGAAAGCTTGATTCAAATAAATGATTACATATACGAGTATCCATGGAGGTTGAAACAAAATGTAACATGCTCCGATTGCAAGTCAATCAAGGTGATTAACATCTGCACTGTATTAACTTCAGTTACGTACTATGCTTTAATAGAAAATGACAATGCAGCCATAATTTATGCTCAATCATACAAGGTACCTACAGAATACGTAGACAATGGTTATGATGGTCTTGTTACACAGCCTGTATGACATCATAATCACAAATTTCAAATAATCATTCACAGCTGAAAATAAGCCTACTACAAGTCATGTCTAGACAGTCTATCAAGTGTGATGGTGAGGCAATAATTCTATCCTCACATGACGAATGAATCATTTTGGTCATCTCAATATTATTGCTGTAGGTATGTAACCAGTTAACCACTGGCTGGATCTGATAACATCACTCTCTTAACTTGAGTTGCTTTTGGACGTCATCTAAAAGAACAGACTTTTTACCTACATCATATATTGGATTCGAACCTACCACACTGAATTTTGATTGTGATATTTTGGTTTTTTCAAATCAGTGCTTAGGACTTCCTATATATGGCTCGCCTAGGATTCCAAGGCGATATGATTAATATAAAAAAATCACCTCTGATAAACCCTTTGGATATAACAGGCATGATGAATATCTAAAAAGCACTTTAACACATTCTGTCTTCAGTCTTCACACAATCTTGATCAATCAAAGCATTTTAAAGACAATGGATATGTTCGCGTAACCTAGTGAGTGTCAGATGACCCTAAAGATAAGACGATTTCTTCCGCTCCCATTTGTCGACAGAAATTATAGGCTTGTGAGTAGTGTTACTTTTACAAATCATAATACAATGAATAATAGAACGGAACTACTTAAGGTTTAATTATTTTGTAATTAATACTGTTGCTAATTATGATTTAATTATGGCATATCATACAGCTTTTAATCTATCGTGAGATAGATTGCAGGAAAGAACTGTCGATCTGTCGATTCAAATCGCATGTGAGGTGTGACTGCTGTGAGAGGTAATTTCTTTTTTTTAATTGTTCTGTTTTTTTATATCTAAGCTTGCTTCTGTCCGCGACTCGCCTGCGTGAAATTTATTGTTTTAATATAAAATATATCGTATGCCACTCGATATTACTGTAGCTTTTCACTAGGATAAGAATTTTCGGAATCTGATCGGTAGTTCCGAAGTTTGCCCCCTTTAAACGAAACTCACTACCTCTTTTTAACATTAGTGTAATATGTAGATAAAATTACCGATGACCTTGTGAAGGCCACAGGAATCTGCTGGATGCGGGAAGCACAAACCAGTCGAAGTGGCGGTGCTCGGCCTATGCCCAGAAGTGGACTCTTTCGGCTGAAATGATGATGATGATGATGTAGATGAAGTTGGGTTATCTAGCAATGTGACTGTCAAGTGTGGTTTTATAGAATAAGGGATTAGAGCTTCGTAACACACATCGAAACACATCTCATTCTTCTTATGTCTACCAATGAACTGTGAGAAGTGGCTGAATATAAATTAGTAGATCCCAAATCTGATAAATTAGATAGATTGTGAGTAACATGATGTACAAACGTGTAATTTATTTCGTTACAAGTTGATGTATTGCTACAATTTAAAATACCACCTCTATCGCATGTCAGAAATGTATCACGCATGCTCGTCTAATATTATAATGCTATAACCATAACTTGACCGTTTAAACTGATACCCTAAACAAATTCATAATTACTTGGGACCGGTCGAACGGCTTGTCACAAATCAACTTTACAATCATCGGTACTTTCACTCTGATATTTTTCAATTATGGCAATTACTATAATAACATAATCGTAAATCGTCTGAATAAGAGCAATGTATGTTAATTACGATACGACAACCAAATTAGAAGCGATGACTTTTTCTACGAGGGATTGGTAAAAGACATATGTATTCGTATGATGGTCATAAATTAGAGTTAGTTTTAATATAGTAAAATATTAATAGACTTGCGTACTAGGTAATATTCAAATTACGTGGTCTAGTAAATTCAGTGGTGGATTTAAATACTGCACTTATATTTTTTTGCAATCATCGATGTAGACTTTTCATATCAGTTTCATCAAGCGTTTTTAGGCTCTAATTTGAATTTCTAAAAAAAGGCTTATTTACATTGGATTCTTAATTATAAGTACAATCAGCCTATAATGTTCCCACTGCTTTTCTGTAGGAGAGTGGGCCTTAAATGTATCTCGCGGGCTCATTGCGGGTGAGTGGTGGCTTCATTGGCTTGCCTCAAACAATTTTATTTTAGACTAATAGCTAACTACTTTCCTACTATTTCCAGGTCAATTAACAAAACTATTACATCTAACTGTCCAGTTAAATGCAGCAGTTCATCTATAAAATTGTCATAACCAATTAAAATTGTCATCCACATCCGTTCATGCAATTTAATGTAACTGTAACAAATACAGACTAACTAATTGTGAATGATAAGTACCAGGAGAGCATCGCTCAAGGCAGATCTCGATAAGCCTAGGAATAAAGCATTCCTGTCGGCTGGCGTTAGAGAAGACGATTTATGTCTAGAGTGGGTGTCACACCGAACAGTAACGCCTCCGCTAAGATTTATTTACTACGACTTAATTGACCGAGGAGGAATAGATTAGATTTAATTCAAACGATTATCGATAAGATCTAGTGTTTATGTGAGAAATGGTTGTGGTGTACTGGTGTAATGTTTAGTTATGCAAGTTTAAATCGGTTAAGGACTCTGACCACACGTCACTGATTTATATCGAAAGAGTAAAAGTAATATACCTACAGCTGCAAGTACTCATTTCATTAAGCTCAAAAATTCAAATTCAATTCCTGTGATAATTAACAGAATCCAAAAATATCGAAGTCTTGCAAGTTCTTCCAACTTGCTTCTGAACTCTGTTTCTCCTGTTCTTCAACTTTATGATGCCTTATGTGCCAAACTTCAATTCAGCATACACCATACACGAGATTTGTCAATTAGTTATAAACATAATCAAAACAACATCCCACCGACAAACACCACACTCGTGTTACACACTCATCTTACAAATAATTAAATTACGCTTCGGTGTGACACACGCCTCCGTTTCAACACCGGTGACTACCAGCTACCAGTCAGCGAACGATTCATTATTATTGTAATTGGACACGAGACACTAGGATAAATAGCTTGCCTCTGGTTAGTATCTCAGTTGAAACTAGATCCAATCAAAACGAAACCAAAAAACATTTGCATAGAGTGCATTTTAAAAAGGCAAGTCAGATGGTGAAAATATCTTATCAATCTAATCTATATGAGAAATAATTTTTAAAATGATTGAGACTAATTCAGTAATATAAGTAATTTCTCAACCTGTCTCTGTGATATGCTATAAATAATTCGTTTTGAAACAAACCTGGCTGAAGAATTTGCACCCATTGAACTGGTTCTGGTCAGAAAAGAAGAAGTCTTACCTGTAACAAAAGAAAGTCATAAATTAGTAAATGATTTAAAAATAACTGGGCTTGGAATGAAAGTTGTTAAGATCACATAATATGCAACCAATGTAGGTAATGGACATGTCATCAGTAAAGAAAATCTTTAAAGAAGGTAATTCTCGATGACACAGCACACACTGTATTGTGTAAGACTTACAGCAAAAAGGTATCGCTGCCCTTCAGAACGATGAAGTAAAACCAACATCTATAGTAATGTTAACTCATCATTACGACTGGATGACTAAACAAAAACATTTTAAAGAATACCTCAACAACATACTACGGTTTTCCCATAAGTCCGTTCATTGCACTAATAGACTCAGCCAGTCAAGGAGATCTGTGTTCAGTAGTGGTCAGTAAGCCATACCACACCGTTTGGTGGTCAGCACGTGAGAATCAAGGTCAATCAACACTACACACAATTACACATACAGCACACACACACATGCACAATGCACATGTTGTTATATCCATAAAGCAAGAATTCCCTTCATAGAGCATTCTGCTAAAACCATAAACACAAAATAATTTTACTCCTCTCTAGGACAATAATAGATACTCCTAATGTGCCGTTACGTCCTTACTGCGACCATAGAGTAATAATAGCGAAGTATGCCAGATGTGGGCCCTCCCACGGTTTAGTGTTGCCACCTCATCAAGATCGGTCGATACTGGAACGAATTCAATTTTAAATGAGTAACGGAAAAGGGGTTTGTTGTTCACGACTGTTTTGGTCTAGTCCATCTTTATGTAAATGGAATTTAGTACGGATTTTGGCAAACTGATATGCAAATGTATCTATTTTAATGTCATGCGAATGAGCGAACGCTATTCGCGTTGATGGATTTTGATCCAAACATAACACATAGATTAACACATAGACTATATTTTTACCGACTTCAAAAAAAAAAATTAAATCGACTTCAAAAAGAAATTAACTCAAAATTATGAAATAACTTTAATTTCGGAAGTCGGTGGCAAAAAACTAAAATATAGGTCCCATGACACCGACTTCTGAAACTAAAGTTATTTCATAATTTTGAGTTAATTTCTTTTTGAAGTCGATTTAATATTTTTTTTTCTTTTCGTGTTTTTTTTGCCATTGACACGCTTAGAAACAGAATATCATTATGGCCTAGACGTTTCCGATTGTCTATTTGAAGTCTCCCCAGATTCATATCTGTTTTTATTATCTTACTATTTTATTATTTTCCGCAGTCTAGCTTACGTTGGCTAAAGTGAGCTTGTTTTCAGGTTGTTAATACAATTACTTCATAATTTTAATAATTTTTATAGCCTATCCATGTTTAAAGATATAACTTCACAATAATTTCTAAACCCATATAACATTTTCCAAATGATTACTATGTTTATTCAGCTGTCGCATTTGAATCATAAAGTGATTGGCTATTAAAATAAATATTATGCATCAATAAAACGGACAGGCGAACGATTCGAATCGAAAGTTGCCATAATAAATAATGCTTTATTTTAGGTGAAATTATGCAGAAAGCAGGTCGATTGTGTTTACGTGTTGCTATCACACTGATAACACGGGAGATAAAGGTGATAACAGTGTAGCAGATTATGAACCCTCTACATAAGTTATATTATAACAGATATTATCAACCAATATCGGAAAAAATAACGTTGTAATATAAAAGTATCGGTAGAATAAAGAGCATGTTGATCATGTTAATATTAAATGAAAGGGAGTTCCGAATTCAATTAATACTTATTGATATCTGCAGTCTTTTAATAATGATAAAGGTGGCTACTTAGTGTTATATGTTAAATGATATACATTTAGTTACGGATTTAAAGCGACATCTACAACATAGGTAATGTTTTCGCATTTGAAAGGAAAGCCGTTCCGTTAAATATTCTTTTATATAATTTCTAAATCCGTATTAAAGTGTTCCGCCAGTAAAGCCGCAAGCCCAATTAAAGTAAATTTTTAAATCGCTTTTAAAATGTGACGTGATAATTAACCTCTTAAGGCTAAGCTAGAATTAATTCGCAAACTATAATTAATTTCGCCGTCAGGCAGTATTCACTATTAGTCAAAACTGACGGATCTAAGTGAATGAATAGCAGGAAGTTGTTCTTAAACAATCGGAGAAAACGAGGTTATTATTACAAACAAAACGGGGCTTCAAAAGCAATTCATTGACCCGAAAACTTCAGAAAATAATAAATACAGTATTAAGGAGTTGAGATTTATTGGATTGACCTTTAAAGTTTATAGAGCATACTGGTTTTGCACATAAAGAAGCACCTGCGTTTGGTATTCATGAGAATAGCGGTGAGGCTGATAACATAATTCATGTTGATAGAAAAACAAAACTGTTCTATAGAATGAGATTTTAGTCAAGGAAATAAAAACAAAACAAGAATCATGGCGATAGAAACTAGTAACAATTATCAGCAAATTTTAGCGTATAATTAATATAAATATGAAATCATCATATTGCATAACCTTCGGAGAATAAAAAACCCAAACAGACAAACCTTGATTTAACTCCAAAGAACATGCAACTTCAAGCAAAAAACTTAAGAGCAAAAAACTAACAAAGAGCAAATACAAATAACATTACAATGTTTAGATTCACTATAACGTCATCACTTCCCAACCGAGCATCACCTGAGCAGAGTCACGTAATCATCAGATATAACTTGCTCGGCAAATCATCGATAGATTGTGAAAATTCCAATAAATCCTATACCTATCATATTGATTTTATACACTCGAAACTTGAGTATCTTTACCAATAGTGAAGTACAGTACTCTGAGACAACTCATTATTAATTGGCGCACGAATAAACTTAACAAGTTTTGGCACTATCATATCTAGTAAGCGGTTGATATGACGCCAATTTTTGTAGAATATCAAAACAATGATGCTTTGGAATACACAGGAAAGATCACTGCAGATGTGTGAAGTAGACAGAATTGCTAGAACTCCTTCAAGCATATGATGACGTCAGAACTTTGGAGGATGAAGCCTGCATTGTCGTGAGTGAGCCGAACGCTTGCCTTGCACAAATGGTGGCACGGCATCGAGATATTTTGCATCACCTTTGGATTAAGGATCCAATTACATATTAGCAGAATTATTGTAACAAAGAATAAACAAGTTCCATGACAGTATATTAGTAATATATTTTCCTCGTCATTCATGACCATACAAGTGTCAAACAATTGTGGGAAATATTATAAAAGTTATACATTACAGCACACAATTTTAACATTTGCATGATCTTGAGATTTCCGAGCATTCAAATTCCATGTACTCTTGGTTTAAGAACCTTAAAATCAAATCCTTTTAATCTGAAATTCACTTAATTATTGAAATAATGTTTTTTGATAAAGGAAGGTAAAGAAACAACAAAAAGGCAGATATTTTAACTCATGCCAAAATTACCCAAGGTACTAAACCAGAATCTGAGCACAATGCAACAGAGATCGAACTGCAAATGCTAAACAATGAGTAAGAAATACCTAAAATAGACTTTGCGGAGCGCAGCATCGCAGCAACGGGAAGCGGGTCAG
This sequence comes from Oligia fasciuncula, assembly GCA_963082905.1. Lineage (NCBI taxonomy): Eukaryota > Metazoa > Arthropoda > Insecta > Lepidoptera > Noctuidae > Oligia > Oligia fasciuncula. The sequence goes on from OY720407.1 coordinate 10,544,092, forward strand.
GTTATTATTAACGCGTACAATTAAGAGTTGCTACGGCTGCACTATCACAGACAGGTGTAGGGCAGTAACACGTGTGATCTACATGAGTAGGGATCCTGCCGTTTTGCCGAAAAGATTTTGCCAAAATTTCACTACCCAAACAAATTTTCGCAACCTTTTATTATACCAATGCAATGTTTGGAATAATTTTAGTATGCACATTTTCATTTGGTCAAATTTTTACTTGGCAGAATATTATTAGGGATAATGTCATTTAGGCATTTGGTCTTTAATCAAATGATTTATTACGGCAAACAATCCTTAGACAATAAACGTTTGGTCAAACGATTTGTTATGACAAAAAATATAAAGGCATAAATAAGATTTTTTGAGAATTTTTATTTTGGGAATTAAATAATTAAAAAATGCAATTTTATTTTAAAATAATTATTTATTTAATACAAAATATTTGTAACTTACTATTTTAATTTTTTTGCAATGGACATTATCGAGAACCGAATTAGTTACGAGGTTAATTATTAAAAAAAAAATGCTTAGGTTAGGTTAGGTCAAAACTGTGACCTCCTACGCACGAGCCGAGCGAGCGAAGCGAGCGGTGCCGCGGCAGCGGCCGGCGAGTGCCAGAAACGACTAGATTATATAGAAAAAAAAAATATGGAAAAAAGAGATTATTTTTAGCAGGCTATCGAGAACCGAATAAGTTAGACGAGGATAATTATTAAAAAAAATGCTTAGGTTAGGTTAGGTTAAAACTGTGACCTCCAGAAACGACTAGATTATACAGGGTGATTGGAAGATGGGTGCAAAGCTTTAAGGCGAAGATAGTACAGACAATTTAGAACTATTAAAGCCATTGTTGTCTTAGACGAAGTCTTACTACTTTTTTTTTTACCAATTTCTTAAGATTTTTTTCAAAAATTCCTAAAGTTTTAACTAAACTATTTATTTATGGCCAAATTGAATGATAAACGAATTCATTTTTATTGTATTTAATTAAAGTAATGTGTAAGCAATCTAGCAAAACATGTTTTAGGCCTCTGTGTCGTTAGACATTTTTTTTACAGATATTTAAAGTTCATAACATAAAATTTATAAATACTTTTTGTAAACCTTATTTTAAAAATCACGGAGCGTGCTTTTTTTGTTCAAACCTTTTTGAAAACATGCTTGATAATCGCTCTTTCTTTTGAGGTAATATTTACGCAGATATCTTACAAATTATTGAAATTAGGATCTAAAAACCAATTTAAGGGAGAAATTTTAAATTTTAGGCAGTCTAAATAAAACAACATTTGAATTAAATTTATTTATGTTTCATGGTCAAAATGTTGTCCGTGATTCCTAATACAAGCACGGCTCCGTCTTCTCACTTCTATTGTTGTTATTTTCAACATCATATCTCCAGCTTCATTGTTTCAAACTCTGAATTCATTCTCTCTGTCAGTTCTTCCCTCGTGTTTATTTCAACATTCGTATACACCAGCTCCTTGGCCCGGCCCCACACGAAAAAGTCCAGCAGGGCCAGATCTGGTGAGCGAGCGGGCCAAGGGATGGGTCCATCTCTGCCAATCCAGCTGTCAGGAAAACAATTATTTAAGTGTTCCCCATGTGTTGTGTGGGTTATGAAAGTTTGTAATGCCCTAGAAAATTTGCTTTCATCCGTCCACAAGATTGATTTCAAATTAAAGTTTTCTAGGGAGGGTATTAAAAACTTTCATAACCTTGAATGGGTCGCCAAAGACAACAATCCACATTTTAAGAAGCAGGTGTCGTTTCAGAGGAAATTCTGGAGGCTGGAGTAATTTGCAGGACGTTGATTGGGCCCCACTTCTTACCGGAGACTTTCAATGGTGAAAATGATTTGCACTTTCTACAAGTGGATTTACCAGAGCTGATAGAGGAAACCGGTGTCCCGATATTCGCAAGAGACAGTACAGTCATCTTTCAGCAAGACGGCTGTCCAACGCATTGGATGTTAAATGTAAGGGAACACTTAAATAATTGTTTTCCTGACAGCTGGATTGGCAGAGATGGACCCATCCCTTGGCCCGCTCGCTCACCAGATCTGGCCCTGCTGGACTTTTTCGTGTGGGGCCGGGCCAAGGAGCTAGTGTATACGAATGTTGAAATAAACACGAGAGAAGAACTGATAGAGAGAATGAATTCAGAGTTTGAAACAATGAAGCTGGAGATGATGTTGAAAATAACAACAACAGAAGTGAGAAGACGGAGCCGTGCTTGTATTAGGAAACACGGACAACATTTTGACCATGAAACATAAATAAATTTAATTCAAATGTTGTTTTATTTAGACTGCCTAAAATTTTAAATTTCTCCCTTAAATTGGTTTTTAGGTCCTAATTTCAATAAATTGTAAGATATCTGCGTAAATGTTACCTCAAAAGAAAGAGCGATTATCAAGCATGTTTTCAAAAAGGTTTGAACAAAAAAAGCACGCTCCGTGATTTTTAAAATAAGGTTTACAAAAAGTATTTATAAATTTTAAAATTTGTTATGAACTTTAAATATCTGTAAAAAAAATGTCTAACGACACAGAGGCCTAAAACATGTTTTGCTAGATTGCTTACACATTACTTTAATTAAATACAATAAAAATGAATTCTTTTATCATTCAATTTGGCCATAAATAAGTAGTTTAGTTAAAACTTTGGGAATTTTCGAAAAAAATCTTAAGAAATTGGTAAAAAAAAAGTGGTAAGACTTCGTCTAAGACAACCATGGCTTAAATGGTTCTGAATTGCCTGTACTATCATCGCCTTAAAGCTTTGCACCCATCTTCCAATCACCCTGTATAGAAAAAAAAAATGGAAAAAAGTCTACCCGAAACTGAACTAGTCAGACGAGATTAATTATTTAAAAAAATATTACCAGAATACTTAATATTATTATTACCTGTTTTGAATTTGTCCCAAGTGGAAAAAACACCCTTGTAATAAAACGTCTTATGCTTGAAATGGCTGCCTTAAAACTGCGAAAACTGACGATACTAAATACCTATTTGGCAAATGTAATTTTGCGTAAAATGAGTTATTCCAACTGAAATATTTGACTAAATAAAAATTGGTAAAAGTACTAGTTGGTAAACTAGTTATTGTTTAAACGTTCACTTGCCAAACATTAGGTTTGGGTTACAATTATTTGTGAAGAGATTTTTTGCTAAGTAATAATTTGGCAAATGAAATTATGCGGAAAATTGTTTGGGAAGTGATAATTTGGCAAAATCTTTTCGGCAAAACAAGGGAGACCCACATGAGTAATATGGTTATTACAATAGACATTAAGATGAAAATGGATAACAATGTAGATACCTCGACTATAGTAGTCAATGACACTATGTCATCAGCCAAAGCTGGTTTCTTGTAACTGCGCTTAGTAATTTTAGATACAAGAGTTGGACTGTAGCCCTGAGAGATATGTGACTTGTATAGGTAACATGGACAGCCATCTAACTTTTTGACGATTTCAATGTCTTGACACTGATAGTGCCATTATTGTGTTGATCATGGAGCTAAGGTATAAATAATCTAAATATATAAAATTCAAAGTCCTGACTGACTGACTGATATATCAACGCGCAGCCTAAACCGCTGGTTCTAGAGACATGAAATTTGGAGGGTGTGTTCTTTGTGAAGAGTAGGTATCCAATAAGAAAGGGTTTTTCGAACTTCCACCCCTAAGAGGGTGAATGGGGGGAGGGTGAAATTTGACGCGGACGAAGTCGCTGGCGGATGCTAGTAAGATATATGTCTGAATATATTCAGTGTTGCCATCCAAAATTCTGAAATATCTGAGTGATACTTCTGTAGTGTTTGTGATAGCTTTAAATCCGTTAACAATAACACATGCACGCAATATGGTGCACATTGTACTTAATACGTGAAGTGTATGCGGTACATGTGGGGAAATTCAGCTGTAGTACAGAAGTGCGATAACCTCTTTAACTTGAGTACAATCTTCTACGTTGTATATTTTGTTATCGAATTCATTTTCTAGTTCTACAATTTACTATGGAACTATAGAATTTGATTTTGCTGTTGGTTTTGATAGTTTGACTCTTTATCTCGTGACCAATTTGCGCTTGGAATATTTACATCTTTCACCAGATTCGACTAAAAATTCGCTTCAACTCCCATAATTGATAGCATTTCAACTACAAATCACCCATTGCCTCATTATCTCCTCGGAAATAAAGACAGTTTTGCTTAGTAATCAATATAAAAACCACTTCAAATAACTACGTTTCTTCGTCACATCAGAGTGGGCTAAATTTATATTTCCGCATAATGAAATTTGAGTGATGTGTGTTGACTATTCCCAAAAGGAAACACTAATGGAAGGACAGTTTCCTTTCTGAGAACTACTGTGTTACCGAGGTATTTCGAGAGTATAATGTAAGCTCAGGAGATCTTTGGTCGTATCTGCGTTGGATTGTCAAGTGAATGAATTTAGTTAAAGATTTGAATCAGTCGGGCACTATTTTCGTTGCTGCTTGTATCTTCATTTTTTTTTTGCACACATTTACACTTGTTGTTTTAACTGTTTGCTAGGTATTTTATCCTACATCTGGCCAAAAAGCCCCAGTATTTATAAACCGAATTAGACCATCAATAAGTTTCAGTATATTCTGTTAGATATCCACATTTATTCACAATCTTCTTTAGCGATGAAGTATATCTGTATTGAAATGCCAGCACATATATCTTCTACATAATATATATTCACGTATATGACATAAATTACAATCTTACACACTAATTAAGATTTCAATCATACTTTCTTCCATATTTCACTTACAAATACTTTTCTGACAGCGTCGTTTGTTTTCTTTACACAAAAGAAATGCTCCGGCGCACAATTTTTGTAATCTCGACATTTTATCGAAGAGCCGTATGGTTGGGGTTTTATCGTAGTATTGTTATCAACAATTTCTATTTATATTGCTAGCGCCTACGACCAGCGACTCACGTGGGCCGATATTTTGTTTCTGTGGATTGGTATTGTCAAGGTATCCGTTTTGACGTAAACTTACATTTAAACTTAAGAATATATGAGATGCTGATAAGCATTTTGTGACCACCAACTTCAACATCAGCAAAATAAATGAGCAATTAATTCTTTTTCGATTGTCAAAACTACACTGAAGATTGGGCACCAATTGTCAAAGATGATTTATATTCCCTCGAAAGTTCATTGATTCAAGACACTTGTATGTGTATAGTCTAGTCATCATCGTATCAGTCTTAGGGGCATCCAACTTCATCCTGGTAAATGATTATAGAGAGAAGCCTGGCAGTCGACTGCGATTGTAAGAATTAAGATTTCAATATCACAATATCATAGTAGAAAATTCAACAGCACCTTTCCAACTCATTAGCAACCCATAAATAAGATAGACGTAAAATTAAGCAAAGCAAATCTATGTCAAATCCTAGCCTAACAAACGAAACCAAATGAATTTGTCAAAGATAATGAACGCAGAATGACAAACGGTCAACCTGAGTACGTATCTATTAAAACAAAGAAACCCGAGAGCTTTCTAATTGCTTAGAACAGCCAGTAATTTAGATTTATGGAGATTTTTAATTCATTTCAACAGTGAAACTACACTCGAAACTTATCTTTATGATGCTAGTTATAAGGGTCATATAATAAAGGGGTTTCGATGACGAATTGCTGGGCAAAAGGGCAACGCTATGATAAATAGTGCGTGTGCAAGAGGCATGTTGCAAAGGAGCTATGTTCAATACGAAAGGGGGAACCATATTTGTATAATCGTTAGAAGTTACTATTTTCAAAATGCATTGTACTATTGGCAGTATATTGAGGAATGATAAAGTCTATAATGTTCCTCCTGCTGGGACACTGGCCTCCTCTCGGTGAGAGAGCGTGGGCCGTAATCCACCACGCGGGCCCAGTGCGGGTTGGTAGATGTCAAATGTTTTCGAATTTTTGGTGTAAGCGTGAACAGTTAATTACATAAATTGAAGTGGAAGATAAATAGGGGATGACAGTTTTATTAGTATTGTCAATACAAATGGATATTTGAGTGTAGTTGTAGTAGTAATTACGATTATAAAATTCATGTAAAGACGCCAGCATATCAAGCTACCCGAAACTGTCAAATTTTTCCAATCAACTTGGAACCTTATGCGTTAGTGATAAAGTTGAAAATCTATTAACAAAATTTGACAGATTGTAGTAACTTGATGTGCTGGCGTCTGTACTATCATATCCTGACTACAGCACTTTATCGAATAATAAAAACTAAGTTCGCATTACAGACATTTAAAAGGCGCTTAATGCCAATCCCTGTGTAAAAAGTCATGCTTTCAACACCGCAGGCAAATTAGTAGCTACACCTAACATACAACTTAGCCTTAGTACTTACAAGCTAGGGTTAGAACTTACAGCGATTAAATCATTAACTCGTTCAACGACAGTAGTTTCTAAGTACAGCTCAAGTTACAAGGTTAAAAAGGTCAGGGTGAATGACCTGTAGTTTTTTCAGTTAGCTTTCTCTATATTTATCGAAGTTAAACACGCGAGTGGATTTACAGGCTGTGCGGACGATGTTAAGTAATTATGTGCTTAGATCCTCGTGCTAAGCGCTAATTACTTGAGCTGGTTATTATTGCTATTAGCCAGTCATTATTAGAGGCGCTTGTGCAGTTAATAAGGTTTGAAGTGCAAAAACTTAAGTGGCGAAGTAACCTTTGTGGTTGAGAAAAGTGGTGAGTTGGTATTGCACTTTTTTTCGCTATAGTTATTATCTGTCATTATAAAGTTATTGAAAAATTATATGGAGTAAAAGTTAACTATGGTTTTTCAAAGTATAAAAGCGCGATTACCGGATAAAACGCGATATATTCGCGTCCACTGTGGTTGTTTGGCGTTAGTATCGCACGTTCGTGCGTTTTTAGCCTTTGTTGGTATTTACGTGTTACTTTTATTATAATATTGTAAAATACATGTAACTTACATTTTTTTTTGTTTTTATAAAAGCGGAGTAGTTAAATAGAAATAGAACGTCAGTGCATTATCGTGTTCACAGTGTAGTTCCGTTGTACGATGGGCGAATTTGTGAATAGATATTATCTATAGATTACGGTGTTTGATACTGGCCTTGTTAATTTCGACGCAGTAGGGTGCTAGAGTGAGTGGTGTTTATGACTTGAATGTGTTTGGTGCAAGTGTCAAAATATGGTTAGTAAACTTTTTCATTGTTAGACTTGAGATTTGTTAATATTTTCTAGCCATTTGGGAATAACAAAAATATACTAATCATCTGCCTAGGCTTTTTCCCAATGTTGGAGTCGCCTTCCAGTCTAAACGGATGCAGTTGAGTACCAGTATTTTACATGGAGCGACTGTCTATCTGACCTCCACAACCCAGTTACTGGGTAATAATATATCCCTTGGTAACATTGATTATACAGTTAGGTATTTACAAAAAAAAAGTAATGAAAAAAATGAAGTTAAAGGTGCAGCCACATTAGAGCATCTTTAATGTTGTGTACAAAACAGTTTCCTGGCTCAAGTTACGTCACAAAAATACAATATTCAATTATCTTACAGCAACTGATACAATACTTATCTAAGTGATTATGACAATTTATATCTCCTAACACGTTTTTGGTGGTGTGATGTGCGTTGCGTGCACCAATGAAAATATATCAAACGTAATGAGGTCACAAATCAAGCAGGTTAATGCCCTAATGTGCTGTTCCTTTTTTAAATCAATAAAAAAGTCCGTTTATATTTTGTGCCGGTAATAAATTAAACTTCGAAGGAAGAATTATTAGAAGTTTTTTTTTCGGCTTTAGGGGTTTAAAGTCTGACAGATGCCCGGTTTCTGATCTTGAGTTTATTTATTCGATCGTGCTATTGGTTCGATATCATGACATATTGTGTTTCTGAACTTTTATTGGCTTTACTGACTAGTAAAGCCTTGTTTTACTAGGAAAGTGGTTACGATAAAAAATCGATCATTTTCACCAGTATTTGATATTAAGCTGTCAAAAACGTGTAACTAAACTCTATAATCGGACAGCCGATATAAGTAGTATGACCGTTCTCCGCTTTCTTAGGAATATAAAGCTTGATGGAACAATTTTGCTTCAATAATTAACTTTGTCAATTTAATAGTGAGAGTTTCTCTGAGGACTTTAGAAACCGGGCAAGAGAAATAAAGTTCTTACGCTTAGTTAATGGCTTGTGCCATAACTACCTGTTAGGTGGAGTCGCGTGACTATCATAGCAAGGGGACCGCGCCCACGTGGCGACACATATGATGATGAATATTGTAATACTTGTTACTAAGGGAACTACCCGAAAAGAGTTGTAGAGAAATAGGAATAACAAAATTTTATACTATATTGAGTTGAGTAGAAATCGATTGTCATGATATGGGCATGGAGGAATCAGGAAAATGTGAGGAAAGTTTTGAGTAATGAATGTCGATGGCTATAAGAGTAGGGAAAGACCAAAGAAACGATGGTCACACCTTTGTCAGATTATTCTTTACAGCTACCATTTTTATCGGCAGGGGGAGAAACCGTGAAACCCCTCTTTGACATTTTTCGAAACGCAAGACTTGCGTGACATGCATTGATATCGCTGTAGCATCGAAGCCAGCCAATGAGATGCCTTGTAGTTGTCACGTAGCTTTAAGGTGTGTCTCTACCGGCTCCTTTGCTGGCAAATCGATGAAGTTAAAGCAGGTTTATGACTGTTTATGAAGCCGTTGTATCCACGCCCTTTTCTTGAGGATTGAATTGAAAGAGAACAGTAAAGTTGTTGTCACTATGTGACCTGTTTATTTTGACATTTTATTTAAAATAATTAATGTTCGAGGTAGCACAGGAAAAGAGTTCCTGGAAGGATTTGGGGGAGTCCTTTGCCCAACAGTGGGACAGCAAAGGACAGCAAAAAAAAAATTCGAACTTGTTCTTCATACTACTTACTTAGGTATGTATGTTTGGATGTTTGTTACTCAATCATGCAAAAACTGCTGAACGGATTTGGATGAAGTTTGACATATAGATAGCTTATAACCTGGATTAACTCATAGAATACATTTTATCCCATTCCAATACCCACAGGGGCCAAACCCCGGCCAAAAGCTAGTATTAAATAAAAGCTCATTGCGTGTATCGTTTTTGTCCCATAGGAACCAGTGAACGAACACACGAGTGTCTTTTTTGCGTATAACTCCTCAGGAAACGGACCTTTTGTCACCTTCGCGTGTATTTATTTTACATATGTGACATTATGAATACTAAAAGCATCCGGCCGCACAACTTATTCACACCTTATGGTAAGTAGGAGGCAAGGAGTAAAAGATATTCGTGAGATTAAACATTGACAAAGATGTCCACAAATATACCACGTTTTCAAATTCAACAATTTCCGGACGACGCGACGTCTAAGACACAATAACAATATCGATCTTTTTGAAAAAATAGCCAAAGTTTGAAGTGCTGTGTTGGGTTCTACTGGAACTACAGTCAGCTACGGTTGCGCTAAATTTTTTCATATATAATATGTAGGTAATACGTGACTTTAAAAAAAACAAGTAATTAAAAAAACTAAAAAACCCGACTGCGGTAAAAAAAATTTGTTTAAAAAAAACTGAAAAGCTAAAAACAAGGCCATTTTAAATTAAATAAAAGTTGGAAGCAGGCGGGACCCATACCATTTTTTTATTATATTTTCAAACTCAAATGGGTCCCGCCTGCTTCCAACTTTTATTTAATTTAAAATGGCCTTGTTTTTAGCTTTTCAGTTTTTTTTAAACTAATTTTTTTTACCGCAGTCGGGTTTTTTAGTTTTTTTAATTACTTGTTTTTTATTTCCAGCTTTTTAGTTTACAAATTTGAAAGATTTCGCAGACGATTTACTTATGTATTAATTAATAGCTGACCCGTAACCGTAAAGTCACTCAACAGGGAACAAGAAATAATTATTTTATATAACGTGTTTTTTACGATTTGTCACTTCGAATTACTTTTAACCATATAAGTTGTATATATTTTTGTAATCACCTTTTAAAACCCTTAATTTTGATATTTTACTCGATGGTATTAGAAGAAAAAAAAATTTCGAACTCCACAATATGGCACCCTAAATCCGCCATTTTACTTTGTTTTTGATTTTAATGTAGCCAGTGACACTCGCGCTACCAAGACAAATCTAAAGACGTATAATTTATTCAAATCCGTTCATTCGTTTAGAAGTTACGAGGGAACAAAGAATCGGACATACATACATACATACATACATACAGGTCAAACACATAACCCTCCTTTTGGGCTTCGCCGCAGTCGGGTAAAAAATACGTAGGATGCACTTTTTAGAAGTTAAAAACAAAAAAACTGAAAGAAGTCCGAAGGAGGTATTTCGAGCATCACGGAGTTAGCACAGGTCTTTCGAAGCTGTAAACTTGGTTTTACACTATTCTCTCTCTCTATCTATCTTAACAACAAGTCAAAAAATCGGTACAGTGCAATTTTCCTAACGCGATATTTGTATAAATACTACGGTGACTGGCGTATGAAGTTTTCAAAGAAATTGTTCTACCAGAGTCGCGTCGCGCCTGTCTAAGCCTTCATGCGTTTATGTTTTGTTTTCGGGTTTAGAACTACTTAACACGAGTTTTATGATTATTTTGTACCGTTTAAACAGCTTTTATTCGTGCTCAAATTACTTTACGCAATTAATTGCATACACGAGCAATGTTTATTCCAAGAATTAACAGTACTTTATACTAATTACTATGCTGTTTTATCGTTAATTTTTATTAACTTTAGTTACATATTTTATCTGATTTCCACTACCACAAACTAAAAGACAAATCGCTCCAACCAAAGTATAATTTATAGGGGTGTCGAAAACAAATAAAACCAAAGCTGTTTCGCTCCCTCTTTCTTCGATAAAAATAAATACGAAAGCAATTTAAAAGAACAATTATCGCGCCTTACTTCAGGGGGGTGGCCCTTATGTGGGACAGGGCACAGCAGTCAATGAACTCAGTTGACTAATGGAACCTCTAATAATTATGACCTATTTCCTGACATTACCGCCGTAAATACTTCGCGAGTTTTATTGCTGAGGTGAATGAAACGTACCCGAGTATCTTTACCTTTGGCCCTTTGTACGTATATCTCGTTCTTTCCGTAGATAGGTATGTTTACATTGATCGAGCATCAATGGTTTCAAAGATCCCGTCGTAACTTATAGCTGGCTTTAAGCTCTAAGCTCCATTGAGAGAATTATGTGTTACACATGTTGTCAACGTGTCCTTTTATATACTTTCCTATCGCAGGTATGCTGGAGGAGAAATTCTTTAGAAAAAAGCATCACTTTTGTTTGTTTTTTTTTCTGTAATTTTCTTCTTGAGTGGTAAGGACATCGACGCGGAAACTAAAACCTCACAATCCAGCACGTGACAGACCCTTAGCGTAGAAATTTTTCGACAGTCATCAAAAAAAAAACAACTGTGCCATAGATAAGTGCAATACCTACGCGGTCAAAATCACAGCTTATTTTATTTTTAATAACCGACGAAGGTTTCAACGCAGCTCAGGGGGGTTCAGAAACATGTACAGAATCCATAGTATCAGGTTGTGCGCCATAGTCCCTACCAGTACAGGTGTGTTCATAAATGCTTAAATTAATAAATGTTACAACAAAACGGAAACCTCTTTGCTGCTGGTGTCACGAAGGTTTACATTCGAAACTAAACCCCATTACTTCGTTGCTCAAAAGTAAAACACCGTAACTTACTTTAACAAAGCAACAAGACACTCAGAAGCTCGTAACACTAGAGTCGTCACAATTACTCAGGTTGCCGAGACATTAATACTGCTCGATTGACATAAAACCGAATCAATGGCACATATATTATCGGAGCCGCCGCCACAGGCAACAGCGGTCTAGAACTCTAGATAATCAGATTAATCTGAAAGCGTAGCCATGAATTATTTGCAGAAATTATATTATGGTTACTGGGTTTTCATTTACAATAGCTTTCCTTGTTGTGCGGGAATTTATGGGTGCTTGCCTAGAATGGTTGCTGTGGCATTAAAAATTATGATTCACAATAAATTACCATTTTTATTATCCAATTATTGAAATTAGTTGGTAGTTGTGAAGAGTTACTGGCGAATTCTAAAGATTTCCGACAATGATAAGAATATTTTTTCTAGTTTTTACAGTAATTTAAATGGTAAGTACTGCAAAATTAAAGACTTTTAACTTAGTTTTGAATAAGCTACACTTCATATGTGGTACTGTTAATTGTCACTAATTGACCTTTACATGCGAACTTGCACTTAATTAGTTCAAGTGCACCGCGCCCCGAATTCACGCTTTTGAAGTTATGGTCGCTTCAAAACCAAATGTGCAGTGTGGCCGCACCTTTACAACGCTTTATCTTCATTGTATATCAAATGTTAGGTAATTTGATTTGAGTGATAAGATAGGTAGGTACAAATTGTAATGAATTTGTTTTTTAAATTTTGGTAGTTGACAGAAGTTTGAGATCTATGTAACACAAACGAGATTACTGGGATTAGAGTAACAACAAAGTGATTTTGATCTCCTGTTAAATAATAACAAAGACAGCAACATGCAGAAATGTTGTAACAGCAACACAAGACAGATTACACGATGTTAACACCAATCAAACAACCAAACGCGATTTCCGTTCTTACACACTAAATAATAAGACCGTTTATCACCTAACACGCATATATAAGGGTCGGGGCTATGTGATATCACAGTAATTTGTCGCCAGTAATATAGCCACCGTACTCCCGCTAGGCCGAAGAATTGAAATCGCTACATAAATCTTACTATTCGTCTCCTGCGACCATGATTAACAGGGGTCGACGACCGCGCAATACAAAATGGCTGACTGTAAATCGCGGTTTTTGAAAATGGAATTTATAGCCAATAGCGATGTGGTTCTTGAGGTCGTTTCAATGCGATGCACGATGGTGGAAAATTTTATTGGAAATTCTTGTGCATAAAGAAAGTTTGATTGTTAGTCCATCAGGATTTTATTACTGCAGTTCTATTAAGAGTTGTTTATAGGAAAAGAAACAAGTTATAATATAATTTTTAAATAACTTTAATATTAGGTCAAATAGCACAGTCGCTCCATGTAAAATACTGGTATTAGCTGCATCCGGTTAGACTGGCAGCCGACCCCAACATAGTTGAAAAAACTGCTACGTAGATGATGATGATTAGGTCAAAGAGTTTTTTTTTTTCGTTAGACTTTATTGTGTGTTACCGCTCGCGCTGGTTAAACGCCTCCCCTTTTTACATCCAAACCTCCCTGTCTTGTGCGATTTCTGCGGGGCAATTGCGTAACACATTATCAATCGGAATCGGTTTCATTTTGACAGTTCAACAACATTCATTGCGCTATTTACGTGTTGAGCAGACACATTTGCCGAACTTATGAAGCAATAGATTAGAAATTTGCTTCAAAATGATTCAGATTCCGACTGATAGTGTGTTACGCGATTAGGGTGCTGGTCATGTTGGCCCTGCAAGCTTTATCACATCGTCACACCACTTTTGCCGTGGTCTACCTCGACGGCGATGTCCCTCTTAAAGAGGTTTAATAGCAAAATATATATTTTTTAAATTAAATTCGAGCCTGTCGTTTAGATTCGCTTTATCCAACTTTTTTAGACAAATTCCGATAGTAAAATACTTGGCTTGGAGGATCTATACAGCTTCGATGACAGTTATCGAAATCCAATTTACTTTCTACAGCTACGGAATCTTTTCTCACGTATTTTGTATTCAAATTAGTGTCAATATCTTAAACAAGATCGTTCGATTCGTTCATGGTATCGTAAAATGACACCGCGCGACAAATCGAATGGTGACCTTCGATTACCATGGGGTTGTGACCAATCCATGGCTTTAAATTGTTAAACCCATGACCATTGTCAGTAGTTTACTAGTCGCCAACACACAAGCGGGGAAATACTATAATTAGAAATTGATACAAGGAAAAATTGTACTGCATGGTGTAGTTGATGTTATGTTTGCTTACATTTTAGAATACCTAACAGTGAACTGTTCGGAATTAATTATTATTATTACTAGTTATTAATGTCCCACTGCTGGGCAAAGGCCTGCCTAGTCTCCTTCCACCTCTCTCTGTCCAGAGCTGCCAAGGGCCAATCTTTATTAAAGGAGTCCAGCTCATCCCGCTCTCTCCGTCTGGGCCTGCCGCGATGTCGTTTGCCATTAAGCGGGTCCCACTGGGTCGTAAGTTTGGTCCATTGAAATCTGAATTTGGACAGCCGTTATTGTGTGACCGTCCACGGCTTTCTTAGGAAACCAAAGCTTTAACAAGGATGTGCAATAACACTCTCTTTTTGCTATATCACCAATAGGTACTTTAGGTTCAAGATATCAATTACTGTAATAAACAATCCATTTCCCATGGTTTTCATCGTAAACTTTCTCACGTAATACAAACAACATTTTTCTTGTTTTCATTTCATGTTCTTAAAAAGTTTATCACACAAAACCATCGGATACGATTAGTAGCATCGTTAAACACGGCTCTACGTACAAACATCGATCGCCAAACATTGGAATACCTCATTCTTTATTTACTTTTCCACGGCAGCTATCTTTCCACAAGCATCGAAGAATAGGTCAAACATAAATAATTTATGGTACCTGAAATGTCTCATACTCACGCGAATCAACGCTTGACATGCATTCGTGAATTTGGACAAAAAATCATAACATAACAAAAACAACAGCTTTCTCTGCAGACTGCAAAAAAGTTGACATAAATATGGTTCTTCCATTGACATATACTTATATATTACTAGCGTAAGGACCGGGCTAAGGGCGCGACTAAATGGCACCAACGCGCTGGCCCTAAAATGACGGTTTTAGGGCCAACGCGATCCAGTTGACAGTGGTGCGCGCGAACTTCGAACGAAGAACTTCTATGTAAAATGTTCAGACGGGCGTATCCTTACTTTTGAAATCATTGGGTTCTTCACTTCAGATAGTAACTAAAGAGACATCAATATGGGTAAAAAAGAAAAGAAAAATGGATTGATGAACTTCACGTAATTTTAAGAATGTTCCGTCTGATCTCAGTCTCGATCAGTCAAAAATACAATCAATCAATTTACATACATTTTTGACATTATTGTCGCTGAGATGAAATTGCGACTTGAATTTGAACGTTTTTTAAGTACGAGAATTGGCCTTGAGGTTTTTGAAGAAAGTCACAGAGAGGTCAGAAAAGCTGTTAGAACTTTTGAATGATAAAACGAAAACATTTTACAGTCCAATTCAATTGTTTCTGTTTCTCTTTTGTCATTATCATCAATAACATTGTCAACAATAGTTACAGCAGCCTAGTGAAGTTTTCCTGCAGTTGAAAACTTTCTTTGCAAAGATTGCGGAAAAGTAGAAATTTCTAGTTCATTTTAGATAATAACAAAAAGAGGCCACAATATAAACATGGATTAATGAAGTCTTTAAAGAAAGTCACAGGCAGTTCAGAACAGCTTTATACGAGTAACTTTAGAATGATAAAACAAAAACCATTCATTGTCTAGTTCAATAGTTCCGCTTCTCTTTTGTCATCATCATCATCAATTCGGCAACAGCAGTCACAGCAGCCTTATGAAGTTTCCCTGCAGTTGAAGTACCTTCTTTATTCACATTTTTCCTAATGTCACTTTCAAATCTACTGCCATTACATACATCGTCTATGCTTGGGTGCAATACTATATCATTAATATATTTATGGTCTTCGTGTTTATAGATATATCCATATATGAAGCAAAAAAAGGTTTACAGCTACTGTTACTGAAAGTACATCACAAATCGTTAATTGTTGTTTTCAAATGACAATGCTTTGACTATTTCATTGCCTTTTTAGGTCATAGCTTCTGTTTTTCAAAGCCTTTATAATGAATTTGTGTATGCTTGCTTTGTTGTCTGTCTTATTAATTATGCATGCTTGTTAACTCTGTTTCCATAATTTGTACAGCCTTGTCGCTTTCCGTTGTCGCAAGCCGCTCTGTAATTATATGCGTTGCAGTATTTTTGGATGTATCGTTACAAATGACAGTAATAACAATAAGCTTGTAATTAGAAGTCCGTTAGATAAATTCACTTTTACTTTGAATGTCATCAAGAGAATTGACAGCAGTGACATGTTGTTAGCCAACAACGAAACATAGGAAAACCAATCCTTCCGCCAAGGGTGGTGTATTGGTGGTAACATCTTCTTTCACTGGTACTGCAAAGGCCATAATTTACCTAGAACCAAAATTTGAAGACATGTGACATCTACCACCCCAAACTGGGCCCGCGTGGTGGATTACGACTTACGACCCACTCCCGCTCAGCGAGAGTTGGCCTGTGCCCCAGCAGTAAGATCATTATAGGCTGATAATGCTTATGCTATGCAAAGCCCATGTTTACAGTATCTATCTACCTTATTACTGACTGACATCATGGTATGATAAAGTTAATTATAATAAAAAAAAACTTTATGCAATGTGCAAGAAACCATCTTATAAATAAATATTTGCCACAACTAGGCCACATGTCTACATTACATCATTAGTAATGGGATATTACGTGTTTATTCGTTTATAGAGAGGAAATCAGTCATTAGACATTTCCGCATTTAATATTAAATTAGGAGAAAGACCATATGTTTGTTAGAAGCTATATTATTTTGCACTCATATTGATAATCAATAGTTATTAAAAATTAATTGGCTCTTTGACTGATAGTTTAATTGAGGTTCCCATACGGAATAATACGGATGCACGTAATATTAATAATAGGTAATTAAATGAAGGCATAGAAAGTTGTCCTTGATAGCTTAACTTCGATGTTATAAGCTTACTTAACTATAATTAATTCAGTGTCCACTCCTGAATAAGTTAAGTCAGTCAGTTGAGTTTCTTTTAGTAGGTAGGTACCTGAACTTTTCATTCATCTGCTGGTTTTCACATGCACTTAAACTTATTAATAAAAATATTCTTGAAATAAATCAACATAATCGATCTTCTGATGATCGATTTTGTCAAATAGGATTAAACTAGAAGTAACCGTAACTTTAAGAAGTGAATGAAGGGATAATATTCAATAAATAGTCGCTTTAAACAAATCTCAAGACTTTCTCCAAACATTCTTGAACGTAAAGTCAACAACTACAGACAAACTTCACCGGTCCCTTATCCCAAACTATCTTGGTTATAAACACAGGGACGGAAGCGTTAAGACACGTGTTCAATTCCGGCCACGCCCCCGCTTCCTCAAAGTTCTCATTAACCAACTAAATGTGGAACATGTCCACATTGTTGTAATGAACGTGTTGGAAAAGAAACATGTTGGTGACACGGCTGATTTATTTCTGTTGATTGCAACAAGTTGTTGCAATGTGGTAATGATGTTGTTCGTTGTAAGTTGTTATGTTGAAGTTAGATAAAGTTGTAATTAAGTTGAGGAAAGAATTAGCTTGAAGAGTTGAAGAAGTTAAGGGGTATAAATAAATGAGTATTACAAGGGATAAACGCAGAAGGTATGCTGGAAGCACGTTTACAATTAACATTAACATTTTCGTTTTGAAGTCATGTAGGTACTCAAGATTTAGCCCAGTCATAGTCTGTGTGTACATTCTGCAAATAAATAAATAAAAGCTATGAAGACGCTCTTAGTAGGTACACTTCCACACAATAGGCATAACGGACAGTCTCCTGTGCAGGGCCTGCAAGGAGACTTAGGAAACCGTTGCTCATCTGCTCTTTGAGTGCACACAGGCGTCACCCAGATTAGGTCAGAAACCATCGGGACACCCAGATCTTACACAGATGTTCTCAACAGGCCAGGAGACGTAATCAACTTCTGGAGGCAGGTGGGCTGGTTGGAATAATCACGACGGCCGCCATGGCCCACGCACGTTTTGAACTACAATTGGGTACAGTGATGAAAGGTAAATCAATAAAATTGAGTCAAAATTATAACCTTAAAAATAGAAGAAAGTAAAATAAATGAAATGAAGACAAAACATCCCACTATATACGAAGTTATCAAATCAATCGATGAAACTATCTTCTCAAATATAAATAGGTACAATATTTATGGATGAAACCCTAATCTACGAATATCTACTTTCATCAGCCCATTCACACATTCCTGAAACGAGTTTCAAAACAATTGGAAGTCAAGTGTACGATACGACTTTTTAATCGCATGACGGAGCGTTATATCGTACACAAACAATCGCAGCTAGAGATCTCGTTTCTCGCATCCCGAGTTCCCACGCCCCCGTGGGAGAGATGGGACGGGGTGGCATAGAGTAAGAAGTAACAGAAGGCTAACCTTGATGGACGAAGAGATTCATACATATTAAAAGTTGTCTCAACGGAAATTCAATGCCATGCATTTTAATTTTAACTATGGTCCATATGCTGCCAGTCTTTTGGGCACGTTTCCGGATGACAGCGATGCCGTTTGCTACTCCTGAGTCCTTTTGTTTTTGTATTTATTTGTATAAGGGCTGATTTTTAATCGATAAATATTTTTTATTTGTAGAATAAACTTGACGTCTGACAGATTTTGTATGGAAGAACTGTCAAAAATTCAATATCATTCCCCGGAAAAAAAAATTATGGCGTTGGGAAATTCAGCCCTAAGTATGTTAGTTAGTTAGTCATTAATTTAGTACAAGTTTTTCGCAAAATTCCTCAGTGAATTATTGTTCAGTACGAACTCTCCGAATTTACATGAGCTTTCGAACAAGCAAGTCACATAGTCCTACTGCATTTATCTACTCTGTTGTATCAGACTGTATACATCACACACACAACTGTTACAAATATTGATAGTAGTGCACATGTCTGGATCTTGTGTTTGCTTCTGTCCCTACAAGGCAGGGCGTTTATGTAATAGAAAAAGAAATGCTTTTCATTTGGTAGGGGCCTTTAAACAGCCTGATCGATATCTCCTACTAGAATTGTCCAAGGAGGTAATTGCTTCAGTTTCAAAAGTAATACTGGCCAGTTAGAACAAGATTAGTTAGGATGCCCTCAGCTTTTTAAATTCGAACAAAAAACTGAATTGTTTGAACCGTAGACAGAGTAATCTATAGACTCATGGTATCCGTGTCACCGAAAGGGACAACAAATTCCGGCAATCTTCATCATACTATCATTTATACAGCTTATTACACTACACTTTACCATTTTCACAGTTGCGCAAATGTACTATTATTGAATTATGCACGAAAAAGATCTTATTTTCCGTTAAATCGCGGTGTAGTTTTTAATAGTTCATTCATAATTTTTATTATTTCATTCATAAACGTCAAACTTGTTGTGCACATTGATGTGCTTAGCCGACACGCAGTAAGGGACAGAAATATTCTTACTCTGTCTCTTTTCTTTGCTAGTGACGTTTATATATTTCTCCTTTTCTTGTGCGAATGAAAAAGAAGATATGCAGCAGTCTATAGTTTACTCTGTCTACGGTTTGAACACACCGTAGTAGGTATCTCGTAGTTGAAACAAACATTGGAATGGGTTCGCTTGTGTCAGTCGTGCAATTAAAACTGTAGGCTAAAGTAAAAATAACCTAAACGGTAAATCCTGTATTTTACTGTTTTTTCCAGTCAAAAGCTACATTATTAGACCATTGTATCAATCTTCACACCTGTCAATTAGCCTCAAATTGAACTGCGTAACGAATTGACAATTTTGCGTTTTTTGAATATGGTAATGCTCGTTCCACACAATGGGAGCGGCGATGTCAGTTACCGATTAGCCCTAATGTGTGGACGCGGCATGCACGCTATAGCAAGCAGTTTATAGACCGTAAAATTCGTTGTTTATGATAAAACGATGTTGTTGATATTGTAACATGGGTGAAATGATTTCTAACGTAAAGGCGTGTACAGGCTGAAACATCGACGCGCTAACTGTAACCATGAATTTTATTCAGCACATGATTCGAAACGAAATGCGGTGCCACCCTGATTATTCCCTAGTCGGCCATTCGCGTGTTTGTATCCAATTTTTACTGCTGAATGTTTTGTAAATTTTTTAATAGGTAAGTACTTACATAAAAATAAATTAATATGTTGCCATTTTATTCCGTCTTGTGAAACTTACCTGTAACAAAAATAAGATACATTGAACTTAAAATAATATAGGTGTGCAAGAAACTCAAACAACTATGTAGGTAGGTACTTAGGTAAAATAAAATGAGAAACTACATTTCAAATGTTCAATACAATTTTTCCATATTATGTCAGATCAAAGCCATTTTAATAAAATAAAGATACCTACTTAACACAAATATGAAATGTTTATTTAATCATTCCCTATTATTTAATAGGGAATCCCCTTTTTATAAACAATTTATAAACGTCCTTTACATGAAGTCCCTCAGTTCATTGAAATTAATAGTGTCGAAAGGCTGTATAAAAGTCAGAATTATAATTTATAACTGATGAGAGATTACAAAAAACAAATGAAATTAACCGAATTATGTTTCGTTCAAAACAAACAAATGAAAGTATCATTCGTCACTTAAAACACAATTTAAACATCAGTATTAATCAGTATAAATTTCAGACTGACGTTAACTTCCACCATCACGCCTCCACATCAAGATCTTAATACCTAAAGTTAACAAAACTATTATTACTCAGTAACCTTTGGTCTAGTAATTAACTGAACATTCTAAGGTCGCATTACAAAATAACCATTTTGACTGACGGCTAATTTAAGGAACGCTCTTTTTGTTACAGTTTTGTTAAGTGATAAGCGAGAGCGGATTCATTGTTGACGAGGTAAAATGTCTTAAGATAGTTGCAAAAAATTTAAGAATACTGAGTTTTTTCTTCTTTGTTATTCTACGTACAAAAGCCAAATTGTAAACAGTGAAATCTACTTGCAGTGTTCCAAATAAAATGATGGTCACTCAGTGACATGCGGGGTAATTGCGCAACACACAAGTGATGCAAAACATTAGAACAGTGTAATTTCAGCATTCAATTTAGTACGTGTATGTTTTTATGTTTGCTAATTACTACAGAGTTGGTAGGTATGGAATCGGTGATGTAACAGACCCAGCTGTTAGCGTCATATTTGCGTCAATCAATATCCTATATTAGGAAAATTTAATTATTAACTGTGTAGTTAACTTCGCTGTAATAGAGTAGTCACAGTTTGAATTTATTAAAGTATTTTCATTAGTCATTTAATTCATGCGGCTATGGATATTGCCATAAGTACCATTGCGGACACTAGCGGAGGACCACTTTTCAACATTATTACCAAGGGCATAAGGGTGAAAACTGGTCAACCGCCATTGTCCGCGGCTATACATACGTAACATAATATCACGCCTGTATTCTCCGAAGGATTAGGCAGAGGTGTACTTATAGTACACCCAAATATCGCCAGTTATGTTTAAGTTCCATGTAATAATGATATTGACTTTAGAAAAACGGCATTTTATTGGTTCTGAGACAGCATTGCAAGAGTTTGAACAAACACTTGTTCCTTTACTAACTACTACTACTAATAGTATGGTAATGGTGGTGGTGGTACTAATTTTGACATTGTAACTTTCCGCTTTTCTCTCTTAAATTGGACCCATCAGTTGACAAAGTGACACTTGACGTCTCGTCCGCGGTGATGCATAGCGAATGTCTTTTACCATAGCCTAAAGAATCTGGTGGACCACAGTTGACAAATAGGTCAATAACCCAACGTAAAATATCTATTGTGACATTCACGAACTCGATAAGGTTTCTTTTTAATTAATTCGATATCAAGAAATGGGTGGACAATCTGTAAACCGATATAAATTACGCACTAATGTTCTATTGTAATAGTAGCAATAAATTATGTGATGTTTTCATTTCAATTTCATTCAAGTGAGAAATGCAAGCTTTTTTAATGGCATAATCAGCCTATAATGTGCCCACTGCTGGGACAGAGGCCTCCTCTCTTCGAGATGGAGTGGGCTGTAATCTACCACGCAGGCCCAGTGCGGGTTGGTAGATGTCACATGTCTTCGAATTTTTGGTTCTAGGACATGCCGGTTTCCTCACACTGTTTTCCTTCACTGAATTGAGATTGAGAGCAGTGGTGATGAAATTATTTACACAAAGCGCCTGTCTGGCTTCGAACCCACGACCTTACAACTCGGTAAGTAGAGGCCGGTACACATTGCTTAACTATCTTACACATTAACTATCTATCTTGGCTTTATTATTTTAATCTGATTGACTGTCTACAGCAGCCCTTTATAATGACAACACCTTAATATTAACACCCATTGTTATATCCCGCACTACCAAATGATCTCATTTTTATTGTCATTAATAACTGATTGAATATCTAGGTATTACCACATTGTTATTGAAATTATTATTGCAATTCAGATGAGTGACGGTAAGGGGCCATTTGTTTTATGTAGTAGGTAATGTGAAATGGGAAGCTCTTTATATCTGCCAATGGTTGTTTTTGATAGGCTCAATGATACTGTCAACAGCGGATATATTGAACATCCCAGCACAAATCATGTCATTGAATATTATATTGAATTGACTAATGGCCGATTCCTATAATTTGCGGACCGTTATTGGTTAAAATTAAGACTCTTTTACATCTTTACTAATTTCATTTTATTTTACATCTTTACCAATAATGAAGCAAAACCCTCATAGTAGGACTATGAAGACCTTCCCATATTGAGGTAGCTATTACAGTACAATTAGCTTACGAATCTATTTATATGTCTAGTTTGGCAATAAAAAAAGCTACCATTGGTTCGTAAAACAATTCGTTTTTGTTTATAGGAACCGAACATTAATTGAACCAAGTGAGACACGGTCAACATCGTGTTGTAGGTTGATCCAACAACAGATGAAACATTTCATACCTAAATCAAAATTTGTAATAGTTACATAGCTCTATAAACCGATAAAAACTTGCACTTTTTGTCAACCCCGTCACAATAGACTAAGTATTTGTCGCCAGTTCTATGTAAAGCAACATTTTGTTTAAACCGATTCGCTTTGCCTCCAAACCGGATACGAAGCCATTTACAAACATCAAAAGAAAATGCTAAATTTATCGTTAAAGGCTTGAAATAACTTGAATAGATTTTCTGTAGTCCGGAATCCGATATTGAAACTGAACTGAATGTACTGGATGAAGAAGACAGAGAAGCTGAAAGCGATGTTACAGATGATCTAAGCTGAGACATTTGTCTAACAGCAGACAATGATGAAATGTTTTAATGATGAATAATTAAATAAAAATACTAATATTACAATAGAAGGTATCTTTCTAAGATCCAGTGGAACAATCATCGGTGACCTATGAACTGCAACTCTTCCACTTAACGTATGACTCCATATACCTACAACGGATACCGTCCCACAATAAAAATACCATCTGCGTAAACAAGATGGTTTAGTAAGTGAGTAATAAATAACAAATACACACATTAAAGGCTAGGTTAGGGCATCAAACGGTCCGATTGGAAATCTAATCGCATGCACAGCAAGCCATCATTTGAAAGTTACACGGAGTCGCTTTCCAACGTCTTCAACGATTAATTAGCCCGTTAGTCTTTGTACACATGATTACTAGACAAATGTGAGAAACTTACGCCTTGAAAGTGAAATTTGTGAACTTAAAGTTTAAAGATGTAAAGATCGTAATTGACTGAAAGTTTGACTTAAAATCTCACAATAGATTCTACCTAACGAATACCCGTGACAAACTTGGATTAAAAGTATACTGAATTGAAGGTGGAAAAGTCTTCTGTCCATAAAACAACTTAGCTTATCCTACTGATGAGTGGAACTGATTGATCTCTAGCAGTAGTTATAGAACCGGTGTAGTTAATGCCAAGGAAAAACAAAACACGATCAATGTTCCCCTAACACATAATCAACACATTTTGTATAGCGGTAAAGTATTAGCTATAAAGTGTAATAGAACCGACTTGTTAGCGAATAGCACGACTATCATTAAGTAACCCACTTCCCACCGACGACGGCACGTCAACCTGCTGATACACTTTTGTTTTCCAACATTGAGGATAGAAATATAAAATTACTCGGGAAAATACTGATAGATACTGAGATGTATTTGGTTGGAGTTGATGCTAAACCCAAAATCCAATCAAATTGAATGGCATTCCACCATCAAAATTAATTCGCAGAAAAGTACAAATAGAAAACCATGATAAAACTTATGAAGATGTGTCCTAATTACTTAAACGATTGTATGAAGGTAATCGCGAGTTCGAACAACTTAAGTGAGAGATGCGCATATTTGAATATTCATAACATGCAATTACAAAATGATTAAATACTGACTTCGGAAGCAAATTCATCTTCGGATAGCTCCCACAAATTGACCAATAACCACAATAATAAAATAATAATCGACACTAGAAAAGAGAAACCTTGCAATCAAGAGTCCAGACGTCTTCATTTTACATGAAATTGTTATCAGAGGTCCTAAATCAAGGCACATTGAAATTTTGCACAAAGCGCATCAAACAAAGGCACGACCCACACGGCCATTATAACGATCCATTGAAACCAGCTTCTAATTAGGTATTACATACAACCTGAATGGCCATATGAGACTCCATCCCATTCAAACGTTATCCGATAACATTTTAATTAGACTGATGTAGAAATCTTGTGACGTGCATGAGAATTAACTGTCATAAGATTAATTAAAATAAACAATATCCGCTGAGGATGAGGGTGTTTCTCTTGCTATGTAATTTGATCGCGGGTTAAAAAGCTAGACATTTGAGCTTCTTGTTCAGTGAGTCCATAAACGCTGTCAGGTTTAGACATTTTTTCAACGATGATAACAAGAAAAGTATCAACCCTCAAACGTGGATTCCTGACGTCAAATAAAGTTTCTGTTTCTGTAATTACGGCATTCAACTGGTTAAAGCTTTTCCAGATTGCAGTATAATCCAAATTAAGATAAAATACCAAATCAATTTCTGCAGTAAACAATATAACACCATCAATAATACGATCGGACGCACTGGCAGATATGGCATCAATATTTATGTAATCAATCCCACATGCACTGTTTTAAAAGCATTAACCTAAATTATTGGCAATTAACAAAACGTAATCAAATACTGACATTTCCTTTTCAATAGCACGTCTGCAATGACTCAATAATATACGTCCATTTGCGCAATTTTATCGCTATAATTGCATTGAAATATAGGGAACGTTATAAGCCTACACTGTACTTTCAAAATCTTGAGGTCTTGTCTTGAGGCTAGGCACTACCCACCGACACCGTATTAGGTTTAAAATACTATAAATCTAGGAAATCATATTGGTTGATCATCAATGGACAGTTAATAAGACTTTTGTGAAACATCGACTTTTGGTATCATGAGTAATCGTTTCGCAGGTTTAGCCATGGCGTTATTGAAAATGAATCCAACGCAATAACTACAAGGCTTACTTGTATAATTTACTGCGCGTCTCAAGCAAATTGTTGCAAATCTACCACTTCCTACAGTTTATCTAAAACCAACAGCTTCTCAGCAAATTACATAAAGTAATGAAAGTCCTTTATCATTCCCTGTCAGAGTCCCTGGCAATCTGCTTATCTCCATCGATTGAGATCATTTCAAGTCGCCGAGAGGGCACTATAACTCCAGATTTAATAAAATCCAGGCTTGGAGAGAGCTAGGTAAAGCGTTAGGGGCAAACGTTTGCACAGTCATTATTTTGTTAGCGATTTCAGTGAAAACACCTGGGAAACTGATCAAATTACTAGTTATGGATTTATGAGCAGTCGGATAGATAGTTACGTACGCATTTACTGTACTTATCAATTTTCATCGTTTACATGTTCTGTAGTCAGTAACTTGTATTTTCTTACTTGATTCCAGGAATCCGGTAGTAATTCTGATTTAATTTTCTGATACATCGTGTGCAATATTTCAAAGTGATGATTAGGCATTAGAGTGAGTATAGGTAATAACCCTGTTATAGATGTTTACTACTAATGGGAGGTATCATAAATTAAAAGGTAATATTAGCTACTCATACATAATCACATAAATCTTAAATGTCATGCTATGAGCCTAGCATAGTGAATTTTATGTTTCAGCTTTCATTAGCACTCACATTAATCGACAACGTATATGACAGCAATATAAGTGACGTACGACACCTTGACTCTAATAGAAAACTACTACTTAACATAAGATTTTCATTTTCCCTTACGCTACGACAGTCAACTTGAATTTACGCCAACTATTTCCTTACTGAAGTGTTGTTCAATTCATTAAACAGGGACATTAAAGCACTGTGTATTGTAGCCTTTATCGGCAGAGTTTCAACACACTCCATGCTTTCGTAAGACAAATCGTCTCGCCTATTCCCCTGACACTAGAACATGCAATTTCTCCTGATAGTTCAAAGATAACTTCAGTTAGACTGTAAAATATATTCTAGACTATGTTTTGGTTCCCTTTGGGTGTTTCAACTATTGCATCAATGTACACAGTTCTTTGATTTCCATTACCTTGGTCGGTACTTTTGTTAAGTTTCGTAATAAAAGGTTGTATTGTGAATGTGTTGTGACCGCAATGTGCAACGGATGTCAGAATGAATAGATCACTAAATGCATTAATTTTTACATTGGACAATAATTTACCACCCAGTGAGTTTGCATATTCAAATGATTTCATACAATTGAGTAAGAGATGAAAATATCTTTTCTGAAACGACTATATTCATAATGATTGATTATGCAAGATAACGTAGGGATAAGAAAACTGGAATTCCTTAGGCGTAGATGTTATCAAAGGTAAAGAAATTACTTCCAATTAATTACCATATCCACATTTTACGGGAAAACCACAACAAAATGGTACTATGTCCTAGCAGGAAGCATGGACAGGCCAGTTTAATAGCAGAGGAAGCTATCAAGTTGTCGCTGCTGAACTATTAGCTACTACGTCGATAGATAGATTTATGTAAGCCCATCGCGACCAAAATAGATGGACGAGATTCTGCCTTCGGACGTCCACGACTTTTAAAGACGTAAATGGTTGGAACGGTAATTGACGATGATGGTCTAATCTTATTAGAGAATGAAAAGTTATGGGGAAATTGATGATGTAAAGAATCTTGAAAAATAATTTAATGTTCTTGGAGTTACTGGTTCTGTGTTTGAATCAAAGTTGTTGGAAGAACTAGTTAATAAAAGATGAGGTTTAAGATAAACAAATTGACGACAATGTAACTTTATAAAATTACTAATAGAACCAAATGAAATGCTCATCATCATGAACCAAATCAACGGTCATCACGAAGAGCGATGGCCAAAACAAAGGGAAAAGAAGAGTTGCTTCATAAATGATAGCTTTGTAATCCAAAACAATACACTCTTACGCAGAGTTGCCACATTAATATAAAGTTTGAAGCATTTGGAACAAAGGCAAACGATAATAAAATATTAGCAGGGCTAGAAAGCCCTTTACGTGCTGCAAGCATCATTGGTAATGAGAATTCTACGTGATTTCGGTAACGTTTACTCATTAAACAGCCATGTTTACGTACTATCAAATTTTACCGTTGAGGGTACTTAGGCATATAACGGAAAATTCATGGGACATTCAAGAACATTTATATTGGAATGACAAAGCAAAGAAGTTTTTTTTATTGATGCTAATCTTTGTTTAAGTATACTAATAATATTGGGTCAACCTTTATTTCAGATTTGAATCAATTGCTACTGAATAATATTTATAGTTTGCTACCTAGAATTCGTATTCATTCGAGCACGAACGTGTGAGTCTAACCTAGTAAGAGTTCTAAATCTAGACAACCTATATCGAAACACTCAACAAAATTCTGGTTCATTTCCTCAATCCGTATTAATTCTAGTTACTAAACGTACTCTTTAACCATTCACCAGTTTTTATATACAGTGATTAATCTACCTGTAGTTTAGTATTACGATTGTAAACGCTGCACAGTGCACAGCAAGCCTTAATGAATGTTAACCGACTTTAAAGTCACGCAATCTATCCAAGGTAAAAATAGAAGGCTGTGTGAACTTAACCCTGTTATTTGTGAAAATCTATGTTCTGAATCACATAGACGTTAGTCAGTTCTTATTCACCAGCAGCGAGAAATAGACGGAGGGATATACTGATATAGTTGACGACACGGCACGTCATATTAGTGCAACGGATAGCATGCGTGAGATCATGCTGGATATTAATAATGTAGAGGTAACTGCTAGTGCGAAAGATCATAACATTTGTATGGTATCACATATTGAAAGCAACAAAATCGATATAAGTACATTTCAAGTAAAACATCGAGATATAGACGAAGAATACAATCTTTTATATGTGCTAAAGCGATAGTTCGTTTTATATCTTCTTATAAACACGAGCGCATTGACTTTTCAAACATAGCTTAGAACCATCTACGTATGTAGATAAAATTCAAAGTCCTGACTGACTGATATATCAACGCACAGCCTAAACCGCTGGTCCTAGACACATGAAATTTGAAGGGTGTGTTCTTTGTGAAGAGTAGGTATCCACTAAGAAAGGGATTTTCGAAATGCCACCCCTAACAGGGTGAATGGGGGGAGACTAAAATTTCACGCGGGCGAAGTCGCGGGCAGAAGCTAGTCCAATATTTAATCATAATCATAAAAAATTCTAGCGTTCCGTTTTGTCTATCTGATTTAGACCGTGACGCCAATATTTGAATATGATAAGGTGCTTGGGTCTACTGCTTAAACAAACATTGTGTTTGCTCATTACTATCATAACAAACAAATATGGGAAAAATGGTTGACCGTTGCATGACGAAATTGAAGGTGCCATGTGGAATGTATCGACAGAGTCAATAGAGAAAGTGGGATATTAGTACAGTAGGCAATGAAGGTAAATATTGATAAAATTCTTGAAGGAGTTCAAGTTTTTGTACACGTGGTTTTGATTTTGACTGAACTACCTACTATCCAGAGAAATAACGGATTTGTAAAAGGCGTTAAAAAAGAAAATGAAGAAGATGCTTTACCAAATATACCACGCACATTAAAAAGTCAGTTAATTATTTTATCAGACTAAAAGATAAGCAATGTGGTAGCGACCTGTTAGTAAGCCATGCCAAATTATCAACATATTCTAACAATTGACAACCATAACCTAGAAAACGTAGTTTAATACAACACTATTATCAAGCAACCATTCAAGTTGATATATGAAAATCAAAGACTTAGATAAGTAAGTGTCTGCGTCTAAGTTACAACTTGAACTAACAATACCTATGCTATGTCAAATGAGGTAAATAGGTTACGACAATGCTAGTAGATATCGATCGGCAGGCAATCGTATATTGTTGTAATCTTTGAACCTGCGCCATTGATGTATGGGACTTCAACTGGTAATCATGTGTATTGTGAATAAGGTGCAGTACATGATAAGCCAAAAGAGCTAGAAGAAATTACCTACCCATTGTAAGAAATTACCCAGCATAGCTATTCACAACCGTTCGATACCCTTCCGAGCCGAATCGAACATCAATAAATAATATCAAGGAGTCCTCTAAAGGCTGTTCACGAATCCAAAACCCATTTTTTGTCAGTTTAAATCCATTAGACGACCAACAGCTATTTGCTGGCAAATCAGTGATTGAAAAAGATCAATTTTGGATAGGACAGCCTGTCGAATGGTTGTGAATAGCTATGCTGGACTGGAATTAACTTGGGTAACAAGAATTTACTTCTAAGTAATTCAGAGAGATTTTGAGTGATGTATTAAAAAAAACAAATACACGAAGGTCTACCAGGTGAAATGGTCAATGGTTTTTTGTGTTGAAAGAAACCTTTCATTCAAACTTGCTCAAAGTGAAAATATTTCGCTTACCTTGAGTCACGACACGACTATAAGAAGAAAAATTGCTCGAGTGACAGTGTTCTACATACAGTAAAGAAAAACCTGAAATGTTATTGCGTCGTGTTCTAAGTCTCGACATTTTTTCTTCAACTTTGTTGCGTTCTGCGATCGAATACGTATTGCAAAGTAAAATATAAAAGCGTGATGTTCTGTTGGTGAGAGAAAGGAAATAAAAACAAATCTGTAAGTAGCGGATTTTAAATTATGTAGAAAATCTTAATGCTAACTGCACAGACTGGGGTCAGAACGTTGGCTTACTTTGTGACTGTGTAAGTGTGTAGCGTGTTGCAAATGCATCATGCTGCATTGAGGTTTAAATTTACAGTGTAGCGGAATACCGGTGGCATCTACTTTGTATGTACGCTACAGTTAAACAGTCCATTCTCAACTTGGACTTCGAAAGACATCACCTCCTCCAGCAGCAGATCTATACTGCAAATATCTCATCGTGAAAACTTAAGTGAAGTGAGCTGTATAGTGTAATAGTGGTAATCCCTAATATCATGTGGAGTGACAGTTTACTTCACCTAAGTTTTTTTCGATTTATTCCGGTCGGATCCCCTGAACTGATCGCCTGTTAGTTATTTTTATGTTTTAATTTCTGTCTTGATAAAGTGGATAAGACAGAGATTAAAACAGATGAAGAACTAGCAGGGGATCGAGGGGGTGGTTCTGGGGATCAGATCGGAATAAATCACTATAACTAGGTCTGATCCCCTTACTCTTTTTTTTACAGAATAGCAATGCTAAACTTCCAGGTATGATTAGTAAACAGAAGCCTACATTACTCAAGGATTGAAGTGTTTTAACGTAACGCAGAGTTTCAATATTTGTTTGGGTTTCATATACTCCGAATGAAACAATTAATTAATTGCTTAGGTTCGGTAAATTCATGGTAACAATTAGTTTATTTCCCAACCCATGTGTTGCGTACACCTCTTAATCACGCCTATCTTTCTACCTGACAAAAAATGTAAATAGACTGCAAATGAAGTTCAACATTGACGAAAAGTGTGACCATCAAAATGGTCTGAAAGCCATCAGTGGCAGATTCCACAAAAACTGACCTAGTCTGGATAACAACTGACTGCAACAGCATAGCGGTACATTCAGATTACATTTAGAATGACGCCGCTTTCGGCTCGCATTGTTATACGCTTTTTAGTTCGCGGGTAGATCGTAACCGCTGTGTGGGTGACTCAATCGCTTCCACGAATTATGTGCGGCGAACGAAATGATGCTAAGTGCTGAGAAAAGCCTTGGTGTGCAACTACTTTGAGATTTCCGTCATTCTGCATTTGCTGTTGCATTTACATTGATAACAGTGTTTATAGCCATAGGTAAGAACTAAGTTATTGCTGGTCGTCAGCCTCTTCTAATTAAGAATATGTATAATTAATCAGTAATAATCCACGACATACTTTTGAAAGTATCAGCCTATCATTGATCAGGATCTCTTTCGGTCACCGAACATAAAAATAGGGTACTCCAATCAATGTTGTAACAGTTACCAGTATAATCAACGCATCAATTTTAATCACTGATACGAAAATATCGCAAGACCCACATACATATTACCAAAACAGTTATATCACAAACGCACGCATTCGTTTCAACCATTTGATTTGAAAGTAACTTGTAATAATCATAACAGTCATAACCTATCACTCAGCCTATCAAAAGCCCAATTGAACCAACAAGAGGTGATTTAAAAGTAAAAAAGGAACAAAATGGCGTTTATAATAAAGCAAAACAAATGGCAACGAAACTCGCGGAGAATTGGAGCGTGAAGAAAACGTTACAACAGCCGGATCCGAACCAAAGCACGCACATATCCACCAATATCTTGGTAATAATATGTGGGAAAATATACAAATTGGCGACAATACACATTCCAAAGTTCAGGATGTAATTGACGAATCTGATTATGGACCTTCCCAAGACACAACAGGTCTGAATAACGATAATCAGATGGATGATAAAGTATCCACGTTGAAGATATACAAATTCGGGAGTTAAAAATGTTATATGTAAGCTGCTGACGAAAATAGAGATATTGCTACAGTTTTCCCAACTCATTAACCGAACAAAGAATGTTTTACTGTACAGTTTATAAATGCAAAACAGCTGTTGATAGCGAAGCAATAACGAAGCAATAAAGGTTAACTAACAAGATGATTGAACATATGTCGATGTCGTCAACGAACAAACACTAGCATGCTAACTACATAGGGTATTTAAAACACTTTCTGGTAAAGAAGGCCAAGTTCGAGAGTGGTCGCATAAAATTAATGAGATTTGATACGCGGCCAAGTTCAATCTTATTTGTATTAATTAATGTGTATGTCTGAACGTTAATTACGACAAAACACTGACTTTAGCATAAAACATATCCTAATGTCTGGGATTATTTTAAAGGGGATCTTTATAAATAGGTACATTTACTAACACTGATATGACATCAGCTACGGCTTTTCTGTGAGAAGCTAGGTAGTTAATATAAAAGAGACATTAATGAGTAAAATCTAGAACAACTATACCATTTACTTCTTAAACGCCTGTCCAAGAATTTAATTTAAATCGTCTAGACTACATCCATAATAAAAAGATGGTTAAAGATAGCGTTATCTCCATATAAGATAATTCAGCAGTATAAGAATTTGTCAAATTAATGGGTATTCTCCCTTCGCATGTCGCGTGTACAGGGTATGTACCGATAACAATAGAATTTCTATTGTGTCTGCTAATTAGACATGCGTCGGGATAATGGCACCTTTGAAGTAATTTGCTAGTGGTGTCTTCCCAATGGTTCCATTACAGATTTCAAAATAAATAGAACAAAATAAAACAGTTTTAGTGCAATAAATCACAATTTCAATGATATCACATCTAAACACGAAGGGGTCTATTTATAAACGTAAGTTAAGAGATCTTTAAACGTCAAAAAATTATGGTTAAACAGTCGCTAATAACTTTAAGCAACGTTTAAAAATAAAGGGGTATGTACAGTCACGAGCACTAATATGTCAATACTTGGCAACTTTCAATTGCGATTTTTTTGGGAAATAACGAATGCAACGTTCAAATACGGCACTTTACACAAACCTATGGGTTCGAAAATACGTTGTTCGTAATAACATAAAATTTCATTCAAAACTAAAGGAGAAAATCGTCTTTGAATAAAGCCAAGTGTATACATACTTATGCTCGTGACTGTACGAGTAAGTATGTTCAAGTCGGAGGGATTGAAGCATGGTTTGTGCAAATTCTATATCCAAGCTGTTGTATTTTGATTTAGGTGTTCTAAACAATATCTCAAATAGCTTAGTATAAATCACAATACTTCAATTAGTGAACATAAATCAGAATCACCAAGGCTAATAGGTCAGTGAGTCAACTGTTTATATCGAATGCGAATCGAAATGCAAACCAGCAAGAATCACATCGTTGTTTATATTTAGTGTAGGCTATGTAAAGGGCCGTTCGAATAATCGTTAAAATTTACTATGTAATTACGATCATCGTTAGTCGGTATTCGGTTTTAAATAGTAACATTGCCTTTAATAATGCCCTCATTTCGAGATAAATACTTTTTCTTTTTTATGCTTGTTAGTCTATTGGATTTGGATTAATAACTGGGCAGTCAGAAAACTGTGTTATTTTAGGCGTACTGTGCTCAATTTTATGATCACCAAATTCAAATATGAATTAATTTATGGCTTGGTCGTACTCTTTACTTGGTACTATCTGCGTTCTTCCTGCTTTACCAACGATATCATTATCTTCCTCATGTTTTCTATAATCAATGGGAATCTTTCAGTAGGTATATCTTGAATTTCTACATCATATTTAAGTTTAAATACCTATATTCAAAAATATTTAAACAGTTGTGTAAAACCTCATTGGAAAGTTATGAAGAAGATAAACGTCAGCTGTCAATCACAGCTCATCGGCTATCGCTAACAGATGGGCACTCCGTTTTAGGGCAATCATTTCACAAGGCGTGTCAAAGAAAGTACCTTAAAAGAGCCACACATGCACACGCAGAATAAATTACATTTGATGGGTGTTGGCTAATGTTGTATTTACTGAGATAGTGACTTACTATGCACGCAATATTGTGTTTATTGAATTAGAGATGACTAATAAAAGTGTAATTTTGTTGCTTGTATCTATACTAATTTGTCATTGTGGTAGTATAACATCTAGCACGTTAGTTCCTTTGGCTATTGTTAAAGACGATTAGAGGATATAGAAGCAGCCACCTGAGTATAAGAAACAATACATACCTACGTAAAATTCTTGTCTGCTTACAATGTTCTCGAATTGGATTTCTACAGCTGCAAATTTATTATGAGAATTACGTATATAATTTCAATTAGGTGTTAACATGTTGAAATCCTGATAAGATATATGTACTAATTTTATAAAACTTACCTAATTGTTTGTATCATCTCACTAAACGCGAAATGCTTGTTCCAGTTTCCTCGTGGTCCCAATGATAAAGATCCAATGTGAAATCATACGTCTCGCTTCCAATTTTATATAGAAAATACTTCAAAGATATGTTTGTACTTAGTTGATAAGAGCACTAGTTGCAGGTCACTTTGTTATTTCGATTGTTCGTCTAAAAACAGAACGTTATGAGTGTCCTTTTGGTACAAAAAATGTTAAACAAACTAGTTTCTAACATGCAGGGAAACCATTAAATTATTAGTTTGGACAAAATTCAATAGATACACGAAACATTCCAATGCCATAAAACATTTTTATCGAAACTACATTAACGGACATCATCCTCAACGGTCCAAAAAAGGAGAAAAAAGCATATATGCGGGCGCCTTTACAAATTCGATTTAAATTGAACCTTATTGTTTTAGTCATAAAGCTTAAGAAAACATAAAAGAATTAACACAACAAGCCCAGAGCGGTGTCAACTCGGTTCCTTTATGAGCAATGTTTTTGAAAGTTAATTTACTAACAATAGAACATAAACTTGCCGCATAACGATGCTACAGCTAACGACAAGATCAAAATATTCACAAATAATACAAAAGAGAAAATATTATATTAATAAGCTGAGGCAATGTCAGAATAAAAAGAAACAAGAGAAATGCAGTGCGATGAAATCGAGACTACGGACTAAAAAACACCGCAAACAGCTCATAAAAACTAGACGTCTCTACTGGATGACCCACATAATTTAAAGCTTAAAGTCATAAAAATGGAAATTAAGACTAGAAATGTTGTTAGATTAAGAAAAACACAATGCGGGTAAAATATATAAGTGAAATAATTGGCACGTGTCATAAACTCTTATCAGTCGAAAGTCAACGATTGGTTAACAAAGCAGAAAATGAAACGCATGAAACTGTGGCTTTCAATTCGAGGTGAGTCATCAACGCCAGTTGTCTGCTTAATGACGTATAATTCAATTTCACTAATAGTTAGCAAGCGATCAAGCGTTTCAGCAACAATTATAATTGTAAGTCTTTCAATTTCAGACATCAACAAATATTTAACTAATGAGTGGCGTTGACAATCAGTCAGGAAGTTCACTGATCTACAATTTTCGCTTTCTTTCATGGAAGTAATACATTTTCTCGTGACAAGTTGGAGACTTGCCACCTTCAGGTTGCGTAACTGATGGTACTCGCAGTTTCGATACATACGCCATGAGTCACAGGAAGTATGAGATTAGAACCGGACGAATTGTAATCAAAAATAGACAAAAACCATTCAATTGCTTCAGGTGAATTGGGTAATTTGAAACTAGATTGCAAGTTTCTGTTAGATAAGAGAATTCATGCTGACAAGATGCAAAAAATGCAGCCAATGAAGTCACGTATAGCAGAGAAGCGAAGCGTGGAGCGACTGGTGGAAAAATAACAAAATTCAAAGCGACCGCTACTGAAACAGTGCAAGTTGGCAAACCGGGAGATTTACAGGCTAAGGCGACAGTGCTAAAACAAAGATATTATTGGTGCATAGATGCAATTAGTAAGTTTCATAGTAAATTAACGGCGCCAGTTGAACTGCCCACACATGACAAGATGTTTACATTAGTTATGTGCAGTTAACTACGATTAACTGGTGTTTATAAATGGAGATTGTAATTTACTGTTAACTTTGGACATGATGGGACGGTTTATGCAAGATAAACAATTACTTTGTGAGGTAACGGATTTCCACATGCGAAGGTTTGGGAAGCTGACGCTTGTGAACACTCCAGTGGTGAGTAACAATGATAGCCTGTTTGCAACTCAGTTGTTATTAATCAAGTATTAATAACTCTCGAGCAGGTTAGTCACCAAACAGTCTACGCTCAAATGCCAGTTAGTGACCGACTAGATATGTTAATTATCGTAACGAGCAAAGCTTTACAAGGTACGCTCAGGATTCCAGTAACCTCGAAACAGAAAGTCTGAATGCATCGCCATCGTATGAAACGGTCAAGGTGAATCAGTCTAGTGATTGGACAGATTAGCCAAAGATGCAAGCCGTTAATCAGATATCAAACTAGATTATGATAAACAAAAGTAACAAGACTGATTACAAATTTTAACAGATAGGTAACATCATTTATTGACAACACAAAAATCAAATGTAAAAATAATGATGATGTAAGAAAATCAACTGAAGTCGCAGCCTTCAAAAGAATACCTACAGTTGCGTCGAAATTCGTTCACGAGAAAGACGCCCGCATATAAGTCAGGATAACCACAGCCGAACCGCACTCGCAAACTGGTTTCGGTGCACTATTATTATTAAAGGCTCGTGCCAATATACGGGTAGAAACGTGCTCCAACACAATACAGTTAACAAAGAAATATAAAAACTTAAATCCGTAACATAATTACTGCAAATTTTTATACCAAAAGGACACAAAACTCAAGACGTCTCAGAAAATCCACACGGTGTTACTTTTCATTTGCTTTTAGTTAATCGAATTTATTACATGCATTCACTATCACATCCATTAACAATAAGGCACTTGTCTAAACGTTAGATTATAAAAACAGTTCAAAAAGTGTGTTAAAATAAATTGTCAAGTTGAGCGCAACGAACTGCCTGCGTCAGTCGGCCGAGCACAGAGCCGGCGACTCGCAAACTGTTCCGTTCCGTTTCAAACTAAACATCAACGGCCACGCGGAGTGCGCCCTACCTCTCTGTCTCCCTCACTATCGAGGAATCCGTCAAGCGAGAACGAGACGACCACCAGTCAAACGTCGTTCGAGTCTTATCGCAGGATAAACTTTACAGCGACGTGAATAGTTTCCGAGCATTAGCCAGAGAGGAATGGGGCGATTACTTTTTTTGTGTATTTGGCAGGACTTTTTTCTTGTCGAATGTTGGATCGGTTTGAACTTCTATTTTTGTTATCGGAGCGCGTTTGAGCGGAACGAGAGGCACGAGACAGACTTTGTTCGGAACGGAAGCACGGCGATGATTGACCAAGGATTCTCGGAAGTCTGCTTACAATTAACATATTATCCTAGTTGATAGATGCACTAATACATAGTTAAGGCCAATTCAAGGCCATAGAGAGGCCGTATTTGGGAATTGAGAACTTACATTTACATCAATACAAAATATCATCTTCAACATTCAGATACACGATTAAATATTGGCAAAATCTCGAAACGAACAACTCACGATTTTTGCTTTAAGTGGCTGAATGGACGCATATATAAGCGCTGACCTCAATTCACATCTGCTATCTAAAGACATCTCCTATAGTTATCGATCAAATAACACGTTACAAATTAGGTACCAGGTAGAATTAGATCATCGCAACACAAATGCTTTTAGCAGGAATAACACAAAGAGGCAAATAATAAATGAGTATTTGAGGAAAATGTAAATCGAAATGAACCAGAAAGAGGCGTTATGAAATATTTGTAATAACAATATAAATATAATAAATGGACTCATAGAAAAGTGTTTATTGGAACGATTGTCTTGTAAATTGAGTTACACAACACCAGAAACGATAAATATTCATCTAGCACTAGTTTCGTTGGTGCGTCAAACGACGAACATCACCTACATAACGTTGAAATATATAAGAACGTTTTTGACATTATTTCTGCAGAATGGCATTTCATTTATTGTCCAATAAAAACAAAACAGTCTAGGAAGTGGATGTAATAAATTAAATGAATTTGGCAAATTAAATTGCCAGACACTCGTATATTTGCATCACCACTAATTTAAAAGCAATGAACTGAAGTCTGTTAAAAATACATTCAATTTGATTTTAAGTATCGCAATGGATATTGTAGGCATTAAGATTAAAATTGATACTATAATTACATACAGACCGTAATTCGAGATTGATCATAAGGATTTTGCGACGGGTCATAACCGTACCAATGTATATGTCAACCATATAGACGTCAGCTTATCTAAAAGTTCAAACACATTTCTAATAGCTTTTTTTTACCGAACAGCTTCCATTCTGACGAATATGGACATTAAACAACATATCCGGAAAGGAAATCTCGTAAACAATCATTATAAAAAGTACTCGGGAATGTCGCGTGGAATTGTGTGAAAGAGAAAAGCGTAATTGGCAATCAGATGGACGGCTTTCTCTCACAATACGTTACATATTGTGTAGGATGCTGGAAACATCTTCGGGGCAAGCGATGACCGTCGAAATCTTCAATACGACTTATAATGACCTATCCAATTGAATAATTCTGATTAGCTCTTTTGTCAATTCTATTACCATTGTTGCCAATAAACGATTGAATAAGAACTAATTCGAGAAATTATATGCATGAGAGATTTTATTCATCTTATCGTTTCATAATTTGGGTCCTCTGTCTGTTTGACGGAAGCAATAATAGTGCTATCACAACATAATGTGTTACCTAACACCGTTGCAATATAAGCGTTAACATTATTTTGATCAAATTGATTCTGGAGATGCTTTTGAAACTTTCATCTCAAGTACAATGCTGGTATGTTCTTTGTGAAACTGTTGATTACCAAGAGAAGGGTCTTCTGATACGTAATCTAAAAGAGATCTGTTCGTTACGAAGGGATAATAAAAGCGCCCAAATGTTACTCTGAATGCCAGTCACTCATGGTTATAGACATACGAAACCGAAAGTTTATGGATTTTTAATGACTACTTCGTATCTAGACTTTGAGGCCAAAGCATTGAAACAGCAATTAATAAATAAAAATAACAATAAAAGCAATATACATAGTAAATACATATACAGGAAAGACATGCAACGAGATAGCTTGTAAAAATTGTAATTCAGGTAATAATAAAACGGAATCAGACCAACAAACTCTGCAAACTCTGCCCTTAGCACAACATGCTTTTCAAAGATAAAAATAATGTCATGTAAATGAAATAGAAATCTTAAACTGACAGAAAAACATTTAACATAGTACTTTCTAACAATGAGAGCAAAACAGTTCAATGCAAAAGATTGATGCTTCAACACAAATCGGAATCGGAACACAATGAGGGCCGATTGTCGAAAGAACTGTTGAACTTTCTCCAAGCCCTTTCAAGTAACCTGGACTTGGAAGGTACAACAGTTTTGTAAGAACAAATTGATGTATTTCAAAATGAACCCCCCCCCCCACTTTAATTACAATCAATCATCGAAAAAAATTCGAAAGATTGACGAAGAAAATGAATATAATTTGGAACTCAACAATTCGCAATCTATCAGTTATGTAATGCAAGATAATTCTATTATTCACTGATGTGCGGTTCGAAATACCAAAAAGAATGTGATTCAACATAAATTACTTTATAAGTGACGACATAATTTATGTATTATGTACTTATTCATTTAAATAAATATGATAACCAAGAAAAATCCAGAGCAAATTGTTTCGAAGTTATTAATCCTTCCCAAATAAGATTTGAAACTCTTAAAAGGCATGTCTGCTGAAAATAACAATGTACTTACAAAGGAAGATCAAAATATGCATGATACTTAAGTGAATGAGGAAGCGTGATTTTGTCGCGTGTAATTTGTTCATACCACTCATTCATCGAAGGTTTGATGGTACTATCAACAATATTGTCGTAGCACGCAGTCACGTTCGAGTCTTCACAAAAGAAGTACATATAACAATGGACAAGATTTGAAAAGCGTGGTCTTTGTAAAAGCGACTCTGACTGCAGGAGAGATGTAATTGATTTTTAATGGGAATAATCCAACCCTTGTGCTTGCGCAAGATACTTCACGAATAATAAAGGCCTGTGAAGAAATTATGTGGTCATAAAACATGTATAATTAAGTTGTAATATCATTTTAACTTCAGAGAGTTTTCTTGTCGATGATATAAGAGTTTATTTTAAATCTAGCCTGGGTCACGTAAGCAGGAAGATATACTGCCGACTGATTCAACAAGGGCAACAACAACAATATACCTTCAATATGTTTGCAAAAATATTTATTATGCTTCATCCATTTAGAATTATCGTAGAATAATCCAACAGCAGCACAATTTGTTAGTGCCTTTTACTCCTTTAAGCTCATTGGAAGTTAACAGAACTTTCTCATTTACATTAAACACTTGTGTATTTTAAGCAATATATCAAAGGAAACTGACTACGCTTCCTTAAACAGTGGTAATAGACGTTATCTCTTCATTTATATCGAGTTACAATTATTAGTGTTCGCTTCCCGGTCTTGAGCGTTGCGTGGCAAGCTTCCGTATTCTGCCAGATAAATATTGGATGTGCCAACAGGAACGTACACGGCTGATGTATGGAAATGGTTACTTTCTAAACAATTTTATGCATGCAAATTGTGGATTGTTGAGTGAAAATATACGGCCCGAGGTTTGGTGTTGTGGATGCCGAAGAAACAAAGATTGTGGTTGCATTGAGTTGCAACCAATATGTATTAACTTTGGTTTAAGGAGCTGGAATATTGTAAGTTGATTTATGTCTGGCCTCACACTCAACATTCATTAAGTTATCCAGGAAATTCTTGAAGTTATCTACGAAGTGATAAAATATTCGTTGGATGAAAATATTTTACTTCAACTGCTACTTCCAATCAGA
Organism: Oligia fasciuncula; assembly: GCA_963082905.1. Classification (NCBI taxonomy): domain Eukaryota; kingdom Metazoa; phylum Arthropoda; class Insecta; order Lepidoptera; family Noctuidae; genus Oligia; species Oligia fasciuncula. Next base: position 10,585,187 of record OY720407.1, read on the forward strand.
CTACAAGGGATTAGGAAACCATTACCAACAGGAATACATATTAGTGTTTCTTGTTGGACGGTTTCTTTTTAATCCCGTCTAAATTATATTGAGTTTGGGCAAACGCCAATATTCACAGAATTAAGACAAAATGTTACGTAAAGGAAACTGGTCATCGTTAAAAATCCGACAAATCCTTCTATTTTTATTTTGGCTAGTTTTTATGTTCCTTTAATTAATTCTACGCATTTCGGCATTTACTAAAACTGGAAACTTATCTAGATCTTTTAACTTATTACCATTTGGATAAATTACAATATCGTAAAACCGAATTGATTGGCTTCAGACTCTGCTATCGTCAGAATTACAACTGCCACTAAACTGTTTTTGGGCGAATCATTAAGCATCTTTAATTTTCTAGTATTCGTCATGCTTCAATACAATGTCAAATCAGGTGTACCAGTTTATTTTCTTGTTCAATCTGTATTATTCCACTGCTGGGCTAAGGTCTCCTCCATAACCTTCCACTAATTTCCGTACGTTACCGTGCCGGCCAATCTCCCATAAACACTTCTAAGTCATCGTTTTCCTAGTACAGCTCCATTTTTTCCTGACATACTTTGTCTTCTCGGATCAGATAAACACTATCTAAATATCGCTTGTCTCAGGTCACTTTGCCAGTCAACTCAGTATTTAAATTATATTCTAGCCAACCATTCCTCAATGCTAGCTAAGTTCTAAGCTCTACTATCCATAACTCAGCAAGCATCGTTTCCGTGAGATCGCTGCACATCTGCTAGACTGTTGCAAGCTCCGCCCACATCATGCCCACGCGCACGGTAATGTTGATGCATAGATTTTAAAGGTCTCACATTAATAGTAAGATTGTACGTAATTTGTTTAGTGTTGTTTAAAGAGGTTGGCAAACAAGGTTGAAAGGTTAATCATATATCAAGAAAAATATGCAAATGCGTGTTTGCCTATTTCAAGAGTCTTATTGTTGGTGCTGTTTTTAATAGCATTATATCCATTATCCTGGCTAGCACAAGCAGCGCTGATGGAACAAAATCTTAGAAGGATGTTTTGCATCAATGTCCAACAAACAGTCGATCATCCACATTGTTATTATTTTCTATACTTACAACAAATTACCCAACACCAGGAAACATATCAATCATCAAATCAAACGATTTCTCATCTAATCGCGAATATTCTGAGAAAATCTCAGCCTCTGGCGGTTCCTATTTTCCAATAGATTTCAAGTGGGCAATTTGTAGAGATAGTCTGGCTAACAATAAGTTGCCCGTAGACGTTTCACATTAGAGTGGGTACCACGATTGAGCTGCCGCCGCGGGCAATGTCGCGTAATTCCTCGCTTCGTGTGAAGTGACCCGTGGCTTACCGTAATCGTAGAACAGGCGAGAATAGAAGGCTCATTTCTAAGGTACGTAAGTATACGTTTGATCGCTAACGCTTTGTTGTCAAATTGTAGCATTTTGAAACAGGAACTATTACTACACAGTCGCAGGATTAACAAGCTTCCTCAATTTAAAAGGAAATCCTTTTCATTATTTTTTGTTGTATTCAGAATTTCAGATTGTATGTCATCGAAAATTTTCTAAGCTATCTTTAATAGAGCTGTAAAGGTGGCTATATCAGTAGTGTTGACGTATGTTGTCAAAATCTACGCTGTAACTATATTCTCCGATTTGTTTCGGTTTCTGATTGATGGAATATCAGCATATTCAGTCTATAACTTTCCCATTACTGGGATACAGGGTTCCTTTTAGAAAAGGAGATTGATGGGTATATTTTCTTGCAATTTTGTATCGACTGCGTCTTCTGTTCCGTCTCTTCGTGGTTACTATAGGTGCTTGGTTAACGTAATATCTGCAGGTACTTAGTTACCCAATACTCCGTTACGGTCAACACCTGATTAGTGATTACGGATTAGGATACGGTAATTGGGTTTAACTGACAGCTTTGTTATTTTTGTTGTGCCACGGGACTTTGTTTAGAAAGTCTGCAAGGAACTTACAAACAATACCTAATGGTTAAGTAACTTTTTGACTATTGCTCAGTAGTTTAACAATGACTTCAATAAAGGTAACTGATTGCCATGTCTGCTTGTTGGTAATCATGTCTTCTCATGGACAGTTCCATGAACGATGATTTACCACCTTGTCCATCGAACATCATAACTAGATGTGGGGGAGAAAGCTATACATGAACTGATACTAACATCCCTTTTTCGGACTGGAACCATGTTAGCATTATTCTTCTTCTTCTTAATATTGATGGCAATCTAAATAAACTCGGCCCAGAATTTGGCGACGTGTTTGGCGCTATCACTACCGTCCATCAGTTCCTGTAACGTGGAGCTTACACGACACGCAGGACATGATATTAAGTGTCCCATCGTTTGTGAAGCAGCAGCACATTTACACTCCAACTCCACTCCACTCTCTCGTTCCACCCGAATCTCCACCTGAACAGGTTTTCCTTGCTTCGGCTAACTTGGGTTCCGAGTCTGCTTAAAGACTTCCAGGTTACCTGTATACATTATCAAAAGGTTTCTGCATATTATCTTGTCAATATACCTAGAAACATACCGTAGAAAAAAAGTGTTTTTGTGGTCATATCTCAGGCGAGAACTACTGCGGTAAAATTACTCACAACATAAACATTTTCTCTCGCTACAACCGTTTTCCGTCATCACGGTTAAGATTAAATCCCTAATATAAATGCAGCCGCACAGAATGCAACAATAACATACGTTCCATTCCCCACAATTACGACTCCCACTGCCAGATTTGTATGGACACCCGGCAATTTAACGGGTTTCAATAAAATTAGGGAAACAAGCCAGGCGGTAATAGTTGGGCTTAGAATCGATACTTGTCGTAGTGCAACGATACGAACGGATGGCCGTCGATGAGTCGTGACGGCTGGCAAGTGCTAGCGATTTGGTGGAGGGGTAGATAATAATATGACTCGAAATGGTAATGTGGATTGCTAGACCAATTGAGAGCTTTGAATTAAACGTTGGTTTTTGAAAATTGGTTGTTATTTCCTTCCAACAATCGCAATATTGGCTAATATGAGGTTTAATTCCGTAGTATCAAACTATTTTTGTACGGACCCGTGTTTTCTATATTGCAGTGAATTAAAGACCCTTTATTTTCCATAATAATTTTAATTGACTAATTATGGTGTATTGCGATTCACTGTATATCTATCCTGTTAACATCTAAGAATCTCTCTCAGCACACTAAAATTAAACGCGTTTGAAGCAACACTTACACCCCAAGACGCTAATAACTAGATGAAATCTAAATTATGCAAACACCAGTTAATTATCAACTTTCTTATCACTTACACCGCGTAATTACATATATTAGGGAACTGCGTCCGGCGATAAAACTGCGTATAAACACGAGTTCGATCCCGGGTCTATCTAGCCCGGTTGTTAGTACTACAAGCTGTAGCTAAGGAACTTTTTGAAGTGAAAACTTCTTTAGCGGCGTTGTACACTTTTTTTGTAATGGGTAAAAAATGTTAAACTTGCGTCAGGACACGTGACCTGATCGAAAATTCGTAAGACGGATGGAGAGTAGACAGCTGGCGTGGCGTAGGAGAGGGAGTATCCCCCTCTCTTTCTACGGCGCGGCGAAAATGTATGCCTGCGCCGGCTGTTTCGTTTAGGCGGCGCAGGGCGCTTGCGCGAATGTTCGTGTGTGTTTATGTTACAGCGTGCAATGTAATATAAATTGTCATGTTTGTGTACGATAGCGCAATAAACAAATATTGTATTCTACCACATAAAAGATAGTACTTTTATTCTGATAATTAAAGCAATTCGTGCAAAATTATTCCATAACCATTCCAAAATATCCAAAACGCACAACGTTAATACTTAAGTTTTCACTTCTGCCGGCACTCCCGGAGTGCAACCCGTCGTTTTTTTTATTATGTTAAACTTTAAGTTTCTGGTTCCTGAGATTCTGATTTGACTTTTAATTAAATTAGAAAATAAGAAGACAGAAAAGACAATCATAAACGTATTAAGGGTAAAAGTAAATCGACTGATTGCAGGATATTGTTTGAGGACCTCTTTATCAGAGGTAAAACATCCGACGCTAAACGTGAGCATCCCCAAAAAATCATTTAATCATCCTACAAATTGGCAACCTCAACAAATTGCATGCGAATAATTCCCCATCTACTTGACAAAATCCTTTAGGGGTAGCCCATATAAATCCCATGATGAAAGGGGACGTCGCATAAGCGGAAACACAGCGTTGACTTGATTTTACTACCTATAAACCACAGGGATTTGACTTCCCATCATCTACTCCACTATCATTCCATAAAAACCTTCTTTCAAAGGTTTTACAGGCCAAGAATAACAACTATACCAACTCGAATACAGCAACTTTATAATTAGATTTTAATCAAACAAAACAAACATAGAGCAGATAAAACGTGTCCTACAAACGAGAGGGTATTATCTTAGTGTTACGATCGTGTATCTGTGGTTACTATCGATAAACATTGACTACACAATAACGTGGTTGTCATTGTAACAGTCAACCTTTGTTCTGTTTTAGTTTTATGTCAATTGCGGGCTTAAGGTCTGGTGGCACTGGAGTGTAAGTTAAAGCTTACAGATGGTTTTAAAGGCGCATGCTATAGAGTAGTATACGTATGTGTAGGTCGGTCGCTTTAACATGGACGAGTTGTATTAAATGAGACTAGACCAAGTCTAGCAAAATGATTTGCAGAAGCACAAACTTAACATAGTACGAGTTAGTAGCTATGATGCATAAAAGTATAAATTCTAATGTAATAACTACGGACTAGTGTGATAATTTCATGATCAATTATATCATTCAGCCGAAAGATGTATGACTTTGACTATCCAATGATACTCAAAACCCTTTAAATGAAGTGGAATCGCGAATTTTATTTCATATATATCGTCGATATATCAAAAAAGTGTATAACTTTAATTAACACATTGAACGAGACACAATAGAAGTTTTATTGTCATTACGTCGAGGGGCGTTAAGTGTCCCGCAAAGTGTTAAGCTAGCCGTGTGAACACGGACAGGTCTAGTTTTGAAAGGATTATAATTCTACTGTTTTAAGCCGTAACTCCGGAACATAGGACCAGACCCGTTGTCCTGAGAGGACGCAAATTAACAGACGACGCGGACACAGACATTAATTAGAGAAAGGTTTATTAAACAAGCTATACGTCCGGTGGAAAGTAATTGGTCAATAAAATGATGCATCTACTCGTATTCAATTATGTTTATAGTGCACTAAAAATTACTGTCAAACAGTAGCACGGAAAACACGGAAATGGAAATAAAGAAAATTGCGTCGTGTGGAAAATAATAAATAGGTACTCAGTAATTTAACCGGCTGAATACCGTAAGTACAGAAACAATTAAAAAGCCATTGTGTCTCGCGTGGATCCACGTTCCGAAAAAGAAGAATACAAAGGGTTAAGTTACAAAAAAAGCAATTTTAAACCAATTCGTCAGTGAAAAGTTTACTTTGAAAATAATTTTACATTAAACCAAAAAAGTCAAAATATTTGTATTTGCTAAGAGCAAACGTGATTGAGCCATTGTTATTACGATTCCGTTCGCCATCAAAATGATGTCCAATTTTCGCATTTTTCAGGCTTAATAAGCAGGCCTGCAGTTTAATTTATGTTACACCTCATCGCAGACAAACCTTAACGACAAAATAATTTCATGTACTTACCCTTAAAATTAAAACGAGTGGGTCAGTTGCTCAACTTACCTGGAACAATAAAAGTAATTATAAGTATGGTGTAGAGATACCATCTCTTAGTTACGGGCCCCATGCGCAAGACCACGTGGGCGTACAAAGGAACAAACCAATGGACATTGATAATGAATATTCAATTAGATAAAATACAGTTTAGGTGTAATCACTTTAAGTGGTCTTGAAATTTTCTATGCAGAGGAAATTCTTGCTATTTAAGAGGATAATTTGAAGAAATTAACGGAGCAATAGCAACGATATCAAATAGGTCGTTTACATAGAAACGATTTAATATATGTGTTACTTTAGAAGCACTTAATTTTATTGGAAGGTTTAAGTAAGAAATGCTGTTATAAACCCTTGAAGTAAAATCAACAGTCTTACCAAAATCCCGAATGAGTATTATGGAAAAATCTTTATCGATCTCGACAAGATTCTCATGGAAACGATATCAAAGATTATTACAGATGATTCGAAAGTAGTTGTAGTTGGTACCATGACGTCATATTGATTACATGATAACATTGTGCATGATATAACAATTGAGATGATCGCGATACATTATTCATTCTGCATTGTTTATACTTTACTCGGCATTAAGGCTTAACTCCGTTTTGTCCAAAACATCACAAAATTATCTATTTATAGTTTATAACAAAGTCGCTTTTCGTGTATGTCTACTTGACAGCTTAGTTCTTCTAAACTACACACTGGATTTTGATACAGTTTTCACCGTAATGCCGAAGGAATCCGCTGGGTGCGAGAGTCACAGAACCGGTCGAAGTGGCGCCGCTTGGAGAGGCCTATGTCAGGCAGTGGACATCTTTCGGCTAAAATGATGATGAAGATGATAGTGATGTTTATTGTTTCTTGTGTAAAGATAAAGAAAAAAAAAGATAAAGATAGATATTTTCGTAGATAAAGCACCGAAATCTCGACGTTTTGACATGTCGCCACATCAGTAAATTGCACCCGTGCAAAACAGGGTTGCTAATATTGGAAAAGCACATGCTATCTAGTGCTCGATATAAAGGGCATATTAATGTAAAGGGCTCGTGCCCCTCCCATTAGATCATAATTGATGCATAAAAGACCGCATTGATTCTCAAGCAATTTTTAACGTTTTTATTATTATTACTTTTAATTTCAATCAGTTTAAATTTTTTATTAGTCAATTATTATGGTCCTTACTATAATGAAAATGAGAATCGCATGAAAATCCGTTTCGTAGTAGAAGAACAATGTAGTCACACGATTTTGTCTTATAGTACATATATATACTTTCTATTTATTTATTTGTTTTAAATATAGGTAGTACGCACATATTTATGGGTTATTTATTTTCAGTTTTTCATTAACACAATACAACACACACACAACAATGTCGCAACATTTTATTTGATTTTGTTAATTTATTTTTACGGACACACATATCTCTATGTGTTTGTTATTCCAGCGTATGGCACTCGTGGGTTGCAGCTGAAAATCAGCGTCAGGTGGTACACCTTGTGTTGTAATCTGACATTATGCTGAGCTGAGGCCCTTTTGGCATTATAATCTTTGTTTTCTGTTTTTATAGTTTTAAGGTGTACTTATTTTGATGTCATGCCAATAAACGCATTTTTCTTTCTTTCAAGCCTCTTATTACAATATCAATAGAATCATAACAAGTGTTACGTAATTCCTACAAAAGATAGTAAGATAGTGATTTAGAATCGACACAGGGCAAATGCGAACTCGAGGCGTGTACCACTATCCATCACTGGCGCCCTGGTAGGGTTACCAATAGTTACCATATTAGGAGTAGTAGAAACTATACAGGAATTTGTATTGTTTACAGATACGTAATAACAGAGAGATAAATATAACTCTGGAGTCTTTTCATCACTGTAGGACCGGAATTTTTGGCAATGAATCTATTCAAGGGTCATCATAACAAAATAGAAGATAAAACACTCGGAAAGTATATCTTTATTGACTCACACAAAGTGACTGACCAGATTGAATAGGTTGTATGGGCAGATTATGTTTGATGATTGCTATTAGGCATAAGCCAAAGCTGCTCTCCTAATTATCCCTTGACAGTCTACAAGTCACTGAAATGAATAAGAAACTGGGAATGAAAGTACCGACTAGTCTTATTCAAAAGCATTGGACAACAATCAATAAAATCACTTAATTTTCTTAGCTTTCCTTCCACATCAAATACAAGAAGACCACACATGAAAACCCTACACGCGGTCAATATGAATTATGATACTGCACTTAATTTATCGAGGAACCACGTTCGATTCCGTGTTAGTTTCTCTTGTCATATTGTCCGATGGATGGATAGCCCCCGCCTGTGGGTGCGACCAGGTGTCAAACATCATGAATATGTGTATTAATTTGTATAAGGTTGCCATTGTCACCTCTGATGGCTATATTTTAAATGCTTACAATGTTTTTATTAACTTTTCTAAAAGAAAATGTCTTGTTATGAACTGCGACACCCACTTTGAAAGTTGTGTAGGCGTTAATCAAAAAGAAAAGTTGAAAGCAATATCTTTCCCTTATAATTTTTGAATAAAATATGCAGTCATTCAAAAGATTTGATACTGCTAGGAAAGACAATCAACTTTTAATTTAAGCACGTTATGGAAATATACAAAATGAAGACGTATTTGCAAATTCGACAAAAGTGACACATTTAGCAGATTTATGTGAACAAACAGACCACACCGGCTACTGTTTAAACTACTAGTCAAAATATAAGTACTAACGATACCTCGCGATTTTTGACAATACATATTATGCAATAGCTACATACATACGCTTGTATTTGCAGCACATTTTTAGCAGTTTTATGATAACTTCTTTGACTACCGGTATTTATCTCTTATGAGAGACACTAAGCGTCCTTCTCTTTTCATCAGCATTTTATCATCTTGACATTTAAATTGGATATATCAGGATTTGAGTGTCTCATATCAGGATTTAAGTGTCGCAAGAGCAACCTCCCGTAACAAAACCAAAACAAAAGTCATCATTTGCAAAGTTCGCAACTTATACATATTTGGATGAACTAGGAGAAGGTTCCTTAGTCTACAGTAAAATTATAGCCCACTTGTAAAATTTACGGCATATGCAACAGGAATTACATATCCTGACTATGTTCACACGTAATAAGTAAGCACGCACACTTCTCCAAGAACTACATCAATCGTCACGCAACTCAATACTATATCCTGAACAACTTAAATTGGCAAAGGTGGTTCCGCTACACAAAAAGGGTACAAGAACGGATCCCAAAAACTACCGGCCAATATCCTTACTACCAGTTTTATCAAAAATTTTTGAAAAAATAATGAAAACTAGATTAATGACCCACTTACGTTTAAATAGAATACTTAATTTTAAACAATTTGGATACCAAAAGGGGATAGGCACCTCCGATGCGATAGATAATCTTGTGAATGACATTATTAGTAAATTGAATAACAAAATGAAGGTAGCTGGCTTATTTATTGATTTAAGTTCTGCGTTTGACACAGTAGATCACGAGCTACTTCTGGCTAAACTAGAGCATTACGGCATTAGAGGAAAAGCGTTAAAACTTTTGACATCTTATTTAAAAAACCGTAGAATGTACGTAGAAATTAAAGACATTAACTCAAATAATTGCGACGTAAAGTGTGTGAATGAAGTAATATATAAGTCAAAAATGACCAACATAAGCCGCGGTGTGCCGCAAGGATCAATCTTAGGACCACTATTATATTTAATTTTTACAAACGATTTATTAAATTTTATGAATTATATCCAACCCGACGCAGAAATTGTTATGTTTGCAGATGATACGAACGCCATAATCGGGTCGCCAAACTTAAATGAGTTGACAGAAAATGTAAATAAGTGTTTAAAGAATCTTTCTGTTTGGTTTACAGCAAATAATTTAATAATAAACCCAAACAAAACCAATGTTATGTTGTTTAAAACAACATCACGTAACAAAGATAGTATAGACGTCAAGCTAAAACAGGAAAATATTGGACTGGTGAACGTAGTTAAATTTCTAGGAGTTTATATAGATTCCCTATTAAATTGGAAAACAGAGCTCACCGCCATTGACTCCTCAATATCTTCAGCTTGTTACGCATTAAGAAGCCTCAGGGACGATATCAATCTAAAGCAACTAAAATCCGTATATTATGCATTAGTAGAATCCAGATTACGATACAGCATTATGTTTTGGGGGAGCAGTTATGGATATAACTGCCAAAGAGCATTCATATTACAGAAACGTGCATTAAGAACGATTCTTAGAATCCCACAACAAGAGTCCTGTAAAGAACATTTTAAAAAATTAGGTATTTTAACAGTACCAAGTTTATATGTTTTAGTACTTCTCAGCCACTTTGCGAAATACATACACGAGCACGAATCACAAGAAGAACGTGAACTTAGAGAGAAAACTAGAAGAAAAATTATAAAAAATAAAATTGCACCGAAACTTAATATTACTAAACATTGCTCTAAATACCAAGCAGTGGAATTATTTAATAAGTTGCCTACTGACCTAAGATCATTGATTTACAAAGGTACTATATTCAAAGCCAAACTTAAAGCATTCCTGTTGAATAAATGTTTATATTCTATATCTGATTTGGTGACAAATGATGGTGAATAGTTTTTATTAAGTAGTAATTTACCTTTTTGACATTAAATATATATTCAAGACATTGTTAGATTTTTTACATTTTAGAGAATAGGTTTATAAGTATTGACATTATTTGACATGATAATATTTACAATAGTTAATATAATTACTTTTTTGACATAATATTTATCATTTGTTATTGATTTTATTTTTAGTGAAATTTACTGTTTAATATTCATTATTTATTGTTTTTAGCTGTAAAATATTAATTGATGTACTACATAATTTCAAACACAATGTAAATTGTTTTATGAATAAATAATAATAATATCTCGAGAATTTGCAGCTCACGTGAAGGTCTTAGGTCACACTATAATTCTCAGCACAGTCCGTGATCGTGCTATCTCGGGATAATATTATCTTGTATATCGCATAAGTACTGAGGTGATAAGTGTTGTGTAAGATGATCTAACATTCTAAGCAATACGTGATTGAGGGTGTGGTTGTGTTAACAGTTATGTAGCTGCATGCATGAGCAATGATGCTAAAAATACCAATGAGATACACCGTATTGAAAATAAAGTCTTAATAAGACAGGATACAATAAGCAGGCGAATGAATAATTTTGCTCTCAAATTGACAGATTAAATTTCAAAGAATGGAGTAAAAGAATAGAGATAACCTATAAATCGCTATTTAATCCTTTAAAAAAACTACGAAGTTTTAAAAATAACAATCTCAATAAGACAGAGAACAATGGAGTAAAGACGTCTGATGATTACGTGAACGACAAAGTATAACGTCATGCTATTTTCGTTGCTTAAATAATCAGTGAAAATAATTGTTAAGTATATCAATACTCTATAACAATTTGGTCAGCTATAGCCATTTTATACAACTGTCAAAAAATTACAGCTGTAATTTGAATATACGTACAACCTAAGTTGTCAATTGGACTTTACCAGGCGCTTCGACTGACGCCGGCAACGAGATAAGTCGTGAAGAAAGACATCATCATCTCTCTATACAAATAAGCCTCTATCTATTTTGAAAGTGCACGAAGATTAATAAATGCATCGGTACTCTCAAAAGGACACCATTACTCTCCATAGAAATATGAACCATTTGTCATAGCAGAGGTTCCTGCATATCGAAATATTACAATCGACCATTGTTTTGATTTCACAGCAGATATTGCAACATTACAAATCGTACGCAAACATAGTTGTGGCGCAGGAGTGAAATTCTAAACAGGGTTGATACAGTCAAGAAAATTAGGGTCAGACAAAGTATTATATTATTATATATTCGAGATAAAATTGACAATGTTTTGCCCAAGAAATTATAGGGGCAACCTTATGTTTAGGTATAAGTAAAGTTACACTATTTACATGATGAACATTATGATAATGCTGAAACGGTATTTCATGAAACCCGACTCTGTCTGTACCTAATCATAAGTATTGTCGAATCTATGATTTTAAGTTACTGATTCAAATGAGTTTTTTTAATATCAAAGCTCTGTTACTATCTTGTTATCCTAAATTCTTGCGATGGCATCACTATTCAGTCTTTACTTTGTGATGTGCGACAACCCTGCACAAAACACCATAAAGTTGCCATCAGCGACACCTCGAGGTGGAAGGTAAATCATGGGGTGGAGGGCAGCCACTTTCGCGCCAACATGCATTGTTACACACACATACACCAGCATAAACATCCATATATGGACTTATACCTAATCATAAGAAAGAAACATCTATCATGGCAGATATCTCTTGTATTGACACTCAAGCTATATTTGCAGATAACAAAAATGAATGATAATATTTTTATAGATCGCATATGTGCGATAAGCATTCTAGATTTGGATTTAACCTTTGCAATTTCTGCAGATGACAGCTAGAACAATAAAAAAAAGAAAGGAAGGAGTAACTTAATATGCCATATTACTTATATATGCAAGAACGATAGCATCTTGCTCGAAAGCCGAATTATCATCAACACTTACGTAAGCTCATCCTTTTAATTCCGGACTACCTGACCTTTACATTGTCTCAGAACAATTTCGCCAAAGGCGACAGCTACTTGCCCAAATAAAGAAAAAAAAAACAGGATTATGAGATGTTAATAAAGATATCACGTATAATAACGTAATCGTCTTAAACTTGAGAAAGTAAAGAACTCCGAAATATTATACGAGCGATGCTATCAAGACGCTTATATTTTACAGAAACGTGAAACTAATAACAATCACATAATTATTGTGACATTAACTTAATATGTCGTGTTTTACAATGTTTTTATAGCAAAATAACGGTTTTGATATGTCCCAAAAAGATTATCCGGTGATAAATTTTGAAATATTACGCTTTAGCACATTTTATTTGTTATTGTGATAAGTTATCAGATATCGATAAAAAGCGGCAATACTGAACATTGTTTATTGTTCCATTTAATAACGGCGACATACCGGTAAGTTACTATAAAAAGGAAAGTTTTGAAACCAGCATTAAATAGCATAGTCTATATTAGATATTAGCCAGAAAGAAAATATACTAATAAATACATGCGGAAACAGAAGAGCAATAAAAAGCGAATTATTAAATGCAAAGAAAACTGCTTTAAACCGAAAACTATAAAAGCGCACTTTGTGGGTACTGCAGACAATAGACGATAAATAGTCAAACACGAAATGCACACAGCATGTTCCTATACTACAGTAACTTAAACCAAAACGCTACAGAACATAGAGAAGTTACAAATAAACCTTTTAGTAAGAGAAGATAGTGGAACAAAAATCCACATTAGGACGATAATCATTGACTATAAAGATGTCACGGTACTTGTAAATAAAGTAAACAAAGACAAGGAAGCCACAACTACATCGAATACTTTAACTTCATTTGCATATCGTGTTTTAAGAGTTGAGGAGAAAATCCACCACATTGTAGGAATAAACGAGTCGTTAGGACAAATCGACGAAGAAAGCTTGGATTAAAACATTTCACTAACCACTGTTAGTATAACTAACTGTTCTCGAATATTCAAGCCAATTAGATTGCGTTGATTGCGAAACTGATTTGTTTGATTATAGATTTTGCATGAGGAAAAGGAATTGTGTCTTTGCTTTGTTTGCTTGATCCAAAACGCAAGAATTCTAAGTTCAATTTCACGATAATCATTTTCGAGGTATCTTATTTTTCAACCGAACTCAAATTCCTAGCTTTACAAAACAAGACAATCAAAGAATGATCTATTGATCACTAAGTTGGTTTACAGCATCAAATCGCTAAACAAAGTCGTTATCAAAACACAACCAAACCATTGACATTTATCTCCACACATTCTAAACCCTGTCTAAAACATAATTGACCTCACACATTGCAATATCAAAACTAGACAATTTCGACAATAGTGTGGGTGATCTAGAATCCGTGGTAAGTGTCGCAAGCGCAAGTTGCGAGGCGGTGACGATCGCGCCACCGATAGCCTGCGCTAAGGATGCCGTCACGACCTACACGAACACATGAAACTTCTCCAAACTACACTTATGTGCTTTGCCTTTGAGCTTATTATCTTAATAAGGGTTGGAGAACTCTAGGTGATGCAGGTGTACACTTTGGAACTGATGGAAAATTGTAGTGTAAGAATTCTTAAAATGTGTTTCCTAGAACTACTGAATTGGGTTTTCCACGCCCAAATATATAAAGATGTAAATTATTAATCTCTCAAAAAAGGACTATATCAGTCGCGCGGCGACGGTTTTACAGCAGAAAAAAAAAGATTACTGAAATAACAATCTGATTAAAAGTGTTAATTGAAATAACGAAGCCAATGATTTTAAATTACACACTTACACATTACGATTACACTGGCAAAATGTTTTCAATTAACAAATCGTTGGTCAATCATTTACCAGCAGTAGCGGAACTATTTTCTTCAGTTCCACTTCTTGATACTTATCACGAGAAAGCAAACAAGGACATTACTTCGCTGATATTAAGTGCAAGCAAAGAAGAATTATACCATCGTAGCGCAGTAAAAAGCAATCATGCTAGAATCAAGGCTTCCGACAGTGGGTGGACACGATCTGATTACACAGATAGAATGTTACTGAACGAATTACCTACAGAGAAACCAATTCAAGCTACACTATTATAAGATTCAATTATATCTAGATTAAACACATTAGATTTTATTAGGCACTACATGAATTCTATTATTAAGTTTATAATTGCAACAGATACAGAAAAAAGTTTTAAGCCAAACACTACCACGACTGGTTCTGTTATCATCTTATGAAACAGTCTTTCTTGTACAATTAAGATAAGACTAATGCACAGTGCAAGAACTTGTAAATTAAAAATAACGATCTTGAAGTCACGACGGGTTAGAGGTTTCTCCGTAAAATTTACATAAATACTACGGCTAAATTCCGGGTAAACGCAAGGATTGTCAACCATGTTCTGGGAAAGCCGTAACTTACTATAAAAGCGAAAGTTAATAGCACATTGCATTAGATTTTATTCATCTATGGAGATAATGACATGAAAAACTAGACAAGTAAATCTCGATGTATTAATTCAAAGAATTCACAAGAACTTAATGAAAATATAAGATATGTTAATAGTGGATAAGCTCCTGGTTCAATGAAAGATCGAAATATGCCTGAACTTAATTGAGGAATTAATGAAACAAGTTATGTAGATATCAACCCTATTGATTACGATGATGACTGGATCCGTAATCAACAAGACAGAGCACAAAATAAGGAAGAAAGCACTGATGGTGAGGTCACAGGGTAATGTGCTGAAAGTAATAGGGCCATTACAAGGAAACCTGACGACAGCTTTACAAATCGCACTCGGCAATCAGATTGCGAGACTTCATGCTAATATAAACACTGTTGTTCCTCGCAGTTGACATTTAAGGGCTGAAATAATACATGTATCCCGTATCTAAAGTTTATCGGTAAAAGTGAAGCTGGCGAAGTCTTCCGACTAATGTTGGAATTGAATACCAATCGATGATATACAGGAATTGCCCACGACTTTGCTTGTTCCTTAACGGGCCAATATTTCAAAATATTTGATATTGGTTATTGTTTTTGCCATCAATTAATGTCAATCGTGGGCTGTTAATGACATATACAGTGATGTTAGTATACGAACCTTTCAGATTTCCACAGTTTAACACCTACGTCAGAATTGTATCAAGATTGCAATGGGACAATGACAGATATTAATCCATTTCCCTCATACTTTCACAACTTGCGTAGGAAGATGGACAATTTATACTAGACATTAATATAATACCAATTTAGAAATATAAACTCGACGAAACTCTTCTAAAACTACAAGAATGCGTTCAAAATGCACTGCAATTAATTTCGATTGAAAACAAAAACTACCTATAATTCACGAAAGCCGTCATTTACAAAGTCATTATTCCCCAATCTACCGTAATCATAGTAATTTTTTGTCACGTCTCCGTATATGCAATTATAACGGTGTATACGATTGGTCGGCACCGAACCATAGACATGTGACATACGTCTGCGTGTGCGCACACTGCTATCCTATTTTAAATAACAGCAATTTGTCCTATGAATAGTGAAATTCCACCAAATTCATAGTTGAGTGGTTATTGATGTCAGTCAGTGAAAATGGCGGTTTCATTTGAAACCATTTCATTGGTTATATACCTCACGTGGAGGATGAATCATGAATGTAGGAAATCCCTAATGTGAATAAGATCAAATGATACAACTTGAATCTGAAAATACAAATCGCCGCGTTTTAAATTTGAATAATAATGATGTCTGTGTTAATGCAGAACCAACGCATTGTACCATTTTACTCCGCAAAATATTCATAATTAAAGTAACTACTAAAAATACTCATATTGATGTAAGATTTATATAATTTAACACAAATCACCAATTTGTTAACAAATAAAAGAATTTATTCACACTAATAGAGCGCCCGCGCCACACGCAACATAATTTTGTTAATTTTACCGGAACCTCTTGTCAAACTTCGACAGCTGATAAGTCGTAAAAGAGACTAAATGCAGGCGCGACAGGAAACGCATACAATTGGTAGCACCGGATATTTGTTCAAAAAGGGTCCCGACCTTGCACAACAATCGATAAAACTAAGGTCAATCTGATTTGATGGACGATATATATTTGATGAATCTCGACTATAGATCATATTTTTACGATTAAACAAATCACCGAGAAGTACTAGTCTAGCGTTTGTAGACTATCATAAGGTATTTGACTCAATAAAACACAACAAGATTTGGGAAGCTAATCAAGCAGTACCTAGAAAATATATTTGGATTATAAGGAACATCTACAAAAACATGACCGCGAAAATTAAAACGGAAAGACTAGGTGAACTAATCCCCATTAAAAAACGCGTCAGGCAAGGTGATCCCTTATCGCATAAATTATTCTCAGCAACTTTAGAACTGGTGTTTCGGAACCTAGAATGGTCAACTTACGGTATAAGGGTAAATGGAGTAACGCTGAATCACCTTCGATTTGCGGACGACCTTATAATAATCTCTGATAATCCAGATCAACTATAAACTATGCT
Organism: Oligia fasciuncula; assembly: GCA_963082905.1. Lineage (NCBI taxonomy): Eukaryota > Metazoa > Arthropoda > Insecta > Lepidoptera > Noctuidae > Oligia > Oligia fasciuncula. The sequence goes on from OY720407.1 coordinate 10,602,215, forward strand.
CAGACAACTTGTAGATAAAAGCCAAAAAGTAGGCCCGAAGATGAATCTTACGAAAAACCAAATTGATGACGAATCATTCGAAACCACCCATACGAGTCAATAACGACCTAATTGAGTTTGTAGATGAATACACGTATTTGGGACAGATCATATCTCCTACAAACGATACATCTAAAGAAGTTCACAACAGGGTAAGCGTAGCGTGGAAGCGATACTGGTCCCTAAAAGAAGTCACAAAAAAAATAATCTATACCACTAGCGTTAAAAAGCAAAGTATTTAACTCGTTTGTATACTTCCGACCATGACTTACGGTTGCCAAACATGGGCTTTAACTAAGCGGAACATTAGACTTTACAAACATGCCAACACAACATGGAAAGAAGTATGCTTAATGTTAAGAGAAAGGAAAAACTAAGCCTTGAACATATCAGAAAGAAAACGAAAATAGCGGACGTGTCATACAAGATAAAAAAGCTGAAATGGAAATGGGCGGGCCACCTTATCAGAGACAAAAAGGAGAAATGGGCTAAATCAGTAGCAGAGTGGTACCTAAGAGAAGGCAAAAGGAAGAAAGGACGCCCGATACGTAGGTGGGATGACGACCTTAAGGTGACAGCTGGGTCAATGTGGAAGAGGGAAACCCATGACCGGGAACTGTGAAAGAATATGGGGGAGGCCTATGCTAATGCAAAACAATCTTCGGAATCCGATGTCTGAAGAGGAGATAAAAGAGAGGAATATATTTTTCTTTTTTTAACTATTTATTATAATTATGTAACTAGATTGTAAGATTGTTAATAAAGGCTATTATTATTATGTTTTAACATATCTCGGGACCATGGTGTCCCGGTCAACTAACAGAGGCCCGTTAGACGTTTTCAATGAAATGAGGTACCAACCGACGATTATCCCTGTTCGCACTATGCAAGTGGACCCAAGGACAACCCCCGGTTGGTGTAGGACTATTTCAAAACATGGAAACAAAAATATTGGATTATGGGTTTTGGTGGCTAAAGTGAACTGGTTATCTAGGACTATGGAAAAACGCCCCTGCCTGACTGATGTTCATATAAATTACACAGATATAACAAAAAAAAAACCGACTTCCAAAAAAACACTACAAACTGAAAAATAACTTTTATTTCGGAAGTCGGTGTCTTAGGGATCAGTATTTTAGTTTTTGCCACCGACTTCCGAAATTAAAGTTATTTTTCAGTTTGTAGTGTTTTTTTGGAAGTCGGTTTTTTTTTTGTTATAAAGTTTTTATTTCTCGCTTTTTAGTGGGTCTATTTATAATTTATCTAAGTTACAATAGCCTAATGTCAACTTACCCATCGCCTTTTTATAAAATATTCCTTTTCTCGATGCAGGGACGTTAATTGTTGAGGAGTTCTCCTTTTATTAGTTTTTAGATTAGATGCTGATAATCCTGGCTGCAGCATCAGGCCAGATTTATGTCAACATTGCATTGAACTTAAAATTAGTCCTGTTTAAAATGAGCCCAAACACGACTACGGTGCTGTAATTTCAAGGTTTGTACTTTTTCTGATGCTCCTGGCTTCAGCACCAGATCTTCGGTGTTCCTCAGTAACAGTACGTTTATCCACACATCGAGCCCTTTTCAATGAGCCTAAACACGATATATCTGCTGTTAGTTGTCGAGGAGTTAGGTACTCTGCGGACTATCCTGACTGCAGCATCAGGTCATGAATTGATGATTATGAGACCAAATGTGGCAAATGCCCTATCAAACATCAAAACAATGTACTAAAACAGTCCTTGCCTGTTCGAGTAACTTCTTACTTTTAAGAGTTGTACCTTCCATCATCAGCCCAGCTACCTGAGATGGTGACAACCATACACAAATACACAAGATACTTCATAAAATATGCGAAAAACAATAAGTGAGCCTATAAAATTTGAGGGTTGCCCTCGATTTCTCTAAGATCCCATCATCAGATCCTAACTTGGTGACAATGGGACCACCTCAGAACTATCTACTTTCGAACAAAAAAAGAATTTTGAAAATCCGTCGACAATTGGCGGAGTATTCGATGAACAAACATACAAAAAAAAATACAAACACCCGAACATAGTACCTCCTCCTTTTTGTGAAGTCGGTAAAAATGGCAGGGGGTGACTTGCACACTCAATAATGGCCCCCCGAAAACGGTCTCTAGCACATAGTGTCGTAGCGACAAGGGGGCAACATGTCCTGAGGTGCTTATGAGGAGTGGAGAGGTATTCCACGGCTATCAGGACAATCCCGGAAGTACGGTCAAGATCCCTACCAGCACCTTACTGGAATACTTCCTTCCTCCGAGAACGTTTGCTCTTGCGAATCTCCACTCAAGCCGGCCAATAAAGGCAAGAATGAGGTGGGAGCTCTGTTCCTCGTCACTGTTCACTCCAGCCGGCCAATAAAGGCAAGCCAGAGGTGAGGAACAAGACTTCTCCCTGGAGGTAGGGTCCGTGGGGTCGCTACTGCGCAACAGCTCGCCACATGCTGCCCTGCGGGTTTCTGTATCCCTCTTGGTCTTGGTCCTCACCTCAGACCTGTTCTGGCAAAGTAAACTCTTCCGGCACACGCCTAGAGTTCGGAGCGCGCAAGCCCCACCACGTCAACGTAGGGATACGGCGGCGGTGGGGTTATTATTATTATATTTGATTAATACAACCACAGTAACAATAACGATATTATGTCAATAATTGAAGATACATATGAGACGGTAGATGACGCTATACTGAAAACAAACAAACAATGAATAGCAAACAAAAAAATATTTATAATTGCACTGAATGTACGAGTATGTTAGCATTGCTCTTTGGTTGGAGTATGTGAAATTGAAACAACGAATAGTCATGTTGACTTTGACAATCTTACGAAATTCCTACGAAAGCCTGGTCGTAGAACATGTCTATGACTTGCAAATAATTCGCGAAACAATTTTTTTTAAACTGTTTTTAGTACAATTATGTAATCCTAATCACATTATAGGGCTGATCTTTATTATTAAACTTTCAAAAAAGCAAAAGGGTAAGATTATCAAAAAAAAAAAAACTACTACAGCAACAGAAAAACCCATTCGCAAATCAACGTCGATGATAATAACAAAGCACATAAAGTTGCGTGTTTTGAAAGCAAAGCTCGCAAAATTATAGCAATCTTCAAACGGCCATAATTCTGTATGAAAATGAAAATAAACGGAGATCTTATGGCTCCACCGGGAAGGAACTAAAGCGAATAATTGTAAGCCCAGGTAATTGCCGGTTTTCGCTCCGGGATTATAAAGTGGCGAATAATGTGGTTCCAAGGAGGAATCTTCCAGGAGTATAGTGCAAATTATGAAATATCCATTATAAAAACGAGTCTTGGTTTAACATAATAATCTAGCAAACTGCTGTTAACGATGTGCTTCTTGTAGACACTAAACGAATTTCGTCGTAAGCTGGAATTAACCATTTTATGACTAGTAGACGATTAAACGCAAACTTACGGAAATCCTGATGTTACATAACGTTCCTTCAATTAACCATCAAGTACCAATTTAAAATTTATTCAAAACAGCGAAGTAGCACGAAAGAGGCGTGATCTAAGACCAGCAAGTGAATGCGTAAATCACATTACTACTTCGTGTAACTTCTGTAATAAGGAGCATAAGACCCATACAATTTCCTGAACTGTGTACAACACAATTATATATCAATTAAACTTCAGCCAGTTATTACAAGAACTTTCCTAGTCCACGTGCCGTGTTGTGCAACGCGGCTTTGAATTATGGAGTCACTAATACTGATCAAGATAACTCGAAAGCAAACCATGGAGTGCTGAATAGTGCTGGAAAATGTATAGCCCCAAGTGATAATATGGCAGTACAAACATTAATGGAAACTGATATAAATTATGAGGGAAAGGAGGAATCTGTATTGAAAACAATGTTACGAAGAAAGGGTATGTAGAGTACACGGTAACTGATAATTCATTTAAGTGTTCCGTCCTTTCATTCAATTGAAAATTAGTATTAAAGCTCACAGTGACGCAAGAGGAAATAGACTTGTTATAATTTATCCGGCAGGCGATTCGCACCGACAATTTGATTAGTCTAGTATACGACTTGACTAATAAAAATATTCTACTGAAACTACCATCTAGTTAGTTTCATTTTACTTTCCAGGATAATCGTTAGTATCACTGCAAATAAACTAAATCAAGATCGCTATATCACCATGTTGCCTGCAAAATTTAATACCATTAATAATTTCATAAGGTCTAGCTATGACATTCGATAGTATCCATACAAACATTTACGCTAAACGATCGCAACCAGATAGATCTAATCGAGACATCGATCGTCTCGAAACAATTTATAGGCTCATTAGAGAATTAAGTTCATATGCTTTAAAATTTATTTAGGAGCGCAAAGTGCACTAATACCCGTTTAATATGCGATATACAAGATAAGGCCGAAGCTCTTGGTAATTTATTCGATTACAACATGTACATACATTTCTCACTAGGATGAAAATACTAGGCACAATGTTGACAAATGAAATAATTGCTTGTCTTCTATGTATTAGTACATGTGCTTCGTAGTCTGCTGAATTATTCAAGGCACGCATAATCGATATGCAATACGATACCAAGTGTATCGATTTCCCTTTCAGTAAAATACGAGTTGTATTCAGTTGAAAATGCCATTCTGATTTACAAACCAAGTGAAACGTAGAAAATAAAGATAATAAATCATCGATAGTGGAGCTACTATTTAACTTTCGAGCCAATGAAATCATCAAGTGCGTCGAAAGAGAAGGGACTGAACATAATCAAATAGAACAAACACAATAAATTATTATAAACGTAATAGAGCAAGGCGTAAACGGCGTGAAAGTTTAATTAATTAATGAAACTAAACCTTAAAACGAGTTGCCGACAGTTTACAAAGATAACACAAAATACGTTCATGTTCATAATATAGAAATTGCTCGGTATATTTACAAAACTGCGTTTGCTGGTAACGCAGGTAATTACAACAAAGCAGCTCAATATACCATTAGGGAATAAGATTGAATTTCAAGTGCCAAACGACGTTCGAAAAGCAAAGTCGTAATGGAAGGTGAGAAATTAACTAACGCCTAAGATTTTAATGTTGAGAAAATACGTAGTGGCGCAAGAAGTAGGAACTTTCACAGATTTGAGATAAGACCTACTTAAAGTCAAAATGACAAGCACAGACATTTCAGTTAACAACTGTGTTTGAATAACATGGCGGATGAACAAAGCAAAACGTCCGATTAAGAGTTAATCAACGTATGAATATACACACATCAAAAGTGTCTAGGGATCAACATATATTTTTGCAATAACTTTTCTCCTGATTGATATTAATTAAAATTTTCTTTAAGGATTCATCAAATAAAGTGTTTCCGTTTGTCACAGTAACGATAAACCAAGTCACCTTTGCATTAATAAAGAAATTTGCCATTTTCCTAATAAAGGGATTTTTGACATTTGAACCACTAACACAAAAGTTCGAAAAAAAGACTGAAATAACAGTTTTCTTTAAAATTTTATTGGGAACTTAAGCAATTAATAATCCGTGTTTCTACCGCGAACACTAACAACACAAGAACATCGGTTTGGCATACTCAAAATGAGTTCATCCAAATCACGCTGTGGAATGGCCGCCCATGTTCGTTGCAACAACAAAAAAAGGTCTTCTTGCGACTGGATACCCTCCATATTCGGCAGAGCTCTTCTCTGTAGCATATCCCATGCATGCTCAATCGGGTTCAAGTCTGGCGACTGAGCAGGCCAGGGCAGGACATTGATGTTAGCTGCGGCGAGAGTCTGTCTTACAACTCTTGCGGTGTGCGGTCGTGCATTATCATGCATTAACTGAAATAAGGGACCGATTTGCACTTGTAGAGGAACGATGACGTCTGATACAATCGTCTCAGCATAAATTTGAGCGTTGAGGTTGCCTCTGATCCAAATCAACTCAGTTCTTCCGCCGATCCAAATACCCGCCCATACCATGATGGTTCCACCACTATAAGGATGGACTCCCTGGCAGGATTTTAATCGCTGTTGGCGTCCAGGGGTTCTCCAGTGTCGTATACGTCTTGTATCCGGTCTCATACCAAAACGAGACTCATCAGAAAAGCACACGAAACGCCATTGTTCTTCTGCCCAATTTCTGTGTTCAAGAGCCCATTGATATCGAATCCTACGATTGTGCATTGCTATAGGTGGTACCCGTAGCGGTCTTCGGGAATGAAGGTTCACTTCATGCAAGCGGTTTCTGACTGTTTGGTCGCTAATTAAGTTCCCTGAAGAGTGACGAAGCCTCACGGCTAACATCATGGCGGTTATTGTTGGAGCTCTTCGAGTTAAGATTTGAATGTATCGGTCTTGTCTCCGTGTGGTGCAGCGATACCGTCCTCCATGGCGCTCAGCCACGGTACCAGTGCTTCGGTAACGTGTCCAAAGTCGACTGATAACACTCTGACTTGTATTCAGAGCTAAAGCCACAGTACGTTGCCGGGAACCAGCTTCTATCATTCCCACGGCTCTGAGCATTTCTTCCCTGCTTAAATGACGTCGCCGCTCCATAATAACGTTGGTTTTAATCAGTAGTAGGGAAACAGTAGCACTAATAATGTCTTCAATGCGTTGTATGTTTTTATAGGGAAAATATTGACAGCTGATTTTCATCTTTTACTCGAATTTGATTCACAGTTCCTGATTCAAATTATGAAATGCACCAAAAAGGATCCATATAAATTTATTACAAAGCCACTTCTCAATCTCAAGAAATCCGCATAAAAATGCTTGATCCCTAGACACTTTAGATGTGTGTATTTACGACGGTGTTTGTTTGCTTAATGAGCATTTTAACCATTCTCCGGAAAGCCGATAAAGCTAACTGAAACTAACAGCGCCTATGACCCAAGAGTTATTTATAGTTAAAGGTTGGTCACACAACACGAAAATAAAGTTATGAAAAGGAGAAATATTTCAAGGAAATCAATAGCTTTTAGGAAAACCCAGCCGCAACTCCAACTGAATGCTAGACGTATTTTACGAAGATATATTTGAGCACAAACTATTAAATACTTGATTTAATACAGACATTAAATTTGTCCGAACGTCTTTACAAAAACACCATTGTTTTAGAACAATGGTTTTAGTCTTCGGAAAATAAATGTAAAATTAACCTCTTAAGTGTAATTTCAACGTAAAACGAAGTTTATGCATCAAAAACATTGAATTACCGTGAAAGTAGAAATTGGAAGCGATAATTTTCTAGTATTTGAAGTGAACGTGGTCTTAACGTGTGGCCGGCTCATATGAAATGCCTGACCCTTCAACCTACATGCAATGGATGAAGAAGCACCACACCCAGCTTACATCTATCTAAGAATATTATAGCGGCATGAATATTAATGCTGGCATTTTTATTATTGTTTAATTACTTTGCCTTGATGTTGTGCATATATTTTTCAAGCTAAAATCATGTCATTATTTCATTCACTCTTTTTCATAACGAATTCAGTAGTTGCTATTTCATTGCTTGTTCATGAAACAATTTCCCTTTAACAAAATTGAAGCCAAAAGGTTTTGCACGATACTATTTGTAAACCATAAGTCCGTATCATGCTCCTAAATCTATAATCATGGTTTGAAACTCCATGTTCCGATCGACTGAGCCTCATTACACCCAGCTAATGTTTCGTCATATTTCTGCACAATATTAAGGCTATAGCCGGGGGCTGTAAGCGGGTTATTGTGGGGATTTTTGCCACAATATGTTATCAGCACTGCGTACCACAACCACTTTCGCAGTGCTTTCTAAATCCCCGAGAAGATTAGCACGCAAGTAAAATACTACCGGTGCCGACACGGAAGTTTTATTACCCTTGTGTTCTTGTGATAGTATCGATAAAAACGTGCGAGAAATATGTAACATACTGATGGTACTATCTCCGATGCTTTTGCTGTATCATCCAGGATGTAGACTTCCTTTTCTATGAGTGTTAGAATGTTTAGTCTATTTCAGCTTAGGTACAATATTTTGATTTTCACAGAATGTGTCGTTGCTTCGATGGTTATAAGACTGCAAGTGCCCATCTATGACCGCATTGTCTATATCTTCTTCATTTGTTATAAAGTTGGCGTGAAAACATTTTACTCTTTTGTTTTGTTTTTCTTTCCTTTGGTTAGTTTTAATATCTTACTACAAATTTTAAAAAGCCTTATTCGGAGTTTATATCAACACCTTGCCTCGCACCACCAAAGGTTAATTATCAATCAAGGATTTGTAAAGCCAAAGATTACAATGTTACTTTACATAGAATCGAGTAATTATTTTGTCGAGAACAAAAACGCTCATAAAATCTAACGGCCAAGCACATATTTATGATTCTTTGGATCTAAAGTCATAGAATGCATACTTTTCCGTCTATGGTGTGGTGACCTGGCACAGCGTCGCAACAACTGTCGATCACCGTATGATCGATGATTTGGTCAAAGATTTCATGTACAATACTGCATGATTTGTTTGTCATGTCGCTTGATCGAGGACAAAGGCAGCCTCGATCAACCGTTTGATTCATTGCTAGTTGTTCGCGCTTACATGTTAAAGTTAAAAGGCAAAGTGCGGAAACTTATACCAAGTATACCAACTAAAAATCTCCATCTTACGCTCATCATCTGCCTAGCCTTTTCCCAACTATGTTGGGGTCGGCTGAATACCAGTATTTTATATGGAGCGACTGCCTATCTGACCTCCACAACCCAGTTACTGGGTAATACGATACCCCTTGGTAAGACTGGTTGTCGACTTTTGGGCTTCTGACGACCCGTAACAACTGTCAAAGATCCACGAATGACAGCCGGGACTAACGACTTAACATGCTTTCTGAGACACGGAGGGGTCTTGTTATGTAAAGATGGTCACCCATCCACGGACCAACCGCGGCAAGCGTAGCTTAACCTGATCGATCGACCCGTGCGGCTGTTATTTCTTAGCCACAAGCCCCTCACGAGCTCCTCCATCTTACCCTAATAACTAATAAATCTATAAAACATTTAATAAATATATTCTAATAGTTCAAATTCGTGATCCCCACTAAATCAAATGCTCTGTCCCACTTTATTCGTCCTTTAGACTATACTCTATAGTAAATCTTATCCGCGGGCATTATTACTGAACGCTACTTTGCACGTAGTAGGTATCTCCGGCCACCACAGGGCGCGATGGCGCGATACTATCGCGTTGACGCCGCGGGAGAAATATTGCGCCCGCGCAAGCTCACATCTGGAGGTCCTACGTACCTACTATGTAACTACCTACTGTGAGTAAAGCTTTCGATAAAGTTTTGGTATCCATTGCATGTTAGTAAGTGTATTTTTGAATGGGAAGTTAAAGAAGTGAGCAATGGATTGGGAAGGAATGTTTTAGATTGTAGTTGGTAATTGTTTTAGTAGATTCCCAGACTTGTAAGAACGTGCCTTATTGCAAGTCACAAGTTGTGAAATTATTCCTTTGTTACGTGTAGACATAACAAATTTTCTCAGAAACAATATTTTAGCTTCCCATGACATTGATTTGTTCAAACTCAAACTATTTTTATTTTTGTTTCAGATGTAAGGGGATTTTTGGACGCGAAACGAAACGTTTTAACGCAATTCAGATGAAAATGTTAAGATTAATTAGTGTGTCGATTAGCTACGTTACATGCATATTGATTGGTCATTTAAAGCTAACGCAGATTGGGGCGGGCCGCGTCGCGACGCAACGCATTGCATAAATTTTCGTTCCACTCTTTCTTACATTTCCTATACCCGCGACTTTGTCCGCGTGAAATTTCCCCCGACCCACCAGATCGTATCGCATCGCCTGCCCGCACTATTACTTCGTTTTCGCTTAGCATTCTTTCTGTTTTTGTTTTTATTTTTGCTCGGCTCCTAAGGGTCATAGCGTAATATTAAATAGCCTATATCCCTCCTCAAGAATTTGGCTCTCAAATGCTCTCAATGTTTTTTTTAAATCCAATAGTAATTCCAGAGATTTCCCCTACATAGAAACAATTTTTACCTCTTTATAATGTTACTAGCTGACCCGGCAAACGTTGTTTTGCTCCTACACTACTCCTACCCAACTCCTACACTACTCCTACCCTACTCCTACACTACTCCTACCCTACTCCTACACTACTCCTACCCTACTCCTACACTACTCCTACACTACTCCTACCCTACTTCTACCCTACTCCTACCCTACTCCTACTATAAAAAAAAAAAAAAAGTATCCTATGTCCGTCTCCTGGCTCTAAGCTACCTCCCCACCAATTTTCAGCCAAATCGGTTCAGCCGTTCTCGAGTTATAAGTGGTGTAACTAACAGACTTTCTTTTATATATATAGATTATATAGATTTACAGACAGGCCGCACTTTTTTGTACGAAAATGCGTTGCGCTGCGGCCCGTTGCGGCTGTAATGTGCACTTGGCTTTACTGTCTGTTATGCATGCAAAACTTGAGACAAATACACAAACTAAAGATTTTTTCCATCCATTTTAGAAGGTACTTTCTCTGGCCAATTAAAGGAGATGACGATCTCTTACGCGTGATGTCACAAGATCATGCCGACGTCTCAAAATAGATGGAACGATGCGTGACAAACCAATTAACTATTGTAAATTGACATACGAAGCGTGACAGATGAATCAAATCGAGCTGAGATTCATATATTTGATCATGAAGTGTAAATAGTTGTAGATTTACTGAAAATATACCAGCATTTCTAAATTTCTGGTGCCTTGAAATCTACAGAGTGGCAGAGACACCGATTCGCAACCTGTAACCATGAATTCAGCAAATAATTCTAGACAGACTAAATTTTCACCAAAAATTTCCAGTTTTTAATAAAAAAAAAAAACAGTGGCACTCCAGGAGTGCCGACAGAAGTGAAAACTTGAAAAAGCATAGTAATTTTATAAATATGTTTGAAGGTAATTCTTCCCAAAGAAAATGTACCGCGCGTTGATGTCTTTATAATCGCCAAAACTTAAAACAGAGGTGTCGGTTACGGTAACAGTGTCGCGAGTTCAATGATTTTTTACCATCTCACAAAGCGCCTAAAGAAGTTTTCACTTCAAAAAAAATTTGCTCCGCCATATATTTGTCTATGAAACGTCGCATTTTTTTTTTTGATAACACTGACTGACAGAATTATATACTGAATCCATGTGTAACAGGTTGGGACTTGTGCGTCGATGTCCCTGCTGCCCCCTGTATCATCATCATCTGCCTAGCCCTTTCCCAACTATGTTGGGGTCGGCTGAATACCAGTATTTTATATGGAGCGACTGCCTATCTGACCTCCACAACCCAGTTACTGGGTAATACGATACCCTTTGGTAAGACTGGTTTTTAGACTTTCGGGCTTCTGACGACCCGTAACGACACTAACGACTGTCAAAGATGCACGAATGACAGCCGGGACCAACGGCTTAACATGCTTTCTGAGACACGGAGGGGTCTTGTTATGTAAAGATGGTCACCCATCCACGGACCAACCGCGGCAAGCGTAGCTTAGCCTGATCAATTGACCCGTGCGGCTGTTATTACTTAGCCACAAGCCTCTCTGCTGTCTCCTATATATTAATCTTATAGAGGTACAGTTTGTGTGTTTGTATGTAGGGGGTAATCTTCAGAACTACTGATTGAATTCCGAAAATTCTTTTACTAACGGGAAGCTACAGTATTGCCAAGTGTCATCCTTCCATAGTAGTACATAGTATACACAAAAAACATTGCACCTGTCCGAAGCTGGGCCGGGCGGGCCGCTAGTAGGATATATTTCATGTTTTGCAGAAACCAGTTTTTAATAAATTAAGTTCATGAAAAGCATGCCTTTACCACAGTCTTTACTGTACAATACATAATTATATCTTATGAAAGTAGGTAGGTAATACATCTGTCTTAGTTTCACATCACGCCGCGTAGGTTTATATTATAGACATTATGTGATATGTCAGTAACTACCATGATTAATGACTCCTCTTTTAATTTAAACAACCAGATGCAACTAATATCCGGACATGTTTTATTATTACAATTTCGATAGAAAAAAAAACACCAATTTAATCTGAAACTCTCTCACATTAATCATATGCGCACGCACATCGTAATATTAAACAAACCGCGAGTCCGATACGCCTGCGGGAGCGAAAGTCGCTACCGATGCCGTCCGAACCCGCCCGACATCGGCCGATCTTGCGCCGCGATAAATTCATTAATCACTTGCACTGCCGGCCAAACAAAATGGTACCGTTTTCCTACACTTGCACCGCCTGCCAGATTAACTGTTATTGCTTTCCTATATCGTGCTAATAATGCGAAATTAGTCCAAGTCTTGGTTGCATACTAAGACTATTTATCTTAATGTGACGTAATCGTTAGTTGAGTAATCTGTATTTTGTGCGATTGATGCAACATTCGTGATAAAGCAAGGAATATTTAAGTATACCAGGGAAAACGAACGAAAGAAAACGAAGGTAGTGGGGCATCGGGGCCTCTCAAAAAGGTGAAGGAAAACATCGTGAGGAAACCGACAAGTTCCAGAACCAAAAAATTCGAAGACATGTGACAACCACCAACCCGCACTGGGCCCGCGTGAGTGATGGATTATGGCCAACGGGTCGCACAGAGAGGAGGCATGTGTCCCATGCAACATTATAGGCTGATTATGTGGCGCATCCGGGCAAAGGAGGATCATTACAAACATTTAGCTGCAAAGGAACATTTTAATGGTGATACTATGCTAAACTAATTTCTACTTCGCTTAAAAGCTTACAGACTACAGACGCATATCTGTTTTCGCATTATCCTCTTAACAATGCATATTAGCTTTCCTTTCTCCGACGTTGGAAAATGCTGTTTTCCTTCATTTTATGTGCAATAATATGAACAGTAGTTAAGGATTTGATATTTTATAGTCTGCTCGTTAACTAAAACAATTTTGCTGTATCGGCCGCCATAATGCAAATGGCGTCCGTTTCTTGTCAGAATATTCAAATGGCGCTCATTTATTTGAACTTGCTTTTATCTGCTTAACCATTAAATAGCTTATAATAAAATAAAACATTACCGGTACAACTCCTAGTATTATAGATTACGTACTGACTAACCGGAATATAAACATTCTGTTCCTGATAAAACTGAGATTATTGTTAACTTTCCTAAGTCAAGTTAAGGAGGGCACGCAACGCCTTCTCCCTTTACCTCTTTGTTTAAACCAGGCCATTTAATGATTAATCGTTTGCCCACAATGCACGTCTTAAACCCATTTCTATTCTTTTGTATAAGCCAAACACTTTTCTGTTAAAAACAATTCACTGTACACTTAACGTGGCATTATGTGTATGTTCGTTAACAAAAGGAAATAATTCACGCATTTTACCGTTGGTAATTTCCTCTGCACTGCAGTGTAATCTGCGAAGTTCTAGTTCTTTAGTTAAATATAGTAGGTACGGACAATCTGAGTGCTCGTCATTTGTTCTAATAGTCGCGTAGTAGGTACTTGTCCTATTAGTATGCCTTAGTCCCTAATCATTACATACTATTCAGTTTTGATTTTAAGATTAGTTTTCCACAGAACTTCCCACTGCATAGAACAGTTGCATAGATTACACGTAATTATTTTAAATTTAATTCCAGTAAATAAGTAGATATTTCTCTGGCCATATGTCATTTCTTCCTTTGCCTATAATACGGTTGATTACCCCACATTTGCAAGCTCGTCAATTGCGGATGAGCATCATCATAAAGCACGGGTCAATTTAATCATTACATCTAGTTCAATCTTCATTCACTCGTTCGTTCACTTTTTAGTTCAGACCACCAAAAAAATTTAATGAACGAGTGAATGAAGATGGAAGTGGGGCGAATGAAACTGAAAATTCCCGTTACAAACATCGATTGAAGGTAGCTGCGATCTTCAAATAACGTTTTCGGTCAATATTTTTAATTGGTGGACCATAAACCGATTTAAACTAACACTCCATCCCAACCTAAAGCAACACATCGCCTAGCAAAACATCGCCTAGCAACACATGGCAGACAACAAACTCTTGCGTAGGTATTGAAATCAAACAAGAGATGGCGGAAATCAAGTGGCAGTAGGTAAATGAGAAGTAAAATCTTTCGGATCTAGATAATATTGGAATCGGCTGATATTGCATCATTCAATGTCGCAAAAAGTCTAGAAGGACAAACTTCACGTGTTGCTGCACAACGCATTTGTTTCACGCCTAATCGGTCGTACCAGATGTACGAAGTCCGTAGTTTCGGTAGGGCGTTTCCTAACTCCGTATCACAAAAGGACATTAGATTAGTTTGGGGCCCGAATCTAAGAATAAGAATGAATGACTACACGATTTGACAGTTCTCCCTAGCCATTCCTAATGGGTATTTGCCCGCACGAAAAATTTGATTTGACACTTTTTGTGACGGATCAATTTCTTTCGGACGGGCCCGTGTCTTGGTTGACGGACATAAAGAGTAAACCCGCTGTCACGAACTTTGACCTTTCGTTGTTCCCAGTCGTTGCGCAGCAGCCAGTAGGGTAACGTCTTTACTCAGAGTTGATTAAACCCATGTATTACAGACTCATCCCTACCCAAATATGGTGGCCATTAAAATTATGTAAATAAACTTTTACCAAAATATTCGTCTTATAAGGAAGTCGTCAAACTTGAACGTTGCTACACCGATTTATTTTGGTTTCTTTGATGAAGATTTCATTCACAGAAAATTGGGTGAAGACATAAATTTAGACAATATAATTATACTACGTTTTTAGTGTAACATACATACATTTTAGAAGATAAACATTACACCCGTGTAGAAGCTTTGTAACTTTGCAGAGAGAGGACTCGTTTATACAAAAGAATTAGATTAGAATGTAGCACTTTATTTTAAGGCTTGTATTCATGCCAACGACCTTGTGCATTTGGGCGGAGCTAACTACCCCTCTCCGCGCCACTCCGCCGCCCGCATGCAACGCGACGCACGCGGACGTGCGTCGCGTTGCCTAGCAACACGAGGCGCCCCGCACTGAATTCGTGGACGAGTGCGGGGATGATATAGACACGGACTTTAAACGATCGCATTTTTTATTTATTATATTAAAAAATATACATGTTTTTAAAAAGTAACAAAACCAAATCATTTTCGTTTGTATTGCAAAGCAGTAGATATTATTTTTATATTCTTTTGATAAAAAATGAAGGAGTAAAATGGTTTCATCTCAACGATTTGGAGGTGATTTGGTGGTTTTTTTTCTTAATAGGTGATATCGATAGAAAAATTATGGCTAAACCAAATTACGAATCATATCATGTAGATTACCAATTATTTTTTCAGATGTAATTTCTCTGTAAGTTCCGGAGAAAAGCTGCTTCATCTGCACCCTGTTTTTAAGCTTTTTTCGAAAGAGTAGCCTTAAGTCTGCCTGTCCCTTAAGGTGGAACTAGTCGCAAGCTCGAACTCACTGGTGGTCATGGCCAAAAAGCACGCTGCGCGCTGTCTTACCTGGCTTCGTGTCCGACAGAAATAGTAGCACTGATGAGCAGTTAGACGCTAGGCTACATGCACAACGTCTAGTTCTCACGCAAAGAAACACCGTTCCGCACTGAAGGGCGCGTAAAAGAATTCAAAAAGTGCTTTGGAAAATCGAGTTTTAAGAAAAAAAAAACCATTGCATAAATCAATATTACAAATAAAGTTTATTGAACTCTTCGATAACTGAGCATTGTCGGAACCGAATTTGTTTTGAAGATTTTACAGTTCTTTTAATACTTATTTACACCCAAAGTGACGTTAAAAATAGCAAGAAAAACGAATCTTTGTTGGGTCATAACTTTTTAATGGCTTTTTATTTTACTAATATGTTGCCGTACAGACAAAATTAATAATAAGACAAAACGATATCATGTTTAGCTTTGGATGCACAATGTCAAACAGTGGAGTAATACTCTCCCGAAATTTGTACGGAAAAAATATCGACTAGTTTAATTACCTAATACTATTGTTATGTATAACTAGCTAATGCGTGACATGCGTTGCCTACTTTTTTGTTTGGATCCTTCTCCGGTGCGTACACAACCACTTACCAAAGTTTCATCACAATCGATGGAGCCATCATTTTCGAGTAGTTGCGAGACTAACGCACGACAATTAATTTTTATATGATGGCCTAGCTTTTGCCCGCGACTTCGTCCGCGTGGAGGTCAATTACACCATAAAGCCTCATACATCCATCCTCCATCCATCCATGCATCCTTTGGCACTTGGCAATAGTATAGCTTTCTAACAGTGAATTAATTTTTGAAATCGGATGAGAAGTTTCGGAGATTAACCTCCTACATCGCAAACTGAAAAACTTAATCTCTTTATATTAAGAGAACAGTCGAATCCTAAAACATTCACAAAAATTATGAAATAAGCAAGTCATTTTCTATCCAGGAAAAGATCTAACCCGTTTGTCTAGCCACATTACTCTCAACTTGTTTCTCTTACCAAACCGATATCTCACGGAGCGTAAACGAACTATTAACTCAGATCGATGGCTCCAAATAATAGATGGCCATGTCACAAATTGACTAGCAGGGTTAATTGTGACAGCGACCCCTGGTGGAAAGTTGCGCGAACCTGACTGCGCAATGCGCATTAGTCAATCAAGACAAACGGTTAGTACGACACCGTACTCTTTGAGGGCTTTGTCATGGGAATATTATGCGAGTAATCACGTTTGATGAAGTTATTGTGTTGGTATTTTATTTACCTGCTTATTATGTGTTTTTGACAAATTGAAGGTTTATAGTAGAGCCCTAAATATTTCATGTGATTTAACCATAAAAAATGTTGACGTTAAATAGTTTTAACCTCCCAGGGACGAGCTATTAATTTGCTTACGTTGGGCTCTTTTGTAGGTACTTATAGTGAATTGCATCGGATAGGAGGTAAGTAGGTATTTTTTTCGATCACCGTGTCAATAAAACGCAACTATTACCGACTTCATGCATGTATTTTTTCCAAAGTTATGTTATACAGGGTGTCCGAGAAGTCGACGTCAAGCTATAAAAAAAAAACTCAAACTACTTACTTGCCAAACTCGCATGGTATTTACATTTTTTTTCAGTACAGTCAGTCAAAGTTGGGCGACGTATTAATTTAGGATATTTGGTTGGGCAAAAAGTGACATTTTCTTCCAAGCTGGAGCAGTTGGCTTTACATTTTAGGCAAGAGTCTACAGAAACATTATTCGTGATCCCTTATCAAAAAAAAGTTAAAAATTTAAGATTTGTAGCAACAGGAGTGAAAAAAACGACATGCAGATTTTCTCGATTTTTTTTTATTACCCGATTCCGGATTGATGTCGATTTCTGGGACACCCTGTATATAATTAAATTCCTAACAATTTTAATACATTTTCGCTTTAGGTAATGAACCTGTAATGATAGTTAGAAGAGAGAAATAAATAAATAAAAGCCTACATTTTAGAAAAAGCCCGACTCAAGATTTTTTTTTTTTTGTTAATGCCTCTAAGTACTACTACTTAAAGAAGAAAGAAGACTGAAAGAAGTTACCAAACACAATTTGCAATCGAGATACGTTTTATCCAGCAGGTGCAGTGTTTTAATCAACATTAACCGTTGATCGTGTAGCTCATACTGGTTTAAGACCTTTGTTACTTTATTATAATTACTGGGCTATTCGCAACTACTATAAATGAGGCAGCAAATAGCTAAATATTAATAGCTAATGTCGTTACATAGTTTTACAATGTAAGCGATGTAATAATCGTAAACAGCCATTTTAATTAAAGCGAAACATTGTTTCTAAAGCTCAATAAATGACTATTATAAAGTTACAATTCCGATGTCCGATTCTACTGTTTTCGGTAAATGGTAACTAATTCATTAACTAACTAGAGGTATGACGCCTTAACTTGTATAAAGTAATTTTGTGTTAGTTTCTTTAGCTATAAAACTCTACGGGGGCTCCCGGAATAATAATAATAATACATAAATACAATTCAATTAGGAATATAAAATAAGGCAAAAAGTTTAGGTAATAAGGCATAAAGTTTAGCTCTACTGCTAAGTTACCTAAGTAATGAAGCAAATCCACCCAATATCAAAAATGAAGACCGCTAAATTACATAGACATAGCTTAAAACACATACCTACCTATTTGCCTCGAAAGTGAAGGTGATATTAGGCGCTTGTATTGTGTTTTGTTCATTTCTTTCCTTCCACGTGCAAACACACAACTTGGACATGCACATTTCATTTCTTTCCTTCCACGTGCAAACGCACAACTTGGACATGCACATTTCATTTCATTTGTCATTGCATCTCATCATTCGGAACGTGAACGAAAGATGCCGAATGCCGAAATCCAACGTCGTTAGATTGGTTCGCTAATAAATTCAGTTTTCATTAATTTTGTGTACAGTCATTTCACTTCAAGTGAAAGATATGCCGAATGAAAGACTGAATGTGTGTTTTGCTTGACACACTACTTATAACGCAGAAAAGGATCAACAAGCAAAACCATTTTACGTGATTGTTAGAACAAGACATAGGAAACCGCTACAGCCTCAGTATTCTGAACACACCTTTATGTTAATCAGATAAGGCCAATTTGTACGGCTATAGATCGCAGATGATCCGATGACCTCTGCTTACGGCGCTCTCGTTTAGCGTAATGCGTGATTTTACTATCATTACAAAGATTTATCAATTTTCTAGACACCTGACCACGAATTACTGGGAGATAAGATGTAATAGGGTATTCGTGGTGGAATGTTTTGCTTTCTTTACTACTTGAAAAGAAAGGCTTCAGGATCTTGGCTTCTTTGATACCTACGTTTAATTTTGTGATAGAATAGAATACTCTTTATTATGTACACCATAAGAATTAAAAATACAAATAAAGATTTTGGGTCAGCGCAGACCGAACTGTAAAATGCTCGCGCATGGTCGACCAAAATGTAGAATGCATACTCGAACACGCAGTCGGCTTGCTCGAGCATGGTCGAGCATCAAATTTGGGTGTATTCAATTTTGCGAAGTATGATAATAATCATAAGACATTTTTTTCAATAATCTCAGAAAATGCTCTGCTCTGCTCTTGGTGTGCGCTGACCCTTTTACGTAGGGTGACACAATGGACAGTGTTATCGCTGAGAGCGATTTTTTAAAGACAACCTTTGGTTGGATTTAAAGGGAGAAGTAAAGACAATACTGCAGGTAGTCTGTCGTGTAACATTTACATACCTATACAATAAGTACATACATACATACATACAGCATACAAGATGGCACGGACACCGACGCGCAAACTGTAACCATGTAACCAATAACCATTCTAGACCCCCGTTCTAGCAAAAACATGTTTCGTAAGTTATCAAAAAAAAACTGGCCAAGTGCGAGTCGGAGAACGGCAAAAAAAAATTTTTAAAGCGACCATCACTAAAAAGTCTTTAATTTACCTACATGTTTTTAATATTTTTCTGAAGTGAAAACTTCTTTAGGCGCGTTGGGTATTTTTTGAGATGGGAAAAAACCATTGAACTCGCGCCACAGTTACCGTAAGCGACACCGCGTGTTTTGTTTATAAGACGATTAAAAAAGTACCCGCTTCGAATGTGTTCGCCTGTCCTCGGGATGTACTCGGTTTTAATGTATATCCGATATGTCAGTAAGTGATGGCAAAGTATTCTGTTTGTGTTTTGTTTTCACTTCTGTCGGCACTCCCGGAGTGCCACTGTTTTTTTTTTTTTATGGGATTATTAATCCCTGTCTCAATTAAATCTGATACGGTCTATCCCTATATCGTGAGCATATATTACTCCCAATCAGATAAGGGTAATTTGTACAGCTATAGAGACATGATCTGCGATGATCTGATGACCTGCGCCTGCGTCGCTTTAGAACGCTAGATACTTGCGGTTTCCATCGCTATCACATAGCAATCTTACAATTTGTCAATCGCTATCGAGTTCCGAAGGGTGAAGGAATCGTGTAGTGGATGTCGTGCTAAACTGTCTTTGATGACATTGTGTGTGATTGACACACGTTTGGCTATCTTGATTCTAAACACATAGTTGAAACTCCTAAAAAAGCACCTCTGAACTGGGCACCGACTATCTGCCTCATTAATCTAACAAATGGAAGCAAGCGCGACTGTTTATAATGGAGTCCTAGGTACGATTTCCAGGTCATGCAATGTGAAATTATGTTTTCCTATTACGAATTAGTTCGGAAAAGCCCGGAGTCTCGCTTTTCACCTGATTACTTGCATTAGATTCGTCTACACCATGGGACATGATAGAGCAAAATTAAAAACAGAGAGAGAACTATTGAAACTAACTCAAATAGAAAATAGTCTTTCTTGTCGTATGACAAATATAAGCATAGGAATTATTCATTATCAATACCTGTAACGACTTCAAAGCTAATATGAGTCTCCTCATCATTAAATGCTCATGTAGTCGTTTAGTACTATCGAGATAACGAAGGAAATTCAAAGGGTTTATCTTCAACTTATCTCCATAAACAGGAATCGCTAAGGTGGCTAGGGCAGGGGTTAACCATTCATCATCTATGCAGCATGGTGACCTTAGCCCTGGCGTTTATATTCTGACTTTTACATGAACTCATACAACAACGTCACAATTTGCTAATGCACTTGGTTTTCTTGAATAATAAGAGTTTTATAAGTTTTTTTTTTGAGTTTATCATAAGAGTTTTTTTTACAGCGCTGAAGAAAAGTGGAGAGTGTTGGTAGCTTTTGATTATTTTGACTTCTAATAAACCTCTAGGTAATCTAGGTATACGTAAATGCAGAGCTTTTTTCGTCAAATACTAAATACGATTTACTAATTAAGATCAAAAAAACCCACCCCCATTAATCCTAATGATTCTAGGATGGGAAGAAAGTGAAAACTGAGATAACGGCTGTTAGAGATGTATGAAAGAAGAAAAAATAGTGCGCCGATTCCGAATAAATTGGGTTAAAGGCGAGAGGATATGGATGATGATAACGTATTCTTTATCCGAGGCTCAAACCATTATTAAACTTAAGGTCTCCTTTAAAACAACCTAGAAATAGAACTACAATAAAAAAAACTCCTACACACCACAACACGTGTGTGTTGTGGTGTTTATGAGGCGCACACACACACATGATCACACTTATCTATCACCCTCAACCACCATAAATCCATAGGGCACACGAGCACACGATCACAAAGAACCCGAGAACTCTCGCTCACGAACCGTCGAACCTAATTAAGGGCATCTTTCCATCGCTGGCTGATTTATTATCGTCATTAGAGGCGTGTTCGAGATGTCACGAAGACGCCGCGATACCGAGCAGTGGATAGGTAACAACGAGAATGAATCGCTCTTGATGTATTTGTATGGAAATGTTTTATTACGCAATATTGTCAGTTGTAGAAGGCTTGTTTTGGGCCTGCTGAAAGTGATTTGTAATGGTTTGAAGGTTTGTAAAAATATTATTGGTGGAATGTTTGTTGAATTCATCAAAATTTTAGAGATAGTTGTAGTTTTGCAACATTTATAAATAATCTTTTATATGTTGTTACCTATTTTGGATATTGATTGAAATAACACAAAGGAGTGGTTAAGTTCCGGGGATTGGTACTTAAAAGAGCCTTTTGGGATAGGTCTTGAGAAAGACCGGTTCGTGCCATTGTGGTGAAAGGATTGGTCTCCTAGACTCTGCGTTACCGAGTGCTAGGTGTCCAGGGTGCGCCAAACGTTTGGGGGATTGGATACCGATTTTTTTTTCGGCCCTTCAAGGTCTAAAATACTGTCGAGCCAGCGACACGAAGAAGATACCTAAAAATATGTCTATCACATTCGACAAATCTTTATTGCTGAACACAGTACAAATAAATAGATTGCAAGATTATGAGTAATAATTTGGAATAGGTATTTTGAGTGTTCAGTAGTTTGCAATAAACATTATTCATTTATTTTCTAAGGACACTTACGATTGGTCCTTGGCAGTTCTGGATAAAGAGAGGTGAAAAAGAGTAGAGAGGCCTTTGCCCAACAGTGGAGCATTCACGGCTAATTTGCTTCAAGGCTTGTTTGTTTATTTTACTTCGGTGGTCCTAGTTTATCATTTGTGACTTCAAGTGACAGCTATGTGACTGAACTCAGCATTGCATAAATATGTAAGCTGTCACGCCCTTTATATCTGGAGGCTTTTATTTAGGTAGTAAGTTTTTGTTTACTTACATTTTTAATTTTGATTTTTTTTTGCTTGAGTACGTATAGATTTTATTGCATTTGTTGGTATATTGGCGTGGCTAGTTAACATATTATGGCAAACAATTGGATTTAATGTTCTGTGTCCTGTAATGTTAATTGCTTTGCTTAGCTAGCAAGTATTTTCTATCTGAACAGACAGCTGTGCTGCTGGGGAGTTTGTTGCGCCACTTCTTCTCCCCAGCGAAAACACTAGGAAGTGGTGAAGGGCGGGGTTTTAGGGGACTGTCTTTTGTAATTTTGACGTTCGAAAAGTGTTGATGCTCAGCCTAGTTTGAATAAAAAACTTTGGATATTTTTTTTTTAATAAAAAAATTAAAAAAGGATATTTCAAGAAACAAGAACATATAAAATATGTAAAACACACCACATTGATAAAACATTGAGCAAATCTACAAATTAGGTGTGGAAAAGCAAAACAAATTATTTATTATAAAGCGATATATTTGTAAATCAATTTGAAACGCCACATTACCAGTGTTTTAATCATGTTACACGTGCAGGAAACAATAGATAACCTCCATTTTTATATACTTACTTATAGATATTTTTATTCAGTAAATACGAAATAGTTTATAGTTATACCAATAAAAGTCTATGGCTATAAGAGTACGGGAAAACCAAAGAAACGATGTATGGACGGTGTGTGAATGTGGTTAGAAAGGGGGTGACTGCCGAGATGGCTCAACTCACACCAAAAGAGCGTCGAAGCGCGGCGAAGCGGAACGCAGTTTCAGTGTCATATGAATTTTAACTTTATTTTCATTACTATAATACTTATTATCGCATGAGAAACTCGAACGAGTCGCGCGGATGCCAGCGGCGCCGCTGGAATTCCGGCGAATTGCCTTCTCTGCCGAGCGGTTGCGATAATAAGTATTATAGTAATGAAAATAAAGTTAAAATTCATATGACACTGAAACTGCGCTCCGCTTCGACGCTCTTTTGGTGTGATTTGAGCCTAATAGAAAAGTATGGAAGAAAAAGACATGTTGCGCCGACCCCAAATAAATTGGAATAAGGGGAGGAGAATGATGATCAAGTTTTGTTTTTAAAGCCAGAAGGTTTTTGACTGAAGCTAAAAACCCAGTTTTAAAGCCAGAAGGTTTTTGACTGAAGCTAAAAACCCAGTTTTAAATCCAGAAGGTTTTTGATTGAAGCTAAAAACTCAGTTTTTTATAAATTATCAAGGTATTTTGGAATTATGACGATCTTTTCTCTATAAATGCACACACCTCAAACCTCATTTTTTTAATTGCTGAATAGTCGATCTCAACTCGGTTCTCATAAATTATTTCCTACATTTTTTTTATATTTTGATGGCAGTAGGTACTCTTGTTATTCCATGGGACTTAAATATATCTGGCGAATGGCGTATCGTTAGTACACCTCTGTTAAACCCTTTGGGGAATAGGTACAGGCGAAATGTTATGTTATGTACCTACTTATGTTCATCATCACATTGGGGTCGCCTTCCAGTCCAACCAGATGCAGCTGAATACCAGTATTTTACATGGAGCGACTGCCTATCTGACCTTCACAACCCATTTAGTGGGTAATACGATACCCCTTGGTAAGACTGGTTGTTCTGAAGTCGGTTAATAAAGTGAAATGGTGCGAGATACCCCGGTGGCCGTATCGCCTTTGTACTGACCCCCTTATTTCCTATGTCCTCATAATTATACGTTAGACCATGCCTCACTTGCTGGAGTGTCCTTAGTGCCCGTACACCTGCACCTCGGATGACCTAAATAATGCCACTGATGTCGCAATCAAGGCAACCTACTGGGCACACACTATATAAAAAAAAACTAACGAGTAGTAAGAGTACCATCGATACAAAAAAAGAAGAAGAATATTATGCGTGTGCCTACCGAGTATTTACAAGTTGTATACAAAACATCCTTTGTCATCACACAGAGCATATTTGTGCTGCTTATGCACCGAGGGGCTAAAGTTGTGTCTTATGTCACGGGCGTCATATTGAATCTCGAGCGCAATGAAGGATTCGGGATTTAACTCACGAGCGAAGCGAGGGAGTTAATACAAGAATCCTGAATGCAGCGAGGGATTCAAGCTAGCCCAAGGCAAAGACACCTTTAGCCCAGAGGAGGATACTCTACTTTTTACACCTACTGTGAGAAAATAATAGCCATAGTACGAAAAACAAAGTATTTATTAAATAAACAAACAGAAGAATAACATATTTGTTGTTAAATTTAAAGTTTAAATGCCAAAAGTTCGCGCCTTTATTGCGTCTACCAATAAGTAGCCAAGACACGATCAATTCGATTTTCAAAAAAAAAAAGTCTCTTCTACGGTTTTGTCGTGTGTGTCTATTGATATCACTCTCATGGAAGTGGCGTTTGTGTAAACTAAGCTTTAAACAGGGCTGGTAGAATGGTTTTGGATGATTGGCTGTATGCATATTGAATTTAGAACGTCATTGGAGACTCTCGTGAAAATAGAGTATTTTTGATAAAATGTGATAAATCGACTGTAGTATAGATAGGTTTTATTAGTTATTCACAAAATCCACGCAATCTTTCCACAGTTTACATAAAATAAATTAACTAATGTTACAGCCAATTACTATTACGGTATTACGGCGCGGTACGGTATTTGTTATTATTAATGCCAGTTTTAATGTTATTCCATTCCTTTTAAAAAATGGTTCGTAGTTATCTAATTATTCTTACAATATTATGTCTTCGAAAACATGGCAACGATATGAAGAAGCAGTCGTTATGATTTTGTAGGAAATCGAGAATATCATCCACGCGTAGTAAGGGTATCGAGAATAGCTTTCCTCTTTCTGGCACCAAAGGGTGTTTGTTAGTACTGTGGTACTATACTGCCAATTTAGCTGAGCATGTGAGATTCCAAATTCAAATCACATTATTGACCAGCGGGTCATAATGAAATCCAGTACAACATTATTGACCGGCTGAGCCCCCGGCCACTAATGACTCACTTTAGGTTAAGGTTGCTTGACATATAATTTAACATTTTCGAGCAGGTGGTGTGAAAAATATTAAATATCCTTGTAGTTACGTGTTTATGTGCAGTGGTTAATCTATTCAGATATTATCATAACCAGTTCTTTATTATTTCGTTTATTTATTTAATTCCTTATCTTATACATTTTAATTAATATAAGTATTAAAAAACAATTAAAAATATAAAGTTGTAAAACATTATGTCGGGACTCGGGAGCAGCCCTAACAGGTAGCTTGAAAGCTACCGGTTCCGGTGGTTAGCGCTCCAGAAACAGAAACCTCCTCACAATGCAAACCGTATCGAGGAGTACTGCCTTCTGAATCCCTTGATCCAACCGTCTAACGAGAGCCTCGAGAGATATTGATCGAGCTTTTGGCCATCAGGCCATTGGCCGATACGACAATCGGCACAATGACAGCCAAGCTCACATTCCACATGTCAACAACCTCGTGTGCTAAGTCGAGATATTTGATTAGTTTCTCTTTCTCAGCTTTCACGAGGTTCCCGTCATGTGGAGTTGTCATAACAAGTTCTTTATTATTATTAATCATTTATTTTCAGAACAAACATTATATAAATAAATATTTTATTAGTTTTCTCCACATTTCATATATCGATCCATTCTCAGATCAGGGCCAATTCTCGTACGTACCTAATTTAAAACGTTCAAAATCTAGCCGCAGTCTCATCTCGGCGACAAACATGTCGAAAACTTGTCAAAAATGCAAGTAAATTAGAGGTATTTTTGACAGATTGAGACCGAGATCAGACTGTGAACGTTCTTAAAATTACGAGAATTGATCTCCTCAGATAAATAAATATTGGTAGCACATCCCGGACTTTTTCTTTGTTATTATGAAAAGGCTCACGTTGGACCCATACCTCTCCTGATAAGCTAAGATTCACGTTTACAGTAGGTAATTTTAACGGTTTTACTAGTTACCTAGTCACTCGAAACTTGAAAAGGTTTTGTGACCTCGGAGCAAAAAAACTCAGGAAGGAGTTTCATTCCTTAGTGGTACGGACAATCATTGAACCTTTCCAAAAGAAGCTTAATTATCTAAACAACTTATGACACTGGTACCAAACAATATGGCTTAAAACTATTCTTACCTTATGTTCACTGAGTTTCCTTAGTAGCTCGTGGTAGGGAGCTCCTCTTGCAGCTGCTAACGACGGCGGTGGCAGTCGACCCTCCATGCAGTGCAGCCAACGACGGAGGCATCTTAACTCATGAGCGGTGTCTGATGGACAAGAACAAGAATGTAAGCTAGTATAGTGTGTGCTTAGGTTAGCGGAATAAAGATACAGTACGTCGTCTATATCATGAATCTGATAAACTCCAGCTTAGGAAAAATCGACTCCCTCGCGAATTCTGACTTGCAACTTGATTCCGGATGGCTGGCAGCATTAAACCGTAATAAAATTCATATTTATGTTTAGTTGAAAAGCAAATAATTTTCAACCAATAAACAAGTTCCAAAATATCGAAATGATAAAACGCCATCTCTGTTCTAAAAAGCCAATTTTCGTAGTAACAACGCCATCTAGCGGTCACTAAGGTTATTTATATTGATTGTAGTATGATACCTTACTCATAGATGGCGCTGTTAATGAGTTGACAAAACAACATTATGCTGAAACTAGAAGAACTTAACCCACGAAACTGCAGTTCTATTTTTAATTCCACCATTACCAAGCTTAGTGCTAAACTAGATTTTATATACTAACCAACTGTGTCAGAACTGTCTCCCTCGCGATGCTGCTGCTCAGGACTAAGTAGCAGCCGGAGACCTTCCCACTTCACATTCAAATGTTCTATTCGCCACGTCACCTGAGAAAACAATAAAAAGCTTGTAAATACATATTATAAATTAAACATTAAAGGCAACCGACGACGCCTGCAAAATATGGGGCAACAATTTCTTAGTTCACGTCGAGCCTGTACCAACGCGTGTATTGCCTAAACAGGGGCGAGATTTGTAATAAATTCAGAGATATCGCACACGCTTCTGCAGCTCAGCCCGCTCTGCTGCCCTATGTCAGCTTCACAGTTCCAGTATGTAACTTGTGCACAACACAGTGGTTGTTATAGCCCTGAGTTTATATGCTGCATTTAGCGTTACCTTGCTAACTGAATCACATCGTGTATGCTACTTACTTCAGCACTGGCTTCAGGTATACGTTCAAGTATAGCGGTGGCCTGCTCGATGAACTTGGCGCGGCGCGGTTCTACTGACACCAACTCCGACATACGACTCTGCAAATAACATAAACGGTATTAGTTTAATTCTCTGCATGATCTAAACGTTATCCCTTAGTGTTTGGCCAGACTGGGGCGCGGCCGCGGGGTGGGCGCGGGTGCGTTCTGCGTGTTGTCGTACGTGTCCAGTGTTTGTCAAAATATAATATGGATAAAGAAGACTTATTTTTACTAGAAAAAAGCTCGAGCTAGTTGGAGAACCCCGGTCCCAGCGCGGGCCCGTGCCGTACGAACGAGCTATGGCGTGAGTTGCACGCGCACTCCCCGCGCCGAGCAGCCCGCGCTGCTCACCGCGCCCGCGTACCCACTATGGCCACTCAAAGGAAGAGTTCGCCGCGCCGCGCCTTCCCGCGCCCGCGCTGCCTGTCTGGCCAAGCACTTAATGTACATGTACACGAGCTGCACGTTTCAACAGCAGAGGTAACTGCAGCCGCCGACACGTCTACGAATGCCGTCGACAACGTGCCCCTGGTGCATTTGAGCACCGTAGGTACTCACAGCTGCCATCGACGCGTGTCGGCGACTGCAGTTGCCTCTGCCGTAGACGCGTGCCGCTCGTGTGTATGAGTACTTACATTTAAGATATGGCCCATAAGGGTTAAATAAGCAAGCGTATAGCAATCTACGCCTTTCTGTGTGCGCCAAATAAATGGTTTATCTATCTATCTATCTACGTTGCCAAATTCCAGAAACTGCACAACCTTTATTACGGAAATTAGCCAACTGGGGGAAGGTTTTGGCATGAAAAATGCCGCGGTTGGTCCGTGGATGGGTGACAATCTTTACATACCAAGACCTCTCCGTGCTTCGGAAAGCAACTTAAGCCGTTGGTCCCGGCTGTCATTCGTGGATCTAAGACAGTCGTTACTCGTTACAGGTCTTCAGAAGCCCGAAATTCTGACAACCAGCCCTACAAGGGGTATCGTATTACCTAGTCGCTGGGTTGTGGAGGTCAGATAGGCATTCGCTCCATGTAAAATATTGGTACTCATCTGCAGCCGGTTAGACTGGAAGCCGACCCCAACAATGTTGGGAAAAGGCTAGGCAGATGATGATATTAAACTCACCATCCTCAGTTTCCTACTGGACAAATTCTCGGGACTAGAATAAATCTCCTCCTGCACGTGTGTGAGCCACTGGCACAGCTCGTTGAACTCCGCGACCAGCTGGCTGAGCGACCACTGGCGGTTAAAGCCGGAGGTCGGGTTCAGCAGGCGGGGACAGCCGTGGAGGGAGGAACTGTGCAGGAGGAGCTCGCCGTTCGCTTCCTGGAAATGAAGAATAGAAAATTTATGGTTAGCTGGTATTCGTTACAAGAATTTTACGGTGACGACTTTGAAAAACTGGTCAAGTCTTCAATTCATAAAATAATAGATAGATATACCCAGTACCCACTCTATAAAATCTATCTACCTGGATGACTTGCTTAACTTTTAAAAAGCGGGAACCTAAACCTAAGAACCCTGATGCTCCTGTCAAAGAGAAGAAGCCGCGAAAGCCTAGGACACCTAAGAAGATTGCGTATGACATGAAAATTCACTGCTCCTTGAGTTGGTTGTCTCCGATACCTCTGTCAAGAGTTAAATTCAGGGTGATGATACCAACCCAAGAGCTGGGCACTCTCGAGATAATACCGCCACGGATTTTGTAGCAAAACAGATGCAGCCCACTGTTTTTCGCAGCAATGAGGCAAAACGGATCTAATCAAGCAATAATTCCCTTGTTTCACAAATATTTTTGGAAGTTACTTCATGCTGACAAGTCTCTTGTGGAGTGACTTGACCAGCTGTTATTATTATTTCTGTCAACCTATTAAACCCCTAATATAGAACAGCAGAATAACTTATTGACTTGATCAGGTTCTCAGAATGGGATCATAGAAATAGCAAGTGCAAATAAATGCTATTTTCTTTCTTTTTCCTTGGAAAAAAAAAGAAAAAAAGTACGTTTATTTGCGGTAACCATGTCGCAAAAAAGAACAAAAAACTGGCCAAGTGCGAGTCGGACTCGCACGCGAAGCGTTCCGTACCACAAGACAAAAATGCCGAAAAAAAAACACGGTTTGTTTGTACATATTTCTATTGCCGCTATAAAAAAGAACAACTTGGGGGAAAATATGGGTCACATCCATGCAAGACGGCCATTGCTCAGTATAATGCTACGACTCTATGCGAAACGGAGCCCCAGCACTGATTTTCAGCGACAGCCTGCGTTGACGTGATGATGGTGTACCGGTGCTGTGGTTAATTTAGTTACCTTGCAACTATCGATGATCTGGTTGTCCATGATATAGTCGTAGTGGTGTTGCAGCAAGGGCCACAGGTCGTCGCCGGCGCTGCCGCCGCTTGCTGCGGAGCCCCAGCTGCGACGCCAAGCTTCGCGACATGGCTCCTTCCTGGAAAGCAGAATTTTGAAAAAAGAAGGTTAGATATATTTTCCGAAAGATTTGAGTGACGACTGCCTTGTTGGTTTAATCTGCATTCGCGATTTATTTGCAAAAAATGTAAACAAATATGAGTTAGTTGAGTTTATGGAAAAATAACTTTAAATCCTACATCATTACGTTCAGTTTACGCTACCACTTCGAAAAATATGTCTGCTCAACAACGTAAATAACGCAAGGAATGAAATGAAATGATTTTATTTTTGTAAGTAAGTAAGTAGGTTTGTACAAACACTTTTACACGTCAATCATGTTTTTTTTAAAACTAGATGAAGTCGGCGTTTCCTATCTGACTACTCTGAGAAGAAAGGCCGAAACAAACTCGGAGGTCACAGTCTCTTTTAAAGTCCAGACATAATCTTGGTCAGGTTATATGAAGACCATGTAGATCAATGTTTGGGGTGGTCTTTTGAGGAAAGAACCACACAGATTGAGAGGACCTGCCAGTCAGTGCACGCATTTGTCAAAAATCGTGCAGCTCAACTCAAGACTTAAGGAGCTCAACGATTCGACGAACAATACCAAAGAAAGGACATTTGGGTAGGCCGCATAAACTACTCAAACTGCCAGATCATGATTAAAACTAAGAAGGAAAAAAAGAAATGATCCACATAGTCCTCACATTCACAATAATTAAAAAAAAAAAATTGTTGTTGAACTGTCAAAATGAAACCCATTGCTACTGATAAAGTGTTACGCAATAACCCCGCTGGATCTCCTAAACCTAACGCTTTAAATAAGTGCGCTAAAACTGATTCCCACGTTAAGTGAGCTTGATTGCATTCTTATCACGACACCGTACTGATACCAGTACTAACCCACACTGTATAACAGTCCCATTGCAAAGTACGGGCAGCTTCTTTACCAAAAAAGAACAAACATTGAACACACACGGCATAATTACGTAAGACAATTTTGACCACTTTCTGACCTACGTAAGAAAAAATAAGACTTTGATGAACCCACTCCCCCCCCCCCCTTTCAATCTTACGTAAGATCAGTATCTACCAAAATTTCAAAGAAAAATTAACAAAAAGAATAAGTTTTGCTTACTGATCTTACGTAAGAACAAACTAGATACCTCCCACCCCCACGTAAGAAAAAATAAGACTTGTTCGGAAACCCCCCCCCCCCCCTCAAATCGTCTTACGTAATAAATGATCAGCCCCTAATTGGACTACAGTAGTTACAAACAGCTACATAGTGAAAGTAACTAAACTAAATTAATACTGTGAACTTGTTTAAACTACAAAGTTCAATGGCAATAAATCCGCTTGTTTACGTGTATGGCAATAAGAAAATAAATCGAGTTTACTTAGCTGTAGTAATTAATTCTTGTTAGGTCATGCGCAACAAGCTCTGTTTACTGCAGCGCGAACGCACTAGACTATAAAATAGCTTTTTATTGTGGTAGTCACTGGATCCCTGCCCTCGGACATGTTGTGCATTTACTGTGTTTTGTATCGGAAATGTAGATACAGAAGATAGTTGCATTAATTGGCGTTCTTGCATTAAAATATCTCGGAAAAGAGGGTTCCAATCTACCAATTAATTCAGTTGTTCATACGTGAACGTTATGAAACTACCTAAGTACCTACAACTACATAGGTAAAATGAAACATATTTTTATGTTATTCTCATAACATTTGGGTTACGAAACCCTCGTGATCACAAGAGGTAGCGCGCTCAGGCATTCGTTTTGGAGAATCTTGTCATCTTTATAATAACGTAGCGAATGAGTTTTGCAACTAGAACCAGACTTCTCTTTATGAACTTTGGTAAAAGTGTGTCTGGAATAGGTAAGATCCATTGAAGAATATTTCGAGGGCATAATAATCATTGCTTCTCTTTCTACTGTTTGTGTAATGAAGTATAGTGCTACAAGGACCTTTTGGCGCTCGAATGACGCTAATAAACTGGAGCTGGCTGGCTGGAGGCGCGGTTGATAAACTTTTTTGAAAATTGTTTTGTGTAAGTAATGTATTGAACAAACAAGATAGCCACGCGCCAAAATAGATCCTTGTAGGTACAATACGCCGACGGAACTTGGCGGGCCTGAACTTTGCGCAGAAGACTGCGCAGTAAGATTTTTTTGGAACAAAATGGTGACATGAGGCGAGTGCGACTGAGAGAACATGCGCGAGTTCTTAGTGCCTATGTTCAGGCCAGCCAAGTTACGTCGCGTCGTCGGTCGTATTGTAGAGCTGTATTAAAAATTCCATAAGTAGGTACCTCTTTTTAGTTAGACTATGGTATGGCCGCTCAAGTTGGTCGCAGCGGCCGCCAGGCGGCGCGGGCGCGCTCCTCAACGATGACAACGAGAAGCTACTCTTCATTGAAGAGTGTTCGAAACCTGGAAATTAAAACATAACTTGGATTATAATCTGGATTTTTTTTTGGGATACGGGCAGAAGGATGGCGGTGATTATGAAACCTTTCTTAGGACGAATTCCAACAAACTTTTATAGGTAGGTACCTAGAATAAGTTTTATCCTGAGAATTAATTTAGAGTTTTTGACAGTTTTTCCATACTAGAACTGTCAGACGTCAATTTTATTCCACGGATAAAAGATATCCGATCACCCATGGCTACCCTGATTGCTCTCTTTTGGTGGACACAGGCCATGGTAAGTGGAAATGACGGGTTGGACTATCGCCATTGGTTGAGATTGACATGTCACATTTAAAATCGAGATAGCTTAAGGCGAAAGCGCCAGGGTAGCCCGCGAAATTCAATTTTTTGCAATTTGCTGGTCAGTATTAAGTTGTACTTTGATTAAAATATGATTCGCGGTCGTAACAAATATGTATTTACAGAATTATATATGCTGCTGGTATAACTGACCAGCAAATTGCAAAAAACGTAAGAAAATTCGAATTTCGCGGGCCACCTTAGAGCTTCCCCCTTAAGCATGCATATTCATATTGATCTGGATAAGTAGCAAGGTGTTAAAAGTGGAATCATCCTTCCAAGATTTTAACCAGGACAATCTTCGAAGAAGATATATACGAAAAATGTACTTAGGTAATCTGAATACCAAGTATCAAATTTATTTCAGGTGTACAGGTACACCCATAAAAAAATTAACCAGATATACAGCTATATTTAATTTTGTTTACGGTGGGATTATCATAAGCCACACACGCATCGAAGTCACAAATATCAGTCTTATGAATAAAATAACTTATGAATAATAGGTAGGTAAGCTACTTACTTGTGGACATCTTGATCGTTTTTATCTCAGGGAACTTCTAATCAAATCAATTTACTGATAAATCAACAGTAGGGCCCCAGAGTCGTTTGTACTGTCTCATCAATTCCTTAATCTTTGTACTTCAATACGATCTTCAACCGTATTGTCTAAGTGATAAAGTCTAAAATTGCTTCGTTTAAATAGTGCTATGGCGACTAGATTCGTTTTCTAAAGTTAATAAGTACAATAAATATGTTGGATCATGTAATCTTGAGGGACTCATGAGTTTGAAGGTTGCTTGTTGTTTTGGTTACTCTTTCGGTGGTCACATTTTGGTTAGCGGTTCTGTTTTCTTTTGCCGCGTTGATCTTTGCCGGTCGGTCCTGGAATTAAAGAAAAAAAAAACTGTATTAGAATAAAGTAGATACTTAAAGCAACTAAACATAGAAAAAAGTACTTTCAGTACCTACACTAAATAGGCACAAAAAAGTAGGAGCACTTGAAAACGCAGGTAAGTAAGGTACTTAAGTACCTTTTTTTTAAACGTGTGGAAATCCACATGGATGTCCACCACCCTGGGGTGGGTGGAGAGGTCTGTCAGACTCTTACTGACTAAAACCACACGGTGTCCTACTGCTACCTTTAGCCGGGGTGCTGGAATACTTGCGCATTTCGTCACACTCCCCCGGCCAGGTGTTGGCCC
The DNA here is from genome assembly GCA_963082905.1 of Oligia fasciuncula. Lineage (NCBI taxonomy): Eukaryota > Metazoa > Arthropoda > Insecta > Lepidoptera > Noctuidae > Oligia > Oligia fasciuncula. The sequence goes on from OY720407.1 coordinate 10,636,195, forward strand.
GCATGAATCCATGCGGACCTCGTCACCCTCAGGAGGGTGAGGCCTGCGGGCAACAGACTTGGGGATTTTGTTGCCTGAACAGTGGCCCGAGACGGCGGCGCGCCGTGTTCCGCGTACGCCTCTCTCTAGACTCTAGAGAGAGGCGTGCGCGGAACACGGCGCGCACGCCTCTACCTAAGTACCTCAGAGTCTAGAGGAATGGTGGCCGTATGTGGCCGCTGAGGTACTTAGATACTCACGTGTCTGCATTGCCCACCAAAAACAGTAATTTGAGGACCTTAAAGTTTAAAGTCTTAATTAACTTGGGACTGGTCGTTGGCAGGTAGTTACACGGTTCTGCTCTTTAATTTCTGGCTAAAAAGCGCAATAGAGTAACGTTCGGCTCCTAAAGTTTGAACATGTAATGCAAACACACGTAAAGGACATTTAAAAGTTCCATTCTATTCCATTTAGGCTTTCACCGGACACGTCAAGATTCGATATGTTTGACAAAGGAAGCAGATATGATCACTTTATGTACCGGTCACTACGTAACATGTTTCAATTAGCAACTACAAATTGCAGTTACGAGAATGACAGAATTTCTCTCGAGAACTTTATAAATAAATCACTTATATCATACTTCATAGCTGCATACTAGGTACTGCTTATTTGAATAGTCAAGTGACTAAACTAAATCTGAGGGGCAATTCTCGTAATTTTAAAAACTTTCACAGTCTGATCTCAGTCTAAATCTGTCAAAAATATTTCTAATTTCCCTACATTTCGACAAGTTTTTGTTTGAGACTACGGCTAGATTTTGAATGTTTTAAATGACGAAAATTGGCCCTCCGATATTGACTGAGCGCATCATCCTTAATAAAGTCGTTTCCATCCATTGGGATGGAAACGACTTTATTAAGGATGATGCGCTAAGGTAGCCTGCGCAATTTAAAGGGGATTGAAGATTTTTGCATGGACCCTGGCATACCCACTGTCACGCCATTTTGTTTTGTTTTTTTTTTCAAAATGGCGGCCACGCATGAAGCCTATATACTTAAATCGATAGCTGACATCAATGCAAACGCTTTAAATTGCGCAGGCTACCTTAGCGCATCATCCTTAATAAAGTCGTTTCCATCCATTGGGATGGAAACGACTTTATTAAGGATGATGCGCTAAGGTAGCCTGCGCAATTTAAAGGGGATTGAAGATTTTTGCATGGACCCTGGCATACCCACTGTCACGCCATTTTGTTTTGTTTTTTTTTTCAAAATGGCGGCCACGCATGAAGCCTATATACTTAAATCGATAGCTGACATCAATGCAAACGGAAAATATAATAGGACCAAACCCTAACGTTCAAAGTTGATCACGTCGTGACACCCATATTTTTACTTGCGTATACATACTTGTTGCTTAGATGTTTAAAATAATCACTCTGAATGTTTAAAGTAACCCAACATCTATGCAAAAAGACGTAAACAAGTGCAAACGATATGGATGTCACGTGATCAACTTTGAAAGTTAATATCTCGGAAACGTGACACTACGGGGTTTGGTCTTATTATGTTTTCTGTTTGCAATAATGTCAGCTATCGATTTACATAGGTTAATGCGTGGCCGCCATTTTGAAAAATAAAACAAAATGGACGACAGGTAGGTATGCCACGGACCTCCAAACTCCTTTACTAACGTTTTTTGCAATATTATTATGCAGGTCAGTATAAGGTTGTATGTTGATTAAAATATGATTCACGACCATAACAAATAACACTTTACAGAATTATAATCATTAGAATCAGCTATACAACTTCTTTTGGTCTTTTTTTTTGGTTGGTTTTTTTCTTGGTATTTGGTCTCAAATGTCATGATTTCATGAAATAGTCATTCAATAGGGTAATATGAACTTAGATAGTTGTATTGATGTTTTTCATGAATATAATTCTATAAATAAATATTTGATTCGGCTGCGAATCATATTTAGATCAACATCCAACGTAATGCTGACATGCAAATTGCAAAAAAAAAATATTGAATTTCGTAGGATAGCCTGACACTTTCGCCTTAGGTAATGATAAAAAATGCAAATTGTTTTAACAAAACATACGTAGTTAGGTAAAATAAGTCTCGATTGATAAACACTAATCAAACTGGTACCGAAATGCTTGTATTATGCATACTACTTTATACAAGTGACTTAAAGATTGTTGTATTAAGAATAATTAAGATTATACCAGTAAATTGAGGAAACCCGTCAATGATGACTGAATACATCCGCTGAAAAAGGAATTAATCGAGCTTTCCTTAGTTGTCTTTCCTGGTTGCTTGATAATTATCAACAGCCAACTATTACACTACAGTTCCTGTGAATGCTATAATCGCCTCACTAAATATACTGACCCCTGATCCCTCGGATGCACTCGGATGAAAGGTATAAAGTACGTCATAGCTTTAAGACCATTAGAATTTTATTAAGACCTGCACCATAATTGCGTAACACACTCTCGATCTGATTAAGTTTGAAGGGTATGGCTAATCCATTGCTTCGTATGTGCGGAAAATTTGTCTGGGCAATAACATAAATAACGCAATGAATGTTGCTGAACTGTCAAAATGAAAGCCATTGCTACAGGGGCCCAAGTCTGCTATTTTTATAAATTCGTCATTCTAACTCGATCCCATTGTCATTTTGCTAAAAGTTCGTAATCTGCTAAATTCATAATGGTCGATCATTGGTCGGTCAATGGCACAGAACATATACGATACTCATAACGAATTAAAATCAATGACTGCACAATGACGTTCTAATGGTAGGTCACTGATCAAAGGAACTGTCAAAATTTTAGCATATTACTTCATTTGTCATTATGTACGAGATTACCATTCTAATGCCATTTCTTTCAATGGAGTGTCAGTGGTTGACCATTGGAAAGTCATATGACGCCATTATATTAGTAGATTACCAAACTTGTCAAAATCAACAATTATGAAATCAATGGTAGACCATTCTGACACTATTGTAATAGCAGACTTGAGGCCCTGTTAGTGTGTTACGCAATTACCACGCTGGTTGTCACCGCTGGAGTTCACATACCAGGGAAGAATGACTTAAAAGGAAGGAGAGCTAGGTTGATCAAATTCTCCAAGTGCCTTGGCAGCCTCAACCGAGGCTTCAAAGTCAAATCCAATACTCATTTTTCCGTATCTGGCCACTACACACCCGCCTCAAAATAAGTCCTCATACTTTTAGAAACTAGAAAAGGCCTTTTCTCTTGTCAAAATCACTGACCAACGAACAAATCAAGTTACAATACGACCGACGTAACTTGGCAGGCCTGAACTTTGCGCAGGAGGCTGCGCAGTAAGACTTTTTAGGAACCAAATGGTGACATGAGGCGAGTGCGAGTGAGAGAACATGCGCGAAAGTTCTTAGTGCCTATGTTCATCGTCGTATTGTACATCCCACGCAAAAACTAAGTTAATATCCCCAACACCATCTAGGGCCGTAAAGTTACGCATACGCATCCAATTTGCAATCTCCGATGAGCACCTTACATAATAAGCAATACGGAAGGTAATTTACTTAAAACTCGTATGTTATGAAAGATTTTATTTAACTTACGCACTGCAGACAATCGGTGCTACCATGTCTGCTTATGTTATTAGGTTAAACCGTGAAATTGGTTTAATAACTGTTATTCATTTTATCATGTATTAAAACTTTATGCACAAGTAACAGAAACACTGTACAATTTTCTACCAGTCAACCTTAGGGTGATGCAGGGACAAAACGTGGCAGGTGCAACATACGGGATAAATAGCTAGCTAGCTGGGTAGCTGTTATTATTTATGTTAACACTTCTGTAGACTGAGTGATTTATCGATTTAAAAAACTATTCATTTATTTTAGATCATAAGTTCTCAACGTGTGGGCGATAACGCCCCCTTATGGGCGTTTAAGACTTTCAGTGGGCAGTAAAAGACCCAGAGAAAGTTATATATCTCATCTTATGACTATATAATATTACGCGTGTAAATATAATTGTGGCAATTGTTGTTTCAAATTTTCGACAGATGGTAAGTAAAAAAATTGGGGTTCTAGAAATAGAAAAACTCAAAGTGGGCGGAGGGTAAAATAAGGTTGAGAACATTTGGTTTGCATGTTGATCATCATCATCTGCCTTGAGACGGGCTTCCAGTTTAGATGCATTTAAAGTGTTATTACTAACGATGCGTCATTCACTGACATTACGACAAAAAATTGTGCATTCTCCATATTTTTTTGTAGCCATACTACACAAACTGTTTAAACGGTTAATGCAGAATCCAGTTTTCGGGAAACACCCCCACGAAAAGTGAGCAATAACTTTCTCATATTTCAAGAAAGTATTTTCAAGTTTACTTGTCCACAAGACTTTCAAAACAAACTCCTTAATATTAACCAACCCATATAGAATCAGCATAACATTCTAAACAAACAGACAAACTAAAAAACGAAAGTGAAAACACGAAACTGTATACCGGTAGCGCTCAATATAAACAACTGTGTACATTAAAAAAAGACCATGTCTTAAGCTGAGCCCTTATCACATATCTAACATAGCCTAAATACTTTCTCCAAACAATCGATTGTTTCCACTGTACGTCACCAAGGGCGCCCGACAACAGCACGATTGGAAAGTCGCAATTTTCCTTGACAATTTCACACCAATTTGCGGATTTACACGACAAATCGCCGCGACACGCGCCCGCTGGCTAGTTAGCTGTTGTTCTAAAATGGTGTGTTATGAACAGTTTTGGAACCGACCAGGTTCCATATTTAGGAGAAAGAACAGCTGCTGAGTTTCGGCTCTCAACAAACTGCGTAAAAGTTCCTAGAAATCATGTTGATTTCTAGGACTGCTAACAATATTTCGCTCACACAAAGAAGGATGGGAGACCTACTAAGGGACGTTATACTGGGGCGCATGACACAGTAGACAGGTGATGATCTTTCATAACGGTATGTATTTCTACAACGACTCCAAACAAGATTGACATAAGCTATTCGGGTTTTACTTTTCCATCACTGTTATAGCTGATAGAATATCACCTTACCTAACCCTCTGTTTGGTTGTGTTTTTCTCGGGAATCCGTCTTTATCACTCCCATATTTATATCACCATAGACTTTAACCATGGAAATAAGATGTTGCACAACAACTAAGTTGCTTAGCAATATGAACGGTGACAATGAACTTGAACCCCAAACAAGCACCTTACCTAATAGCCTTGGTTGTATTTTATGTTTGAATATTAATTAATAACCGGATATCCGCTAGAACAACGCTCCTATTTATATACAACCACTTAACAAGTTTATTAACAACACACCAAAACGAATTGTTGGTGAAAAAGAATATTTTGTCGAAAACTTTTCCAATACTGTAAGTAAACATGGTGTTTACTTTCTACTGCTAACCTATAAACCGCATGCTATGGGTCAAACTGACCTCCACAATGTACACCAATTTGATCCGTCTACTGTTCTAACGGTAAACACATTATAGCTTAAATTTATGGCTCTAAGATAATACCCTGAGGCCTGAGCTGTCTCATGTACTGCGAATATTAATTTTGTTGAATTTGTCGTGTTTCTATCGACAACCAATATATTGTTCAGCGTCCTAGACGTTAGAGGAAGATCTGGTAAAACTAATGATGGGATGCAAAATTATTGGTAGTTGGTTGATATTCCAAGTAAATAGAATTTGGATCAGTGGCAGTCTTCAGAAGGAAGTTTATCAATTTAATAAGAAGCACATCTTGATCTCATTTGACATATTGCGTATTCGTTGAACAGTTATGCGTAAGGTTTCGTTAGAATCCACACTCCTACGCGTATTCTCAGTTAATATCAGATTCCTAAGAAATCCAGAAATGAAAATCAATCTTACAAAACAATACAAGAAAAGAGACTTGCAAAGATAGAAAGATAGTAAAAAATCAAACAGAATAAAGCATAGGACAGGTTATCTTAGGTATTAAATCAAACAAAACAAAGCTAATACGACAGGTTATCTTATCCTACCGAAGAAACGATAACGTATAATAACTATCTTGACCCTTTCAACCTAACCTAAGTCTAGACAATCTAGAGATAGCATTGTTCTTACTTTCAAAGTTTCAACATTCTTCCCTAACAGATGTCAGATCTAAAGAAAATAGTCTGCTCATTACCCCCAAAGGTCAGGAAAGGGAAATAGTTAAAGCTAACATAATACAAGCACGTGATAGTTCAACTAATTAGGTGCACTTTGACATCTGAAGAAAGATTGTATCAGGAAGAGGAGCACTATCCAGCTATAGATTAATAATATAAGTGAAGTTCGACGTCTGACCTGTTATGACTTAAGAAAAACTGGAAATCAAGTTTTTTTTTTGATGTTCCAATGAGTCTAATTAATTCAACTTCGGAACATGACGCAAGATACTAAAATAGATCCAGAAGATGCAAATGAAATCGAGTTTGCTGCACCTAAATCAATGGAAATAGAAAATTGTAAATACTATATTATATTGTTTTATAAAAGAAGCAGTTATATCTAAAGTTTAACGTTCGATTGTGTCTGCTACCCACAAAACAAAAGATACTCAAGTGCTATAATCCCTGAAAGTTTTCTCGAAAGCGTTTGAAACACCGAACTAGACGACACGCTGTGACAGAGCGGGGCTGGCGAACGAGATGTCCACCACGGACTCACCGCGAATCCGCATGATAGGAACTTTTCCAAATCTTTTTTAGCTGACGATATCGTCAAACTCACAATGGTAGCAATTGCTGAAAGAACAGCGGTGTTCTCCAGTCGCCTATGCTATTATATGTGTAACTTCCGCAGATACAGAAACTCCATTGTCGTTTCACACTGGGTGGTCCATTCCCAGCCTGGGACCACATGACTATAAACATTGCATACACTTTCAAGTAATCAACGTTACACGAAATTTCTAATGGTTATATGATTAACAAGCGGGTAAAAGTAAAGATGGGTTCTGACAGATTAAAGATGAATGAGTTATTTAATTTAAACGAAACGAAAGTATTGTAAATATGTTATCACGATCGCTCCGTGCGAAACATATTCTAATTCTTATAAACAATGTGGAAAAAACCAACTCTTGTGGTCATTACTTTCCCATAAGTAAGTAATTAAAGCATATGTTGAAATGTAAATTAATTTTAATAACTGTATAGGAAATTATTTACTCAATGAAAGTCCGAAGTAGACAGGCTTTTTTTCATTCATTAAGGAAGTATATATAATGAGGTGTGTAGTTCGGAATGAAATTAAGGTGGTACATTTATAATGATAGATGTATCAATCATTGTTACTTGAAGGAACACAGTGAATGAGATTGAAATACTCGTAAATTCTATTGATGTAATGAACGCCTCAGGCAGGTGGATTCTCTTTCTAAAAGGTTAGAAGCTTCATTAATTACCAGGGTATTTTTGGAAAGATGCCGTTCACATTTATTTACCATCATGTTGCCATGTAAAAGCCTGAAATTATTATTGAATTTATAAACCGTTCTAAGTCGTTCACACAGAAACATATTATTATATTATGGTAGATGATGTAGCTAGGAAGGAAGTGAACTCCAAGATGACACTTCACAGATCCCAAGTAAATTGTGTTAGGTATGGGCAGGGGGAGAGAAGTGGAAGGAGAGGAGGGAGGCCTTTGTCCTGCAGTTGGAAAATAAACTCGTCCAAAACATTTGGGTCGCACTATTGTCACTATTGAAGTTTTATATGGGACAGCTGATCGTTTTTTCGCGATTACAATATTGAACCCATGAAGAAAGTTGTTCAGTTTGATGGTCTGCACCACACCCTTAAAATTGACCACATCAATATGATACATGTACATACTGTATAATCATTAGTCCAAGGAATTAGAAAAGTGCCCCTAAGACGACCCACTGACCAAGGCTTCCTGTCAATCTCGTTTAAACCTCTCTTGTCTCCTGAGAAAAAAACCGACACACAATCTAGCTACTTTCTTCACACGGATGATCATCATTAGATAAACATCCAAACTACATCTATCATTATTACAATGCTTTGTTTAATTTTGTTTCATCTACCTAAGTGAGCTATCAAGTACAAGTACCTACACTTAATTATAATAATGTTTACTTAGATGTAAAATGTCGATGTTAAGAATTGTGATACGTCATGTTTTGTTGGTGATAGGGTTGCCAACTGTTTTATATCAAGTATAGTGTATTTTCCAAGCTATTGCCAGTAAAAATATAGTACGAGTAGATGGCAAAAAAAATAAAATAGTTTGGATGCTTAATATTTGCTATTTTGAGCATGTATTAGCAGGTTTTCTTTTTTTTGTCTCAATACTATTCATTCCTTATTACAGGTTACAAAATACCATCGAGGTTAATACTGGCTCTATTGCGGTCATCCCGCTATTTTGTATTGAAATAAAAATATAGTAGTTTCGCCTACTATATTTTTTTCATAGAAATATAGTATTCAGGCCTATGGTTGGCAACCCTAGTTGGTGATCAGGGGTTCTCATAGGCGCACACAATGGATGGTGATTTTATAAAGAATGTTTTGTTAAACGTGGCCTCTGGTGTTACTTTGTGGTTCAAGTTATGAACAGGAAAGTGAGGAATTTTATTTTTGACTCTTTGTTGGCTATGGATCAAAGGTGAAGAATAATAACCCAATATCTGCTCGTGCTTAAAAATAAAAATTGATTCGTAAGCAACAATCAAATCCAAAAAAATATTTTTATTGTGGGCATATAATCGGTCTACGGTCTACGGTTTTTTTTGTGGAATTCATATCGGTTATTATTCACTTTTCTGTTAACAAAAGGTCAGATTGGCGGTGATATAGATGATAATGAGTTGAATTTGCCGAAGGATAAAATAAAATAAAAGTGCCTGACAATTGCCATTCTTTTACGATTCTTGGTTACAACTCTTAGATGTTTTCGAATTAATCGGAATCTTAATAGTTTACAATCGTCTCTTCTATAGTAATAGCACTAGGTTGTTCATTGATTGGTTTTGAATGCTTTTTAGTACTTTTTGGACAGATAAACAAACAAATCGCTAACGCTTTAGCTACTAACTTACAGACTGCTTAACTAAAGGTTATCAGATCACCATAGTGTGACGGTGTTACTTTCATCCAACACCATAGATAAGCTAATGAAGAACTTGTTATTCGATAAAAGTTTTGGCAAAAACGCTCCAACAATAGTGTTGTACTGACAGGAGAAAGGGATGTGATATAACGCTTATCAATATAAAGTGAAAATAGCCTAAATTATAACAAGAGAATATTAACGGTAATTATTTTGAAGTAAATTGAATAGTTTAAGATATCAATCATTTGAGGTAGCGGTGAGTGAGACAATAGAATTACTTAATAGAATCTAGTAGAAACTATGATAACTTGAAATTGCATTCCTTTAACGAGGAAATTTTGATATTTATTTATCCATCCATGTATTTGGTTTTACGATGTTTCATAAAAGTGTTAAGTAGCTAGAGTTTTATGAGATGTAGCAGAATTTTTTTTTTTTTGCTCCGCCTTTTCGTAGGTATTTATTCTGGTATTTCCCTAAAGGAAAAGTTCTACAGCTATTTTTCTAACAAAATACGCAGATCTCTTTGATGATAGAAATCGTACTGCATGCAATGTGTTTCTCATCGCCTGCTCATAAATACACGTCAAAATAAACTCTGAAGTGAACGATATGGATCTAAAAATATGGCATAATTTGGGTCAACACATTGACATCGGCAAATAAGGATGTTGAAACTGATGGTTATCTGTCAAAAAATCATGAATGATAAATTACAGCCATTACAGGCGAGAATTCAGAGAAAAACATTTTGTGAAATTTCTTTCAATATTCTATACAAATAAATAAAATTGAAGTGAATTGTATTTAGTAGTTTATATGCTACCTTTTATTGTCATATCACGCGGCCGAAGCCGCGGGCAGTTGCTAGTATATAGTATAGGTATATGGTGCACATTGTAAATTGTAACCTTCATTGAAAAGTTTGCCAAACCTTTTTCTTTTTTCAAAAATCTTTCGCCTTTAAAATTGATTTCTTCAATCAATAAATCAAAAGCAAATCACACTTTTTTCTCCAAATCTAAAAATAATCCGACAAAAATCGAAACAAAAAAAATATCTGTTACCGTAACAACAAAAAGCAATTCATTCTTAAATCCAGTTCTCGTTGAATGAGTTCCCTAAAAGGACAGAGCAAATAAAAAGCGACGCGCGCGCAGCAACGATAGGACGGCGACCACACGGCCGAGTTATGTCTGGAGAGTTATTTGTTTTACGTGGGAATAATAGGTTATTTCCATTGTGGAATATGCGTAGAGGATACTATATTATAATATTTACAAAGGTTTTAGTAAAGTTCAATATTTGCATCGAGAAACGGGTTCATTCTTTTGTGTAAGTGGAGACAAGACCAAGTCAGCCTCTAATGTTTTTAGGGCATGAATGAAACTGAAATCTATGCAAGTTGAAATATTTTTTTTCTTTGAGAATTTCCTCTCAGAAATTATGAAATACCATGTAAGTAGTATGAAGTTTGTATATTATTTTTTATTGTTGAATGGGTCTGCTTTTGACTCCATCACTTCTGATTGAAACCGAAGGATGAGGTCTATGATGGAACGAGCGTGTCAACATTCTCCTGAGCTCGACTACTTGAGACCTAATTAGTAACGTCAATTGTGCCTCCAACAAAAAAATTAATAGATTTTATTTTATTTATTTTAAGAAAACTTACAGCTAAATAAGGCCAATTACAAGTTTCCCCGTGTAGAGATCCTCTACAACTAGAGAAAGCGTCGTAACAAAAGATTGTCCAACTCCATAAAACTTTCGACACCAGCTCCTTCGTGTTGAACCATCATAAAACACCAGATATAACTAATCAAGAATGTTCTCCACCTTCCCGGCCGATAATGGGGATACTCGAACCAAACTCCGGCGCAGCGGATCGTATCACAATGGTGTAATTATCTAACAGATCAAAGGATACCTCGCAGCCAGGATGTAAGGCCTTATACAGGAGGTCCTAGTTTGGGCATTATGATAAAAGTTGGATAGATAAAAGGGCTTGCTTTGTCACGGTTTTGGAATGTGGAAAATGTGCGGTTGATTATCTAGTTGGTAGTGCGAAATATTTTAGAAGCTAGGATAAACTTAAAGGAAAGTGATTTTAGGCTTTTAACGTGCACGTATTTTTACATCGTTCTTACATATACATAACTAGCAGCGCCCCGCGGATTCACCCGCATAAGTGTCGATCTCGTGGGAATATCGGGATAAAAACTATCCTATGTCCTTCCCCGGGATCTAATCTATCTCTCTGCCAAATTTTATCGAAATCCGTTCAGTGGTTTAGTCGTGTGAATAGGTAACATACCTACATACATACAGACAGACAGACAGAGTTACTATCGAATTTATAATAATAGTATGGATTATAAATTCAACATTAATGATGTAATTATTATAATTTAAAAGAGTATCCATGGAGTTTCTTGTCCGTTCTTATACATAGGAACCTACTATGATTTGGAATGGGCAACTAGCTTAATCTTTCTGATTAACCTTTGACAGTTCAAAAGTGCCTGTAAATGGTTTAACTGATAAAAATGCTTTGAGTTGAAGTTTGATGTTGACATGTTGGGTTGGTGTTGGGGTCGCCTTCCAGTCTAACTGAATGCCGCTGAATAGGTACCAGTATGTTGTAGTGGGCGACTGCCTCTCTGACATCCACAACCCAGTTACTGGGTAAATTGATACCCTAGGTAAGACTATCAGACTTTCGGACTTCTGACGACACGTAACGACTGTCAAATATCTATGAATGACAACCGGGACCTAAGGCTTAACGTGCTTTCCGAGGCACGGAGAGGTCTCGGTATGTAAAAATGGTCACATCGACCCCTGCGGCTGTTATTAATTAGCCCCGAGCCCCACTTCAAAACTAAAACAGCGATAACTAGTAACAATTTATATTTTCTCTCTATGCATGATTTCGATTGCCGGTTCGAAAAGTGTTTTCTAAACACAGCAAAAACAAAAGTACCTACCTATAACATTAGAAAATAAACCTAGGTACAAAAAACCCCTCGTGCAGAACAAAACACCAGTAACTAAACTTTCTTCCAAGCCGAGTGTACCGACGAATACGGCAAATCGATTAAGATGCTCATCTAGATAAGGGACAGGACCAACCTTACGGCCAGAATGTCTAATTGATAATATAAAGCTTTAACGGGAAATTTTATTATAACAATTTACTAACAACTAGTTAAGATTAGGTTTATGGGCTAATGAATTAAAGTGATTTACTTTTAGAACAGATGTAAACCTGTATAATGTCAAAGTGACAAGACAAATGCTACACTGCTGCAAGGATCTTCTGGCGTTTGAATGAAGTTGACAGGGACAAAAGAAGATGGCGGCATTCGTTCCGAGTTTCGCCACATGCCAAACGAAGCTTATAACGCTATAAATGAAAAACGTAGAAAACCTACTCTTGTTTTTGGCTAAAACCGAGTTTTGCACCTCGAGCAGCAGTGTTTGCGAACCCTACACAAAGTCAAACGTATCCCGTAATACTACCATGAACATTTTACGCTATCATTCTATCTTAATCGATAAATTCCTCTCGACAAAAAGGTCATAGGTGAACCGAAACTTAATACTGGCCAGCTAGAAACATCCTGTATCGATAACGCAATCAACGCACCTTCAGAAACACTTGTACACCAAGACGAATCCTGGCCGGCGATGGCCCAAAAAAGTAAAAAAAAAAAAAATATTCCTCATAGAAAGGAATGCAATGACTCGCTCTGCTTCTAATCCCAACGCACCGAGACTAAAATTTTGAAATTGGAGTTGCTACACGTTATTAAAGTTGGATTTTTTAAAAAAGGTGATTTAGAACACCTTTTTTTTTTGCTTGCAACTCCGCGGTCACAATTGAGTGAAAATAAGTGATGTGCTGTGATCGATATATTTTCGTAACCTACCAAAAAGTTATCGAATATAGAGACTAAAAAGAATCTACTACGAATAGAGAATTTTAACCTTTATTATTGACTATAGCTGACCCGACAGACGTTGTCCTGTTTTTATTCGAAAGACACGTGGTGCCATCTATTATCATAATAAAGTTATTGTTGTTTTCCTCGAAAACAGCACTGAGGGATGAAAGGTATTTCATCCCGAAAAAAAGGAAACATAAAGTTCATACATAGGAAACATAAGAAACGGACCTAATGTCCGTTTCTGTACACCTGACAAGACAACGTATATGCAAAATTAGGCGTGAAAAGGTAACAAACAAACTTAGATACTTTCGCATATAATATTAGTTAGGTAGGATTATCATAAGTTTATCCATATTTTTATTGGATATCTTTATAGTAATTAAGCATAATTATTACTTCTAACTCCTCATGCTAATCAAGACACTATTACAGACTGTGTTAATGATGCAAATTAGCAACTTATAAAATCGAATTGACATCGTGCCCTCGCATACTAATCAAGCTACGGTAATCCGATTAGCACATATAAGCTCAGACTTCCTAGTCGCAAAGTGTGCTAGAATTAATTTCAGAAAACCAATTTAATAAAAAGTTTAAGCTTTGATCACATGTATAGACAGGTATGAGGAACAGGGTGTAAAGTTCACTCATACTCTATAGAAAAGGGAGGATCCTCCGACCAGACGGGTGTTGTGTCTGGCGGGAAACTGCCCAATGATTCATGTCGGGCCGTTGTATCTATGCTAGTTGCACGGTAAACTCTGCTTGCGCGATGCAGGATTTGCGTGACGTCAGTAGGACGCGTTGTTCGCGTGTGGCGTTGTAGATACCGCTACACATGCGTGCCTTTCTCAAAATCTCAAATTATGTAAAAATTCCGGTATTGCACAAAAAATCAATACGCCATTACAGTTTGTTAAATGAGTTTACAGCAGTAACATTAAATTCACTCATAAAAACATTGCGTAAATAAAATTAAAATCGGAACAAAAAACTTTGTCACTTGTCATCCCGGAACTAGTGAACGAAACTGTTGTAATGAATCAAGTAACCAATGACGGGTGTAAAAAGACGCTTAACGAAGCTGACAGTCACTTGTTTTTCCCGTCATTGTCTATCATGTTTTTGTACTGGACCATACTTGGGAAACTTATGGTTACGAAGATGTTAAAGGTCAAACTCCCAACTTTAAAACAAAATATTGTCACGAAAACCAATTAAGCACAATGTTTTGCGTGCGTTACATTGAGCGCTACCGTAAAATACAATTTTTCACACCAAAAATAAAGGTTTTTTCCCAGCAATTATTTTTGTATGTACGGACGCCAGCAGGTCAAGCTACCCGAAACTGTCACATTTTCGCAATCAACCTTGAACCTTAAGACATGGCAATAAAGTTGAAAGTCTATTAAAGAAATCTGACAGATTGTAGTAGCTTGATGTGCTGGCGTCTGTACAATATTACCCAGTTGGATTTACACTGTACAGAATGTGTAAACGAAGGCTAATATGTGATGGATCTTTTTACATACTGTATGTCTTGAAACTCCGGAGTGGCGCTGCTTGTCAACACAAAGAACAATGACGTCAGGTTCAGATTCTTTTTTATTTAGTCCCTTTTTTGCCATGTACCAAGTTGGGTTACTATTAAATTACACGCCCTAACTCTACAAGCCCTAACTTCACAAACTCTACACCTTAGTCAAAATATGAGGCTTGGCCGTTTCGTTGCTACAAGAACTATTGTATAACAGAAAAGTAATGAACAGTGAATAAATTTTTCACCTTACGTCCATTCCATGTGACGGTAGCGAAACGGCCAAGCCACATATTTTGAGTAAGGTGTAGAGTTTGTGAAGTTGGGCTTGTAGAGTTAGGGCGTGCAGAGTTAGAAGCTTGGCTCTACATGAGATCTGATAATAATTTTTTGACAGTGCGAGCCATAAGTGGTCTCGTCTTGGCATCATTTTACATGAAAATGTTTTTGGTGGGATTTCACACCTTTTTGTAGTTGCTTATATTTTTTTTAGTTTTTATTGTAATTTACAAAAAATCCTGAAATATGTATTTTTATTATTTATAATAAGGAGTCCCTGTATCAATTTTCAGACTTCTAGCATCAAAATTTGCGGAAGTCTCATATAAACTTCCATACCCTAGTTTTAGGGGTTGAAGGGTAGAAGTTCCAAGTTTTAGATTTTTTTTGTTGTTTGTGTACTAATACTAGCCTACATACCAAATTTCAGCTTTCTAGGACTTCAGGAAGTACCAGGTACCATCATCAGTCAGTGACGAAATCGGGGTTTTTTAGATATAAATAAAATCTAAAGTAGAAGAGATATGCAATTGAAACTTTACATGTTTAATAAATTCACTATTGACATCATATCCCGAGAATTTTGTTTATCTGGTATAATCCAAACCTAAGTTATGAGGGTTCAAAAAAACGACGAAGCGCCTTGAGAAAAGGTAGGTAGTGCCCTTGCGCTTCGCTTGGCTCGTCTTGGCGGGGGCACTCCGGTGCCCCCAGATTGTCAGACTTTCGGGCTTCCGACGACCCGTACCGATTGTGACAGATCCAAGAATAACAGCGGGGACCAACGGCTTAGCGTGCTTTACGAGGCACGGAGGGATCTCGGTATGTAAAGCAGTAGGTACCTAAAGATACTCACCCATCCACCCACAAATCTAACAGACACCAAAAAAAAACCCACTGTTTATAACAACGTAGCCAGTATAATAAGAACATAGCCAATCAATCTATGTAGTTAGTAGTTACGAAAACAATCAGTCGAAAATCATTAAGTCAATGTGACTTTCACAAACCATAGTCACTATAGTTAGGTACCTATTATGGCCATTTACGGTACAATCGATGACTAAAGTTCTATAACTTATTTGCATATAGGTTACGTTTTATTGTTAAAAATGTGGGTTAAAACAACGGTTGTTATGTAAGCGGAAAAGTTATGCTAAGTTATGGAAATTACTTGGGCTGTAAAATATTTAATTTATTCATACATTGTTTTTGTGAATTTCGCGTAGGCTAGAACTCTACAAACTCGTCCTAATTTCTTTCAACGGAGGAACGAGCAACAATATCTTAACTAGCTACTTCTTTTAAAATTGGTCTCTTGTTTGTTCATATTCTAGAAAATCATCTATAGGTACTTACAGTTACAGAGTTCTAACGTAAAATTTGCCGTTTGCCGTGTGTCACACTAACTTTTTTTTATTTACCGTCTTCAAAACAAAGAGGTTCTGTATTCGACCCGTATGTATGTTTGTATGCCCGCGATTTTTTCAAAAACTACTGATCCGATTTGGATTATTTAAATGCACATTATTTTAGCAATTAATACATACGTACAACTACTTTTTCAGCTTAAAAACATTTCTATATCAATTAACTTAGGTTGCATGACATCGCACCGACACGTGTCACTTCTAATTAAGCTATTAACTAATAAAACAGTCACCAAACCAATTGTCTGCCCACGTGTACAAAACAAAGCCCACGTATCCGGGAGACTACGCTTACTAACTTACAACCCAGTAATAGAAAGCCCCCATTTGTTTTCAAACATCGAACCGCGGCGGGTCACCCACTAATTGTACCACCGAACGAACACATAATTACATACAAACATCAATTAACGTTATAATGAACCAATTTAATGGTTAATCCAATTTCAATGGGTTACTAAATTACTGCAGTTAGTAGATCATTAGAAGGTAATTATAAGTATTTGCTAAGTTACAACACTGTCGATTTATTTTAGTTTGTTCATGGTAAAACTGTACGGAACTTTAATTACTATTACGATATGTAGTTGCCATGGTAACGGTATAGTTATTGCTTCGATACGGTGCCCGAGTTATATAAGACACGTAATATTAGTCATCTAATCGTTCAAAATTGTTATTATTCTATTTTAATTACGAAGACCACGGAAATGAATAAATTGGATCATAAAAGTTAATTGTTCCCTTGTATGGAGGTATAACAGTACTACCTATTGAAAAACTGGCCAATGCGAGTCGGACTCGCAAACGAAGGGTTCTGTACCACAAGGCAAAAAAGCCGAAAAAAACACGTTTGTTGTATGGGAGCCCCCCTTAAACATTTATTTTATTCTGTTTTTAGTATTTGTTGTTATAGCAGCAACAGAAATACATCATCTCTGAAAATCTCAACTGTCTAGCTATCACGGTTCATGAGATACAGCTTGGTGACAGACAGACAGACGGACAGTGGGAGTCTTAGTAATAGGGTCCCGTTTTCCCGTTGTCCTCTTTGGGTACGGAACCCTAAAAACATTACGATCAGAATTTTATTTTTTAACAGACCTTTACCAGGAGTGGTCATCGTATAACTGTTTCAGCAGATTCGAAATCATCAGGATTGTGCCGGAATGTAGCAGTTCGTCGTGGATGTGGTACGACAGCGGCTCCCTGACATCATTTGTCATCAGACAGCCGCCACGCAACCTTCGATGCGACGCTCTCGCTGGAGTGACTGTCGCCAGCCAGTAACTTATATCTGACCTTTTCGGTGATTCCAGGAACTTCGTAACAAAACTAGACGGCGACACTTGCTGCTCATCTATATAAATGTAACTACTGAGATTTTTATGGTCATTCATACCAGTACAAAGGGAATATCTGCAGCATCAGTTGCACAAATCTGTTGTAGTAAAACACCGTTAGGCGTAGGCGTCAGAGGTCTAACACCATAACCGTGCGTCTTCCTTATAATAATCATACATTTAAAAAATATATATATTATATAGGTGTACGCATCGACTTGAGAACCTCCTCCGTTTTTTCGTCGGTTAAAAAGTAGGTTCATTTCTGCATTTGATGAGTAAATACAGAAAGTAACTGCCCCGTTGGTTGCAAGCGCGACTGCTGAGCGTGGGGTCCTGGGTTCGATTCCCGGGTCGGACAAAGTGTTATTGGGTTTTCCATTAGGAATTTCTTAGTAACAGTCCGAAGTTTGGAAGTTGGCGGTTTAATACCCCCGTGCCTTGAAAAGAACGTAAAGCCGTTGGTCCTGCGCCTGAACTCTCCCCGGTCGAGTCGGATTACCGTCCCATCGGACTATGAGAGTAAAGGAACAGAGAGTGCACCTGTGTTTGCGCACACACTTGTGCACTATAATATCTCCTGCGTACCTGGCTAATCTCCATTGAGATTGACCACCGTGACCGAAAACGGTCGGGGAGGCTATTATTACAGAAAATAAATAACCATATTTAATCTAGTTTTATATAATCGCTTGCAATTACTCACTTATTCCTAAATAAACGGCAGTGGTAAATAGCACTATATGTCAACTCTGGTCCCCAAGATACAGGCGCCGCCTAGTTTGAAGACCGCCGTAAAGATCCAAATGATAAATCGTTAACAGCTACAGACCGACGTTAAGGTTAATTATAAGATAATACATGTAACATTGGTTTGTAACATTGGTTCAATAAAATTCAAATCTTAAAACATAAATTTCACAACACCCATTCATAAAACGCTTTCTACAAGCTTTTCTTCATCGATTTCCCTAGACCTCCCACGCGTTGTCATATAAAATAGTTACGGCATGCTGAGATACATGCCTCTTTGACCCTAGCTGAAAGATCATCACAAATAAAGGTTTTTAATGGCCAGTACCTTGGCCATTAAGGGTATTAAACCAATGGTAAATTGTCTATAATATTATTGCCTCTACAAAAGAGTAAATAGTTGAACGGTTTGCTAGTTTTGCCATATTAGTGAAAACAGTGATACAGAAAAAAACCTACTCTTTTCCAGGATCCACAAGAGCAGTGGTGGCTCAGTGGTAACGGCCGCGTCTTACTACTAGGTCGTAGGTTCGAACCCAGATAGGCGCTTTACTTTGTGTAAATTATTTCATCACCACTGCTCTCAAAACGGTGTGAAGGAAAACATCGTGAGGAAACCGGCATGTCCTAGAACCAAAAATTCGATGACATGTGACATCTACCAATCCGCACTGGGCCCGCGTGGTGGATTACGGCCCACTCCCTCGCACAGAGAGGAGGCATGTGTCCCAGCAGTGGGGACATTCTAGGCTGATTATGAATTAATCAGGAGTTTTAGTAGTGGAAACAGTGATACAGACAAAAACCTACTCTTTTCCAGGATCCACAAGAGCAGTGGTGGCTCAGTGGTGACGGCCGCGTCTTACGACTAGGTCGTAGGTTCGAACCCTGACAGGCGCTTTACTTTGTGTAAGTAAATTATTTCATCACGACTGTTCTCAAAACAATGAAGGAAAACATCGTGAGGAAACCGGCACGTCCTAAAACAAAAACATCATCATCATCATCATTTAAGCCGAAAGACGTCCACTGCTGGACAAAGGCCTCCCCCGAGCACCTCCAATTCGACCGGTTGTGCTTCTCGTATCCAACGAGTTCCTACCTGTAGTTCACCCATATTTCACCAGTTATGTCTTACTTGTTTTGTATGTTAGGATGACTTAGGGCTGATTTTTCAATTGACAGATAATTTTTATTCGTGGAATAAAAATTACAGATGTTGTATTTGACAGTTGTTGTAAGTATGACAAGACTGTAAGTTCATTATTTATCTGTCGTTGGTAAAATCAGTCCTTAGTAGGCTAAAATCCAGCTAAAGGGTCCTTCAAACAGGTGCGACACGACACGCGACACAAAGGCACCGTAAGTCGCGCAACGAGCGGTGCCATTGTGTCGCGCGTGATTATATCGCGTGTCGCGCCTGTTTGTAGGAGCCTTAACACATTTTTTTTGACCTAGTATAGTACTTCGTTTCGTGTCGTAGGCGATTTAAGGCTCTAACTTAATAGGCCTCGACATTAAGAAGCCGGTTAGTGGGTGGTGTGTATGATTAATTGCTAAGTGCCTGCTGATTTTAACCTAGATTTGCAAAGTACATGGTAATAACAGTTATTTCTCGGGTTAAAGTACAATGAGGTTTAATTATCTTTTGTTTTTGCTATATCTGCGACTAACGTGGCGTTTCTTACTGGCTCTTCTTCTTAGGAAACGACCAATTGGAGCCGTGCACCTAGCTTCTGACGTTGCATGCTGTTGCATGCCCATACTGCCCGTGTAGGTAGAATAGAATAGAATAGAATAATTTATTTGTAGGTGTAGAATAAAATATTTTGAAAATGACGGATTACACGTTGCCATAAAGCTTTTTTAATAGATTCATACTTTGTGCCTTCAGGAATACCAATTTTCGAAATAAGGTAATATTCATCATCTGCCAAGGCTTTTCCCAACTTTGTTGGGGTCGACTTCCAGTCTAACCGGATGCAGCTGAATACCAGTATTTTACATGGAGCGACTGCCTATCTGACCTCCACAACCCAGTTACTGGGTAATACTCGTACGATACCCCTTGGTAAGACTGGTTGTCAGACTTTCGGGCTTCTGACTACCCGTAACGACTGTCAAAGATACACGAATGACAGCCGGGACCAAAGGCTTATCGTACTTTCCGAGGCACGGAGGGGTCTCGGTATGTAAAGATGGTCACCCATCCACAGACTAACCGCGGCAAGCGTAGCTTAACCTGATCGATCGACCTGTGCAGCTCGGCTGTAGTCTCTTAATTATAACATCTGACAAAACTTGCCTTTAGACGTATCCTTCAGTGGACCCAATGAATTAATAAATTAATGTGAATAACGAGCGAATGATATGGTTGAATAAACTATCGTATTTTTACTAAACGACGTTACGTTCATACAAATCTTCCAAGAGACATTGAAAGCATTTGAAAGGTACTTAAACTGCGCTCAAAAAACACCAGGAGCACCACAGTCAGAGGTAACCAATCAAAAGTTATGTAAACATTTATTCATGCCATTCAAAACATAGTAAAGATCATCATAAACAATTTATCTAAACGACCATTACATAACACTGTCCAATTTAAAGTAATGAACATTAATATAAAAACGAAAAGAAATTCTCTACCTTTACCTATGGCCGTACATCCTACATCATCCATTTATTGCTTTTGATAGATTTTTACTTCAACTTTCTTTTGTGAAAGATGTGGCATAATATTATGATTGAGTAAATCGCAAATTAAAAGTGACAGAAACGATATTATACTTGAGCAGTAACGCTAGTAACGGCCCATTTTTTATTGAAACAGGTCGTGACATAACCACAAATCCACCTGATGGTAAGTGGTGATCTGATCTACGGTAGAACACACCTCTACAGCCTCTGATTTGAAAACATACCAAGTTTTTATAGTCCTGAAATTCAGTCTTCTATGCTTTAGTTACGCACGTTAGGAAACCGAAAGGAAATCTTTTTACTCAAGCAGAACCAATATTTATCAAGTAACTACCCGACCGATCCCCCGATCCCCGATCCCGATCTTTATAGATGATTGGTCAAGGGGAAATTGAAAAAGTATTATTCGACATCCAGGATTTTGTACTGAAAAAGGCAATGATAAGAAGACCCTAAAAATACCCACATCCTTAAACAGGGACAGTATATCACCGAATATAAATTGAACACAAAACTTGACAGTATTGTACGGTCCCAAAACGGCATGAAATACAAACACTTTTCTTTTCATCTGCAGGTACAGGTCTACACAGAGAGCGAAAGTGTAACCACAATATTTATCTATCAGCATTCAATTGAAGGGTCACGCGTACCTGCAGACAACATCTGATGCACAAACTTATGAATGCCATTAAAAACAGTTCCTTCACACGATTTTAAACCTTGAACGAAAGGCATAAGAATGACTTGTGATTCTTTTAAGGTAAATGAAACTGGGTTTGAGTTGTATCTTGATGCTTTACAAAAGCCGGCATCTAATAGTGTTTGGACAAACTGAATAGGAAGAAACTTTAATATTTTTTGTTTGAGGTGGTCATTACGTACATGAGGAAAATAATGACTGCCACAAGTTTTTTGATTCAAGACTTTCGTCGGCAACGCAAGGAAAAAACGCATTACGATGCGATCTTTAACGCACACCAAGACCATCAATTTCATAATGAAATGAACTGAAAATGGGTTCCTTGTTTACTAGACAAAATAATATAGTATCAATAAAAATTCTCTAACCAACGAAAGTTTTTTTTTTATTTCTCCCCAAAAGAAATTGAAAGCCGTCTAGCACACCCTGTCCAAACACGAAGGGTGAACCACCCTCGACGTCTTACCAGGAAATTATGAAATATGGATACAGTTTTACTGCGATTAGCTCTACAACAACAGAATGACACGCAAGCTTTCAAAAATTCAATATGGTTTATGGATAGAGTCAACAAAACAGATAAGTATGCAGGGTAAAAACCACTTTTTTAACCAATGATAAGCTTAATTACTGAAAAGCCAAGTCTTCGTTCGTGTTCGAAACCTGACAGGTGCTTTACATTGTGTAAATTATTTAATCACCACTGCTCTCAAAACGGTGAAGGAAAACATGGTGAGGAGACCGGCTGATGTCCTAGAACCAAAAATGTGACGACATGTGACCTCTCAAGCCGCACTGGGCCCGCGTTGTGGATTACGGCCCACTTCGTCTGACAGAGAGGAGGCCTGTTTCAGCAGTGGGAATATTATAGGCTGGTTATGTGTGGGCATAGAAACACTTCTTTGCCACAGCCACTTTTGACCATACAACTTGCTTGTATACTTAACTCTTGTTGAAAGTACACAATACACATTTTCCACAAGTTTCCCCCATTAATGTTAAACAGACTAGTTGTGGCCTGATTACTAATTACGAATAAATTAAGAGAGCTAACTTAGGCATTTGAACGGTCTCTTCTAGACAAACGTGAAGAGAATAGAAAGATTGGGATTACAGAAATAGAAACATAGGTGAATACGTGTGCTCCTTGGCAGAAATAATTAAACAGTACGTGGGCAGCAAGATATAATAGAAATTACAGAATTATACATGCGTAGATGCGCAATATGACTGAATTAATTAAACATAGAACTTTATGTGCAATAATGGAATTTAGTTTATGTCTATTAGAGATACACCGTGTTATGCATTCTAATGGTAATAGGCGCTGAGAGAGTTCAGAAAATGTTTAATTTAACATGCACTTGACATAGTTTGCACATCATCATTTGAATAAAACAATTGAATTCTTTCATAGAACAACGTTGCATATTATAGGATCAAGACAGATGACAGATTTTGCAATGTAAGTTAGTAATATAAAAAATATACTGATAAGAACGTAGAATTAAAATGTTTTTGTGAGATAAGTAATCCTGTGTATTAACAAACAAGCTAATCTTAAAAGGATGTTGTGCTGACGTCCTCCCACGAGACTGTGGTGTAGAGATTTATTACAATTAAGAAGCACGTGTTAATCAGGTTCAGGTAAGTAAGACTGAGTTAAACTAAATGATGATGATAAGAACTTTGTCCCAGAACCGAAACATAAAAGACAGATCTACCAACCCGCACTGGGCCCGTGTTGTAAATTAGCCAACTCCCTCTCGAAGAGAGGAGACTTGTGTCTCAGCAGTGGGAAAATTGTAAGCTGATTATGCTAAGAATTTTGTGTAAGTATCTATTTCAATAACATCAATATGTGAGTCATCACAAAGCTCTAAAGGACTATTGATAAACAGATCTTTACAAACGGTTGTAGGGATAGTCAGCTGAACAGAACTGTAGCTACAGTCGCAATAGATTTGTCCGAGCATGTAGTAAATGATCGCCGTCGGATTATTATAGAACTATTATCCAGATGGCATTACTATTTTACTAAACTTTTTTGCCTATTGCACATGGGTGAAGCTTTATTGAGTTATTCCTTTGTCTTTTAGGGTCCAATACCTCCATAATTTATTCGATAGCTTTAAACAGAAATCCGTCTACCAATTTCTATTTGCATAGCCTTAAAAGCTGCTTCCTAGAACTCCTTAGTCACGCATTATTTGGCAAGGATTCGCGTGACGAGCGACAAACACGCGACGACAGCTGTCGAATCGTAAATTAAGTTGGCGTGGTGTTGGCGTTACAATCGGTTTTTTATGGTAATCTGATGAAATACCAGGAACGTGGTGATAACACTGACAGACACACCACTAAAACGTTAATAAAGAATTCAGCGAACTCTCGACCTTATTTGGTTGATTCTTCATTGAGCAACTAGCACTTTGCCAGAGACTTCATCATTATCATCATCAGCCTACAGCAGTCCACAGCTGGACATACTTAGGGCTCTCCAATTGCACGCCATTCAACTCGATTCTCGGCAACCCTCATCCAGCTGCCAGCAACTTCGTCTGCCCTTTACCGTGGAAATTTCTGATAATCCGGCCTTATTATACATATTCCTTATCTACATTATACTTATATGGAACCATATACAATCTTGGTTTGGGGTTTTGGCTGGGCGTTAATGGGTCAGTCAGCGAGTAACCGTGTAAAGATTTTTATTATGTACTAGCAGCGCCCCGCGGTTTCACGCGCATAAGTTTCCCGTGGGAATAACTGGATAAAAACTATCCTATATGTCCTTTCCCGGGACTCAAACTATCTCTATACCAAATTTCATCTAAATCGGTTACACACAGTAGACACGCTTTCGCATTTATAATATTAGTATGGATAGATTGGACGTAGTTTAGCAGAAAGGACTCAACAAAAAAAATTACAAACATAAAAATGCGTTAGTCTGTGTAATACAACTTGACTTATGAAAATATTAGTATATTAGCCCATCCCATAGGTGACAATATTTCAAATAATTCCAGTTACAACATCATTGCAGCAATACACACCTAAACTTAAAACATCGATAACTCAAAAATAACTTTTTGTGGGTTGAGTCCTTTCTGATAAACTACGTCCGATTTAAGAAGATACAAAACAGCAAGAAACTGATGTTGTGGGATAAGTACGAAAGTTATTGTCCAAATAGTTAATAAGAAATTAATAAAGCTCTAAATTACGTATTCCCGTAATATATCGAAGACATACGTTATGTTCTACTCGATGATAATTGGATATATTCGAAATAGAAACAGGGCCCGAAACTTTTCAATTTCCTCACTATTATTTCCCCCAATAACACTGTAAAATAAGTCTTTAACAAAGACTTCGCCACGCCATTCACATTTAAAGATTATATTTCCGATAAAGATGTCCAACCAAAAAGGCAACATCAAGGTCCACCATTCACTCCTTTCTTTGAACAAGACGTCGTAATTAAAGAGTCATTTGAATAAATTCAAAAGAATTACACAATAGCCTTGTACCTTCATAAAATTCGTGTCATATTCAAACAATACTGTTATTACACTGAAAACGATACATTACGTAAGAACACCGTGACCATTGCAATATTTTGTACTCTTGGCATACGGAGAAAAGAGAACTAAACAATTTTATTACTGGATTTGACAAATCATT
The DNA here is from genome assembly GCA_963082905.1 of Oligia fasciuncula. Lineage (NCBI taxonomy): Eukaryota > Metazoa > Arthropoda > Insecta > Lepidoptera > Noctuidae > Oligia > Oligia fasciuncula. The sequence goes on from OY720407.1 coordinate 10,661,728, forward strand.
GCTTGTTTACAAAGAAAGTGGCGCCATCATGAACAGTCAAGATATATTGGCTATCTTGTATGTAAGATTATATGCCAGTGTATTTGTTAACGTTCACCAAATTAACCATGAAGGTGTAATTGGTAAATCGACATTCCCATAAGAATCGATAGGCACTGATTAGTCACAGAGAGTTTTATTGCTGTGACGTGATTTTATTTGTAAACGTATTCGCTACTTCACACGACACAATATAAAGGTATAAATAAATTCATAGTCTCTCTCTCTTCATAATCTTCATTGTAGATGAAACGTCTTTTATACTGTAGTACAATAAGATACTAATCTAGTTAGTTTAACGTGTATTGCAGTCAAATTCAGCAAAAATACCAGAAATAAATCAAGGCATTGTCGAGCGAGACTGAAAGCAACGCTGTGTTAACTAAGAATCTTATACTAAACACTGCACATACAGGGGAGCTAGGTTATTCTTTCGATACCTCAATCTACAATCATAAATATACCGGTTTTAGATCTTCCTACCAAATATCTTGCCTACCAAAGTGGAAGCCTCCCACAAGGTGTGGGTCAGGGCCCTGTGGCCTTATGGAGGTCGCAGGAATCCGCTGGAAGAGAGACAAAGAACATGTCGAAGTGGCGATGCTTACGTCTGGCAGTAGACTTCTTTCAGCTGAAATGATCAAAGTGTAATGTTCACAGCAGCACCAAAATTATAGCATTTGATTATTAGCATTTGACTACCGAAATATTACCACGGAACAATGGCTTGCGTATGAAATTCATTCACATTTACATTCAGTAAGTGTCTTGTTATAATAACCGGCGAATTTTCCACTTGGCAGTGTTGCGAAATAATAATAATAATTTATTGAATGTTACAAACCAATGTTACATGTATTGTCTTATAATTAACTTAACTTAACGGCGGTCTGTAACTGTTAGCGAATCGTCATTTGGATATTTACGGCGGTCCCCAAACTAGGCTGCGCCTGTATCTTGGGGGCCAGTGTTGTGACTTAATACAGTGTTATTTACCACTGCAGTTTAATATTTGAAAACAAAAAATAGCCAAATCAGTCCAGAGTGCAGACGTTCTCAAGTGATGGGCTTACCAACGAACAGCATTTCATTTTTACCGACTTCACAAAAAGGAGGAGGTACTATGTTCGGGTGTTTGTATGTTTTTTTTTTTTTTTCATCGAATACTCCGCCAATTGTCGACGGATTTTCAAAATTATTTTTTTGTTCGAAAGCAGATAGTTCTGAGGTGGTCCCATTGTCACCACCAAGTTAGGATCTGATGATGGGATCTTAGAGAAATCGAGGGCAACCCTCAAATTTTATAGGCTCACTTATTGTTTTTCGCATATTTTATGAAGTATCTTGTGTATTTGTGTATGGTTGTCACCATCTCAGGTAGCTGGGCTGATGATGGAAGGTACAACTCCTTAACAGTAAGAAGTTACTCGAACAGGCAAGGACTGTTTTAGTTTTGATGTTTGATAGGGCATTTGCCACATTTGGTCTCATGATCATCAAGTCATGACCTGATGCTGCAGTCAGGATAGTCTGCAGAGTACCTAACTCCTCGACAACTAACAGCAGATATATCGTGTTTAGGCTCATTGAAAAGGGCTCGATGTGTGGATAAACGTACTGTTACTGAGGAATACCGATGACCTGATGCTGAAGCCAGGAGCATCAGAAAAAGTAAAAACCTTGAAATTACAGCACCGTAGTCGTGTTTGGGCTCATTTTAAACAGGACTAATTTTAAGTTCAATGCAATGTTGACATAAGTCTGGCCTGATGCTGCAGCCAGGATTATCACTTATCAGCATCTAATCTAAAAACTAATAAAAGGAGAACTCCTCAACAATTAACGTCCCTGCATCGAGAAAAGGAATATTTTATAAAAAGGCGATGGGCAAGTTGACATTAGGCTATTGTAACTTAGATAAATTATAAATAGACCCACTAAAAAGCGAGAAATAAAAACTTTTTAACAAAAAAAAAAACCGACTTCCAAAAAAAACACTACAAACTGAAAAATAACTTTAATTTCGGAAGTCGGTGTCTTAGGATCAGTATTTTAGTTTTTGCCACCGACTTCCGAAATTAAAGTTATTTTTCAGTTTGTAGTGTTTTTTTTGGAAGTCGGTTTTTTTTTGTTAAAAAGTTTTTATTTATATGTATATGACGGAGAAGGTAAGTCTGTCTCTCGTTATCATCAGCCATATTTCTGTGGGCGTACTAGGGTAGTTTTGGTAATTGCGCAATAGAAATCAGTTTGCAGTTCAAATCAGATTAAAATTTTATGAATAAATTAATCAGTCAAGAACCCCACCACGCCGCTGTTGTAGCTGTAGCTCAACTCGACTCTCCGAACGTCAGGCTAGACTCTGTCGAGTGCCGCTTGGCGCTGGCGTCCCGAACAGTCAAACAAATCACTGACGTATTTCCGACATATAGATTATGAAGAGTGACTTGTATGGATACAGAAACAATTATTTAGTAGTTAGATCAAATATAAAAGAAAAGATAGGTGAAAAAGATAAGATGTTCGCAAGAAAAGGTTCTAAAGGATAACTTCAAAGACGCAGTGAAAACTGTTTCAACCATTACATTTGCGTAACTATTGTACAGACGCCAGCACATCAAGTTACTACAATCTGTCAGATTTCTTTAATAGATTTTCGACTTTATTGCTAAAGCATAAGGTTTAAGGTTGATTGGGAAAATCTGACAGTTTCGGGTAGGTTGACCTGCTGGCGTCTGTACAAGCTCTACTACTTAATACATTGTAACCAGTTCTTGGCTCTTTGAAGACGTAACTTTATCACAGCAAGTTCCAAAATTCGTGGAAAATTAGTACCTACGTAAGATCGTAAAAGTTCCATCAAATAATGAGTTGTGAAACAAGTCTTGTATTACAAATAACAGTAAGCATCTAAAGAACTGTTACAATTACACGAAGATTTGTCGTAAACAGAACGAGAACGAGTTATAAAGTGCACTTCAATTTACATTCCCAGCCGGTCGGTAAAACAAACATTTGACTAACAGAGAAAACGCGTTGCTGTAGGTACGGACTGGACTTCACAAATATGATAGTTACAGAAAATTCACTAGATGCAATTGAACCCAAATGTGGTCTTATGACCGATTCCTATAATTTACGGACCGTTATTAGTTAAAATTAAGTAATAAATAACTCTAAAATAACTCTTGTATCAATAAATGAAGCAAATATCTCATAGCTTTGCATAGGAAACCCTCCCATATGGAAGTAGTTATGACAGATAAAATTAGCTTACGAATTTATTTATATAAATAAATTCGTAATAAAAAATAAAGTTGCCAATAAAAAGTGTGTCGCATACGGTCATTCGTTTGACTATTCGGAACGCTAGCGCCATCTGGTGGCGCTCGACAGAGTCTAGCTTGAGTTCGTGGGAGTCGACGACAGCTCGACAGAACGATGTGAAGTAGCTCTTGGACATTGGACATCGTACGAACAACATGTGCTCAGAAACTGTCCCGCGTTCCGTATCTGGTGGTGTCGTGTACCTATAGTGTGTAATTTGCTAGTGTGATTAAACTGTTCGTGAAATTATAATCTGATTTGAACTGCAAACCGTTTTTCTATTGCGCATTATCCAACACATACCCACAGTAGCCCACACATACCCACAGTAGCCCACAAGTAGTTAAAATATGGCTGATAATAACGAGACACACTTTACCTTCCCCGTCATCAGAAGTGGGATTCGTGTTGGTTCATGCGCAAAATGGAAAGTGACCGTTGACATTTGAAAAACGAAGTGCAAACATAGAACGCTTATTAAATAATCGTGTGGATCTGTCCAAGTTCGACCCAGACAAAGCAGATACGGATGCGCGTTCATAGTGCATGATGTTTTGGGCATAGGCTGTATGCAGAATACCTTTGCCGAATGACGCGCCAGTTACGCCTACCGCCATGTTTGAAAAAAAAGAAGTGTGTCTGTAACCGGCGTTTGAGTTCGTCGTATCCTGTTTTCGTAATTAGAACACGCATGTACTCTGTGGAACACACGGTAGGACGCGTCGTGTGCAAACGTAACAGCACACGGTACGACAGCTGATTTGTGTTTTGCTGAAAATTCACTGCAAGGTGTCAACTTGTTGTGGCCGTCATTAAGGAGGAGCCAAGGACGTAGCGTGGAGCTACCAGTGACGCGGGGCGACTTCAAGAATCGAGCCAAGCAGCCTGCAGCCGTCGCGGCGTCGGTGAAGCCCTTCGTGTGCTGCAAGTGAGGGAGTCCAGGACATGTCGCGGCCCGGTGCACGAGCAGTGGCAGCCAAGCAGATGGTGCAGGTGGAGTACGTGCTGCAAGCAGCAACGGCAAGTGGATGGTTGCGTCGTACAGCTACCCTCAGACACGTTAGAAAATAAAGGTGAGCTGTATTGTTTTGTTTACGATTCTGGTGCTGAATGCTCGTCAGTAAAGGAGAGGTTAAGTGGCAAACGAGATAATGATGTTGCATTTACTAGTACCTATTGGTCAAACGCATGTATTCAGCACAGAAAAAAAATCCTATGTAGCGTTGCGATTAGCGAGTAACTTGAGATTTTACGATCGCATACGAAAGGTGCCTATAAGTAGTGTTCCTAACGAGTTAAACGTAGAAGACGGTGACGACAGTTCGTCCACCGAGTAGTTAGAGCACATACCATGGTTAGGTCGCACTGTACGCACTTGTCTGTAATCGTAACTGCAACTTACTTGTGAGTTGTTCAGGGCGCGATGGGCAGCTGGTGGTGCAGCGGGGTCTCAAAGGAGACTATTGTTGTGTTGGTCGTATCACTTGAGGTGATGACGATGTGGGTGGCATGAGTGTCACTAGCTGCTGCGACAGCAGGTCTATGAGCGTTGTATGTGATCTAAGTTGATATAGTTTCTAATCAATTATACTAAGGCTTAGAGAAATCTTTTGTTTATCGTTTTTACTAAATTTTTGTTAAGTAATACGTTTCGATAACAATGTGGTCAGAATTGGTCGAGTGGAACATGCACTGCTGTTGGTTTTTTTGTGGTTACAGGTTAACACACAACGACGTGTGCAAGCAAGATGGCAGTGTCGGATAGCGCTGCATTCTTTGGATCTCCTGTAAGAATAAACGCTGTTCAAGGACGGTGCTTTCCGTGCAAGAAGCTTCGCCATTTCTGCTAAGGAGGCAGTGATAGCGAGTGGATGTCTGTGCCATTAAGCCAGCTACAGATCTATTGTCTACCGAATCTGGTGAGCCGTTTTCATTTTGTTTTGACTCGGGTACTGAGTGCTTCCCTGGTAAACAATAGCAAAAACAGTTACATTGTGAGGTATAGCCCAGTCTAGTTTACAATGCAATTTTTAAATACGCTCACGTTAGGTGAAGAATGATTCCAGTAGGTCATGTACCAGTCGAAGTAGATGGTGATCACAGTGGTGATGAGCAATGAGCAAGCCTAAGTAGTGGGAACCACGCGAGTAGGGGTTCTCTATCGGCCGTAGTAAAGTTGTGTGTAGTCACAGGGTGATGCATACGGATCCATGCGATGGATGTGTGAGAGCAATGCGATTGCTGGTTGGCCGGAGCGCCATGGCGTTAGAGTGGTTTACTCGTGTGTGGGTTTCCAGGTGTCTAAGGCTCTTGAGTGAAAAAGATTATTGTTGTAAAGTGGATAACGATGGTACATGGCTCTGGTTGATGTTTTTTTGGTCAGTGGGTCGTCTTAGGGGCGAGCTTACAAATACGCTCTATGACCGTGTTCGGAAGATGCCCGAGGGCCAAGTACTAATTGAGATTGTAGACGAAATGGATGATGAGTTGGCATCAGTTTAGTTTGTGTACTCAGGTTCTCGGTTCATTGGGTCGGAGACCGTACCAGTGTATCGTGTGTACGTGGTATACGCGGTAGCTCTGGGTAGTATGGTCGGGTCTAGCCTTGAAGCCAAGACCGTAGAGTCAAGGACGACTCGGCATTCCTGCGGGAAGTGCGTATGTGACAAATGTGTGGGACCGTGAATGGGATGCCTGAGGTTTTGTTTTCTATGACTAACGTAGTGTGGAATCGTTGTACTTGGTCTCGGTAATCTCTAATCTAATTTTTGATTTCTCATTTGAATGCCTATTGCAAATTGATCGAAAATAAAACTGATTTTATAGAGTCGAGTCCCTTTAATTTTTATTATCTTAGAGGAGGTTGTGAAAAATGACAGAAAATCAGAGTATTACTAACGAATTTAAGGAAAGCCAAGTAATAGTCTTGTTGATGAAACAGAGTAGAGATTAAGTCGAGTGATAGTAGTGAATTTTAGTTCGGCTGGTCGGTGACCGTACCAGAATATCGTAGCCATAGCCCGTTAGAAATCGGCATCTACTTGCTAGACCGTGGGAACGTGGTACGCGGTAGCTCTGGGTAGTATGGTCGGGTCTAGCCTCGAAGCCAAGACCGTAGAGTCAGTGACGACTCGGCATTGAAGAGAATGCAATGAAACAAACGTGAGGTTTGTTGGATAATGAAAAGCCACAGGCCACGAATAAGATTCCTGCTTTGTGTTTTGTGATGTTCTAAGGATGTTTTATTGGCTTAGTTGATTATTTTGATAGTAATCTTGAGATTTGGGAATCAAGTAGTGAATAATGCTCTGAACTCTGTTTGAATTTTGATTGTGTTTTTGCCTGTACCATATTTGGTCAGGAGTGACCGAGCTATGAGATACTTTGCGGGTGTGTTTGTTTACAGATTAACACACGAGGACGTGTGAATCGCAGGATGGCCGTGTCGCATACGGTCATTCGTTTGACTATTCGGAACGCTAGCGCCATCTGGTGGCGCTCGACAGAGTCTAGCTTGAGTTCGTGGGAGTCGACGACAGCTCGACAGAACGATGTGAAGTAGCTCTTGGACATTGGACATCGTACGAACAACATGTGCTCAGAAACTGTCCCGCGTTCCGTATCTGGTGGTGTCGTGTACCTATAGTGTGTAATTTGCTAGTGTGATTAAACTGTTCGTGAAATTATAATCTGATTTGAACTGCAAACCGTTTTTCTATTGCGCATTATCCAACACATACCCACAGTAGCCCACACATACCCACAGTAGCCCACAAGTAGTTAAAATATGGCTGATAATAACGAGACACACTTTACCTTCCCCGTCAAGTGCTACTATTGGTGGGCTAAACGATTCGTTTTTGTTTTTAGGAACCGAGCATAACAAAAGGATCTAAAACAATCTCTTACAGGATTGGATTAGTGATCAGAACTTCAGAATGCCACGAACAAACTGCGATCAACCACCGTCTTGATGTAAAAAATGAGAAGTTAAGAATTATTGTATGTGTATTTTAGTGGAGCGTCCGAACAGGCACACGTAGACACCTAGACACAACTATCATATTATAGTAATTGGGGTAAGTAAAGTTATGATATGGTTTCTAACTTAAGGGGGTGCTTTTAGTGCCTGCACAAATGTATCGTAAACTGCAATGGCCGAACAGTAACCACTATTACATATTAGATATTAACCTCGCCTTGTTAGGAGTGGACTTTCTGTGGCTTCCCATTCATAATAGAATGAATCACCGCTGACCGCGGTTTCGCAACGACCAGCTGATGACAAAATTATGAGGCTAAGATATTACGGATACTGCCTCGTTTGGCGCATTATGCGATTTATATTGCGGTAAAGAGCGCTGTTTTAGCTTCATTTTCTTTTGTTTCTCTTCCTATTTTATCTATTCTTGTAGAAAGTGGACCAGTTGGATATTAGGATCATGTATTTCTCACACCTTGCTGTTGAATACGGTACACTTTTGAAATGTTGGTTTGCTGGTTATGAGTCACACATCTAGCATGATTGGCAGATGACCCAAACCTTTTTGGGTCAAATTCAAATATTTATTTGCCAGAAAATACATTGTTCATTTGGGGAAGATCTTAAAGCCTAAAAGTTATTGTATTCTGCCTGCAAGCAAGCGTGCAAATTACATTCAATATAGTCATTAATTTTCACATCGTACCCAAAATGCAAACGCAACATTAAAATAAGTAAAAAAATAAAATATAAAAAAAAAAAAAAAAGTCAGTCAGTTAGGACGATAATGATTGTAAAGTTTTAAATAGGTTAGATTCACATTCTAGAATCTGCTCAATAATTGTATGACTCCTCATTATCTGCTTCGCCTTTTCCCAACTACATATCTTTGACTACGTATGTTTGTCAAGAATTGGGTTAACCAAATAACACAAAATAATATTTTCACAGTAACAACAACATAAAATAAACAAAAACTTTATAAATAAATAACAATCTTAACGTCCATAAAGAATTTGAGCACGATGTTGAAATATTTCATCAACAGTATTGTTGCAGAATTCAAGGTCTTGATCTTGACAGTCTGCAAATTACAACAAAGCGGTTGCGATGAATTGAAACGTTCAAAGAATATAATGAATAACAGCTGTGAGTAAGTTATGCGGGCCACTCACGATCAAGTTCATCGTCAAGTTTGCAGCGGACTTGAAGCCGCGTCCAGTAAACTTGACGGTGTATGGCTATGGGCATAAGTAGCCATACACCGTCAAGTTTACTGGACGCGGCTTCAAGTCCGCTGCAAACTTGACGGTGAACTTGATCGTGAGTGGCCCGCATTATATTGAAGCCAACCTTCGCTTATCGCTTGAGTTATCTACCAAGATAACGTTATTTTAAATGACGAATTTGAAAATGCATCTCTTACAATACAAAGCGTAGTAGGTACCTACAGGAGAAGAACGGGCAAGAAACTCCATGGATTGTAAGTTGTAACATTCTCGGTTCCATACCTAGCCTTTTTCTAACAACATCAACAAATAAAGGTTGGTTTTCAGACTTTTCAAGCAGTCAGTTTATCAGAACTGCTACATGGAGATACACCCATCTAACCTCCGCTACCTAGTTTCTTACACGTCGATACTAAGCAATTAAAAAAAAGGAAAACGACATAAAATATGGCCGACATCAAATAGCAACAAGGCGTGATGACAAACGCGCGAAACAAAAGACACTTGATACTGACAAACTCAGTAAACAGAGACGGGCAGTCACAAGATTTCTAGAGCGGATAGCGATACGAACACTCAAAGAATATATTTTTTTTTTTATTAGACTGGTGCTATGATACGATTTGGTAAGTAATTCTACTTAGCATACATAAAGGCGAAAACGTCCGGGTAGCCCGCCAAATTAAAATTTTCTTGTTTTTTTAGAATTTGCAGGTCAATATCCTGTCCTGATACCACCTGTTGTATGTTGATCTAAATATGAATCGCAGCCTTAACAAATATTAATTTATAGCATTATAATCATAAAAATCATCAATACAACTCTCTTAAGTTCATATTACCCTATTGAATGACTATTTCATGAAGTCATGACATTTGAGGCCAATTCTAACTACATACATAGTTGTATTTCTGATTCAAATGATAATATTTCTGTAAAGCCATATTTGTTACGGTCGCGAATCATATTTTTATCAACATACAACCTGATCCTGATCTAAAAATTGAAAAAAAATTGAAAAAAAAAAGTGAATTTTGCGAGGTACCTTACCGTACCGTAAAAGAAGTAAAATGAAATTTCTCATTTAATAGCTAGTGCTCGCATGAATGAAGAAGATACAGATGATGACAATACTGATAAAACGCCGTTTCAGATGAAATAAGAAAGAGATGAGAACTGCAATGCACTATCTTAACCTAGACAATGTCTGGCTGATGATAAGAATGGCCCTTAATTATATAAATACAAAGCAAGCGTAAATTCTAGAAGTATAGCATCAGTAGAAGTTCAGTCAGTTTTTCAGAGTGCATGTTTAACCACTCAAACATAAGCGTAATGTAATTTCAGCACTTGTTTAAGTACTGGAACTCATTGTTCTCCTCATATTCGTATTACAACGCTTATAAGTTCAATCTATTGTAACGGGCGCTCCTACTACATAAATTGGTCGAAGAATCTGGGTTTCCGGAATGACGTCAACCACTCCTAGTAGTACATTGAACACCTACGTGGGAGGTTCAATATTGATAAATAATATAAATTGCATTTGCAAAGCCTTCATTTGTGTGTCTTTAAAAATGAAGGCTTTAGAAATGCACTCACATTTGGCAGTATTAGGTCTCACTCATGTGATAATTTCATCATCACTGCTCTCAAAACGGTGAAGGAAAACATCGGTGAGGAAACCGGCATGTCCTAAACCAAAAATTCGAAGACATGTGACATCTACTAACCCGCACTGGGCCCGCGTGGTAGATTACAGCCCACTCCCTCGAGCGAGGAGGTCTCATGTAGTGCGGAACACTGCAAAATATTGAATTTAAAGATCGCAATTTTAAGTCTGATAACTGAAAATAGTAGAAAAAGCAAATCATCAAGGATGCGCTTGACAGTTAGGACTTGACAATCTTCAAGACTATGGGATTACAAACAATGGAAATATATTATTGTTTCAAATCCAGGCTTATTTCGAAACAAAGCATAGTCTTTTAAGCATCAACAAAACGTATGGTTATTGTAAGTGAAGCGGACCATGAATACGATGCACCGTTTTCTCAAATAACGTTTACGATCGCACAATCGATGACCGTTTTGAAACCACCGTAACAATGTCCATACTACATACGTTCTCTGCCTACTTATTGATCAGTGCCGTTACCGAACTAAACAGAATGCTAATGAGTACCTATTCAAAATTTCAAAATAATGTGACTTATACCTTCTCTTGTGTCATGTGAGAATCCGAACGCGTGCCGCCATTTTGGTTTTCCCACGAATATTGCAATAGATGCGTGTTCGAATTTCAAATTCTGATGTAGGGAGGGGACTGTGTGACTCGTGTGACTACCTACTTAAATGCAACTGGTTTTAAAAAAAACCGTTAACAACTGTTTATAGCAGACCTGTATTACTAAATTGTCAACGTAAATGATCCAATTGTTTCTACAACAATTACGCATCTTTCCATCTAACAGAAGCATGTTAATTCACACCCAAGAGAAACCAAGCATAAAATAAAGGTGTTAATTCAGGAAGCGATTGTGTCCAATGACAAAGATGTGATTAAGTATCGCCCCACATCGCTGTTGATCTAATTTCACATTGTGATGCAGTTCAGTTTTCACACGGTTCCGAGAAACGCCGCGGTGCGAAAAATTAGTTATGTGTCACGGTTTAGCTTGAATGCTGAGAAAGTAATGCTCAATATGCACGTGTCAAGCACAATGCTCTAATATAATGTCTTTATCCGCATCGATATAAGAAACCGGATAGAAGAATAATAAGATAGTTATCTTGTCTTGTCAGATGTGCAAAAACTTGGCGAGGCGCAAAAAGTTTGTATCGCGAAAATTGGGTTACCGGGCTTTGTAACGTTAACGTGTCACTGCACTATTTGAAAGATAACATGCAAAAGTATTAACTGTACCTACAGCATATTGAACATGAAAAAAAGAGTATTAAAAAATAAAACTGTGTAGTTTATTTTTTTTAAATAGGAAATTGTGTTCTAATGAACATAACATAGAAAGCATAGACTGATTTAGACAAGACTGCCCATTAACTAAGATAACTGCCTATTAACAGAGATAATTACGAAGATGATACATTATAAATAATAGACCCTAATGCGTTTTTTATATCCTGTGAACGAGACTTGCAAGGTCATTAGACAGAACGAAGTTACTTATATCTATCTTGTTACTAAACACGTTACTAACAAAGCTAATAGACGGCCTTTTTGTATCGTATAAGGTTTATTGCTGCTTGAATGATAATTACCAAACGTCATCATCATTTAAGAATCAAAAAAACATTCACAACAAACAAATTGTAAGAAAATTAAAACGTCAAGTTACAAAATGACAGATAAATTAAAAAAAAAACAAGTTCCTAATTCATAATTGCCTCGTCTCAATTTAGTCTATCAGCGTATCGTATCCAATCAATGCCTCGATATTTAGAGCACGTTCGATTTTTAAATGAAGAAACGTGTTGCTATACAAGTCGATTAGTTACTCGAATGAGTCTAGCTCGCTATTTCTCGATTATATCGATTATCTAACAAGTCGGTTGCATCTCGGTTCGGGTTACCTCATCCGCGCTCGATTCCGAAGGTTACTCGTGGTATGTCGCGAGAATATGTAGTTCGTGCTTTTGTTTAGGTATTGTTGGTTGCATGGAATTGTTATTATTACTCATGTATAAAGACAAAATAATGAAAATAGTTATAGTATTAATTTGTCCCATTTTACCGTATCCTGTTTTGTGATAAGATAAGATATTATGCATTATGCAGATATTAACTTACAAGAACCATTTTGTAACCGTATTAAAAGAAAGGCGCCAAACCAATTACCTGAAACAAAAGATAATAAAACATGTATTACACGTAAATAACCAATAAAACAAGTTACATCGGAACAAGAACAACATTAATTATGTTTATGACAAAACTTAATGAAGTTGAAAAAAACATAGACAAACTCTATGAAAGTAATGATATTTAAAATGTTGAACAACACTACAATATAAAATACGATGTTTGTCTTGGTCTTCCTTCAGGCCATACGTAGCTTCCGGTACTTTCTACCAAACGGAAATACATAATGCCGACCATTTATCATTATCATTAGTAACAACAATTTAATATGTAATTACTGCACCTGGAAGCTGATGCTATCTATGGCCAACTGTTTGACAATTGTTTGTCCAACTTACGAGTATTTGCTCTAAATCTGATGAAATTTAAGACCGTGTGGGCGATTACCTACAGATACAAATAACTGTGCCTAGATCATGTTCATATTTACTGGGGTTTTAGTATCGACATCCGTTTGACCACAAGTATGCTTAGTAAGTCAAGTTTATGATGTTCGTTTGTTCATTTATGGTTGAACGTGAATGCTTTCTTTTTCTTACGTTTCCGTGAGCTGGGGAAAATACATATTAAATGTGACACAGTTTACAAAGAAAATATTATGCTATAATCTTCTAACGGTGCGACTTCTTTAGCCTCATGTTTATTCCTCAAAATTCTTCATTAAATCTCTTTTTTATGCTTTTGCATATAGTCAAGTTACATTACTGGGTGAACTTGAATGACCAACAAAAACTGTGCTTCACCAGTTACCTAAAACTAAAATTATTCATTCATTTGGGAGTCAAACAACCCGTTCCTGTTTTCAACTGCCTGTATTATTAACTGCATCAAGCAATTAATCGTACAACTGTCGTTTCCGGATGCATCCAAGCCAAACAAAAATTCTCCCTTGTCTTCTCTCTCCGCTAAAATGTTTGTACACGAAACACGTTTGGGCCACTTGAAATGGATTCCAACCCGGTTTGAAAACCTCCATCGTACCAAAAAGGCTAATGTCAATAGAGGATTAACGACATCGATCGATGAGACTTATTAGAGAATATTGTCTTGAAGATTTCCGCGCCATTTTCGGCCAGCGTCAGCCATTGAATATTAAAGAAGTATTTCATCTGTTATATTTCGAGTTATTTCCGAACACCACGTGCAAGCGACAAGGCTTGCTGACTCACACTTCCGTGGATCGAATAGATTAAACAGCTTTACAGCGATTACTGTACCTTACTGAGTGTAGGTACATGATACACCTCCAAGTAAGGTTTTCTTGTTCACTGAACGTCTAGAAGTGCACGCGAATCATTTTTATTTCCATGGAATTAACATAATTGCTGAAGGTTTAAAAAAAGTCTTTGTTTCAATATTATGCACAATGCCAATGTCTATCATTTTCCACATAACCTATTCGAACAGCAAAAGTTTATGTTCGTTAACTTTCTTTTACTTGGCATTAAGGACCTAAACTCAAAAAAAGCAAGTTTTATAATGTCTAAAAGTAATATGATCGACTACAGTAAACAACATCAGAAAAATATATGATATTCTTAAGGATATAATAATAGGCTAGTTAGGTAGTGTGTTGAAAATATAATACAACTAATTTGATACGATAGACAAACATTATGAAGATACCTAAAAACTTCTTTTTACAATAAAAACCATAGGTACTAATATACATACAATCATTCTGATTTTTTATCAGATTATTCTATAAGCACCATACTAAAGCACTAGTGTTTTAATTTTTTTGTCCAAACAATAGATTTTTTGGAAAAAGATAATTGCTTCATATTTTGCAATAAATTACCAGCGTTGTGTCATTGCATTGCGGTTCTCTTTCTTTTCTGTACAGTCCGACAGTGACCGCGCTTTATGTCATGTAGTCCCCTTAAAGGTCCCGCTTCCTGTGATGGCCCAAATCTACCATTGTATATTATGATGACATTATCTCTACTACCGAGTACCAACTTCATAATTATAGCCTGGACCAGGCTGGACAATATCTTAAATAATCTTTGGTCAACTTAATTAATGTTTAATAATAATTAGGTCGACCGGCGTCTGTGCAGTTCGTCTGTCACTCTGTCGTGTAATAATATAAAGTGTTACAAAAGGCCCACGCAAGAAGATCTTGCACTTCCAACCAATCGAATCGCGATCAATTAGTTCTATTAAAAGTTACTGTTACAAACTGGTGTACTGAACACATGGATTCTAATCGATGATGAGCAGCTCAAGAATGAATGAGCCCTCTTTCAAGCCAACATTGGTCTTGCCAACGCACAAAGAAGGAAAGAAAGAAAATCGTTTAATTTTCAGAGAAACACGTGCCTACAAAAAAGATTACTAGAATTATAGTAAAACGAAACAGAATAATAATAACAACACAGCTGACTACGTTTTTCAAGAAGGCTTTGGCATAACCGGCCGTGGCCTACTATGACTTGATTGAGAGGTATCTTAATTGGAATTATACTCGTACTTCTGCATTTTTTTGTAATACACATATGGGTGACGTCACATACCAGATGCTGCAATATTATGGTTACTTTCTTGCAAAATGTGTCCAATGCAAGTATGTATGTATATGCTTTTTCATGGTCAAATCTCATGTGAATAAACAGTTTATTGCTTGAATTATCTGATTATACTGAACAAGGGTTTACTGTGAAGTGTAATATTGTATGTCAGAACATGTTTTAGGTGTTAGTCACCAGTTGAACGGCACATGTGTATGAGAATGTCATAGTTATTAACGTGTTGTACAAGTCATTACTTAACATTCTAACAATGTTTAATTAACAACGAGGTGTTCTAACATAAAGTAATGATATTTAACGCTATTTATATGCCTTGATGATGTATATCTTAGCCCATGCCTTCAACGTGAATGTTATAACTCTTTTCAGATTCACTGGGCAGTATTTATTTATATATACTTTATTGCACACCACAAAATACAAAACAAAAAATACAATTACTACAAAATATACAATGGGCTCCTTATCGCTTTTTGCAATCTCTTCCAGGCAACCTTGGAAGTTGGAGAGTGATTACGTGGACATGAAAAGGGGTTGTCATCTTATTGTTTCTCTCAATATCGAAATCGTCTTTTCAAATCATGTGCTTAATTTTTCATTTATTACCTAGTTCTAATTACCTATCATAATCATCTGTACTGTATTTACTACCTCGTTATAATTGCCTACGAGTATTAGCAGTTCCGGCAGCTAATATTGCATCTACATCAAATTGCATCGTTCCGTCTGCAAGATTGAGAGCCCGATTTCAGCGCAAGGTCATGCATCCGCAATCTCTCTAATTAGAAACAGTATTAATTAGTTTCATATCAACGTTCTGGATATTTCTGCGATTATTTTCTGAGTATTTAAGAGCATGAAGAAATTACAAAAGTAATTAGTGTTTCACATACGTATTGATGTTAAATGCATTGAATATATCATGTGCTTTGATAACAGTAAATTATTGTTTACAGTGATGGCATTAAAGAAGAAAGAAAAGATAAATAACGACAATAATGATAGTGCGAATGCCATAGAAGAAGAACCAAACACCAGTTGATAGCAAACGTTTACCGTTTCATGATATTGTCATAAAATCTTTTGATTTGGAAGGCACTTAATAGAATAGACACACCTGCAAATAGTATGAGAAAGCCACGCGGATAGAACAATGACCTAATCAAGGCATCAGGGAAGAATGTAATGCGGAATGCCCAAGACCAGGAAGAATGGCGTTGAAAGCCAAATAGTTTTCCAAAGCCATCAAGAACAAAACTGTGCTAGATAGATAAAACGATTGCAAAACGTTATGAAGATATATGGTCAATCAATCGGTCGGATCAATTCACAGCACGCGATGATTTATATGCAAGCAAGTGTAACAAGTAAATGTATAGAGAAATTAGTATCGCGTGATATCTGCATCGAAGTGGTTCAGCAGGAATATAGGTTAGATGTTAAGAGAGCACTCTGAACTGAGTTTCGCTGGTTTTCGACTAGAGGAAAGGAGGAAGGAGGAACAAAGACAACACTAAAATTGCTTTATACTCAAATGATGCAAAGCTCCACTTCCAAGCTCAGCTTTGTGGAAAGCCAGTCTAAGACATATTCACAAGTTTTTCTGAAACTACTTATGTTGAGATAGAATCTTGCCAGCTGAATTTAGATAGCTTCCTATTGTCGTTCTATTACAATAACCACACATTTATTTAGTAGAGAAACATGACTTGCACCTTAATGACGTAACTCACTATCAATCACAGTCTGAATCATTTGAAGGATATTGCTTAATATGTTCGAAAAAATTGTCTGCTCAACAACGTAAATAACGCAATGAATGTTGCAGAACTGTCAAAATGAAAGCCATTCCTACTGATAGTGTGTTACGCAATTACCCCGCTGTATCTATTTGCATCTAACTTCAGATTGTTTAATAATAATTGTTCTCGAAGTAAACCTACATTAGCTACGTTTTGGTTTAAGTCCAAATGATGCAAGCTGCATCTCATGTTCAATGCCATTTACAGTTGCATTCAGTTCGGCTGCTCTTCATAACAGTCATTGTCACACTCTGTATGGCTAAAATCGCGTGTCTCTAAATGTTTGTATATCTTTCTCTTATCACAGCATCTTGATTCCTGCCTCTTCTAGTTTTCACATCCTCTTTGTCACAATAAAAGTATGCCATCTTTCTCATTTAAATATAAATTAATTATCTGTGAATTGATTAATCGATTTTAGATGAGCTTAATAAAATTCATTAGAAAATATATACGAGTAAGTATGTTTAACTGTAGGTATTACAAGAGGTCAGTGGGTGATTTGCACATCCTCTTATTTCAAATTTGAAATAAGGTAATAAGAGCAAACATTTATGTTTAGTACATCAATGCGATATTTCTTTAATAAACAAATGATAGATAATGACGAAGTGCCAAATATGCTGTTTTCATGTCCATATAGTATGTATAAGTATATGCAAGAAATACGTTCATATTTTACGCTTTATGTCCTTTTGTACTTTCAATATAAGTATGTCCAATTATGTCCATTCTTTACGATTTATGCCCATATTTAGACCAGTTCCCTCGGAATTCGGTTATAATAACTGGTCATGTTCTTCACATTCAAGAACATAAGAACCGTCTTTTTAATTAAGACTGTCATGGGCAGCTGTCACTATACATCATTAAGTAGACGTTATACTAATCCACTTATTTATATCTATAATTAATTGCTCTCATTTCATCTCGCACGTTATTCTCACAGCATTTAAATATTCAGTGTGAAACGGAAGTAAATACTATAACATGTAACGAATGCTAAATTTTTCGAAAGTATAACACGATCTGTTTTCTACTCCACAAGTAACTACATTTAATTTCCTCTTACAGTTTATAATTGGCTTGTTAATTATTACTTTTGCATCCTCAACAAATCTTTACTAACCTAATTCATCTTCATTCTCATGCCGTTACCCCAATTTATTTGGGGTCGGATGCAACATGTCTTTTCTTCCACATTTCTTTATTAATCGTCATGTCGGTAGTCACCCCCATTTTTTTATTGCGCAATGGGGCCCATTCTTGACCTCGATCACGCCTGATGGAAAGCGATGGCGCTACACGAGGAAGCTTCTGCATGCATTCCTTTCTAACCATATTATCATTCACAGTCTATCGATCATTTCTTTACTAACCTAATTTTTTGTTAATATTTAGCACTTTCCTTAACCTATTGAAGGATACTGAACGAGACACAATAGAAGTTTTATTGTTACTACGATGAGGGGCGTTTAGTGTCCCGCTAAGTGTTTCCATTATCAACACCACCATCTGTCACCCACTGTTTCATTACCTATAATTTTTGTCTCTCCTTGTGTATAATTATCAAATTATCATTATTGTATCCAATGGCTGTCTGATACGTCTACCTAATTAATAAAGACTGTCAACGGGTACTTGGCTAAGTATATTACATGATTGATGACTATATCACATCAAAATGCATGCATATGTATGTGGTCTAGTTAGACAGTCATGAATGAGAACTGAATGATCGGTATAATTATTACATGTAACAGCACAAGATAACCTTTACCAGAAGTGGTCATCGTATTAGTGATTGAGGAGCTTCAATATCATCAGGATTGTGCCTGACTATAGCAGTTCGTCGTGGCCATGGTACTACAGCGGCTCTCCCTGCAATCATCTCTGTCCTGTCATTACAAAACAGCCGCCACGCAACTATTGATGCGACTCTCTGTTAGAGTGGCAGTAATCAGCCAGTGTCACTTTTATCCGACCACTTCGGTGATTCTAGTACCTTCGTAACCAAACTAGACCGTGCCACTTGCTGCGCCGTTAAATGTTTATAAAATCGAAGATTGCATGACAAGCAAAAGGGATTTCTGAAGAAAATATTTAAAACTCAACAGGATTAAAAAATACTAATATTAATCTGAAACGTCTAGTGCCCCAGTGACTCGTATTGATTCCGATTCTATTATTTTAAATCCGACTTACATGTTCAGTAATTTCCACTCAAGCGTAGAGAAGCCATGGAAAATCACAATATCGTACACACACCTACTTTCTATATTTAGAATCAACCCCTTTTGTAATGCGTAACTAGAGCAGCAGAGCAAAAGCAATAAGAATGAATAGTATATTAAGTATATAGCCATATAATTATACAATTCATTGTATATAATAGCGACCCGCCCTTGCTTCGCACAGTTTATACGACTTTGAGAAAACATCCAGATTTCTTTATTGTAACGTAAGTAAGTGTATATGCCCACACACCTTCCCACGGCACCTTCCAGAGTAAATTCTCTAAATGATGTTGAAAACCGCATCAAATCCATTGCGAAGTTAAGTAGGAAGCATAACGTGGTCATACAGACACGAAAAGAGACTTCAATTTATGTAGATTATTAAAATAAATGAAAGACGAATAAGAATGTTATATTGGCACGTTGTTAAAACAAATGAAACGCGAATAAACACAAATAATCATACTATCTCAAAAATCTTATAATTCGTAAGCAAGCGAATTTATGTTGAACTGAATTGCAGAGTTCAAATACACAGGAGGTCACGGCTATGATCGGTAACGGTTTAAGAGTAATTGAAACTACTATTGGCACAGATATTGAACTATTGATCATGAATCTCAAGAAATTACAAGACAAAAGGCTAGCGCAACAACTTAGATAGTAGAACTGATATGAAAAGAAAATACAGATAAAGGAGAAGTTATGAGAAATATATGGGCAATATATCCCTATAGGAAAAAATATTTGCCTAGCAGTAGGATAGTGCAGGTTAAGAAAAACCTGCAGAGATTTAATCAAGACAACACGATGATCCGCAGCAAACTCTCATTCAATAAAGACAGGAAACTGCTATCATTACTCCTTTGCTAAGCTTAAGGTGGTAAACTTAGCAAAGTATACGGGTGGCCGGGCAGGCTCATCGACGAGCAACCTGCCATGGATTCAGTACAGGGTTGAAATTTTACGTCGGTTATCAAAAAAAAATTCTAACATTTGACTGCGTAGGTATTGCACTTTTCTATGAAACAGCAGATTTTTTTTTATGACATTAGGCAAACTACGCTAGGGGTCTAGCATCATGTGCTAATTTCAAGGTTACAGCACTGAAAAAAATAAGACTTACTGACTTTATACAGTAAGAAGAAAATTAAATGTTTGTAAAACAGTAAATTTTAATGATTGAACATACTATTTACTGAAAAACACAACAAAAAAAAAGGAAAACTACCATTATTGTAATGTTAACTGCTCATTTATTTCAGTGAGTTTGCGCGTCGATGTCTTTACCACTCTGCATATGGTGGGCTGGACCGATACAAACTTACTGCAAGTGGATTTCTACATGCTCATACAACAACAGTTACAGTTTGCTACACAATGTAGTGGTTACAATCGATCGAACCGATTAATTTCCTGGTGTCGATAATCATAGGGACATTTAAGTACTACAAAATGCAAATGTATCATTAAGTGAGTGCACTAATCGTGCAACAAGAACAATAGATACTAACTTATAAGTGATTATGTTATATATGGAGGTAACCTTTTACAAACTGTGATATAGTGCTTTGTTAATGACAGACAACTTTTGATCTTTATCTTTAATGTAAGCTTCGTGTTCTTCATCATTGACAGGTTGTGCACGCCTACTTTGAAGTAGAACCGTTTTTTCAATATCATCGTTCATTTGTTTATTTTCATTGTGTTAATTACTCGCTGTCTTTGGCCTGAATGTATCTGTTCAGAAGTTAACATCAGACAACGTGTATTGGAATTGTTACTGACTTCTTACACGCAACCTTCAGATACGGCGGTAATCTATTTAGAATATTCATAGCCTAGTTGTTTCTCATATCTAGACATTGGTGCGTTTCGGTGCTGCAGATTTGATGCATGATTTGAGGTTTGATAACTTGCTAACCATCATCTTTCTAGCCTTGTCCCATGTTACTTGGGGTCGGCGCAACGTTTTCTTCTTCTATTCTCCCCTGTCACCCGTCACGCTATCATTCACTCCCTTCTCTTTCATATACCATTCCTCACACAACTCATAATCCCTTATTTTACAACAAATCAAAGTCCAATTAATGTTGGTCTAATAACACTTAATCTTAACACCAATCACAGAAACAGAATAAGCAAAGACTTAACCTAACAAAGCACAGTTTATCGCGATCAGTTACTTAAACAAACTAAATCTAACTGCAGAACAATTTCAATTGAAGTAGACGGCAATCGCAATAAACCCGGGGCTATACACACGGGTGAAAGTCCAAGTACCCACAATTATCACCTGTTGTGGAACTTGCAGGAATTGCCGCTCGTGTCCTCCGGCCTTATTGCTCGGTAATCTTGAAGCAATCAAATTAATTTTAGTTTGACACCTTTTCCTGTGATCAAGTAGTGTATGGTCTATGGTTCTAGTTTTAGTGTAGCTTTATAATTTATGGTCAGACACTATCATTTACGAATATGCCTTGAGGAGTTAGATTTAAATGAATGTTCTGTTCTGTGTAATTATTTTGTGTCGCAAATCTTACTTCCGACTGACGGTTTTTATTTTTTATTGATCACTAGTTAATCAATATTAGCATGTCTGGGGGTCTACTCCCTAAGCACGATATCCATAGTTTTGGCCGAACTTACGGGGGTTCCCTACTCTGTATCACATACGGACATAAGATTAGTTCGGGGCCCGAACTAACAATGGCCCGAAATAAAATGTCAACACGATTTGACATTTGTCCTCCTCCTGATGTGTTTTTGCCCGTCCGAGAAATTGAATTTGACATTTGTTTTGACGGATCAACTACTTTCGGACGAGCCCGTATCTTGTTGACGGCCTTAGAGAGTAGACCCTCAGAGCAATAACTTCATTTGGCTGGAGGATATCGTCTAGCAAACGCTAGACTTTTATTACTTCTTGTTTGTTGTTAGCATTATTGAGAACTGAACCCTTTTTTTTTGCGTATGGGAAATCATCAAATGACCCCTCCCGCTCTGGGTGGAGCGGAAGGGAGTGTCAGACTCTTACTAACTAAAACCCACCCATGTTCCTTCCTTAGCCCTTTATGTTCCTGGCCAGCGGTAACCCTTTCGGACAATCCCGCTGACCCGGCAGGCTTCGGCCCTTCCTCCTTCCTCGATGCTGACATCTCTTGGACGCCTCCCCAAAGGCAAGGTTTTCGGGATGTCATGTGTATGTTGACCATTTTGTCCCTTACTATTAAAAACCCTTCTTAGAAGTCCTAGTACATTATCTCTGTATTGCCTCAATTCACAGGATCGGATTTAAATAGTTCAAGCTAAGTCTAGTCTCAGGCTGAGATAAAAGTAAATTTTATAGCCTATAACCTGCGTATAGCCCGTTGGAGCCATAGCTTCGAATGGCGATGTGACTCGGAGATGACCCGACATGTTTTCTAACTCCCCCGATAGGGAAAATAAATCGTACAAAACAAGATTAACCAGAATCGATACAAGTAAGAATATAAAATGAACATTCTTTATGCTGTTTCGATCTTAAGTTATTGGCGATGGAATATGTGTATTCCTTGAATCTGATTAATCAATAAGGAAGAGTTTTCCATAAAATTACTTAACGATTATAAATTCTATGTCCAAACGATAGACGGCAGGCAGAAACTACAGAACAACATCTTCTACGATCCTTACATACTCCATTTACTCATTTTGCCAATTCTCTCGCACGACGAGCATGACATCAGGGCCCAACATTTATATTGAAAAACATGCTGACAAGGGCATCACGAAAGAAACAAAAGAACGTTGCACGTAAACAAGCACCTTCAAACCCCATTACTCTTCTACAAACAATGCTATAACAAATTCTCCATCGATTTTCACTTACAAATCTCTAAAACAGTTTGCATCACCTATCAGCCGAAGTATCTCGAGTACCAGCGGGGTTGACCCCGTCAACCTGTCGCTGCGATCTTTATTACTTTGCCAGTTAAAGTTCACTCGGTTCCCTGCGCAGGCGACCGCTTGCGAAATATCCCTCGGTATCTAAGAACACGCCTTTAGGCCGGGACTACATAAGACCGCGACGCGATCTATGTTATACTTTTTCACGATCAAATAGAAAGTAATACATTGATTTACTACCCTACAGTTACTATAACTACACCATTACATTACTATTATTTACTACACTTTACACCAACATCGCCAGCCAAGTTTTCTTTTTATATGATTGGACCAGCATTACACATTAGGTATTACCAGCTAAGGCACCTAGTGCTTTAAGTGTTGAAGAGCGGGTGATTTGGGGGCTGTCGTATGTAATTTTGACGCTGGAAAAGTGCTGATTCTCAGCTTAGTTTGAATAAATGACTTTTGATTTTGTAATTTAACCACAATGGCCTACATGAACTCGTCAAACAAAAGCGAAGTAGAAGCGAATTTATTTGATATGGATTTGTATTACTTGCGTGATAAGTTTAAACTTTTGAGTATTTAATTAAAAGCTCGTACAGATTTTGCCAGATTGTCGCATATCGGTAACGTAGCCACGCCATATTCATCAGATTTCGTTCTCCCGGCTGGGGGGAAGACATTTACCATAAATCGATGAGATTTCATCGCAAATAGTCAACGCAAAGTATTTGTAACTAGATGTCTATGTGGAAGCTTGTAATTAGCAAATTTTCCTGCCTACGAATGATTTTAATTGTGTTATTAAATAATTTAATTTAGTTGTGTCTGTAAGCTTTCTGTAAAATAGCCTCAGCCTAAGGACCTTAAATTCGATCTCATTTGCGAAACGGAACGTTGGGATTAAATATTGGCAATTGTTTTTAAGTATTAATGAGATACGACTTTTTTCGATACTGTAAAACACATGTAGGTAGGTACTGTGAATAAAGTTGTGACATTATGTTTTATCTTCCGGTAAAGTAAGAAAATCAATTGGCAGTCTCTCGTTACGCCTACGATGTGTCTTGTCAATGATTGTGTTGCCATGTTGTAGATACGGATGCCACAGCTTGCTAAAATATAGTTTGTTCGGAAAACTAATAAAGTATTATGTTCCAACTGTTTTTTTTAATACATGGAACAAGATCAGCAATTAAGGCTCCCGCAGACAGGCGCCACGCTATTCTAGCAGAGCAATTTGAATGAAGTTTTTACAGAAATGGTCACGTCGGACCTGTCTGCGGGAGCCTTTAAATCGACAAATTATTACATTGGATGGCAATAATTATTACATTGATGGCAGCCATAAGCACATGCCATTTAAAACTGTTCAAATTAAACGCGATAATCGTTAATCATCAATAAAGAGGCAAACTTTAGTTGCCCTCTTTCCTTACCTATTAAAATACCTATTATCAAAACAAAGGTTGATTACCAAAACATTACGTGACAAAGGTATCATCAAACCGGTCACGTAGGGCGTCACGTTTGACTTACGACTGTATAACATACGACTTTTATTACACACATTTACATAACCCTCACACGCCGCCCCTGGGAAGTCTGCTATTTTTATAAATTCATAATTTCAACACGATCCCATTGTCATTTTGCTAAAAGTTCGTAATCTGCTAAATTCATAATGGTCGATCATTGGTCGGTCAATGGCACAGAACATATACGATACTCGTAACGAATTAAAAGCAACGACTGCACAATGACGTTCTAATGGTAGGTCACTGATCAAAGGAACTGTCAAAATTTTAGCAAATTTCCGCCTATGTCAGTAATTCATTTGTCATTTTATACGAGATTACCATTCTATGCCATTTCTTTCAATGGATTGTCAGTGGTTGACCATTGGAAAGTCATAATGACGCCATTATATTAGTAGATTACCAAACTTGTCAAAATCAACAATTATGAAATCAAAGATAGACCATTCTGACACTATTGTAATAGCAGACTTGAAGCCCTGTTAGAACCTACACGGTGCAGTTAAAAATAAAATATTGATTACTAGCTTCTGCCCGCGAGTTCTTCGTTAAATTTCTTGTTCCCCCGACCCACCCCGTCGCATCGCATCACCAGCCCACGCATCACTTCGTTTTCGCTTATATTAGCGTTCTTTCTTATTTCTTTATTTTTACTCCGCTTCTAAGGGCTGTTGCGTGATGTTAAATAGCCTATAGCCTTCCTCAAGGAGTAGGCTATCCAATTTAAAAGAAAATTTTCAAATCCGACTTTTAGTTTCAGAGATTATTGCGCATTGAAACAAACAAACAAACTCTTTAGCTTTTATTGTATTAGTATGGATTTACATAACCCTTACACGGCCCTGTTAGAACCTACACGGTGCAGTTAAAAATAAAATATTGATCATAAAGAAGTCTCGTAGAAAGAAAGCGATCGGAACAAACAATTTTGACAGAGAAATCGATATTAATTGGAAACGGGAAGGTAAATTTGTACTGCGACGAGTTTATCGATCACAAGGAATTGTGAATTTTTGGACATGCATCGATTTACGGTTTTACTTTTCACATTCATATCTGGAATTACAATCAAGTTTTCATGCAGTGTGGTGTCACTTGAAAGTGTATGTAATGCATTTTTCGAAGAAAGTTAATTTTAAGGACTGGTAAGTTGTCATCCTACTTAAAAGTTTGTATGTTTCGATATTTGGATGTTTGTTATTCAATCACGCAAAAACGGCTGAACGGATTTGGGTGAAATATAGAACACGGATATATGTATAACCTGGATTAACACATAGGATACGTTTTCGTGGGTTAATATCCAATATCCACGCGGGCGAAGTCGCGACCAAAAGCTAGTTCACCATAATAATCAAAAATAAGTAACGTGACAGTCTTTATTACTAGAAAGAACGATACACTAATTTGTGATAACATTTATGTCGAAATTGTCGAAAAACTGTAGTATCAAAGCAATCAAATCAATAAGACTTCAAGCAAACATGTCTTGCAACGCTCTAAAAATTAATATTAATAACACTTTCGCTGATAAACCGGCTAAGCTAAGTTTTATATCTTATCAACTTTATAGGGTTCAGTACTTAAAGGATGCCAACGGGAAGCAGCTATTACCAAGGCTTAACTGTACGTCTGTCCGCCTGCCACAGGGCTGTATCTTTTAAACCGTAAGGCGCTGAACAGACGATTGACAATTTGCCCGAGGAAAATTTGTTCGCGATGATGGAACGTATGATGGAATCCCGACAGTAGGTATATGCATTATGCGTCCTAATCGTAATCGTAATTTATGCAATATCATAGTTTCCATAGTATGGCTATTGCATAAGTTCCGAACAAATTGTCTGCGGACAGATTGTCTATCGTCTGCTCTGCTGTTAATAGGCACACTTGAAATATTCACAGTGTGTACTACTATGACCGCTGTATTAACAAATAATAAAAATAAAATAAAGTCACATTTAAAGGGGATCCCCATAAAAGAAACGTGTTTTTTTTACAAAAGTATAAAAAAGTTGTGTTAAATATTGTACGTTGATACGGAACCCTTCGTGTACGAGTACGACTCGCACGTGGCCGCTCTTTTGACTAGTATTTCCCTTGAAGGAAAATGTAAGTAACAGACGGGGTTCGTGGAACATTTTAATGGGCGTGGCTGTTAGCAAGTTAGTTACAAGCTTGTGATATAAAACTCATAAGGAAACCATTAGTCGTGGTCTACGAGCAATGAAACTTAGGCAATCGAATGTTACTCTGACCCGAGTTTCGAAAACACTAACGGCCTAACTCGATGGCATTTTACTTGTTCGATTCACACAATAGAAAAAGGTACAGTCAACAGCAAAAGTAGATGATCAAAATCAGTAATTCAATACTAATGAACGGAGTTCGCGTCAGAACTCTGCCACACAGCCACACAGTCTCTGCACACAGCTCAACAACAACAACAGCAACAGCTCTGCCATATAGTTCTGACGCGAACTCCGTTAATTAGTATTGAATTTCTGATTTTGATCATCTACTTTTGCTGTTGACTGTACCGGGATCTTAAAGATAGTATTGTTTTAATCAAGACCTATTTAAGGCTGCGCCGACCGCCAAGTGGTGCCCTCATCGTTTAAAACGGCTAAAAGTGGCCACTATTTTCCGTTTTAGTGTTTATAATAAAACTAAACAATCTAAAACTACCGTTTATAATAATATTGACGTATAATCTTGTGGAGCACAACGTAACGTGCTTATTTTCTGCATTTTCATTGTAAAATAAAAGAAATAACCAAACAAACGATGAGGGCGCCACTTGGCGGTCGGCGAAATCTAAAGGAAATGTAAAAAAAAACAGTTTGCGAAGCAGTCGTCGAACCGCCAAGCTTTTTGGGAAAAAATACTGCTGTGACACAATTTTTATATCATAAAAACATATTACAAATTGTTTATATTAAAGAAATCCATAAATACATTACCATAACCATAACAATTTAGTTTCGTTTTCACTAATACGGTTAATAAAACCAATTTTAATATTCTCTTACGCAACTTTTACATCTGAATTACTTTCACTGATGTAAAATGTAACAATATGATGTCACGTGACCTACAACCGATGATCTTTTTTTTTTCTTGCGTTTGTTTTTAAAGTAGATACGATGCTAACGATATTTTTTGGTTGTAGTATCGTTCTTGCAAGATGCGGTCCGAATTTTAAAAAACTGGCCAAGTGCGAGTCGGACTCGCACACGAAGGGTTCCGTACCATAAGGCAAAAACACCGAAAAAAACACGTTTGTTGTATGGGAAATAAATAAATATTTATTGTATTTTGTTTTTAGTATTTGTTGTGATAGCGGCAACAGAAATACATAATTTGTGAAAATTTCAACTGTCTAGCTATCACGGTTCTTGAGATACAGCCTGGTGACAGACAGCGAAGTCTTAGTAATAGGGTCCCGTTTTTACCCTGACACTTGAAGTCAAAGGGTTAATCAGCCAGCTTTCAAAAGGGTTGTTTAATAAGATAAGTCTTTAGGGTATTAAAATGACATTGTGTTTCTTTTTTATTATTCTTTTTGTTTATTTTTAAGGTGCGGACCTTAAAAGGAAAACTGAACCTTTATAAAATCACTCTTGCCAATCTCACCACAGAGGTTTTTATAATCATCAGTGAAATTTCGAGAACTCAAAAAACTAACTATCCTGTTCTTTTTCAACAGTCCGTTGTTCAAATTATCCTCAAAAGAAAATGGAAGGAAGTAATCAGGAGTTCGTAGGATGTCCGTTCATTCCGAATGGCACCAAAGAGTATCTTTATCAGGCATGTCATTATGCCATGTTTAGTCAGTCAACGACCGGAAAGACGCTTACTAGTTTTGACTTCGGCTTTCTGGCTTCTGCTTTTGTTTTACCCTAAACATACATTCATAGTGTTTTCATACAAAAAGAGTGCAAATGGAAAGTTCAACATTTAGATAAAGTAGGTATAAGCTACACTGCTAAATACTGACCATAGATCGCTGATATTTCTAAAATCAGGCATTTATCACACACTTTCTTTTTTCTTTTTTAAAATATCACTGTTGATAATATTTTATTCACATTATAAACGCGAAAGTTTGCAAGTGTGTTTGTATGTTTGTTACTTCTTCACGCACAAACTGCTGGACCAATTTTGATAAAATTTGGTATGGAGGTAGCTGACACCCTGAATTAACACATAGGATACAAACAGGCACAAATCCAGACTCCGGGCTGCTATTGAGAGATACCTGATGGAAAAACCCAACAACACTTGGCCCGACCTGGGATTCGCACCCAGCACCTGCAGCACCCTCCTGCTCAGCAGTAGCGCTTGCGTCCACTTTATAAATTACTAGCATCGCCCCGCGGTTTCTCCCGCATAAGTCTCTATCCTATGTCCTTTCCCGGGACTCAAACTATCTCTATACCAAATTTCATCTAAATCAGTTCAGCTGTTTAAGCGTGAAGAGGTAAAAGACAGATAGACACACTTTCAAGTGTACTAGTAACAATAAAACCAAACCACGGCTGTGACCAAACCATCGCAAATGGAACCACGCTCATAAACACGATTGAACACTAAAATTTAAACACTGACTCACGTAATAGGTACAAGTCATAATAATAACTCCGATTTTACTCACTACAATTTGTGGTTACTAAATTTTTTATTTTTAGTTTAAATTTAAATTAAGTGCAATTCTGCTGCAAAAAACATCATAATTATCATTTGCATTGAATTTTTTGTACACAGAATATTGCAAATTTTTCATTCAAATAAAGCAAAGGAAATGAGGTGTCCTGTCAGCTGCAATGCACGTTATAGGAACTGATGGAGGCTAGTGATGGCGCCAAACACGTAGCCGAGTTCTGGGCAGAGTCCATTTAGATAGCCATCAACACGCTATGAAGAAGAATGGAAATTGAAGTAAATCCCCTTCAAAATGAAAGGGATTGTGATTCTGAGTTAACAATTTGTGGTGCTGTTGTCATACAACTCAGAAAGTTGGGTCACAAAATGGATGAAACAAAGGCAACATGAAAAAGGTAAAATAAAAAAAAAACTGGCCGAGTGCGGGTCGGACTCGAACACGGATATTATGGACTCGAACCACAAGACAAAATCGCCGAAAAAAACACGTTGTATGGGAGCCCCCCTTGAATATTTATTTTATTCTGTTTTTAGTATTTGTTGTTATAGCGGCAACAGAAATAGATCATAAAATTTCAACTGTCTAGCTATCACGGTTCATGAGATCAGCCTGGTGACAGACGGACAGTGGAGTCTTAGTAATAGGGTCCCGTAACCGTTTTTACCATTTGGGTACGGAACCCTAAAAACGAAATATAACATTGCAGCTGATACGGAACACTGAAAAGGGAAGAAGACATCCTGCGCCGACAAAGTAAAAACTTAAATTAAAAGTGAACTAAGTTACCTAAGCCGGCAAGTAAATCTTCAGTATTGCAACACTTTATAGTCTAGACACCAATCAAATTAAAAGAAGAAATTAATCAGTGAATGCTCATAAAGATCCAAGTAACATCATTCCAGAGTACCGTAGTAAATTGTTCACTCGACCAATCGCTGACAAGCTGATAGTTCTCAACTTTTAAACTTTACGACATCTATACAAGATGTCAATAAAATAGGAATTTTAATTAAAGTTCGATTGAAGTTAAATGGTTCATTAGATTCAGATGTTTATATACTAATGAGAAAATTCTTAGAGTAAATACTTACCTCAAATTGATAGCTGTTTTTAAGGTGTTTTGTTTCTATATAAAACCTTAATTACTGGCATTAAATTACTAGGCAACTATTACGAAATGTGTTCAATTAGTCGATACCGTAGAGCTATATTACCGATAATTCATATTTTCATAAGAGAGGATTTAATAAAAAGCTCAACTCTCTTCACGCGTTTACACTAATGTATCTAAACACTCAATGCGAGTGCGGTGCTTCTGATCAGACCATGCCGCACTTGAGAGAGGAGTGTCCTAACTCCTAACTGCCCGTTCACGTGCACCTCGGATGACCTAAAGAATGCCACTGATGCCACAATCAATGTGTCAAATCATCAGCTCTTACTATATTTAAAAAAAACAACGAGGAAGATTACTATCGACACGAAAAAACGAAGACCAATGTTATAATACATTTGTATTCTACGTGTCAAAAAAGTAATTTAAAAAAATTAAACCGACTTCAAAAAGAAATCAACTCAAAATTATGAAATAACTTTAATTTCGGAAGTCGCTGTCTTGGGATCTGTATTTTAGTTTTTTGCCACCGACTTCCGAAATTAAAGTTATTTCATAATTTTGAGTTGATTTCTTTTTGAAGTCGGTTTAATTTTTTTAAATTACTTTTTATTTCGTAATTTTTAGTTTTTGCACTAGAATTTGACCAAGGTTTTGAGATGTTTTCCCTTTGACACTACACCCGTAGCTCGTATCAATACGCCAGGCCGTCACACTTACACGTATTAGTTCATATCTTGAAAATTACTGAACCGATTTTGATGAAACTTGCACTGTGCCCTAAGTTGAAGTAAATGTAAGCTAATACAAAAAAAATGGTCACGATCCGATTAATAGTTGCTGAGAAATGCGTGGACAAACATACATACATACATACATACATACATACATACATACATACATACGTCTATGAAATTTTGTATATTTGTTTGGAAGCCTTAGTAGATTGTCATATGTGAATATAATGCAATTCCAATAATATTACATACATACGTATCGAATTGATAACCTCCTTTTTTTTGAAGTCGGTAAAAACAAGTTGTAGGTATACAAAACTTGTAACTAGAAAACATGACCAAAACAATACATGTCTAAAACAACATCAATACATGTAGGTATGATACATGTTTTTCACACAATGTTTTGACAAGACTTGTCAAACAAGTATCACAACCTGTCATAGGTTCTTTTGCAAACGAATTTTTGATGCCCTATGAGGCTATGAGTCTTTCACCTCCTTTATTATATACAATATATAGGTACTTATTATTTTTGTTATGAGTGTAAACGTGGGTTTATAGGTACCCACCTACTTAACTAGTTTTCTGTTCTCGTCCTATCTGGTGTTCCATCTCAAAAACTCACCCTTTATCTATGGGTTTTCACGTGAACTAACTAAAGATCATGTTGAAATACCACAAACAGGCGCGACACGCGATACAATCGCGCATTCGCCCGCGACACAAAGGCACCGCTCGTTGCGCGACTTGCGGTGCACTTGTGTCGCGCGCGATTTTATCGCGTGTCGCGCCTGTTTGAAGGAGCCTTTATTCATTACAGTAACACCATTTTAAACACATTTTATTCACCTTTACTTCCACAAATCAACACAAATTAAAGTCCTTTAGATCTATTACAAAACCCAAGTGGACAACTAGCCACTGCCAAACTAGAACAACAAACAAAAACTCTCCGTGTCGAACCGTACCAATTTGTAACTATTATCAGAATCGATTCCACTCGCCGTGAGAACATTCGACTGTAAATATTACGACACGGTTACCTACTCGATAACAAATATAGGTTAACACTATGGTAGTTAAGTTTGTAATGCAGTAGTCAAGGTTTTATGGAGTCGTAAGCATGAGTTATTTATTATTTAGTTTTAGCAAAAGAATTAAAGTAACCGACACCGGTCGTCAGGAGCTCGAGACGACCCACTGACCCCCGAAAGTCTGACAACCGATCTTACCAAGGTGTATCGTGTTACCCAGTTACTGGGTGGTGCAGGTCAGATAGGCCGTCGCTCCATGTAAGGTACAGGTATTCAGCTGCATCCTGTTAAGACTGGAAGCCGACCCCAGCATAGTTGGTAAAAGGCTACGCAGATGATGAGAAGAATTTAAAGTAACCGACATAACGAAGATTTACAACTTTAGTGGCTGTGGGTAGGATACATTGCTTGCGAGCAATGTATAACGGATGGGGCCGAAAAGTTCTGTAATGGCGACTGCGTATTGGAAGGTGCAGCTGTTAGGCCTCCCCCAAGGTGGACCGATGACCAGAAGGCCAATTCTAGTAACTTAAAACGTTTAAAATCGAGTCGCAGTCTCATCTCGGCGACCAACAAATGTCAAAAATGTAGAGAAATCAGAGGTACGAGTATTTTTGACAGATCTGATTATGAACGTTCCTTTTTAAAATTACGAGAATTTCCCCTCTGGTGAAGGTAGCAGGAACCCGCTGGGTGCGAGAAGCACAGGACCATTCGATATAGTGACGCTCGTGGCCTATGTCCATCAGTCCTATGTCTTTTGGCTGAAATCATGATATGCAGGATCAAAGACGATATATCAAGAAGTCAGGAAGAAGACTTCTTCTTCCTGACTTCTTGATAGTTACAACCCAACTGAGGCTTAAGTTTGAGTTTTTTTCACTCACGTTCGATTGCGAGCGCGTTAGAATTTTACATGGAAAATGTTATAGCGCCACCTGGTGGTCACTAGGAAAAACCTAATTTCCCATACAAAATACAAACGCGGAACGCGAGTCGAAAAAATTCACACTAAGGCCACTGATATCTACCATCATACTCGAAGGCTTTAAACGTAGGCAGTATAGTTATCTCTTTGACGTAGGTAGTTTAAAGTTGAGGCCAATAAAATAATGTAATGATTAACAAGCACATTAAAAAAACTCATTAAGTTAAGTTTCCCATGTTTTTATCGCGTTTTTTCATTAAGATAAGTACCTACCTACATAATATATGTACTTAATTAAAATTTAATTACATGTTACATTACAGTTATTTAATAATTCATATTATATGACAAAGTTGCAATAAAATAATATGTGAGACACGAGTTCATGAAAATATTTTCAAATGATAAAAAAATTGATTTAAAAGAGTTTCTGTGGAGTTTCTGGCCCGTTGTTCTCCATGGTTACCAGCTACGCTTAGAAATGAGCCACTAGGTTCATATTTCTAACTAAGCCACTGCTTGACAATTCAAAAGTGCCTTTATATAAATTCTTTGAGTTTGAGAGCCAAAAACTTTCGTCTACAACAAACGAACATTGGATCGAGTCAAAAGAATCTAGAATCGAATCGGCAAGTACACCATCGAACAATGGCTTACTTTGGTGTCCTACTTACGCCAATCTTCATAATTCTCGATTGTATTACTCATTCTCTTTAGATTGCCTTAATTCTTATCTACATTGCTAGAAAGTTGAATTGAGGTCGCCATTTTAATATACGTAAGCATAATTATTAGACTATCATTAAAATACGCAATCATTGTTCGACGATTCTTCTGTAAATTACTAACGGTTTTTGTTGAAATTAAAGAATATGATTCAGTAATATAATATAAGTACAGTCACGAGCACTAATATGTCAACACTTGACAACTTTCAATTGCGATTTTTTCACAAAATAACGAATGCAACGTTGAAATACGGCACTTTACATAAACCTATGGGTTCGAAAATACTATGTTCCTAATAATATAAAATTTCATTAAAAAAATAGAGGAGAAAATCGGCTCGTAACTGTACATGCGCAAAAAACTTTGTTCAAATAATATGTAAAGTACTTAGTTTAAATTGTGATGAATGGGCGGCGTAAAATGGTGCTATCATTTTATTTGATCTCTTTTATGTCTTTTTGTTTGAAGGTTTTGTTTTATTTATTTTAGACTATCTGACCCGACGAACTTCGTACCTACATACTGCCTTAGAATCAATAAATTGGAAATGAGATTTTTTTTTTGTAAGTTTTTCCCCTGTGTTAATAATTATTCTGCTATTCGTGGAGACAAATCCAACAAATAAAAGATTATAAAAATCGGTCCAGCCGTTCTTGAGTTATAAATGGTGTAACTAACCCGACTTTGTTTTATTTATATACCTATAGATTTAGAGCCTATTTATTACATTTCACGGCTTTAAATTGACTATTGAAATACCCTCGGTTATTAATTTCAGGGGCCAAGGAGAAAAGGCCACACGATCACAATTAGTAAATAAAGGACTATTTATGTCTGTTCTTTTCTGTAAGGTGTGTGTGAAGGCATAAATTATCAGTAAAAATAAAGCGGAAAAGTTTGTCTGTTTGAACGCGCTAACATCCGGAAAAATGTCGGATAAAAAAAAGAAATTGCATTTGATAGCCCAATCGTTGAGGAAGGCTATATGCTTAACATCACGCTAGGACGCTTAAAAGGTGAGTAAAAAGAAAAAAAGACAGTACGGAAGCGAAAACGAAGCAATAGTGACCTCTGAGTTTGTTTCGGCCTTTCTTCTCAGAGAAGTCAGATAGGAAACGCCGACCTCATCTATGTTTTAAAAAATGTGATTGACGTGTAAGTGTTTGTGCAAACCTACTTACAAAATAAAATCATTTATCATTTAGTGTGGGAAGGCGATGCGATACGACGGGTTGGGTCGGGGTAACAAACACGCGGACGAAGTCGCGGGCAGAAGCTATTGCTCCTAATAAAACCTGTTTCCATATAACTTAATTAAAGTTAGTTTGACAGAGAAAAGCATTCAAAATATTGCAAGATATCAAATTCTCTCAAATCCGAAAATTCTTAAATTTTCTACACTCAATGTTCAACCACCTCTACCCCGAGATACTTTCCTCACACTTCAAACAAGTCCATAACAAACCTGTAGCCGTAAACTTTATAGCCTCGTCTAGAAATCAGCTGTAAACCTTCCTACATCTTAACCATCAGCCTTTATAGTCCAATCCCTTTAGAACAACCTGTATAAGAACATTACGTTATCGATAGCAGATACGGGTTAAGTGCTAACATTAACCCTACAATTTCTCATTACATTAACAGTGGTTGCAACACTTGCAACGGCAACCAATAAATCTTAATATAATGCAGTACAGTGCAGTAGGTAATGGTTAGTTTTGTTTAAAGCTTTTGTAGCGGTCTCTACAACGCCACATGCAAACAACGCGTCATACAGACATCACGTAAAATCCTGCATCTCGCAAGCAGAGTTTACCGCGCAACTGACAGACAGACTGAGTCTCACCATAAGGATTCCGTTTTACCATTTTGGTACGGAACCCTAAAAACAGCTCATTCTACGAACGAGCACAAAGTTTCAAACAACAAAGTTCTGTTACTTTAAGAGGCTTTTAAGCACTCATTAACAAGTTCACTCTTGAAGGCGTGGCTGACCGAAATACTGTTGCTAATTCACTTTCATACTAGCGATCGAAATAGACTTAACGATAAATTGTTTCATTCAATTGAATGAACCGGTCTCATTAACTAGATAATTTGGTAAACACTTTCGATTTTGGCGTTGTAATTCTGTTTTAATGACTGATTATAATGAATTCATTATGTTTATGAATATCCGAAAGTTTTCTTTTAATAGCTCTGTCTCCACATCCGCACTAGACATCAACACGATTCGTTTGCACAAGGCTTTAGACCAGTGAAGAATTTAATTTTTATTTCACGTAGACGTGCACCCTAATCCATATTTTCAATGACAATCTGAATCATTTTGAAGGATATTGCTAACCCATTACCATATAAAACGTAAATAATGCAATGAATGTTGTTGAACTGTCAAAATGAAAGCGATTGCTACTGATAGTATGTTGCGCAATTACACCCCCCCCCCCCCCCCCGCTGTTTTAACAGCTAAAATTGACAAACGATATAAGCAATAATCTTCCCCGAGCAGCATTTTGAAATAATAAGCACCATGACATTATTAGAACACAGTTGGATGCTGTAATCCATTAACTAGAAACAGCCCTAAATCTTACGACACTCACTGAAAATAACAGGATTATCTTCGCGGAAACACTGACATGCTTGATTTCGCGTACAGATTATTCAGAATTACTTGGCAGGCTACTAAAGCCTAAGTTATGTGTTATGTCGAGAATCGAGATCGTGTAACTATTATCCCGCACTATCCGCCACTGTGGTGGATTATGGTACGGCCCTCTCCCTCCCACCGAGAGGAGGCCTGTGTCCCGGCAGTTGGAATGTTATAGGCCGATTATGTGTTGCTATTAGCTAAAAGAGCTAATGGTGAAGATACTGAAGAAGGTCCGACAGTTAACCATGCTGGAAGGCTTGCCGACGTGGCAGTTTTTCAAATTGTCGGGGTAAACTGGATTCTGAGACTATCCACCCCCACCCAAGAGACCTAGTTGTGAGACTCGCACAGACCACGCAATTATGGCACAAAAGGGAGGAAGCCTGTATTCAGCAGTCTGTGGAACAAGGCTGCCAATGGTGATGATGATGATAAAAGAGGATTCTGCTGGCCATTCTTGTCACGTAGGAAATTCCTAGACCATTCTCGTCAGTCACACACCCTACAGTTTGTTACCGAAGACCCGAAAAGCAAAGCTGGAGATCAACCGATCTGCGATAAATTGTTCCACCGAACCGCAAGTTACAAAATTTTGTTTCAGTGCGGTTAGTGGAAGTGCTCAGGTGCGGTTCGTCCAAGTGCGGTTGAAATCAGTGCTCTGAGTGGAATACCTCGATCTATTCAGTAAAACTCCATTGTGAACTTAAGTGAATGAGCTGTCATTCCACCTGTTGAAGGATTGACACTATTGACAGCTCGCTTCACATGTTTCACGGTGAGTTTCTGAATAGGTCAGCAGGTTATTCTTATTTATGAAGACTTTGCCAATTGATTAACGCACCTACCACGGCTATCGCCAAAGGTCATCATCATCTGCCTGGCCTTTTATTTATTTATTCAAAAGGCAACTACAATACGACCGCTGTATCTTGGCGGGCACGAACTTTGCGCAGAAGGCTGCGCAGTAAGATTTTTTAGGAACCAAATGGTGACATGAGGCGAGTGCGAGTGAGAGAACATGGGCGAAAGTTCTTAGTGCCTATGTTCAGGCCCGCCAAGTTACGACCGACGGTTGTATTGTAGGTACATGTAACAATCATAGTAGATCACTAGGTCCACATTATAGGTTTCGACCTGATTATCACCGAAAGCTAAATCGCACAACATGAAAAGCAACAACAATAGTAATGATTACAACTACAGTAAAAAAAAGTAATTTAAAAAAATTAAACCGACTTCAAAAAGAAATTAACTCAAAATTATGAAATAACTTTAATTTCGGAAGTCGGTGTCTTGGGATCTGTATTTTAGTTTTATGCCACCGACTTCCGAAATTAAAGTTATTTCATAATTTTGAGTTAATTTCTTTTTGAAGTCGGTTAATTTTTTTTAAATTACTTTTTATTTCGTAATTTTTAGTTTTTGCACTAGTATTTGACCAAGGTTTTGAGATGTTTTCCCTTGCCAGGCCGTCACACTTACACGTATTAGTCCATATCTTGAAAATTACTGAATCGATCTTGATGAAACTTGCACTGTTCCCTAAGTTGAAGAAAATGTAAGCCAATAAAAAAAAATGGTCACGATCCGATTAATAGTTCCGGAGATATGCGTGGACAAACATACATACATACATACATACATACGTCTATGAAATTTTGTATATTTGTTTGGAAGCCTTAATAGATTATCATATGTGAATATAATGCAATTCCAATAATATTACATACATACGTATCGAATTGATAACCTCCTTTTTTTTGAAGTCGGTTAAAAATTTAGTTCAAAAAGTTACAGCTACAGCTCTGTGCGGTGTGCGGTTGCCCTCCGACACACTTCTTTTCCCAACTACATTGAGGTCGACTTCCAGTCTAACCAGATGCAGCTGAATACCAGAACCTATCAACAAAGGTATGGTTATAAATACCCAGCTTTACGATTCCTCGTACAGATTATGCAGGCTTAGTTGGCGTACTACCAAAACTTGGTAAACAATAGTTCTAATCAAGCCGTATTTGGCTTCCAAGATAATCACAGAATTAATACAGTATCGTGTTTATTGTTTGTACACATTTGCGTTGGTAATGTATTCAACGTGATAGTAAGCCTCCGCTGTTTTGATTTACTAATATTGTTGAACATAAATATAGGTACCTATTTGGTAGACATAAGTCGGTTGTATGTAGGTAGCGATCACGATGGAAACCTTTTCCTTAATGGTGGTAATAATATAATATAATAACAATTATAATCCTCCAGACCGTATTTAGGCTCCTACAAACAGGCGCGACAAGCGATAAAATCGCGCGCGACACAAAGGCACCGCAGGTCGCGCAACGAGCGGTGCCTTTGTGTCACGCGCGATTTATATATCGCGTGTCGCGCCTGTTTTTAGGAGCCTTTTCGGTCATGGCGGCCAATTTTAACGGAGACTAGCCTTTGGCACGGGAGATATTATAATGCACAAGTGTGTGCGCAGACACAGACAGTTGCACTCCCTCTTTCTTCACTCTCATAGTCCGAAGAAGCGGCAATCCGACACGACCGGAGTGATCAGGCGCAGGATCAACGACTTGACGTGCTTTCTAAGGCACGGGGTTATCACACCGCCAACATGCAAACTCCGGATTGTTACTAAGAAATTCCTGATGGATAAACTCAATAACACTGACCGACCCTGGAATCGAACCTTGGATCCCACGCTCAGCAGCATAAAATAATAGGTAGGTCCTGTACTGGAGGTCCCTTTCTTTTAAATTCTGTGAATGTGGTATGGACGGGTCGTAATTTCTAGAAATGCTGAAATGCTACTGTGACCCTAATCTCGTTAAAAAAGCAACATGACGCGCAACACAAAATATACGTGACGCTGCAACGTTGCATAGTGTCCCGCAACATGACCCACAACATTGTACGTGACGCGGGGCATGTTGCTTGCTCCCGCCTCGAGAGCGAGCGCACGTGTCCCGCGTCAGTGTTGCGCCATTTGTCACTGAGTGTAGTCGCGTATATTAACTCTTCTTTCTCGTTGTAATAAGAAATTCCGCATCCACCACCTTCTCTTTCTCTTACGTTTCAACACACTCGATATAATTACTATGTACGCAGCACTAATAGCCACAACCTCCTCGGGCGACATTTCTATAAACACTGAGAAGTGTGGTCGACAAAATGTTCCGCGACATGTATGTCGGCACATTCCACGTAGTTGTTGAGGAACATGTTCCGCAACATGTTGCTCCAATTGTCCCCTGTGTATCCGTGGCTTTATGGTTGATAAAAAAAAATACTTAGTTTAATTCAAGTAAAAATAATCTGAGAATGGAAAAGCAATAATTTTTCATCTCTGTTAACGGTTGAATTAATTATTTGAGTAAAAAAGGTAATTTAAAACTTATTTTATACTTGAAATCGTTTTTCGTGCTTTTTTAAATTACTCACGCATAATTGACCTACTGTCGGTCAAATAACGTCTTTTCCTGTTTACCGCCTTCACTCGCCTCCGTAAACTGCTCAACTCGAATAACAGCATAATATTGGAAATATAATATTTAGCGAACTTTCTGAGACCTGCCGCGCCGTGCCTCGGAAAGTACGTTAAGCCGTTGGTCCCGGCTGTCATTTGTGGACCTTTGACAGTCTTTATGGGTAGTCAGAAGCCCGAAAGTCTGACAACCAGTCTTACCAAAGGGTATCGTATTACCCAGTAACTGAGTTGTGGAGGTCAGATAGGCAGTTGCTCCATGTAAAATACTGGTATTCAGCTGCATCCGGTTAGACTGGAAGCCGACCCCAACATAGTTGGGAAAAGGCTAGGCAGATGATGATGATGATTATGGTGGAAATATGTTTGAATTTCAAACGATTATTATATCACACATAGGCATATTTCCATCACGTGTGTGATAATCATGATCCGCTGTTCTAATAAGGGGGAAGCGCTAAGACTTATGATAACCCACAAAATTCAAATTTTCTTACGATTTTTTTCAATTTGCAGGTCAATGTTAAGTTGTATGTTGATTAAAATATGATTCGCGACCGTACCAATATGGCTTTACATAATTATAATCATTAGAATCAGCAATACAACTCGGCCTCAAATGTCATGATCAAGGGTAATGTGAATTTAGAGATGTATTGATGATTTTTATGATTATAACCCTATAAATACATATTGTTACGGCCGCGAATCATATTTAGTTGAACATACAACCTAACCGTTTTTCCTTTTAACCCTAAAAAACGTGAGAAAATTAGAATTTCGCGGGCTACCCTGACGCTTTCGCCTTTTAAGGTCGAGAATCGAGAGTAAGTTTTTACAAAGAGTAAATTATTTCGTTTGTAGTACAAAAGAGAGGCTAGCAGCTCACGCTGTGAACAATATCCTCGCGAATATTATTCAAAACCGGATTCACTTTCGCTATCGTAATGTCGACCGAAGATGGCGGCCGTAGATTAAACTAGAGCCGAGAAATTGACCGATGATGAGACGTTGATTAAATCTGTTTTTATTCCGGCATGCAATGAATCATAATCACAGAACTTCCTCTCATACATCAGGCCTCCTCTCGGAGAGAGGGAGCGGGCCATAATCCACCACGCGGGCCTAGTGCGAGTTGGTAGATGTCGCATGTCTTCGAATTTTTTGTTCTAAGACATGCCGGTTTCCTCACGATGTTTTCCTGAAGGAAAACGTGGTGATGAAATAATTTGCACGAAGTAAAGCGCCTGTCTGGGTTCGAACCTACGACCTACAAACCCGTCAGTCGCGGCCGTTACCATTGCCACCACTGCTCTTCCTCTTTTCGTACCTATACAATAAACACCAATAAATATTACTTTTATTCTATTTGTTGTAGAGTTATTTTCTGCGCTATGTTGTGTATAAACTGTCGGAAATCATCTTTCCATACGAGCGAGTTAGTGTAAAAATCACGTTATTCTAGTCGGGTGTACACTAGGAATGATTAATGTGCACTAATGAACACGTTTTGAGAGGCGCGGGCGCGCCGCGTTCTGCGGCCAGTGCACACGCACGCGATACACAGGCAGCGGATCGCGCTCAACTTTCTTAGGAATCTTTCTTTTTTATTAGAATTGTGAGGTAATGACATAATACGATGACAAATGACTTGCACTTCGTTGCAGGTTTTGTATTACGACATAGACTTTTTCTGCTTTTGGTGCAATATTTCACTACGATAAAGAAACTTTACTAAGCTGATTAGTGGCAAAATATGGGTTTCTGTTAAGGGGCTTAGAGGACCTAAACACAAAAAACGCAAGTTTTAGAAACAATAAAAGTACCTACATATTTATGATCGACTACAGTAAACAAAATCAGAAAAATACCTATAAGATTTCTTTAGGACATATGCTAGGTAGATAGTGTGTTAAAAACTTAATATAACTAATTTGATACGATAGAAAAAAATCATGAAGATACCTCTAAAAACTTTCTTTTTACAATTTTTTTTTTTTTTTTTTTTTTTTTTTTTTTTTCCATTTTATCTACAATCGGCTGTTTAGCCATGATTAGATGTGGTCTACTAGTGTGGAATTGTTTTGATGGCCATTCCAATGAATAGTCTCAAATCTACATGTTGGAACACTCAGTTCCTTTGATCGAGTTCCAGTATGTGCCATCTTTTGAGGCGTTTTATATGGTCTATGTCTTGGAGTAGATCTCTGGCTAGCGAGTTGCTGTGGTTGTTCAGTCTGTCTTTGTACTTTTTGATATAGTTGTTTACTTTTTCTGTAATGGTCGGCATTTCTAGGTATTCGCGTATTTCCGAGTTTCTTACAAACCAGTGTGCGCTGGAGATAGTTCTTAGTGCTATATTTTGGAAGCGCTGGAGTATTTCGAGGTTGGAATTGCTAGCCGATCCCCAGAGCTCTATTCCATAGGTCCAAATTGGCTCTATGATGGCCTTGTAGACGAGCAGTTTATTGCTCAGAGAGAGC
Organism: Oligia fasciuncula; assembly: GCA_963082905.1. Taxonomy (NCBI): domain Eukaryota; kingdom Metazoa; phylum Arthropoda; class Insecta; order Lepidoptera; family Noctuidae; genus Oligia; species Oligia fasciuncula. The sequence goes on from OY720407.1 coordinate 10,704,031, forward strand.
CGTGACTTTCGGCCCAATAGCCACGAAAAATTCTTAAACTGTATATTTGCTTCTGTTCTTTTGGCTTTAATGTGGTTTGCCCACGTCAGTCGTCTATCTAGGTGTAACCCTAGGTATTTCACCGTGGTGTTAGTTGGCAAGGTTCCTCGTTCCATGCAAACAGGTGCGCAATCTCCCTTTCTGAGTGCGAATGTGACATGCGTGGACTTTGTTACGCTGGACTTGATTCTCCATTTTCGAAGCCACACGTCAATCTTATCCAACTGTGCTTGCAGTTTAGTGGATGCCTTTACGGGGTCTGTATCGCTTGCGAGACACGCAGTATCATCTGCATAGGTCGCTGTTACTACATCAGCAGTCTCAGGCAGGTCTGCCGTATATATGGAATAAAGTACAGGGCCCAGCACGGATCCTTGTGGTACAGAGGCTTTAATTTGACGAAGCTTTGAGAATTCTTCCTCGTATTTTACTTGAAACCATCTTTGTTCCAGGTATGATTTTAGAATCATGTAAAGCGAGTTTGGAAGCAGAGTTTTAAGCTTGTATAGCAGTCCCTTATGCCAGACTTTGTCGAATGCTTGCTGGATGTCTATGAATACAGCAGAACAGTACTCTTTTTTCTCAAGGGACTGTCTGATTTTGTGTACTACTCTGTGCACTTGCTCGACTGTAGCATGCTTCTCCCGAAATCCAAATTGGTGATCTGGGATTATCTTGCGCTCTGCCAGTACTGGTTTTAGTCTGGACATCAAGATTTTTTCAAACAGCTTTGACAGAACTGGGAGTAGGCTTATAGGCCTGTATGAGCTGGGTTCAGTTGGTGGTTTACCTGGTTTGGCCATCATGCATATTGTTGAAATCTTCCATAAGCTTGGATAGTGGTGCACTCTGAGGATCGCGTTAAATAACATTGTTAAAAATACTATCGGTTTTTTGGGCAGTTGCTTAAGGATTTCTCCCGTTATCAGATCAAAGCCAGGTGCTTTTTTGTTTTCTAGCTTGCAGATCGTTCTCCTAAGTTCCCTGGGAGTTACAAGTGTTAAAGGTAGCGATAGTTGCTGATCACTCACGAGTACCTTGTCTATTTCATCTTCAAATTCCGTCATAGATGAATCATTTGGAGTAAACACTTCACTTAGGTGTTCTGCAAACAATTCTGCTTTCTCTTTTTCGCTTTTGGCCCATGGTTCATCGATGTTTTTTCTTATAGGTGGAATGTGGTTTTGTGGTCTTTTGAAGTCTTTTGTAATTTTCCATAGGGAATAGTTGTCTTTTTTATGGGTAGAGAGAGTTTGCAATTTCTGTTGAAAAGTTTCATTTTCATTTTCCTGTATGAGTTCTTTTAGCTCTCTTGAAGCTTTGTTGTCTTTTTACAATAAAAACCATAATAATAGTACATACAATCATTATGATTTTTCGTCAGATTATTTTACAAGCAACATACCTACTAAAACACTAGTGTTTTAATTTTTTAGTCCAAACATTAGATTTTTGTAAATAGATAATTGCTTCATATTTTGCAATAAATTACCAGCGTTGTGTCATCGCGCTTCTCTTTCTTTTCCATGCAGTCCGACAAAGACAGCGCTTTAGGTCATGAGTCGCCTTAACTAATATGGATTTTAGTCCCTTATTCAAGGCCTTGTACTGGTATTCAGCTGCATCCGGTTAGACTGGAAGCCGACCCCAACATAGTTGGGAAAAGGCTAGGCAGATGATGATTGAAGGCCTTGTTCGCACTTGTATCATTTTGGTGAATCAGAGCGTCCAAAGTAACTATAATACTTCCGGTTCACGTGACGGTTCCACATTTTCCGAAGGGTAGTCGTACCGATACAACTGATACAAGGCGGTGCCACGCAATGGACATCCAGAATCACGGATATCGACGTCCAGAATACAGCAAAACGATACAAGTGTGGACAAGGCCTAATGTGCCTGCAAGTGTGAACGACCACGGCTTTTCAAGCCTAATTAGCTGGAAATCCGTGGCCTTTCTCAATACGAAAAAAAAAGACGGATGACTAAACGACCGACGGACGGATAAACGGACCGTCGCGTCGGTCAATATTTTGGCTAGCCCAAGGATAAGCAGCCTTCAAGTTATTTAACCAATATAACTTCAATTTAATAACTTGCATAGAAGTAGGTCGCAGGAACTTACATAATGGAATGGAGCCAGCATTGAGTACGAATAATTAATCAAACTGCACCTTACCTGAAACAGAAAATACATCGTGCTATCAATCAAGTTAATTAATAAGTTAGTTTTACATTTTAAGTGGTTATTTATGTAACTGGATAAACCCTTTCTACTAATGTTATCAAAATTCCGAATAGGTATGTACTTGTAGGTCTGTAACTCAGGCTTACATAACTATAATCATAGTATTTAGTTTAAAGGAATTTCTAAAAAAAATCTTTTTTTTTTTTTTAAGTTGTTTAATAATCTTTGCTCAATGTCAAAGCCTGAACTTCTCAGTACCGTTACTTACTACGAAATATGTCCATAATAAATTTTAATTTAGCACAAAGTACTCGTACTTGTAGATCAGTAACTCACGCTTACATAACTACAATCATAGTATTTATTTAGTTTAACGGAATCTCTAAAATTATGCGGGTAGTATCTCCCACCATTAAGTACCGTTCGGCGCAATGACATCATAGCTCACACGTGTGTGGGAGTCGGATCGATGCGTCTGCGCACTGCACTTGTCAATCACCTGTTCGGTTTTACAATTTACAATAGTTACTGGAAGAGACTCTGAATATTTAGAATCGGGAGAAGCGTGTTTTGGTTTGCGGGCATTAAAATGGTTAACTTCGCTACAAGATCATGAGCGAAAAAAAAGTTCGAGCGATCTACATAAGAATACAAAAAAAAAACACTATCAAGTCAATGCCTCTATAAAAACATCGCATAGCATAGTGCCTAGCCTACACATAAAAGTGTAACAAACAGATGACCTCTTCTTGGTTTCGATCGAATCAATAAAAACAAAGGCGATTGTTTTACCACAAGATTTTGCAACCGCTTCCGACATTGTTTAATTACAGAACGACAAAACAAAAGAACCTCATTGGTCACTTCCAGAAGCATCATCGGAGGCAAAACATGGCGGCGACAGCTGTTCGAATTTTGAATGGAGAGCAAGCAAGCCACGAAACGAATTCAACGGCCTCGGAGTAAAAAAAAGCGGTGGTCATTGAAGCGTGAAGAAATCTATTTGGTGATAGACTCGCGTTGAATTCGATAGGAATGGGACCGTATTTTTGGTAATAGTCGGTTGTACAAACAACTTTCGTTAGTCTAGTGGTCGCTATCGCTACTGCTGAACATGAGGTCCTGGGTTCGATTCCTGGATCGGGCAAATTGTTATTAGTTTTTTCCTTCTGGATTTTATCAGTAGCAGTTCGGAGCCTGCATTGTGCCCGGTTGATGGTATTAGGGTCGCCCCCTGTTACATGGGACTTAAACATAACTGGCGAAATGTACTTTAGGTACAGGTACACCTCTGCCTAACCGTTCGGGGAATACAGGCGTGATATTATGTTTATGTTTGATTTTCTGTACTGAAGGACCAATATTTTAATCCCACACAAAAAAGATTCTAAATCGATCATTAAAAGCAATTTATAGTTTATCAAATAAACCACAAGTAAGTGTATATTTTATGAGTTTTATGAGTTTTTTGTGGTCTGTGTGGATAACACACCACGTAAAAATTAAACTGACCGCTTCCGGGTTGTATAAACAAAATGCCCGCATATTTTTAACAAACAGCCAAACTTTGCATCTATGACAGAACGAAAAGTTGAGTTAACCAAACATCTATGCATCTATCCACGGAAGAGATAAATAAGTCTATTCCGTGCATCTATCTATGTATAAAACTGAAGTGTCTGTTTGAAATGTCAAAATAACCGTTTTTTACTAAATGCATATTAAAGTACCTACATACGGTACCTAGGTACTTATAAAAAAAAAACATAAAGTTTGTCTGTCTGTTTGTTCCGGCAAATCTCCGAAACCAATTTATTTTAAATCTTGCCACAAATAAAAGTTTTCGCCAGCAATTTCTTCGATAATTTGATGTTTATTGGCAGTGTAACTTTAACCTTCAACAAAGCACTTATCGACTATTTTATACCCAAAGGACCGGCACACCAATTGCGTAAAGGCTCATTCAAACAGGTGCGACACGCGACGCGATAAAATCGCGATACACAAAGGCACCGCAAGTCGCGCAACGAGCGGTGCCTTTGTGTCGCGCGCGATTACATCGCGTGTCACGCCTGGTTGTAGGAGTTCTATCAAAAGCCGAACGATTTTGAATGACATTCCTAATCCAATGCTTCATAAAAGTCATCATCATCATCTGAGCCTCATCCTAACCGGATGCAGCTGAGTACCAGTATTTTACATGGAGCAACTGCCTATCTGACTTCCACAAGCCAGTTACTGGCTATACCCCGTGGTAGTAAGACTGGTTGTCAGACTTTCGGGCTTTTGATGACCCGTAACGACTGTCAAAGATCCACGAATCACATCCGAGACCAACGGCTTAACGTGCTTTTCGAGGCTTTCCGGGTGTTGGTATGTAAAGATGGTCACCCATCCACGGACCAACCGCGGCAAGCGTAGCTTAACCTGATCGATCGACCCGTGCGGCTGTTATTATTTAGCCACAAGCCCAACATTGTAATTGTATGTGTGTTACGCAATTAGAAGTATAGTCCGTTTATTACGATAGCATTCATTACCAAGTTTACTTTATAAAGCTGTTCTAAAAACGTCAGCGAATAGAAACAAAAAGTAATTAAGCAATCTAATCAAGATTCGCAACACGACCGTCCGTGTTTTTCACTTCATAACGACCGATCATCAATCATAATCGTGACAAAATCATTACGAGATAGTTTCCCTAATTTTCCGTGGTGTTTCCCAGGCTTTCCCGACCGGTTGTCGATGATTTATTGTATCGATCTCTATATCGATACAGATATCGAGAAAAAAATCGAGTTCTCTATTTACGGAATGTTCAATGTAGGGCAGTAGCCATACTAGCCATGTACGTATTCTGTAATTTGATAGAGATTTTCTACTGAGAAGTGTCAATCGTTGGTTGTGTTTTTAGTTGGATAATCTATGAGTCACTGTTGGTGTGTTAATTGTTTAGTTACTTGCGCTTTTACTTTCGAATTCCGTTAACTGTTTGCACTCGTAAGTAGTTCTTTGATTTTTTTAAGATAAAGAACGAATGTTTTAGACTGGATATAGTATTACGCTGACGATAAATGGACGTGTAACACCGACGGTCAGCGAGCGCGAGTCCACATATAAATCGGTACCGACGGTATTGGCACCGACGGTCAGCGCTGACCGTCGTCGGTCGAGCGCTAAATCCAGCCTTACATACTCAGCCTGTAATGTTCCCACTGCTGAGACACACACACACGCCTCCTTTCTTTTTGAAAGGGAGTGGCCGTAATCCACCACGCGACCCAGTGCAAGTTGGTTGTTTCGGCTGTTGCTGCTGTGTTATGCTTCGAAATAATGGACGGTACTGGTTAATATCTGTTGTAATGTAGGAGTATTATAGGGTTCTGAATTTCTGTGAATCTGAATATAACATTATCTGAGATGAATTTGAGCGACGTGCACGAAGTGATAGCGAGACGACAACTGGCACCTTGGCGGCGCGAACTGAAGGCGCGGGCTCGGCCGGGCTCGCGGTATGGCTCCGCAGGCATGGTAGTAGAAAGTCCTGCCGTGCGCCATCTGGCAGCGGGGCCGTAACATTGGTAGATGTCACATGTCTTCGAACTTTTGGTTCTAGAATATACCGGTTTCCTCAAATCCAGTCTTAGTCAGCTCAATCACACTTTCATGTATATTCATCACCATGTGCAATCTGTTAAAGTGGGGCTACCTCGATGAAACGGCAGTAGGGTGTGATTGTGGAGCTATTTCGCAAACCATGCTCCACCTCCTATCCTGCCCTCTGTGTCACAAAACATGCAGTCAAAGTGACCTCTGCACTGCCACCGACGACGCCGTAGAAGTGGCGAAGACACGAAGAAGAAGATTATAATCCTTCTACCATTTATTTGGGGTAGGCCCTGCATGCCTTCTTGTTCTTTACATCTCACTTAATTTATAACACACATAACTTATCTTGTTACAATTAATTGCACCAATCTGTTAAGAAGCATCAAGTTCATTATTTAAGGCAATAAACCAACATGCCCAGTAATCATACAATCAAACCTAACACTACATCAAACAGCACACCATTACCAGATAAGTGTTATTTAGCAACCGCCAGCCTAAGGAAAGGCACGCGGTGTCCAATTATATCACAACTCACAAGAACCGCTAGCTAAGGCTCTAATGAAAGAACGTCAGTATTAACGGGCCGCCGGTGCATCTGTTACAAGTCTTAAATGGTCAACACACTCACAATCGAACTTAATTAGAGATTTCACGCGATCCAATACAGAATAGGGATGCGATTCGATTCGGTTGCGAATTTGACGTGCGACTTTCTGGATTGTTGATTCTTTCCCGATTCGTTGGTTCGGGATCATTAAAATGTTTGCTCGTTTCAATAAGGGACAGTTTTGAAATTAGACCTAAATAATTGGAATCAGCTATTTCAGTTTTGGAGTTAGTTAATAAACCTTTCTTGGATTTTGTCAGAAGTCTTTTGCGTAGATATGATTTCATTGCTGTTCCTGCTTCAGACTTTTCCAAACTAAAGAACATTTTCTGCTGATGTGTAGCAGAAGATGAAAATGAAACCGATCACGACGATCCTCATTCTCCTGCCCGTATTCCCATTTATTTTGGGTCGGCACAACATATATTTTTCTTCCATACTTCTCTACTAGTTGTCATCTCGGTAATAACAATATTTCTAAACTCTAACTCGCGAATTTAATTTCCAATTCCTTATACGCACAATCAATCAATCCCATCCCTACTATGTCGATGAACCGGTACAAATACCATGTTACGAGTACCAAACAAGTTATCGTGACATCACTATTGACACATTTACCGATGCAACTGGCCGGTTATATACCGTTTAGTGTAAACTATCGTTAATTAAACGCATTTGACAGAACATTGATGCTACGGCCTGAGCCGCCGCAGTGACACGGAATAGGCAAAACTTATGAGCCATGAGAAATGTACTAATTATAACGTTCTGGGTATGCACTTATGAATTATGTGTGAGAATGAATTAAGGTGTAAGGTGTGTGTAAAAGCACAGCAAACGTAACGGTTTTTTTTAAACACAAATAGTATAATAACGGGAAATAAGGTGTGGATAATTTTTTCGAGAAATGTGAAGTCTTTCGACATATTCGTTTGTTACACATTTCCTTTTACAATGTGGGGACGATGATACGATATCAATTCAAAGTTCGTATATCTAATGAAGTTCCCAGTATGCATACAAAAAAATATATATCCATTAGTTTAGTCACTATAGCTAGTCAATGATCTGCAAAATCCATAGTCGGCCCATCACTACATTAGTTTGCTAGTTTTTTTTTATTCGATGATAAGTTTTTTTTATAGTTCCAAAATACTTCTATGCACTAGTATTTTCGTATTGTTGTCTCCACATCGTGCATTTTGAAACTGTTTCCAAACCGAGCGGGTAATAAAAGCCATTTAGGCACTTACTACTACAAATTAATCTATGAGAGTATGGTGAAAGAGATAACAGTTAAGTAAATGAGATAAGATTAAATATCGTATAACAAAGAGAATTTGGTCAGTAGGTCATCAATCATCAACAATTTGTGTTTGCTCCGAGACATCGGGATGATTTGCAACCTTGTGTCAAACGATCATAGATTCACTATTCTATAAGAGCAAAGTACAAAGATTTGTAGGCGGATTTACTTTATTCTGACTTCACTGTTTCCTCATACGACTTCTTTTGTCGTCAACCTTCCAGGGACTCCCTCCCTCCTGGATTCCCTGTAGCTTTATTGTCTTGACGTATTTCTGGTTGGTCGCCCCTGTATTTTGTGACAGGTAGGTACCTAAAACAGGGTCCCTGTATTTTGTGACCGGTACCTAAGTTAGCAGTGGTTGGAAACATTGTTGCGAGCATATCTGAAAGTATTTCAGTGCAGTTCAGTGCACTGCTATTCCAATCCTAACTTTTAAGAGGGAAGCGCCAGGGTAGCCCACGTAATTCAAATTTCCTTACGTTTTTTGCAATTTGCAGGCCAGTGTCATATTATACAGGGTTATTTGTAAAACACCAGCAACCTCTTAAGAGGTCATTGTACTCATAATTATGAACAACTTTTACTATGGGACCAAACCTGAAATCGCGAAAAAAAAATCAGCTGTTCCCTACATTTATGTTCTTATATCTCGTCAAAATGTAGGGAACAGCTGATTTTTTTTTCGCGATTTCAGGTTTGGTCCCATAGTGAAAGTTGTTTATAATGATGAGTACAATGACCTCTTAAGAGGTTGCTGGTGTTTTACAAATAACCCTGTATATGTTGAACAAAATATGATTCGCGACCGTAACCAAGTATGTATTTATAGAATTATAATCAACAATCGAACCCTCTAAGTTCATAATTATAATCCTATTGATTGATATTTCATGGAAATTGACATTCAGTAAGAGGAGAAAATTTGAATTTCCGCGAGTTAGCCGACGTTCGCATGGGCGTAAAAATATATCGCGACGAAATTTTATTGTGCATTGGATTTTCAACTCCCGGTGTTGAGCCAAGCATTGAGAATCCAACATAGTAATCAACCACACTGTTAGATTTTCAACTCTGGGCATTCAGAGGAAATCGCGTCGGAGAGACTATTGAAAAAGCCTAAGTAAAAAGTCATAATTTGAGGTTTGGCTCTCGCCTATAGGAAATAGGCGAGAGCCAAACCTCCAATATTGGACCAATTAAAAAGATATTTCATAAACTGAATAAGAAGGATATATACTCTGTCCCTATGTTTTTCTTTTTTTTATTAATAGTTATCAAATTTGTACACTAGGCCTCTGTTGACAGCGATTTAAATCGGCAATTTTGAGCATTTTTGAGGGTTCTAGTTTCTAGTGCTTATAAAAATAATGTATCATCAAAAAGGAAAACATAGGGACATACAAGTAGTTAATATTTATTATTCTGTAAAAAATCATAGCTTTATGGTCATTAACCAGAAAGAAAACAGGCGAGAGCGTTTCTATGGAGAAAAGACCACCCGCATCGTCTGCTTACCCTGGCGCTTAACATTCCAAAGAACACTTGACACATTATAATAAACTGCAATAACACCACTATTACCTACACTAAGAGGAGACGTTGACACGACTTCTTGCCTAGGTGTTGATGACATAAGGCCGCTTCCTCATCGATCATAGAATGAAACTCATTATGGTCGGCACTCGACAGCGGATATTGTCTGTCACACACTGATTCCTCTTCATTGCACTTCCTTGATTATATTGTCGGCTGGGGGAGTTAAATATCTTTGTTTTATAGAGTTTTCATAAATTGAAGCAGATCATTTGTTACGAGAATGAAGTATCATAGTCATTCTAACCTGTTTTAAGCTAAATGTAAATAAGAGCACTGGTGGCCCAGTGGCAACGTCGTTGGTTCGAACCCAAGTTTTTTTTTTTTTTTTCAACCAAGTTTCAGACGACCCGTAACGACTGTCAAAGATCCACGAATGATATTACATTACTGTACATTATATTTCGGTGTAATGGCAAACGACATCGCAGCAGCCCCAGACGGAGATGGCGGGGTGAGCTGGACTCCTTTAGTAAAATATGATCCTTGGCAGCTCTGGAAAGAGAGAAGTGGAAACAAAGGCCTTTGCCCAGCAGCGGGGCAATAATTACTAATAATAATAAATGATACATTGCTGATAGTGTACAATATACTTAACCTCTCACACGTCTGCCCGCCTACCTGTCGACACACCTCACGTGTCGGAGTAGTTGAATGGACGCAGTGAAGTCATTGTTATCACAATGACAATAGTTGTGTACACTTGGTGTACCGTTGACGTTACGAGCACTTTCTCTTATGTACACTTGGTGTACCGTGGACGCTTGAGGGCAACGACGATATAACCACTTAACCGAATCCTTATTATTACCCACCATTTAATTACATTAATAGCTAACAAATTCAAAGCAAGTACTGAAGCTAATTTTACCTCACAAAACAAGATCAATTAGCAATTAATAACAGTTTAACGAGCCAATAAATTAGAAGACGGAAATTATATAAATCTTTACGAGGTCCACTATTAAGAATACTATTATTAGTTATATAATAGTAATAATACGAGTTTTATTTTTAATTATAGCAAGGCCAAGGGCAATTTTTATGTAAGTTGTAAATCATATGAAACTGTGTCATCTATTTTAGCTTATTAATATATTAAAACTGTATTTATGTACAAGTAAAAATACTGTAGTTGAAGTGTAAGCGGAAAACAGTATTATAAATAATTATTATTTAACTGAAGTATGACAATATGCTATTAATATAGTAGCTGACGAAAGAGGTAAACCGATTATTTTTAAAGCTATTTATATAAATTTGTCACTTGGTTATCTGCACTTATTTATAACAAAGGTATTTAATTATTATTAGCCTGTGATGTCCCACTGCAGGGCAAAGGCCTCCCTACTCTCTTTCCACTTCTCTCTGGTCAAAGCTGTTAAGGACCAGTTCTTGTTGAAGGAGTCCAGCTCTTTAATTTTTAAATTTAATTGTTAAAATTAATATTAGTACATCGCATCAATTTAGGTTGCAAACACCCAAAACTCACCAGGTCCTATGGTCTACTAAGTGACCGAATTGGAAATATACCTTTGATCAAATAAACGAATGAATACTGTAGTTTGTTATAGCAGGTAGAAAGCCCGTTGGATACTAGTTTAGACCTGAAGAAAGCCCGTTGGATACTAGTCTAGACCTGAAGAAACCTGTTTATCAAAAACACCTATTATTATGAAATCCATACTAATATTATAAATTCGAAAGCTCTGCCTGAGTCTGTATGTTACCTTTTCACGCCGAAACCACTGAACGGATTTCGATAAAATTTGGTAGAGATATAGATTGCATCCCGGGGAAGGACATAGGATAGTTTTTTTCGACATACCTCGCGGGCGAAGCCGCGGGCGGAAGCTAGTAAGTATCAATAATAATTTCTGACCAACACAACTTATTCTCTATCTGCATTACCCATGATACCTGTCCTGCTCTGTCAGAAACCACAGAACAGTATTTAATTGGGCATATATAAATAGATTCAAGTTTGAAAGTGTCTGACGATTAATTTCAATAAGTAGCATAAACACAAATCTTGTATAAAATTCAATTTTGCCGTACCTGTTAAGTGTCCACATCCGTTTTAAATTTTAATCTCAATACAGGATTCGATAAACTATATAAATACATAGTTTGTTATTTTTAGTATAGGTACCGTATGCGAAACCTGAGAATGTAGTTTGTTCAGAATAAGTAACTGAATCGATTCCAATATTTTTTACCCCATGTTATATTTTGTCCCAAACATATTTAAAAAAGGTTAAAAGTTGGACACCGAGCGACACTAAGTAGGTTATCCAATCTCCGCGCCGAACGGTTAGGTACCTAGGTACATTATCAATGAGCGCAAGACGGCGCGGCGCGAGCGACACAGGTGAGCATGTTTTTGTAAACAGGTAAGTATATAACTTTGTTAGTTTTCATGATACAGTTTTGTAATTTTTTACATAAAGTCAAAGTCAAAGTCAAATATTTATTTGCAGATAAATATGGTTACAAAAGTTCTTACATTGGTAGTATAATAGTAGCTTAACATATTCAATCATAATATAATGACATGCAAATTTTTGGTATAGGTATAATCGGATCAATTAAATTTAAACTGAAGGAAATCTTTTAAAGTATAGAAGGGATTCTCAATTAACCAACTGTGTAATGCCCTTCTGAAGCGGACCATAGGAAGTTTTTTAATATGGTTAGGAATCTTGTTATAAATCTGAGCACACTTATGATAGCAACTTCGCCTATATAGCTCCGTCTTCGTTCCAGGAATAATTAGTCTATTGGGGTATCTAGTTTTGAACTTACATTTATCTCCCAGTTTTTTAAACATCTAAGGATGAGAGGATAGGATTCTTTAAGTACATAAAAATACTAGACACGTGTTTCGGGTTCCGCATATATACTAAAAAATAATGTTGTATAGGTAAAGTTTAATGCAAAACAAACGGAAACTATATTTTGTTTATTGAGTTCAATCCACCCACAGTAATCATCATAATGGCGAAAGTGAGTCAGTCTGTTTGTTTGCTACGATTTCACGGCTTAACTGCTACTGAACCGACTTTAATTATTATTGACTGGCTTAGAGGTTAATTGGTACTAGGTATTATGGGGTTTTAATTAACTCAATTAAACTGGGCTCGCCATCTGCCTATAGCTTTTTCCTAACTATGTTGCTTCTAATCTAACCGGATGCAGCTGAATACCAGTATTTTACATGGAGTAATTGCCTTTCTGACCTCCAAAACCCAGTTACTGGATAACACGATACGCTTTGGTAAGACTGGTTGTCAGAATTTCTGGTTCTAAATACCCGTAACGACTGTCAAAGATCTACAAATGACAGCCGTGAACGTGCTTTCCGAAGCACAGAGGGGTCTCAGTATGAAATAGATGGTCTCCCATCCACGTACCGACCTCGGCAAGCGCACCTTAACCTGATCGATCGACCCGTGCGGCAACGGCTGTTATTACAAAGCCATGAGCCCCTTAATAAAAAAAAAGTCAAGTAGCGGACGATTCTTAATTTTTCTGACAACGACCTGTCTGATGCTGCAGCTAGGATATACTTAATTATAACACTGGCCCAATTATAAATCCGGAAAAAAAACAGAACTATAGAAGCAAAACCACAGGCACTGCTATTACCACAGAGTACTTTTTGATAGACTGAAAGCAATTACCTATCTATCAATTAACTCGACCCGATTGCAGCCCACAACACAGTTTAAGGCCGCCACAGACAGGCGCGACGCGACAGCGCAACATGACTTTATTACAACAATTTCTATGAAAGCTTTATGGAAATTATTCTACCAAGGTTCTACCAGAATCGCGTCGCACCGTCGCGTCACGCCTGTCTGTGGAAGGCTTTATTCAGAATAAATCACTCGTTGCTTTATGATTATGTCATTAAATAGTCGTTCTAATTTATAATAAACTAAACGTAAACCAACTAGAAACTATATCCTGTGATGTATCGCACGAATTACACCTTTATTATATTACAAGCTATTTGAACCTAGAGCGACGGAAATAGGTGCGCGTGCGACTTGAGAATAGGGTTGCCAGATATATACAAAAGATTAAAACTAGAGCCTTAATTTTTGTCAGACAGATTGTCATTTATACAACAAACGAATTCAAGAAGATTAGATTGTAAGGATTTTCTAACTGAACAGACAGCTGTGCTGCTGGGGAGTTTGTGGCGCCCGCAACTTCTTCCCACCTAAAGCACTAGGAAGTGGTGAAGGGTGGGCGTTTTAGGGAACTGTCTTTTGTAATTTTGACGTTTTAAAAGTGCTGATTCTCAGCCTAGTTTGATTAAATGACTTTTGATTTTATTTATTTTCATAATTACATTTTGTTAAAGGATTGGCCGTTGAAGTGAACACACAAGGACAATGGACAATAGAGGCAATTTTTTTAAATTTATAAGTATTAAGTTCTGCTTGCCAATAATTGAATCGCAGTTCACTGATGATTTCTTTTAACTCAGTTTCAGTATCACTGATTGATTTTTTTTAAGCCTCAAAGATTTTTGTTTATCCATACTAATATTATAAATTCGAAAGTAACTCTGTCTGTCTGTATGTTACCTTTTCACGCCTAAACCACTGAACGGATTTCGACAAAATTTGGCAGAGAGATAGATTGCATCCCGGGGAAGGACATAGGATAGTTTTTATCCCGATATTCCCACGGGATCGACACTTATGCGGGTGAAACCGCGGGGCGCTGCTAGTTTATTTATTTATTTATAAGCCAAATGCCCATACATACCAAATCTAGTCAAGCAAAGACATAAAGCACAACAGGTAGGTAATTGTCCTACAACAGCCACTTAGCCAACCCTACCGGCCACTAATTGTAGGAAAACAAGTGGTAATTACTTTGCCCAGCAGTGAACAACGTCACACTTGAATATAGCACATTATTCATTGAAGAAAGTGAGACCGAACTGACCCCTACGGGTTTTAGATTGATTTAATCACACAGATTAAGCGGTTATATACAAGTTCATAGAGCCAATGTAATTTTATGAAGAAAGTGTGTTAAGTACCTATAGAATTATGATGATTACGTATCTGTGGTGTTGTAGTATAATGAAGATTTTGACCTACTGGTGTTTCAAACGTAGGTATCTGACTTTTTAAGACAAAATTAACCTTCGCTACTGCTATCAAGGGCCAACTCCCCTTGATAGCAGTAGCGAAGGTTAATTTTTGTAAGAGGTAAGCCGGAGTAGATATTTATATTATTTGTCTATAGAATACTGACTGTGCCATTTTTCAAAGGGAGGCCGGTAGGAATCGAGTTGCATGGAACCTTCGCCACTGCTTAATAGTTAATTTTCTAGAGGAAAAATATCAAGGATTTTCTGATGGATATATTCTACTGGGAAGACAAGACAATCAAGACCTCTCCGTGCCTCGGAAAGCACGTTAAGCCGTTGGCGTTGGTCCCGGCTGTCATTCGAGAATCTTTGACAGTCGTTACGGGTCGTCAGAAGCCCGAAATTCTGACAACCAGTCTTACTAAAGGGTATCGTATTACCTAGTAATTGGGTTGTGGAGGTCAGATAGGCAGTCGCTCCTAAATACTAGTCTTCAGCTGCATCCGGTTAGACTGGATGCCGACCCCAACATAGTTGGGAAAAGGCTAGGCAGATGATGATGATGTGATATTCTACTGGGAAGCTTGACTTTGAAAATTAAAGTACCTAAAGGTAAGTTAGCACCTATTGTTGTTACCTATTCCTGGGGCCTAAAAGTTTTACTACAGTTTCCTTATCATCATCATAACATCACGCCTGACAACCCAGAAGGGATAGGCAGAGCTGTACCTATAGGTAGTAACACCCACATTTCGCCGGTTGTTGTTCTTTTGTTTCCTTTTTTTTGACTAAGTATTTAGGTCATGTATGTCACTGTGAGTGATATTGTGTAGGTGTACTACGTTATTTGAATATCAACTGCTGTTCCATGTTCTATTACGTGTATGAGTGCAGTGGTGGCCCACTAGTAACCCCAGGCAGTCGCTTTACTGTGAGTAAACCCTACCTACTAGTCCTAGAACCAAAAAATCCAAGACATGTGACATCTACCAACCCGCACTGGGCCCGCGTGGTAAGATTACAGCCCACTTGCACTCCCTCTTGAAGTGAGGAGGCCTGTGTCCCAGCAGTGGGAACATCTTAGGCTGATTATGTGTTCCATGTTCCATTACAGTAACTTTGACATAACTCTAACAGCATGTTGTCATGTCGTGCAATATTTATGAGGCGCAGTAACAATGCAAGTTTAGAGATAATGCTCTCCGTGCGACATTATAACAGAGACAAGACGACGGTATTAGTAAATTAGCTGACAATATGGCGCCTGTCACTATTATGATACGATATACGAGCACAGCTATATAAGTTTGAAAGTATTTGGGCTGTTTTCCAACTTCCTGGTGAACGAAGTCGCAGGCTAGGCATTATGCTGAGCTATAGCCGTTTTGCGTGGATGTGACGCATGTTTACCCCAACATTTTCTTTTTTGTGTTTTTGATGGTTTTCTCCGTCATGTAAAACGCAAATAAACGTATTTTCTTTCTTTCGTTCTAGTGAGAAATATTTCGGAAACTCTGCCCTCGTAACGTAAAGGATACGATCCGAGGGCAGAGTGTCAGGGTTGAAGAAATAAAAAAGGTTTATGGGGGAGCTAGCAACATTCAGCCTTCAAATACTAATCTAAATATAGACAGTAAATTATAGTCAAACTGTTTAAATAATACCAATTCTACGACTGTGTGGTTTAAGGCTACTCTTTCGAAAAAAGCTTAAAAACAGCGTGCAGATGAAGCAGCTTTTCTCCGGAACTTACAGAGAAATTACATCTGAAAAAATAGTTGGTAATCTACATGATATGAATCGTAATTTGGTTTAGCCATAATTTTTCTATCGATATCACCTATTAAGAAAAAAAACCACCAAATCACTTCCAAATAGTTGAGATGAAACCATTTTACTCCTTCATTTTTTACCAAAAGAATATAAAATAAATATCTACTGCTTTGCAATACAAACGAAAATGATTTGGTTTTGTTACTTTTTTAAAACATGTGTATTTTTTAATATAATAAATTAAAAATGCGATCGTTTAAAGTCCGTATCTATATCATCCCCGCACTCGTCCACGAATTCGCATGCGGGTGGCGGAGTGGCGCGGAGAGGGGTAGTTAGCTCCGCCCAAATGCACAAGGTCGTTGGCATGAATACAAGCCTTAAGTAGGGATAAGAGTCAGGCATGCAGAAAAAATGCAATAAATATTCTTTCAACAAACGTGCTAAAAGGCTTACTAATTAATTGAACACTTCCGCCAAACAACATCGTTTAACAAAAAAATCAACCAAATAACAAGTTATTTATACGCTCTATTGCAAAGACGTATAAAACTACACATACATTCCAATATTTGATCAAGAATACACATATTTTGTTTCGTACACATTTCATTAATTATTCGTATATTACTGGGCAGTTAAGTTACGTGACGATGAAAATGCTATATTCACACATACGTGTAACGTAACTCACAAAATATGTCACCGTAACAGCGCAACCCATTAGACCCTGTGTCCGCATTCCAGACGCAAGCATGCAGAACAAATGCAATAATTAATTAATTAATAATTCTTTTGAAAAGACGTGACCGTGAACTGACCACCTGCCAAACATCATCGTCTAACTAATAATTCAACTAAATACCTAACTAAGTAGTAACTATAGGTGCGCTTAGGGTTGTTAGGCGTCCGGATAAAGCCGGACACAGTCAGGCTTTTTGGTTGCGTGTCCGGCCAAATCAGACGGTGTCGGGCCGGTCCGACTTTTGTTAGGCTTTTTAAATTTGTTATTATATTACAATTTAAAAAGATTTTATGGTTAATAAACGTTGTGTTTTAATTTTTTTCCATTGTAAATTGCAATAGTATCTAGTTACTGCTAAACTACTAATTATTGTAATTAATATTGAATGATTACTTAATAATGAAGAATTAATTAATTCAATTTGACTGTTGTTTCATTAAAATTTAAGAAGATTTTATGGTAAATTATAAAAAAGCCTTTTTTTTAATTGTCTTGATAAACTGAGACTAAAAAATTAGGGTGTCCGGCTTTTTTACCCAAATGTCCGGCTTAACTGCCTGCTCTGTCCGGTTTTTCGGTTTTAAGACCTGGCAACCCTAGGTGCGCTCTATTGCAAAAAGCTACAAATACTTCCAATAATTGATCAAGATAACACATTATTTTATTTGTATCTATATTATACATTTAATTCATTATTCGTAAAGGTAAGGCACCACAGAAATCTAAATTATTTAGATTTCTGTGTAAGGCACACGTTATTGGCTTATCGGGCAGTTACGTGACGAATAAAAACATAATTCACACATACATACGTCGTAATCGTAACACACAATGTCACCGTAACAGTAACAGCCCGACTCATTGGTCCCACTGTGTTATTATACTGCCTGTACAATTAATTGGGGGCACTTCAAAACTGTGAAGTAATTTAGGTAATACTTGTAAATACATAATTATAATAGTGTGCATTAACAAGAATATACATAGGATTAAATTACGATAATTAAGTTGTATTCAGACTAGCCAACCACCAGCCTTGGCTTGGATGGGAAAATACTTAATTTGGAAAACGATGGCCATTTTCATTAAGCAAAGCTTCCGTGCAGCAGAAAACTTTCCTAATTCTTATTATCTTGAGTTTTATGCAGTCAAATTAAGAATTGAACTCATGTCACTCGCCATATGGTGACATGTTAGCTGTCAAACTAAATTCCGTCAAGTTACAGTTAAGTAAGTCTTACAGAAAACTGGCTTTCTCATCCAAGTGAACTTACTATGGTCAATGCCGTATTCTTATTTTGATTGCACAGTAATTTCCGAGATTAGGTCTACTAAACAGACATCCACTGATAATGATAGAGAACACGTAAACTAGTGCAACTACAGACAAACCACATACCTAACAAGGTTTCTACAATCAGCCAATCAGCGCCAATCATTCATGATTCATGCTTGATATTCGTGATAATATGCAAAAGGCGTCGGGCACAACGACCGGGGCAGAAGTCATACTTACTTACCGTTTACTATTCGTCTAATTAGCGGATGTCCGTCGCCATAAAGAAATCCAACGCGAATATAAAATGACGACTCGCAGATTTACTATTGACTGACACTGACTTTTCTTTGCAAAAAACGTGGAATGAACGCAGGTATTGGAAAATATAGGTTGAAAATAAAAATAAAGTATCAGCTACTTTCCTTTTGCTGGCCAGTTGAAATAATTACTAGTATAGTCATGCACAGAAAAAAGTATGTACTTGCACAGAAACATAATTCGAAAGATAAAAATATCAGTATGATATAACAACACAAAGAAACGTCGGTTAAATTAATTTAATTAATCTGCACAAGGAAGTTCAAGGAACGACAGCTAGGTATCAATTAAAAGACTACCCACACACACACACACACACACACTTCCATCACATGTAATGCTATCCAACATGATATTTATGCGCCATATCATAAAACATCATCCGGTAGAAAATAGTTAAATACCTTACAAGCACCACCTTTTTTTTCTATGAAAAGTGACAGAAGCAAGGAGAGATGTAGATCTCTCCTTGCTTCTGTCACTTTTCACACACTGTAGGCTCATGTTATTAGTGTTACGAGCTTCGGGTTCGTGACAATAAAAACTGCCGATTTAATAACCAAAAAATAACTCTTTAATTAAAAGCACTAATTACAACTCAAACACACTAATTAAAAGAACACAATTTCACTACTGATCACTCTTAATTCGCACTTGAAGATCGCTTGATGTTTTCGCTCTTGTCGCTTTATCCAAACTGTGTCGGTCGTCGCGCACACCGGCCTTATATAGTGCCGCAGATAGTTCTAGAACCTTCCATTGTAGAAACATCTAGAATGTTCGAGTACATACCGGCCCCGACCGACTAGGTAGGTAGGTAGGTAGGTAGGTGTCGATAGTTCGAGAAAGTTCTACAAAGTTCTAGTATCGAATTTTCTAGAACGATCGTGACTCGACTAGTTCTGCTACTCGATACTAGATGGCGCTAGTGGTAACTAATGTCACCATGTACCAGGCTTTAATTGTGGCGCGCAACACTGCCCCCTCCTAAGACATGCTCGTCCCGAGCATTATCGGCCCCATAATAACGCGCCAGTCGGTCCACATGGACGATCTTAGGAGTACCTCTTGCACCTTTCTGTATCCGGTAGGTTACGTCATTGATCTTTGTCACAATCCGGTACGCTCCGTCCCATTTAGCTTGAAGCTTAGGAGATTTCCCTTTGCTGCGGACTAGATTGTGCAACCACACTAGTGAACCTTCGTCGAACCCTTTATTGTTCATTTTGCGGTCATAACGGGTTTTCATCTTTTCAGACATTTGCTGGCCCGATTGTCTGACGTGCTCATAAATGTCATTCATTTTGTTCCGCAAGTCATTCGCATAATCGGTTATACTGTGTGGGGCATCAGGTGGTATTCCGGTGATCAGGTCTGCAGGCAGCCGTAATTCTCTTCCAAAGTTTGCGAAAGCTGGTGTCACCGATGTACTTTCGTGAACAGCGCTTCGATATGACAACAAAAACTGTTGTATGTGCTTGTCCCAATCTCGTTGCCGATTTTCCACAACTTTGGCTAGGTACCTCTCCAATGTCTGATTAAACCGTTCCACCATTCCATCCGACTGTGGGTGGTAAGAAGTTGTTCTGGTTTTATGAGTACCCATAACTCGACAAGTTTCCTGGAATATTTGTGACTCAAAATTCCTTCCTTGATCACTGTGAATCTCTAAAGGTACTCCAAAACGACAGAAGACTTCATGAACTAACTTGTCTGCAACTGTCGAAGCTTCTTGATTTGGAATGGCGAAGACTTCCGGCCACTTGGTGAAGTAATCCATCACAACCATGAAATACTTGTTGCCACTTTCACTTACCGGAAACGGCCCCGCAACGTCAAGGGCTATCCTCTCCCATGGTGCACCAACATTGTACAATTTCAATGCACCTCTACTGCGAGTCTGAGGTCCCTTTACAGCTGCACAACTTGTACATTTGCGACACCAGTCCTCGACATCGTCCCGACAGTGGACCCAGTAAAACCGTTCTCGTATCTTCAGTAGAGTCCGTTTTACTCCCAGATGACCTCCTGAACAACCATTATGGTACAGCTGTAGAACATCCGGTACTTGAGCTTTAGGGACAACCATTTGCAAATGACAGCTGTCTCCCCGAGCATTTTCCCATTTACGGCACAGGACTCCATCCTGAATCACCAAGCTGTCCCATTGGGTCCAATAGCTTTTTGTGATCGAACTCATCGCTGAGACGTCACTCCACCTGGGCTTAGGAGCTCTGGCCTTCATCCACTCCAGAATCGGCTTGATGTCCGAATCTTCCTGCTGTGCACGTTGTAGGATTTCCTTCCACTCGTTGCTGAGGTCTGTCCTGAGCATCCTCACAGGTACCACTTCCTTACCCTCTTGCCTAGTACCATGCTTGCGGTCTTCAGGACAAGGTCTTCTTGAAAAGGCATCTGTCTTGCCATGAGGTTTCCCGCTGCGATGTTTGACCACAAAGTCGTATTCCTGCTGCTGCTGGGCGGTGCTGTTAGCCGCACTGCTCTCTGGAGATCGGCCGTCTTCTCTTTCTGCAGTTCGCTTAGGGCAACTGGATCGAAGGTGGCCCTTTTCCCCACAGCCGTAGCACCTAGGGCTGTATCCTTTATTGCGGTCGCGAACTGTAGCCGCTGCAACCTCCCTGACGCGATGGGAACGATGATCCTGCCGCACAGCTTCCACCTCCAGTGCATGGGCCAAGGCGTCCTTAAGCGTCCCGTGGTGACCGAGCCTCACAGCAACTCTCACTTCAAGGTCGCGGATGCCGTCGATGAATGCCTGCACCAGGTTCCCATCAATAAGCGCAGGTACAGACTGGTACGCTTTACGAACCAGCTTCTCCACTTCAAGGGCCCACTGCTGCAGGTTTTCATTACTGCGTTGCACGCGATCCTTAAGCTGCGCACGAAACACGTGTTCCAGGTGAGCGTCGCCATACCGAGCCTCCAATGCCTCAAGAAGCTGCTCGTAAGTCACTTCCTTACCGAGAGCTTCCAGAACAGTTAAGGCCTGGTCGCGCAGGCCTAGGGTGAGGGCAGTCATGGCCTGATTTTTATTCCACCCGTTCGCCTTCATGACAGCCTCAAACTGGATTTTGTAGGCCGACCAGGAAGAAGTTCCGTCGAAAGGTGGCACTTTGAATCCACGTAGCGAAGGTGTTGTAGCTACGGGAGCTGCGATTCCATCCCCAAGTTTGAGGTAATCCAGCGTTTTCTTCACGTCAGCCATCACGGTTACCTTCACGTCAGCCATCACGTTGTCAACCCGATTATTTACTTGGTCGATTCGGGTTTCAGCTTCCGACAGGCGGTTGTCATGTTGAGCAACCTTATCCTTCACCTCCTTCATGTCTTTCCCGAAGGTAGCGTGAAGGTCCTTCATAAGGAGCATCTGCTCTTCCTGGCGGCGTGCCTGCTCCTCCTTATCCCGCTGGAGCTGTTCCTCCAACCGACGAGCCTGTTCCTCCTGTCGGCGAGCTTGTTCCTCCTGTCGGCGAGCTTGTTCCTCCTGTCGGCGGGCCTGCTCCTGCAGCATCATCATCAAAGCAGCCAAATCTGGTGCTGATGATGCTGGAGCAGTTGTGGACGGGCCGGCCTCCGTGGTCGGTAGCTGGCCTTCCGACCTCTGTGGCGTTGCTCCACCGAATCGCCTCTGGTCCGTCTCCTGCTGGCGTTGACTCCGGGTACGGATACCCTCCGTGTCGTCTTTGGGTAAAACCGGCATAATCCTTGCTTCTGACACCAATTGTTACGAGCTTCGGGTTCGTGACAATAAAAACTGCCGATTTAATAACCAAAAATAACAATTTATTTTACAACACTAATTACAACTCAAAACACTAATTAAAAGAACACAATCACACTACTGAGCACTCTTAATTCGCACTTGAATATCGCTTAGATGTTTTCGCTCTTGTCGCTTTATCCAAACTGTGTCGGTCGTCGCGCACACCGGCCTTATATAGTGCCGCAGATAGTTCTAGAACCTTCCATTGTAGAAACATCTAGAATGTTCGAGTACATACCGGCCCCGACCGACTAGGTAGGTAGGTAGGTAGGTAGGTGTCGATAGTTCGAGAAAGTTCTACAAAGTTCTAGTATCGAATTTTCTAGAACGATCGTGACTCGACTAGTTCTGCTACTCGATACTAGATGGCGCTAGTGGTAACTAATGTCACCATGTACCAGGCTTTAATTGTGGCGCGCAACATTAGTGATGACGATGACGTAATTAATAAAGCAACGTAAAACATAATTTAAATTTCACGCGGGGCAGCGCATGCGCATGCACCGGAAAAGGGCGCGACAGTTGAACTTTCGGCCAATAGCATGTCTCATTCGCGTCGATGCATCCAATGCGAGCGGACGTGCGTGACTCAGGTGTCTGCGATGTTAGCGATTGAACGCGTTTTGCACACGGATTATACACAACAAACCAGATAGAAATGATAAAGCATGCTTCCTTTTATTATGTTTGTTGGTGAGCAGATGCGTTTTACAAGCGCGTTTTAATTTTAGCAATATTTTTGTGTGTTTTAGTAAGGACAATGTGACATTCACAGGTAGTAAATGACACATTTCATTTTCAATACCATTCAGATGATTAAAGAAGTCGGTTAAATATAGACTTCCTTGTTCCACAAAAGTATTATTGGTTCGATATCTTGACTCATTGCATTTCTGAACAAGTAGTTGATTCGGTTTTTTTTTTCTAATTAGATAATATTAAAGTGGAACTGCGCTGGCAACATCTGTCGCATGTCGGAGCAGCAATACGCAAAAAATACCAATCGTTGGTTCCCAAATAGCAGAAAACGACTACGCGGCAGGCCTAGAAAGAGATGGTGGGATGAGCTGGGCTCCTTTAAAGATTCGCCCACAATCGCAGTAGACTGGGGAAAGTGGAAAGAAGGAGGTCTTTGCTCTGCAGTGGGACTTCACAGGCTTTCATCATCATAATCAGCCTATAATGTTCCCACTGCTGGGGCACAGGCCTCCTCTCAGTGAGAAGGAGGCACACACAGGCTTATAATATATAATAATAATTGATAATTCCATCTATTCATATTAGAGTCTTAACCTCAAAAATCAGGCATAATTATCCAATGACATAATATGTAGTTAATAAAAAGCCCAAAATACACCAATGAATTAAAAAAACGCATTATTTGAATACCAACCAGTGTGACGCCATCAAAATCAATGTCAGTTACCTAATATTTAACATAATCTATTGAATTAACTAGGGAAGTGGATCACCTCTAACCATCCTGTGTAACGCTTGATAATAAAACAATTAATATGAAAATTTACATTGTGTAACGCACTTTATGGTTTTAATTATATGGAAATTGGTCTTCTTAATTTTTTATGCGTATAAAAAATTCGCAAACTGGCCGCATCACAAAAATCATATGGCGTATAGCATACATTTAAATTAACTTGATAAACACGTTTGTTGACTTAAAGTTACTTGAAATACACAGGGTAGCATGTCGACGCGCAAACTCTAACCATGAATTCCATGATTCCCATGACCCCTAGTATAGACATTATAAGTCGGTTATAAGAAATCTGTTGTTTTATAGAAAAGTGCACTGCACTACCTACACGGTCAACAACTTTTTTTTTATATAACCTACGAAAAATTTATACGCGGGGGGATCATGTACTGAACCCACGGTAACAGTTTGCGCGTCCATGTGCCAGCCATCCTGTAATCTACGTAATAAAATTTATCGAAGCCAAATGCAGAACTTTGCTAAAGTAACGGCAAAGGTCGTAATTTTAGAAGCAGAATTAAATGAAACTATACTCACTCCACTAGTTCTTATAAAACAGAATTTGCACGTCATTTACAAGACACTAAAACGGCTTTATTATACGAAAGTGAAATCCAATAAATCTGTTCTATACAGCATTAAAAAGATCTGACTCAGCCATTACGAATTACGATACTTAATTCCCTGCATACTTAAATAAATAAGGTAGCTGAAAGCTGTCTACTGTAATAGCCAATTACTTATGATATAAATTACTATTATTTGCATCGCTAAACACTTCAGGCCGGACGGATATTAATTTTCAATCTCTTACGCCAAGGTTTAACATTATAGGTTATTTAATAGGAAAACCTATTAGAGCTAGAGCGATAGCAGGTTTGGCTCTATAATCTAAAATTCTAGATTCTAGACCAACCAATCAATACGAATTCTAAAATGAAATAGCCGTTGCATTCAAATTATTGTTGACCTGAAAATGGTCTCAAGTCATTTGCAAACGTGCTTCAACAGTAATCACAATAATTATTATTTGAATTATTTCCTCTTGGTAAAAGGAAAACGGTGGTAGCGACAGTCAAACCAATCTTTGCTTACATAAATCTTCCTCAATAAATCATCAGCTTAGTCATCCTTGCTTATTTCAAATCCCGAGTAGAGACTGCTGTATGCCAGATTATGTAAAATAAACAGAAATATGGCTACATTTAACTTTTTTCTCTGTAACAGAAACTTTGCTAATATTATTTGTGTCAACTTAGTGTCATTTGATCCTAGCTTGCAATATAGTCCCATAAGCTTACAGAAATAGAATGGCAATCATTTTCGGCTTCTCTATTTTCAATATCATACATTTAATTTGAAATCAATAATATTAATTTTAAAGCAATATCAAAAAAGAATTCGTATCACAGAAGGCAAGTTTGATTGTTCAACTATCAGATTGCAGTGATGGAAAGGACATCACTGGGTTAGGACAAAGCCAAAGTGCCCTGGGCAGTCAGCCTGACTGCCGGTATGCTCATGTAGACACGAAAGACGAAGACAATAATATAGAAGACAGATAATTAAGAAAGAAGAAAAATGTAAGACCTGTTATAACAGTTAAAACAAAACCTAGCTTAGACATAATCCAAAATACCATTAAAATACAACAACAACTCATGATTCACAGTGGATCCTGTAATTATGTCGCGACTCACGCGCAAGCGCTGGGGCGGACCGGGATACATCGCAGGCGTGACCCCGCGACAGGAATATATTGCCACATCCTTGTGGAATATATTGCAGGCTATAATATATATTTCAAGATGGTCATTGATCTATAGCATTATGAAGTTGGCTTTGATGGCGGAAATGGACTTAAGGTTTGAGATGAAAACTGACGTAAGTACAATACAATAATACGGGAATGTGTAGCAATCGAAAATCGCAGGCTCAACGATAAAGGTCTCTTCAATATGTAGACTAAATAATTAAAAAAGCTAAAGGAGCTTCAAAAAGTAATCACAAAGCAAACCATGATTTGATTAGTATTGAAAATGAAGCAAGCGAATCAGTAAATTAACGCAGAAGAAAGGTTAATACATATAACCGCACACAAATTGAAAACATACATTCTCTTGACAGTTCATATAATTTCGAAATTTCTCGATGTTTCAATAGCTTTTCAGCCCATTCAATATTTGTTCGAGCTCGACAACAATACTAAATCTACTTCCATTGTTATTTAAGTTAACACAGAATCATACTTCAGTACCAAACGTCCTACTAAAGCAGTAGGTACCAACACTACCAACACAGTTAATATAAGGTGTAAAGAAATAAGACCATATATTTCTTAGAACAATGAATTTTTTTCATCTCCTCATTGTTTCCCTTATGTTAATGTACTTCTTACGAGATTTACGATTTCCGTATTCTACTTAAAAGGGTGATTATAAAACTTTAATTGTGTGCGCAGTTTCAATGTAGTACAGCCAGCCATATTCAGTTTACTGTTTTATGCATATGCGTCTGCAGTTTTGAAGCCATCGTATATAATAAAATATATTCTACTAGCGACCCGCCCCTGCTTCGCACCGAGATTATTTAATGTAAGTTTAGTATTATTTATACACATATATGTATATACGACCGGAATAAATTATCTAAATGATGGTGAAAACAGCATCATAATCAGCATAATTTAGAAAGAAAGAAAATACGTTCACAACAACAACGCGGTCACACAGACAAACAAAAAAGTTCCTAACATTGCTAAAACTATACCGATTAGTCGTCAGTTTTGAACTTACATAAACAGTAATTTCATTAATGATCCATTTATATTTTTATAATCGGCATTTCCTTTCATTGACATTATTATGTAGTATATCAATGGAGAAGTAATAACATAAGAGCACATTATACGTTAATATATTATTCAAATTACCCATAATAATGCTATAAAAACTACCTAATTAGTGTTTTTCGTAACATTTATTATAGTATTCACTTCATATTTGGTTTTAGGGCACCATTAGTAGGTGCGTCTGCGCAATGAATATTCTTTCGTGTGAGTTATATTTAAGTGGGGCATCGTGATGGAGTGTAATAATGATTATGAACAAGAAAAAAGTCTATTTAAGCAGATTTAAAAACACGGAAATTGGTGATTTTATGTTAAGGATTTTTAGTGAAACAGTTTCATATATATAGCATGTTTTAACACGCAAAAAACATGTGTTGGATCTGAAACTAATTGTGAACTAAAACTTAATATATACAGATAATCCATCCTTTTAATAAGATTTAGATAGACCTATGCCATTATTAATAATGCTACGAGTCAAAACAATACACCTGTAGTCAAACCCAATTAAACGAAACTATCTTCAAGCCATAAACTTTAACTAAAACATTCCACATTGAATAACAAAGAACATTTCCAAATAGGTCACGAAGGTGCAGAAAGCGGTTAAAATTTATTTAAGAACAATAACCATAAACAAGTTAGTGGTGGAGATAAGTTTGATTTACAGCCTCCAAAGATCACAGTACCATGTTTCCATTCGCACCTCGGTGATAGATGATTGGCTTCTATTGAATTATTTCTATTAAGTTGCGATAATGATTTAAAATGACTGCGGATACAAGATTAGCTACTTCTGGGGTAATATCGGAGCCAATCGGTGGTGAAAATAGCAGGAGTAACTTGTGAAATAATTAAGTGGATTGAGATTTTTGATCATTGTCCAATCCATGGCGCAATTAATTAATCAATTAAGATTAGGTAGCAGTTGGTCTACAATGTGCCTCAACTAATTAATATCGTTTAGGTACTTTATCTGGCTATCCATCAAAAAGTTTTTTTTAGACTAATTTACCAATTATTACATATCTGACAGCGTTTTCAGTTATGTAAAATTGATTGTCATTCTATTTATTTATTTTCGAGAAACTCACAGCCAATTTATAAAACAAACGTTCTTAAACAATATGAAATTTAAGGCCATTTACATGTTTCCTCCGATAAACACTAAAAATAAAAACGAGAAAAAATAGTCGGTACAAAATATTGCATAATATTAGTACTGGCAGATTAAGTTAGAATCTGGACGAGTCTGGCACAGGAGGATAATGGACAGTTAACTGTTAAGTTAATCGTATCGAATTCCATTGGTGAAGGATTTTTCAGTTATTTTTTTTTGTCTGTGCTTCAATACCAATCAATCCAATCCCAATCTCTTTGATTATACGTAAAAAAAGAAAAACACGGACTGTCTTCGTCATATTATGATTAATAATGTTATCCTTTTATGATTCTGCCAAAGTGGCCTTTTTAGGCCCTCTGAGGGGTTATTTTTAGAAACACTGAGTGTTCTTCTAACATCTGAATCTAAGACATCTTTATCCACCTTGTTCTTATACTACCTTTCTTCCGCTATATCGATTACCTACAAAGATCCAATAACCAATATTGTTTTGTACATTAACCGTAACGTTATTAATATTATTATCTAACACCTCTTACACCTCGTACTAGCGCCGCTTGGTATTTAACCATATTAATTTCGCCCTTCAAGGTAAAACCACGTAATTATTCGCATTACATCACCCACGCGTCTTTCCTTTTAAGCTTCAAAGTAAAACTTCAAGCGACACACAAAGCTCTATTAATGCTGTTAAGAGCGCGTACACGCTGGTGCGCAAACGCAGGCAACTGCGCGGGAGTGCTGTGTCAAGTTAACGTTTTTATTGGTGAAACAAAAGCTTAGGTAGACAATAGATGTATTGTGTTGACATAATTATAGAACGGCACCCTCTCATGCAAAAACCACACCCGCTAGGCACGAAAAAAACATGCATTTTATTCTGCATGAGTTCAGCGTGCATCCCCCGGAGCGCTACGAACAAATCAAACACATGCGAATCAATAGCACGCTCTGGCCAACGTGCACACTCCCTTACGTGTCACAAAATAGGCATGAAAACTACATTTATGACTACATTGCATACGGAGTGACAGGCCGGTAGCACGACTCCTACGCTAACCATAGAGTTGTAGAGTTACTGAACTGCTTCGAATTTACATTGAGTTAGAATTTGTTTAAGATTGCTGTTGTTAGTTAGTTTGAAGAGTTAAATGATGGTTACAAACTATATGGTTTTAATACAACAAAAGAGGTGTAGCTCTAGCGCAAGCAGTTTGAAGAGAGACAAAATAAATTTGAGAATGATGGAATGAAGTTTAGTGATGATACATTTAAACAAGACTATAGTTTAATATAGTTAATGTTGCTGTCAATAATGTTTAGAAGGCCTAAGACGATAAAATATTACAGTAAAATATAACACAGCGGTTGTGAGTGAAAATAGCATTAATCTTACATTTTCACTTGTACTGCACCTATGACAATAACAAATAATTTCCAGTAAAGACATTTGTATGAGGCAACACTTTCTCTTAAACTTTGTATTAAAGGAAACAAAGGCCATCCACTTTATTTTACGATATTGGACGTAATAAACAAGACTTCAAACTCTTGCAAATCATATATAGAACTATAGTGTAAGAATTATATCTTCTTTATTGCATTTAGCAACATCGCTTTTACAAATTGTATTTAGTATAATATTAGCAACATTATGATGACAGCTGCATAAATAAATAAATAAACTATATTGTATTCAACATTATTGAAACAAGTAACTGCTACGAGGTGTAGGAAAGAGTCTGATGCCGAAAATATAGTTTTAAGAATTTTTATTCGGTTGCCTGATGCTCCGGATTTACGCAAAAATGGCTGAACGGATTTGGATGAAATTTAGCACACAGATAGTTAATAATCTGGATTAACACATAGGGTACTTTTAATCCCGTAGTACGTTCCTGTGGGATATTTCCCAACATCTACGAGGGCGAAGCCGTGCAAAAGCTAGTAAGGTAATAAAAAACTAATAAAGAACGAGAAGATGAATTACTGTAGAAATGATTAATTAATTAAAATAAAATGTACTTGAAATAGACAGAGTACTCAAATAGGTAGTCGTAAAAACAAGCTTAGTGGACACAACAGGCCATTATCACATTCAAAACTACAATTACGACATGCAACGGTTGCTAATTGAAACTTGTAATGAGGAACAACAAAAGGATTGATGACCGCGCCGTACCAAGGACACAGCAATTTGCATCGATCTATCCAAAGAAATAAAAGGCTATCGTGACTAAAGCAATTATGGAGGGAATGATACGAAATAAACTCCAATAGAAAAGATTGATTGGGAAAAAAAGTGTGTTATTGTCGTGTTGAAGTTCCCATGGAGCTTGGGAATGAACATTAGCAGGCAGTTTTATTTCAGTTTCAGTATATTAAATTTTAAGTGTAAAACATATTTGGGTAAATGGGATCGAATCTAACAAGAGTTCGTTTTCCGTATCTGAATTTGTCAAAACGGCAACACATAAATGTGCAGACCGCTGAAAAGTGTAACTCCTTGCCGGAGACTATATTTCCCGATCACAATTGGTATACCTTACTAGAAAAACTTCAAGTCTGAGAGGCTAGGTTACTTCTAGACAAGCGGGCACCATCGTCGACTGTACCATCGCTTACCATCAGGTTGAGAATTAAGATAGTTGACAGAAGTGAGTCTATGACCTTTCAGATGTAGAAAAAAAGGTAGAGGTCAATAAAGAATAACACCAAGATGATAGGCAGCTTGAATTTTCTTCCAGTAATATCATACTGAGACAGTCTGTCTGTCTGCCAAGCATGGTGAATATAGCATTACCACCCGGGATCATCCGTTGCAGCGAACTACGGGGGGTAATACCGAAGATTGAAGCTTTAAACATAATTACGAAATAACCGACTGGTAATTTCACAGAAATTAGTTAAGTATTTAAGTACTCTTTTTTACAAGTTTGACGAAGGTAGTGACCGGTAAGTAGGTCTTAGAAAAACAATGAAATTCTTATAAACCGTGGGTATCTTTTATCTCGCCATGCAATTAATGCAACGATGTTTTAGATATCGGGATTGAAGCTGTTATTTTAATTCTTGAAAACAGAAGTAGAAATAATGTTGTTTTGACCAAAGACTAGGTCAGTAATACTTTACACGTTTTCGTGAAATACTTTTGCTTGGGAAAAAGAGACAGGGTTAAAACGAATTAAAAACGATGACATTGTGATATCTCGCTTCGTACAGTACCTTTTTTTGCAACTTGGCAGTTTCTAATCTTTCCTATTTCATTTATGAGCGCCTATTAATGGATATCGATAAAACATGTACTAAGTTTTTATAAACACGTAAGAAAATCTATCGATACATCAATAACGTCCCTATATTTCAACAAGAACCCCACAAAAACTAAAACCGCAATTAAACACACAAGCTAACATCACGACCACAATATTTGTGGTGCTCGTGACACTGAGGTCACGCTGTGGGTCCATAGACTATAAGACTCCACATTCTATCTGTGCCTAGGTTAAACTCTCTCGTCTAGGGCATTTAACTAATAATTCTGGCTTCACAGTCTGATTAGCGCAGACAAAAGACTGTTAGATCACTTGGTTTTATGTGCTGAATGCAAATTGTGGGATAGGAAACCTAGCAATCTTGCTAATCTGATATATCTTAATGGTATGGTATGAAACTTAAAATTCTTGTTGGAAAATTTCGTATACCTATATAATGTAAGATCATAAGATGACTTAGAAGTAATGTGTTTTTTTTCGGCTTAAATAAAACTTTGCCCCTTAAAACCTAACTAAAGCACTTATAATATTATGTATCAAGATCCTTGATGAATAGTTTTCTTATCAAAACCAGATATGTACATCAATACTATTTTGTGTGATAGTTTTCGAAGTTTTTAACGTTACTACTATTAGTACTTCATTTGTTACAAAATAATGAATCAATCCTGCGCACACGTCATTTCTACGATAACTACTATTGAAAACAGTCCTAACGTTAATAATACGTTTACATTTATACTATTCATTGTCACTCAGAAAGAGTTCAAGGCATAAGTAGCATTAGCTAAAAAAGAACTTACACCGGACCTGGACTTAATCTACTGTACCTATTACGTAAGCTTCTACCCACGACTTCGTCTGCGTGAAATTTCAACCTCCCCCCCATTCATCCACTTAGGGGTGGAATTTAGAAAATCCCTGTCTTAGTGGATACCTACTTTCACAAAGAACACATCCTCCAAATTTCATGTCTCTAGGACCAGCGGTTTTGCTGTGCGTTGATATATCAGTCAGTCAGGACTTTGAATTTTATCTATATGTATAGATATATGCCATCGTAGTGTTTGTTTATCAAATAATACACTGTGTTGCGTTCATATTCCATTACACCAACTGTTATTAGATTCAATGTTAGCAATCGAAATGTTGTATTTCGTAGACGTACAGTGTTATCTAAACTTTCTAGGAATTTAACGGTTTGTTTTCATCTTACTTGCAGCAGACACTACATTTACAAATTCAAGTTTAACAACCTTAAATGCATTGCTTTGGTTACTTTTAATTTCTGCAATTTAAGTAGGTTACAGATCAATTGAACATCGATTCTTGATTCGTGGCTTTTGTGGAGGATTCACTACAATTTCGTTAACGTCAATTTCGTCAGTTTCGTCAATAATTGATAGATCATCAAACGCAGGAGTTAGATCAGAGATCATTTTGAAACTTTAAATATTAATGCCAGACTTTGAAAACGTTATTATAACTTAGAAATTGATCAATCTACTGTCTACATCGACTCTGTAATTTCTTTGTGAGAAAAATATATATTATCAGAGTAACATTAAAAGTGAACGGATTTCTCAAGTTCTAGTTTATTTCGCGCACAATGCCGGTGCCACTTGTTCGCACTGATTCGCAATTAATAAACAGCATGACCCACTATCTAAGTTTCAAAGTGTCCAATCATTCTCGTACTAATTAATATCAAATCTTCGGTAAGCTTGTCGGTGTAAGTGTCTGGGCGTGATGAATATGCGTGCCAGTTCCGTAATAAACTTATTAATGTCGCTTTCTTCTTCACGGCTTCAATGTCACAGACGAAATTATTTGGTAGTGACGATTACGACTCGACAATCAACGCGCATCGCCTTGCCCAGCCTTTTACGGAAGTCTACACGAAGTGTCATTGAATTAATCACATTTTTATATCCTCACGTGTTTCAACCTTCACACTTATGAACCGGTGTGTTGTTAAACGTATAAATCTTCTACTTATCTCCACTAAATCTAAGGTGGGGAAACAAGACCAAACAACTAACAAAATGGAATGATATCTGTCAACTATAAATCCTAACACTAAAACAAGTGAACCGAATGACTTACCATAAATCAAGCTCTGGACAGGTATCAATACTCCGGTAGTCACATGAACTCGATAACACAACCACTTTTTGTATCGCGTTCAGTGAAACGTATCGTAAGTCTCGAATCAAACAAAATTAGCACTTTCCACAAAACACATCCATTCCACAGCACTGATAAAGCACAATCTGCAGACTTCTGCCGACTCCGCAACACACAGAGCTTGCACACGTTTCTTCACAGTTATCTGTTAAGACGGTAGCGTAACAGAGTAAAGCAATAGCACTGCCAATCGCAATGCGAAATTTAGGCGGTCGCAAAATTGTTCGCCTAAAAGCGACAGTTGAACCGACTTTACCGGTCGGAAACGTTCCAAATTCGTATCGGAAAGTCGGTTTACGTTTACAACAGCGAGATTTTGAACACACGAGTGAGCTGCGCGGGCAGCGCGAGCAAACTGAGGCGCCGCCGTGCGCAACCACGCGACGCATCTAACCGAACCGAATGGACTTCAAACTTTTACCCGACCGAATCGAAACCGCACGCCATACAATACAACAGCCTCAACTCCTCGATTATTTTAAAATCGGAAGGCTTGCTAAGTTGCAAATAAACTTGCAAGTTACATACATGGACAAGTTAACCGGACAAGGCTCTCAAGATATGACATTCGTGAACGCACGCAACGATTACGCAGCAAACATTTAATCGAGCTGAATTGATCCATCAATGTGAGCTCTTGACGTAGATACCCAAAGATAACCAAATTAATGGATACCGATTTCGGGTTCGATAATGATAGTTACGATCGAAATGATGACACAGAACGGAAATGAAAATGCGATTGCATTGTATTTTTAACGGTATGAAACATAAATTAAGAAAATCAACCTGAATTCTTTTGAACCAAATGCGGATACAGTAACTGTTCAAATAACAGAGAACGTTGCATTCCTAAAGAGGAGCTCGGAATTTGATCTTAAGATCTTGATTTAAGGCAATGTTTATATAAATTAAGGCAAGCAGCAGTTTGTGGAAGAAGTGGAAACGAAAGTTTATCTATTTAGAGATGAATTTAATTCAAAGTATACAGTCAAGGAATAAAAATACGATGCCGAAAATGTAGAAATAAACTTCTACAGGCGACTAACGGACTGGATTATAATTAATATTCAAATTAATGTTGAATTGTAAATACTGCTTAGAATGATTTGGAATAACTATAATACGGAGAAAAGATAAGCAAAACAAGATGTTTATCATTATATCATTGAAAAATCAATCAACGAAATTAGTGAATGCAACACTTTGATATCTTCAGAAGATAGAGATAATGTATTTAGTTGTAGATATACCTAGAGACAGTCAACGATTTTTCACATTCATCATAACATCAAATAAACTGCCTTGGTTTATAAAACATAGTGTGTGCAAACTAAAAATAAAGCAGTAATTGCTAGTAATCGCGATCGAAAGCAGTAAAGTGTATCCGTTGCAAGTTCTTCGGTAAAATCTGCATATTCTACTATTTAATAGTCTCAAAAATATCTGTGGTCTAATGAACAGAGTTTAGAGTGCAGAATAATCGTGATCGTAACAGGTTTAACATTAGTGTCGAATCGATCTTTGATCCTAAAAGGCTAAAAGCTGAATTTGGAACGAGGCAATCAGGAGATACAATTTGGATCAATTTAGATCACGATCACGACAAAGAGGTCACAGGAATTTTGGAGGTTTAAGATTTGATGCGGTGCTTTTCAATTTGGGTGAGTGCCCTATATTGTAAATAACACACTGTGAAACCAAAATTGTGACCAGACGAGCCAGAGATGAAATAAAAGCAGATTTCAGTTCAAGAAGTTTCGAATCTAAAAGAAACTAACGAAACGAAAATGTCGATTATGGTTAAACGATTTGAAATAAATTTAGAAAGTCGAAGAAGAAAAACGCTCCAGGGTGAACTTGTTGAAAACATGAAATTGTATACGAAATTGCCTTCAATTTAAATAATGATGAGTTATTTCAATTTTCCGCTAATGTTCTTCCCTTGGGCCTGGATCCTACACTTGCATGTCGCAGTGGTAACAACTCTAATTAAAGTGTATGCAGATCAAACCAGCGGCTGCACCAACTAGATTCTTGGCTCATAACCATGGGAATCGTGGCTGCGATAGGTGCGACTGGTTTCTAGGGAATCGCTAAAATCCAATAATCACTTAGTCGTAAAGTTATGATAAAGAACCGCCGAGATGTAAATAAGACTGTACATAACTTGAACACGACAGTCACATCTTTGATTTTTTTTATATAGGAATTTGTATATTTTAATAGGATTGGAAATCTACAGACGCAAGCACATCAAGCTAGTACAATCTGTCAAATTTCTTTAATAGATTTTCAACTTTATCGTTAAAGCATAAGGTTCAAAGTTGATTGGGAAAATTTGACAGTTTCGGGTAGCTTGATGTGCTGGCATCTGTACATGAAAAAAATGTATTACCTAAATGGTAAATAAACGGTCGATGCTGTTTTGTTTCATGAGACAGACTGAGGAATATTTTCAAACCGAGGGTTTTAGAGAATCTTAAACATCGATGAATGAAAGCGAAGCGGCTATGGACGTAACACCAACAAGGTGATAAACAAGTGACAAAATATGAAAACAATAGACAACTACTAACTATGAGGTGATAATGTGTCGTACAATAAGTTGCCTCAATGTGTCGTCGACCCGTACGTATTTCTCTTTAGAGTCCGACTTTTAATTAGCTACAGTAAAATGACAGTTCTTACTGTCATTTCGTTAAAAAATATTGCCACACTATCTCTACTAGAGATGTGATTTAAACGCAATGAAAAATTTTTTTATCCGACTTCAAAAAAAGGAGGAGGTTATCAATTCGTTGCGCATTTTTTTATTTTTATGTATGTACCCCGATTACCCCGTCAATTGTGGACCAATTTTGAAAATGTATTTTTTGTTTGAAAGCATACTCGAGGTGGTCCCATTGTCATCAAGTTGGAATCTGATGAGAGGATCCCATGAAAATCGAGGCAAACCCTCAAATTTTATAGGCAAACCTGTAGCGATTTCGGTTTTTTTTTATAGTAACTCGTGAAAAGCAATATCTTGTAAAAGGCGATGAGCAAGTTGACACTATGCTATTGTAACTTAGATAAATTTTAAGCAGACCCACTAAAAAGCGAGAAATAAAAACCTTTAACAAAAAAAAAACGACTTAAAAAAACTACATAGTGAAAAATAACATTAATTTCGGAAGTGTCTTTGGATATGTATGTTAGTT
Source organism: Oligia fasciuncula (assembly GCA_963082905.1). Classification (NCBI taxonomy): domain Eukaryota; kingdom Metazoa; phylum Arthropoda; class Insecta; order Lepidoptera; family Noctuidae; genus Oligia; species Oligia fasciuncula. The sequence continues at coordinate 10,740,531 of OY720407.1, forward strand.
TTTTGCCACCGACTTCCGGAATTAAAGTTATTTTTCACTTTGTAGTTTTTTTTAAGTAACATAATTATAAGCTGTCATTTTACTGCAGCTAATTAAAAGTCCGACTATAGTCTATTCTTGAGTCCGTACATTATGGCTTGTTACATAGCCACTTGTATTGTAATCAGTTGCATGGCGGTATTAATTCTAGTGTCTAGCTTATTGCAAGAAGCTAATAAATAGGAGATTTACTGCCATCCTGTCTAGCAAATTATTGCATATTTTAACATAATTTTAAACGTGTGGCGGATGATTAGAAAGGTATTTTTACCAGTAGCTAATAATACCAAACCAAATTAAATAAATAATACGCCAAAACAAGGTAGTTTGGACTCGGCAGTCCAAAAACGAATAACCGATAAAAATAAAAACACACAAGGAAAGGAATCTTACCGGAACGATAACACGATGTTGCATTGAAAAAATACTATTCCAATGAATTTGGTTGTTTAAACAATGTTATTTGTTTTCTAAGAACTGCAAGATATTTGATGATAGTTAACTTGATAACATAGAAGGTTTACACAACTTTATATGGTATGTAAATGATAGTAGATAAGCTTGACTCTTTAGTACCAATACCCACACTAGACTATCAATCATGATACAAATAAAGGTGAGGTATTTACCTAGCTATATAATTAATTAAGTATAAGTGTACATGATGAGTGTTATGTGTAGTTATAATGAGTAATCATGATAATAAAATAATCAATTACAATATTGGACATTGTATAATGAACGATGATTTTTTCCAAATTTGGGAAGGCTCTTACTAAGAGCAATAAATATTCTATATGAACACGAAGGTCCTAATACTATATTATTATGTAATCAGGCCCTCAGTTTAGTTCAAGTACATGCACTGACTGACATGAGAATATCTCTAATTACAAATGCGGGCCACGTTAATCGTAAGATCTTCATAGATTAACATCAATGTCTATTGCTGTTCTCTCTGTTTGTTGGACTCTGTCTTGTTTGTAGAACAATAAAATATTCTCTTCTTTAGTTTGAACACACATATTTTTGTTTTCTTCCTTGAAATATATGTCATTTATCTGAAATAGTTTCATGTAATCCATAATAGTTACAATTGCAATCGACTTGCCAAAACGAGTGTGCTTAACGTTACAAGTACAAAATGATTTCTACATATATGTATGTGTAAATATCGTTATGCAATCCCAAGCCTATTGATATTTCTTCACCAATATTACTCTAAAGGTTCTTCAAAAACAAAGACTAATTGGTAAGCAGGGGGGGCGATAATAATCAGTTAATTAACACCAAGTATACTCTATCACTAGTTGTGTGAACATTGCTCAAAGCACGGTCGTCCGTTGCGCCCGCGCACCTAGGGGTCAAGGTTATGTGGTAGGTAGCCAGGCTGCTATTATTTCCAAGTTATATTACAAGTCAGGGAAAGAAATCATGAAGATTATATTGAGCATTGATTTTGAATTGAAAAATGGTATTTCGATAATAGCCGAACTAAATGAAGATATTGCCAAATATGCTTACACTATAAAGGCTGTTTAGACTCAAAATCATACAACATACACCCACGTGGGAGGAGTGTTAATAAATATTTAAAATTTGGAGCATAAAGCTGGCCGCATACGTACGGTTTCCTGATCAGGAATTCAGATTTGGAATTCCGTAAGACTAGCACAGACGTAAATTTTTTTGTATGCGGAATTTACACTGCCAGTACGTAGAGTTACGCGTTCGTGAAAATACTTTTAACATGGATGACGACGACGACGAATTGATCGGTATAGCACTTTTACTGGCGCTAAACAAGAAGAAGAGGAAACGTCGCGTCGCTATTGGGTACACCCATTAAATACTCAGAGAATAAAAGAGAGTCAATTCTATCTGAAAAGAGCAAAATTACGAGCACACCCAGAAGAATTATTAAAATTTTACAGGATGTCAACAAAATCCTTTGATGAGCTTCATAATGGCTTACGAGAGAAAATAAAGTCCGTATTATTAATGTCCCATATGCATAGATATTTTTCCACCGACATTATCAAATTTTCGGATTCACACATAAAACAGTGATCGCCAAAAAATATTAAACTACCTGTGCATTCAGGTCTCCGTCCGTCCGTCTCTGAATTCCTGATCAGGACACTTAATCAGGAAACCGTACGTATGCAGCCAGCCTTAAACTTTATAATTGGACAGAATTAATTCAAATATTGATTTGAGAGAGATCAAATATCTGAGAAACTGGTTCGGTTTCATTATCGGAATACATCTCACGCATCTTCAGATTTATTGCATCCAAAAACTTTTAGCACGGTCTATGTTTATAGAGCGGATTTGACTTTCATCAATCCTTACTAACCAATATATATAAAACATTTAGAAGTTCCAAATAATGGAATAACTCATGCAGATAAAACTGATAGACAATTCCAAAAAAGCAAAAAATTAAGGCACCAGAATTCTTCGCGATGTCAACGCTTTATTGATCAGAATAAATGGTTCCAAAATCAACGTAACATAACAATACGTAATCGACAAAAAAGTGGGTAACATCGACATAACTGATACAAGTTCAAACGGATCGCATGCAACATTAGGAGAGCCACACACTGGTTCGGCAGAATCTGTTGAACAACAAAACCGACCCGAAGCAATTACTACATATATTCGGCTTTGATTCGGGTCGGGCCGATCGACAGACTCCGTTCGGTAGCTGAATTGCTATGTTGATTTTTATCCACCAGCTCGACTTATCCGCACGATAAGTATAAGTGCGGCTAGCTAAAACCTTTTTCCCGACCATAAACTTACCTACAGGCGATCTAAGGGCGACTAACAAAAGGTTACAAGGACATACATATAGTGACATTTTTGATGGCGTGCGTATATTACAAGATGTATAAACGTAAACGAAGTAATATAAGGATCGAAGCAGGTGGCGTTCTGTATTTCTGCCTGAAGAAGGAGTTAGTTTACGATATATGTGTATAATATCTAATTATCTACGTACTATATTCGTTTATACCGCCCGTCTGAGCCGAGTAACGCCGACCCGAACAAGTGTGTGGCACGCCTTACTTGATGTTACGTCAAACAATACAGCAAGAACAGCGTCGTGATCGAAACGCCGTTAAATTCACATGAGATATGCTTCCTGAATGTTACCGTTCGTTGGAAGAATGAAATTTTAGCATATTTGACTAAGATTTCAAGAGATATAGAGTTTTATTTGTATGTTTCCGGTGATTGATCAAAGTGGATGGAAAAATCTAAATAGATAATTTCAAGTTACTTTTACATGTTAATAGATTTTGCCATGACTAATAAAGAAGTCATCTAGTTAGCTAACAAGCACATCAATTTCATCAATAGTGTTGTCAGGAAAATAAAACAATTTATTTAATAAATCATAAACAGCAAATCTTTCGGCTTATTTTACACCCCACCAACTCCATTCAAATCAAACATACCATCCCTCTAAACTCTCAACTGCACATTCTAAGCATCGTTTATCGCCTGCCCTTCCCTGAGAAAGCCCTCAACATATCATTACCACGCCGGCAGCTGATCGGATTGACTGGCTCTAAATAATAGCATTAACTCTTCACATTGGCACCTACTTCACCTGGATCCTTCCTTGTGGCACTATTCAAGTAATAGCGTTTCTTACGTTACCCTCCTACATTTGCATTAATATATTACATTAATTTGATATCTTCAAAACGCCCGTCTTCATCAAGTCTGTCTGTCCTTACTTATGTTACAAGGAATTCAGCTAATAGTTCCTTACATGCCTATCATTTTGAAGATTGATATCCCGCTGAATGCAAAATAAAAAAGTGTGCAATCTCAAAAACTCAGCGAGTAAATTGTTATTGAATTATCTGCGAGCCTTGATTAGAGTCATTGTCTTCTTCTTACATTGAAAGTAACTGAACTATGAATCGATTTTAATAATTATGCTATTCTTTGTTTCGTTGTCCGTGACGGTGGTCTTGATTTATTATTTACTAATAACAAAGTAGATTAAAAAGCTTTCTTTAATATGTTATAGTTCTAACAATAAAGCGCTTCTTATTGTCAATTTTCAAACAAATTGGGTCTTTGATTGTGTCTTTGGTGGTTCTTTCGATCATTTCTTTTCTTGGGCAATAATTACTCTTCTATTATTAATAACTCTTTTATCCTTTTTGCTAATGATTGCCGAAATCGCAAGTTCTGTTTCAGATATTCACACGATTGTCCCAATTCGAAAGTTAGAAGTTTCACTAGTTTTACCAGAATTGGTTTTTCTTGATCCAATTAAAATTCCCAACAATTACCTTAATTTTGCGCGAACATTTTGCGAGATTTTCAGTTACGGGTCAATTACTTGACTTTCTCGTTAACTTTTTACCAGTAATGGTCTTATGATGCAATATTCAATAAGTAAGTAGGTTTTACTAAAACCGTCCTCATTACTGCTTCACCTTCAGTGGTTACTTTTTGTAGTTATATACATTTAGCTTTTTATTCTTTAAAGTTTTTGTTGTCACGTCTACGACAACCATTAAAACTCCCTTTTATGTCGATTATAATTTCGCAAAGTTTCTCTAGAATTTTTCAAATTTCTCTAGAATTTTTCTTTTCCACTTCATTAACGGAACTTTCAGTAAGATATAGGCTCCTTTTTTTTTGTACGATACAGGCTGTAGCATGCTTTAAAATATCAAATTCTTTAGAGTGCACATGTCTGACATTTGATGTTATTGTCTCATCTGCAAAATAAACAACTTTTGCGGCAGGTGATAATATCACCTAAGGAGATAATGACACTCCAGGTGCATCTATTCTTGGTCCTTATACCAACAAACTGTCATAAGGTGTTTCGTATGAGTTTTTATGTCCCAGTTTTGCAGAATCAATTTTAGGGCTTCGGGCGAAATTAGTCAAGGTGGCATTAGGTATGTAATATTCAAGATGATGTCAGGTTGTCCGGTTTTATTTTAAAGACTATTTTTAGATTCGAACAAAGAGTACAAAAAATTGTTTAATGAATATTTTAAATTATATGCGCCATTCGCAGTAACACTGAATTTATGAACTGTGTAAATGAGTTTTATATTTTTTTTCAGTTGATAAGTTCATTATCATTAACTGCCCCGTAAAAAGGATAACATTAATGTAAATAGCATTTTTTAATATTCATAAATTCACTCTATCGTTACGTAGTTACATATTAATGAGAAGAAGACCGGTTAGAAACAAAAAGTTACATTCCGTAGTATTAAAAGGATGTTTCGCGTAAAATATGTCTATGTATCGTCAGATCGACTTGTGCGCAAGACCGCAAAGCGGCAAGGTTATCCACTTGTTCTGCGCTCGCGCAGGCCTAGGTTTTTTACTGGCATTGCCATCTGTCCTGTTCTATTACTGAGCGGTTATAAAGTAAATTATAAATGGAATGCTACTGTTTATTTTATAAGGTGGTCTTTTTTTATAGACTTACTATGTAATTACGCAAGAAAGTATAAAAATGACACAATTTGAAATAAGACCTCAATTATGCAACATTTAGGAAACCACATTATGAAAGCAAATACAGTACCCCAACAGAGACATAAAAATGAGGAAATAGGCATATTTGTAACATTATCTCCTGTCCTCATTTTTACAGATCAAACCAAACACATGCAAGCTAACATTTCTATCTCATATGTGTATTAGTTGCACAATGGTGTCGCAAACCGAGACGAATCTTGCGCATTGTTTGACGACATTATGAGGACCAAACATTCTGGTGTCAAGTACACCCGACGACATATCAAGCTACACATTTCCAGTTTTAGCTGAGATCGCATTGTATAGGCTTTTCGTACAATGAGATGTCAACTTTTACTGGAAATGTATAGCTTGATATGTCGCCGTCCGTACCTACTAGAGAGCTATTTTTGCTGCGAAACTGTCACAAATACACGTCACCACTTCATTCATTTCAGTTAAGTTGTTTAAACACAATAGTGTGAACCTTTATTGAATTTAATGGAAATTCACTTTCCAATATGAGTGTACTACACCTTAATTTGAATGGGTGACCTAAGTGTGAAAAATCGCATGACATTCATTCTGCCTTTGGGCTCTCTTTTTTAAAGGCTGTTTTAGAACTTTGGTGTGAGTTCAAATAACATTTTGTGTTAGAGAAAAGTAAAACTATAAAAGCAGACACATAAACATAACATCACGCCTGTATCCCTCGAAGGGTAAGGCAGATGTGTAGCTATAGGTAGTACACCCACATTTCGCCTGTTATGTTTAAGTCCCGTGTAATAGGGGGCGAGCCTATTGCCATTAACCTCGCACAAATCCAGACATCGGGCTGCCACTGAGAAATTCTAGATGGGAAAACCCAATAACATTTTGCCCGATCGGGAATCAAACCCAGGACCTCATGCTCAGCAGTAGCGTTTACAACGACTACAACAACGAGGCAGTAAAAGCAACAAAAAGAGTAACGACTTATAAACAGAAAATTCTGTATCAAGCAACCAGCCAGTTCTATAAAGCAATGACTACAAACTGACAAACCCTACAATAAATAACCCTACACAGACTAAGCAAAAACATGAAGCGCTAGAAGCAGCTAATTGATTAGCTCCGAGCTTCAATGAGCAAACAACCAGTTATGCTAATTTGTAGTACACAATCTATTGGGGACATGTCGCTAAATCTGACTTGAATGGTCGATATGGTAACTGAGGCTACATTACATGACATAAGTGACAACTATGGTAATGATAAATCATGGTGACATTATTATGAAACGTTTTGCCCTTCAAAACGTTTCAAAATAATGTCACCATGACAACTAGACACCATGATATCAACTGTTCTAGATATGCTCAAACACATCCATAATTCATTAGTTTTAACTCAAGCTCAAAGCATTAATTTCAATTAAACCATTTACAGGAACTTCTGAATTATCAAAAAGAGTTAGAAAGTTGAAGAATTATTTTGAGAAAGCAATAGAGTTTAAAAGCAAATAGAGATTGTTTACAAAACTGGTTGAATTTTGAGAACTATGTTTCATAATAATGTTGCTTAACTAACGCCTTTCAAATTTATAAAAGAAATTGGATATCGATACGTGGCACATCCGTCTCATTAATGAAATAATGATACAAAATTTCTAATAAATCAAGATAAACGAAATGAAAGTCGAAAAGACAACATAAAGAATCAAATAGATAGTGAAGAAATATTTATATTCATTGTTACCTCAAAGATTTAAACCTACATAACACATAGTAAATAATGTGGTTCACTTACATAACGATGTGGTACACTTACAGTCTGAAATCTTTTATCGCCTAATAGCTAGACATAAATCTGTCTTAATTTGGTCCTTTGTTGACTGGAGAGATTCGAGTCAATATTTGAAAGCGGTTTATATTTGCCTGTTACTCAAATTCAAATTCATTTACTCGCCAGAATGTAGATTTAAAACATATGATCTTAAAATTATAATTGCCCCTTTACATTCTACCAGTACATACAGTGTGCAACAATGTAATTTTATCTTGCACAATGCGATTATTTTAAGTAAATTAAAAAGACAGCAACAACAAAATATGCATTAGGATTTTTAAGAAACAAATTAATTTATTGATGTCATAATTATACCTATGTCAATACTGGAGAAGTAATGCAAAGGATCGCCACTACAGACTCTTTAGAAATCACACAATTGTCCGACTTAGTGACCATATCCCTTGACATATTTGCACACAGCCCATAATGTTTATTTATTGCGCTACTGTATGTAAAGGCGCACCAGAATTTCTCAGTTACAGCCAAGCTTAATATAACTTGGATAGACTACAAAAGAATAAAACAGAGTGGCAATGGAAAGACATTACTCGTAAATAGACCATAACTAAAGGCTGTGACAATAAATCTTACCACAGCAATAACTGTAAAGTAGCTGACAAACATTCCTATGGAGAAAGGTTTCGATAAGGACCAAACAGTCCTTCCAACATCGATTATCCATATGCCTCAAACTGTGACAAAGGAAAATATAATAGTGCTTGATAAAGACCCGAATACAGAACAATAGTTCGTATCAGTAGCTATCGTCTTTTGACCTCGGGCTAACATTAAGCTAGCTTTCCCGAGAACTTGAGAATTATCTAAAATCGAAGAAGATTAATGGTCAATGCGCAGTCAAGCGTACAACGGACGCCTTGTACAGAGATCTTGTCTCGAGCCTGTCTGAATATATCGATTATGACTGTACCACTTTACGTTGAAGAGAGATTTGTAACAGTTGATATGTCCGCTTTGTACTACCCATCTTTATCAGCTTAGAAATCTGCAGGAAATTTCAAATAAGGCAACGTGGCGTCAATTCTAATAGTAAGCAGGTTATCTGTAGAAAGCAATCACACCAAAAATGTGGATCTAAAATTGCTAGAGATAGTCCATTTTGGTAGTTGATGTCATCAAGGATTATAAATAGTATTAAAACATATCTTACGTAAAATACAGCGTCTGATATGGATTTTATCGATTAATAAGTTGGTTATCTAATCTAAATTGTTTTGAAAGGCATGTTCGATAAAATGTATTGGTGACATGATGCAATCGATACAAATTTTGCAAGGCCTAATGACAGCCGAAACAAAAACTAGGAAAAATTATAATATCAAGTGATAAATTCGAATACAATATTTATCTTGATTACTTAATCGTAAACTATAAATGCATGCATGCCCATAATCAGCCTATATGTTCCCACTGCTGGAGCACAGGCCTCCTCTCTGTGGGAGGGAGGGAGTGGGCCGTATTCCTCCATGCGGGCCAAGTGCGGGTGGGTAGATGTCACATGTCTTCGATTTTTTGGTTCTAAGACCGATTTCCTAACGATGTTTTCTTTCACCGTTTTGAGAGCAGTGGTGATGAAATAATTTACGCAAAGTAAAGTGCCTGTCAGGGTTCGAACGGACTTCGCAACTTGTAAGTCGCAGCGGTTTCCGCTGGGCCACCACTGCTCTTAAACTGTAAAGGAGTCACCAAATATTCCTTTTGTTTTCAACTTTCAAAAGCCATTGAAGTGTCAACACCTACCACTCAACAACCGAATTTTTATGACTGACACTAAAAGAAAAGCTGATTAGAATCCAAAAGCAAGCTTCTGTTTGTAATAAATCTAACTCTATCATCGCCACAATATATTTTAGCTCCTTACTTGACTATCTTTTATCTTTAGATCATGCTAAAACTGAATGAGTCCGTAAGTCGTACAAGGTGTCACTTATAGTCAGGAATTTAGAAATGATGTCACCAAATACCTGATCTAAGCTAGATTACTGAAATTGGAACTACCAATAACATGCCACGAACACAAAACGTTGCTGAACATGTGTTACGGAATGAAATATCAAAACAATAATTAACAAGAGATGGACATAAATTGTAATCTTTTTACTCCTTTCATAGTCACAATGACATAAGGACTCATAAAGCCCGTAATTCTATTAAAACTTAATGAGGTTAACGTGTAAAAATCATGGTTATACTTGCAGGAAGCAATAAACCTAGTGTTTATTAAAATATCTAATCAAAACGTACCATAAAAGAAAGTAATATAGAAATAGAATCAATTAAAGAATGCGGAAGATATAAAACAGACTACCGAATATGCTCCTGCCGTAACACAAGTTAACACATCGCAGACCATGTGCCAAGTCATGGCGCCTATAAATTCAACTTGTACATTTCTCTAACACGGTCTAACATAAATCTTTTCGAGCTTTTTGAAGAAATCCACCCAAAATGTGCACAATTTCGTAAAAGACGAAACAGGAAACCTGCATCCGCGACTATACGACCAAATATCTAATTCTGGAGACATACAAAGTCGGATTACATAATCCAGCTATAGCATTTAAATAAATCTGCTTCCAGAGATATTAGTTTAGTCAATAAATAAACATGGAACGTTTTGCGTCGTCGCGTCGTAACCAATGTATCCGATAAAATGTTTCCCTAATGAAACACGATCTGATGCGTCCGCGTCCGTCCAAATTTCCTTCTGAGTTGATTGACGTTAACATTCACTGTAATAAATAGCGTGCCATCTCCTGATGGGGTCAAACTATGAAATTCGATTAACCTATTCATGATGGAACAAACATTCCTTTATTAGTTCGGATAATTTATGAATGTTATTGCGTGAATGTGATTTAATGTTGCGAAGGCAATCGCAATGGACATGTCGAATGTATTAATCATAATAACATTAGCTTACATAATGTCGTTGAAGACAAATGTTGTTTAAATATTGCCAAAGTTATAGACCGAATAAATAAACGCGGCTTCTATTGCAACGATGTCAGAATTAACCATTAAGAAATTCTTGTAGTTAAATCAATTACTATATAGCGACCAGTGACAGACATGAATGGTAACTGTCCATATCATCGAAAATAGTCTCTCTAGATAATTAATCATGGGCTGCACACTTTTTGGTGACGAAACGTGCACAGAATTTATCATCGCCAATTAGTAGAAACTTCCGCGTCTAAAAAAGATTTAGGCCTGTCAAATTATAGACGAAACTAAAAAAGAACGCACACATCCCGTTTCCTTGATATTAACAAAGAAAACAAAGCTAAAAACGGCGTAAATTTTTTTGTGGCCGAATACAGACTATTTACTTTGATAACATCAGACTCATTTAAATTCTTTACCCATTTTAATGAATCAAAATGATTCATTTGACACTAGCTTATTTTTTTATATTTTACAAACTAATTCAGTCTTAGATGAAAAATATTATTCTCAGAAAATTAAAGACTCAATTTTAAATGCTAATTTTGGCTAAGTGAATTCAAACAGCTTATTACGTAATGGGTACAAACAATACTTCCTATTTTGAAAGAGAATATATTCAACTTTGATCTAAGATAATGATCAGAGATTCTACACAACAGTTAATTTAGAAATAGTAGCTAAAGAATCTTTAGACTAAATACTTCGTAGAGAAGCTGCAACAGTACTTTCAGTCCGCCAGATGCATACTAAATCTGAAGTTGCAACAAATACTTGACATCGCCGAGACTGCGGGAGCACGCTAACTTTGACATTCCGGTCCCGAAATAACGACACAGTTACAAATGTACGGCGGTAATGACCCGCTAAGTTACAGCTTGAGCTTTGACTTATGTTCAGAAGAAATAGACATATGCAGGAAATTATGGGAATTTGAATTTTACAAGTGTGAAGAATTTTGGAAGAATGGTACACGTGGGAATAAGCTGCAGCGTTATGAGTGATTTGTTTTATGCAAAGTAACTATTTTATTGGGTAGCATTCTAGCTTTGAATGGGCCATTATGTTGACAGAAAAATCTTTAAATCTGTCATCTTCACTAATATTTGTTTTCTAATATCACTACTGCTCCAAATATGATCCGTTAGCACAATTTCTCTAAATAATTAACAAACGTATAAACATAAATCACTTGTTAGTATATAAATGTCTCTACTTAAATCGTGTCTAAGCTGAACACTTATAAATTTCGCATTAGCGTCAACGACCTCCATTAGTATAATTGGCATTATAAATTCTTCATTGCGATAATATTCGTGATAGGAATAAAGAAATGGCGGATGCGTCTCGCGCGGATTAACCAATCCGTTTGTAAACTAGTGAAAACTACTAATAGAATGAGGTCTAATGACTTCCTAGAGACTTCCTCAATAAGAAACAATATTAAGAGTATCAGGAAGAGCAGAAATTAAGATATTAAATTATGGCACGCTCGCTCCCTTCTCTCTGAATAATATAATCATGGTTTACTTTTCATAGTTTACTTAGAAGGAAATGAACCGTTATACAATAATATGGCTGAAATTAATACCAAAGCCACATCTTGTGACAAAAGTTACGTGAGAGAAAATGTTTTGCAAGCCGTGGGTGATATTAAACTATTTGTTTTATTAGCAGGACATGGCGCAACATGGTACTTTAAAAGGGATTTAGGTACATGAATGGTGCATGTTTGGTACCAATACAAAAGAAATCTAATGCTGTGACTTTCGCTGTTAGCATAATCAGGCTACAATATTCCCACTGCTAGGACACAGGCCTCTTCTCTGTGAGAGAAGTACAATGCGCGGGCCCAGTGCGGGTTGGTAGGTGTCACATGTCTTCGATTTTTTGGTTCTAGGACATGCCGGTTTCATCACGATGTTTTCCATCACCGTTTTGGGAGCAGTAGTGATGAAATAATTTACACAGTATAGCGCCTGTCAGGGTGCGAACCTACGACCTGCAACTCGTAAGCTGCGGCCGTTTCCACTGGGCCACAACTTCTCTCCTACCTTCTCTGTTATTCTTAATAAAAAAGAAAGCGTTAGGTAAGACCACTAAGATCTCTCGCAATAAGCTGACATCACTGACAGCACACAGGTCATCATTGCTCACTCAATTTACATAAACAAATGCAATCAAACATTACAACATGTGACAGTAATTACTTTCTATGATCATGTTTAGCGGCCATTTTCTTTTTTGACAGTTAAGTTTGAAAGTGACAATACAAACTGCCTAATTTGACAGTTGGGCACTGACAAACATATGTTATACATCTCGTTTCGAGATAGCCTGTACTTTACGCGAACAACGTTTCGGTTGACAGCCGCATTTATAAGTTTGTGGCGAAGATAAATTGAGATGAGATGATATGTGATATGGTAGTTTAAGAAAGTAAATAAATGTACATGTGTAATGTTACGTAGGTAAGCTTTTACTTAACAGTAATTTAATATTTGGATCGATCCAGAACCGTAACAAGACCAAAGACGTTTCGGAGAACTAAAGAATTTATTAAATTTTCCAGTGTGAAAATTGACAGAACTTACGAAAATGTGCACCACTTACCAATGCACCTTTTTCTATGTATTAGGTTACTATTTCACCAGCACCTATGTTTTTAACAAAAACACAGGGCTACTTTATATTAAAAAAAAGTTTTTTTGTAAAAGTAGGTATTTTCCCGGCCGAGACGGGGTATTCCTCGAAACGCACTAACTTTGAAACGCACCAAATGAAACGTCTATCGATATCATTTATTCCGAATCCTTCATGCTCTTCTCTATGTTTCATCGTTGATACATTTCGAGGAACAAAATTTTTTTTGTTCGAGGAATACTTTTGGTGCGTTTTAAAGTTGTTGCGTTTCGAGGAATACCCCGGTGAGACTTTTTAAAAGGAGATCTACCACACGTCTCCTTATTTAGATTATCGTAAACAGCATAAGCTATAAGTACGAAAGTAATTTAATTCAATTGTGACTTTAATAATCAAATAACTTCCAGTCTAACCGGATGCAGCTGAATGAATACCAGTATTTTACATGGAGCGACTGCCTATCTGACCTCCACAACCCAGTTACTGGGTAATACGATACCCCTTGGTAAGGCTGGTTGTCAGATTTTCGGGCTTCTGATGACCCGTAACGACTGTCAAAGATCCACGATTGACTGCCAAGACCAACAGCTTAACGTGCTTTCCGAGGCACGGGAGGGGTCTTGGTATGTAGGTAAGGATGGATGGATGGTTAATTATATCATACCTAGAACAAACAATATATTTCTTTGTAACATAAACATAAAATCACACATTGTTATTCCCTCAAGGGTTAGACAAAGATTTCACCAGTAATGCTTAAGTCCTATGTAATAGGGGGCGAGCCTATTGCCAACAATCGTGCACAAATCCGTACTCCGGAGAAGTTCCTGGGGGAAAAACCCAATACATAACCCTTTGCCTGGCCTGGGAATTGAACTACAGACCTCGTGCACAGCAGTACTGCGATTCTGTAAAAATCTCACCGTGAAAACTTGAACTTGGAGTGAGCTGTCATTCCACCTGATGCCAGGGATTGACGCTATTGACAGCTCACTTTAAGTTCACTTCACCTTAGTTTTCACAGAATAGGACTGCAGTAGCGCTGGCGACCATTAGACCAACGACTAAGTATTTCTTTGTCTTTCACCGCAATAGTCACGAAGAGTGAAACACCCGAAGCAATTTGACAACAACAATTTGGACAGCTATTACACATGATACATTACATACATTTGCCGACTCGATCAATTTATCGAAACCCAAACCACTCATTGTAAAGGCAGGCGCATTATCTAAATCCATTCGATATCCGTGTCTAAATCTAAACTGATATTAGAAAAAGATTTGACTTTTTGTATGTTTGTTTGTTACGCTTTCACGCTAAAACCGTTGAACGGATTTTGATGAAATTTTTCACGTGGATAGACTATAACCTGGATTAGAACATATGACAATTTTTACCACGATCGAGACGTATGCGCGTGAAACCGCGAGACGCAGCTAGTCTATCAATAAATATGATGAATCTATCTCGTAGATTGTTCTATCTTATATAACTTAGTAATAAATGTAGATGATCTGATAGTAACTACGTTAGCGAAAGTTTTTTTTTTTTTTCATGGTGGCCCCAAGGCGTTATCGGTAACCACGTGCCTACGACGATAAATTGTGGAGCATGAAACAATTTCATTTTCAAATATTTTGTTTTATGTTCTCATCGCCTCATTGACTCAAAAACAATGCCTGTTTTTAATCTTACTTCCTACGATTGAAATTAACGTTGGTATATCGTAATTTAATTGTCTTGTTTTGGCAAATTAATGAACATTAGGAACAAGTTCATTTCCCGCGATAAAAAACCAGTATTGACAGCAGAGATAAGTGCAAAAGAAAATAAACAAGATAAACACACAACAGGATGCAATTATTCAACAGCTGTAATTAATCTTCACGATTACATTTTTTAACCGTGTAGGTAATGCAGCCTAATTACCCACGTCTGGACGGTTCTAACTTTCATCGACATCTGTCATGTTTGACATTTGAGCGCAGGTGCCGGCGGCGGGTTGAAATGTCACGATCCTGCGCCGGCGCAGTTCTACGCCATTAATATTTATACGCAGCACCAATTATTCATTACAATATGGCCTTTTCTCCGCATTACGATGTACTTTTGCTATCTAAAGGCACGAAAGTTCGCCGTTCAATAGGACATCTTACATTGTTATTGTTTGTGGAAACTTCTCTACAAACATGAGTCTAATGACTGCCTGCCGTTAACTTTGTTTGATTAGATCGTTAAAACATTTTCAAATGCATCCATCGTTTGAATCTAGAATGCAGGAACTGTTCGATTGGCATAATTATTATAATTCATAATTCTATCTGCCAGCGATAGTCCCGTCAAATCGGTCAAGCCGTTTCGGAGGCTAGCCAGAACAAACGGATAGGCGGACAGACAGAATTTTTAAGAATTGGGTTTTTTATAAATAAAGGTAAGTACCGTATGTATAATTATGCATTTAGTAAAAAACTGTTATTTTGACATTACAAATAGACACTTTAATTTTATTTATTTGTATAGATGTAAGACAGTATATAATATGTTTTCTCTTTAATTTTATTTTATTCATCATCGTTATCATTCTCCTGCCCTTGTACCGATTTACTTGGGGTTGGCGCAACATGTGTTTTTACCCGACTACGGCAAAGCCAAAAGGAAGGGTAGTATGACAGGGCACCTGCCATCTTAACTCTTCACCACCCTTGGTTGACTGGTAGGGAATGCCTAATATGAACCCTATTGTGTGCGAGAAGTTTAAATAAATAAATACATGATTAGCAACAAGTCATTTTGAATAGATTTATCAGAAACAGACTTTAAATCATACATAACTGCTGGAACACTGGCCGTAATCCACCACGCGGGCCCAGTGCGGGTTGGTAGATTAGATGTCACTTGTCTTCGGATGATTGGTTCTAAGACATGCCGGTTTCCTCACGATGTTTTTCTTCACCGTTTTGAGAGCAGTCGTGATGAAATAATTTACGTAAAGTAAAGCGCCTGTCTGGGTTCGAACCTACGACCTACAACTCGTAAGTCGCGACCGATACCACTCAGCCACCACTGCTCTCCAGCCTTTAAATCGGTGAACTTCACTGAAAACTCATGAAACCACATCACGAAATCCAATAGCTAACAAATTTAGTCATGTCTCAGAAATTCAGCAGATGAAAGCCCAAATAACCTAAAATAGACAACGTTTATCCCTTATACGTTATGATAACTATCATCATATCTGTGTACAAATCGCAATTTAGCGAGAAAGGCACACATCCACTAAGTCGTGATGCACCTAAGGCGGCAAACACATTTGACGACTAGACGACGCGATCGGACGCAATATAAACCTGTCTGAAAACAAATTAATCGCTGTGGATAAATTACTACAGCTAAACAATGGTTAGTTGCACGTTAGTAATAACTAGTGAATAACCATGTGCTTGACAACATATTTTATGATATCGATTGTAACATTTATAAAACATTGTTGTTACTTACGTAAGTTACTACGTCACCGATTCGATCGATACTACGTCAGTGATACGCTTGAAGCTAAGCATAAACTAAACATTGATAAAATAAGTATGACTATGTTACAACTTTGGCCAAAGCATAGATTGCGAAAACCTGATAGTGAAATTGTAATGAAGAATTTCTAACACTTCCTCTTTAATGTAATCGACAATATTAGATGTATATTGTCAATTGGAACATTTCGCAAGTCGTATTATCTACGACTTAAAAGACAATATGAACCAGTCTGACATGCTAAATCAAAGTGAAACCGCGACATAATACCTACGTATTATGTCGACAACGACAAAATGGCGTGACAATGCTAAAAGCGACACATGTGATCACGCCCTAGCACAATCGCTTTCTCATATGTCTAGATTGGAGTAAAGGACTCAAGTCATTTGTTCGTAATGGATCGCCGATGGCCTCAATAAAGGGATATTGTTACATTCGCTAGTAGTAGCCAGAACGGACTTGGTCCCTCCAGCCAAATGGACCACCCACCTGAAGGAGGCAATTGGACCGATTGGAATATTGATAACCAGAAATTGTGGCTTAGTTCAGAGGAACTGGAAGGTTTTTGCGACAGACAGTATGGCTTGGATAAGTAAGAAGTTAGGAATGCTTTGGTATTTTCATCTCACCAAAATCATAACGTTTTGATCTAAAACCATTTGCTTCTCAATATTCTGAGGCTCCAAAGCGCCCGCTGGCCAATCCGTACGAGTATATTCAGTCTTTAACCAACAAACAGTTTTGTCATATCACTCCCACATCAGTATCGCCATTTCGCTGATGAGTGCAGCTTGGGAGAGCTCAAGTGCGTGATGTTTGGTACACGATTATCGGATAAGCGGTTAGGGAGGCTGTGCTAATCATGCACTGATTGGATGACAGTGACAGCGATGAAAATGGTAAGGAACATGTAGGAGATTATGCTTTCGGTTTTAGACATACAAATTGACGTGAATTTTACATATAATATTTATAATGATGAAGTAAAGAAAGTGATATAGCGACAATAGGTACTCAATAGTTAATTTGCATTCCATAATATGTGTGGTAACTTAAAATTATATGTGATCATTGTGGACCCTGTCGGGCACAGCAAAATAATAGGAGAGAGGAAACTGAAAATGTAAGTATCAGTCTTCTGAAATAAATCCAATATTATTATAAGTAATACTAACGGTTAATTCTGTTGCAATGCATTTTTAACCGTCGAAAAAAAAACGGAGGTTCTCAAGTCGACGCGTATTTTTTTTTATGTATGACCACGCGTATCTTTTTACAGAGTAGTCCGATTTTGATAATTCTTTTTAGGGTATACTCTCGAGGTGGTCCCATTGTCATCAAGTTAGAATCTGATGAGAGGATCCCATGGAAATCGAGGGAAACCCTCATATTTTATAGGCAAACCTATAGCGATTTGACTATTTTTTTTAAGTAACTTGAGCATTTGCTCTTGGAAATCATCATTTGGTAAAGTGGAGCTGATGATGAAGACCACAGAGGGCCATCGGAACTACTCAATGATAAATATTTCACTGGTTGCGATTCGATTACTTTAATATGGTTGCTAAGCCACACAATCACGTCACAATGCGAATGGTGAAATGGAGCTGATGGTGGAATACCAGGAGAACTCCTCAACAATTGACGTCCCAGCATCGGGAAAAGCAATATTTTGTAAAAGGCGATGAGCAAGTTGACACTATGCCATTGTAACTTAGATAAATTATAAGCAGACCCACTAAAAAGCGAGAAATGAAAACTTTTTAACAAAAAAAAATTAAAAGCCGAAAAAACTGAAAAGCAAAAAATAATAAACCTTTTTTATTTAACCTTAATAACTAAGTTCTTAAACTAATGTAAGTATACCTAAGTAATTTTGAGTCGATAACCAGTGAGTTCGAGCGCGCGACTAGTTTACTCTTAAAAATTTGAATTTCGCGGCCTACATAGTGCATCCCCCACACTAGGCCGCGAAATTCAAATTTTCCTAAACAAACAAACCCTGGCACTTCCTCCAACAAACATGTCTATCTCCAGTACTCCACTGGTACTGACGCCAGCACATCAAGCTACTACAATCTGTCAAATTTCTTTAATAGACTTTCAACTTTATTACTAAAGCATAAAGTTCAAAGTTGATTGGGAAAATTTGACAGATTCGGGTAGCTTGATGTGCTGCGTCTGTACAATTTACAGCGCTTACACAACTGCTCTTAATCCTTATTCACGCTATCATTAAACTGTTTACTAGCAATAACTGTCATGTAAACAATAGCGAGACGGTGTTAGTTGCAGATCGATACGAAATCGAAAGCGATATTTATGGGAACAACCCTTCGTTTACGAGGAGCGGTCGTAAACTCCTACGCAAGGAGTCATTATTGGCGTTACGAAAGTGCTTTTGTTGTTGGAGGTACTCTATGAAATGATATTGTTACCCCTTCAAGTAGGTGCAACATTTTTATCTCACGAAGCGACGCGTGCTTTACTTGTGTTTACCAATAGTACAACCACAAACACGCTGTAAATGTGTGTGTAAGCGCAGGACCACTCGATACCGTCCGAGACAATGGCGAAGACGGAAGTAAGTGTAGGTACATAATTGTGTTATGTGCTGACGCTACTCGTCTTCACGCACACATTCACAGCGTGTTTGAACACTTGGTGACCACAAGTAAAGCGCGCGTCGCTTCGTGAGATAAAAAACTATAAGCTAAAAATACGAGTTATTGGCCTGATGCCTATCGAACCTCCACAATCCAATAGTTGTGAAGCACAATACTGGTATTCAGCTGCATGCGGTTAGACTGGAAGCCGACCCTAACAAAGTCGGGAAAGGGCTATGGCAGTTCTTTTTTTCTAGTAACACAAAAAGAAAGCATTCTGTATATGCTAACAATAAAGAACAAACCTTGACAGGCAGTCTCAATTCAGAATCAAAATACAGACATACAAAAGCCTACCTACAAGTCTTGAATCGAAACTCATCACTCAAACAGCTTACAAACCAGCAAGCCCTCATCAACCATTCATACAACTTCAGTACATATTGTCATTTCTCCTTGACCTAAAATACTGAGGTATTGAGAAAGTTCAAAAATGAAGGCTAAACGATTGATGATACGGTGTGTCGCTATTCATCCTCCTACTGACTCGTTATTTGAAGAACTTCCAATCAATCTCCGTTGCGAAACTGTGATGGAGGTTGATCAAACAGATGGCAGGCTGATAAACGATAGAATCAGCATCTGAATTGCGTAACACACTTTCAATCCCAATCCAAGGGTTTTGAAGGATATTCCTAGTCCATTGCTTCATAGGTTTGGAAAATTCTTCTGCTCAACAACGTGAAGAACGCAATGAACGTAGACCATCGACAAATAAAATTGTTTCTAAATCTAATCCAATGGTAATGAAATGTTCACGAGTGCACCCATCGTATGCTTTGAGATATGCAGGGTTTTTTTTTGGTAAAACATTATCAACCTCTTAAGAGGTCATTGTACCTACTCATCATTATGAACAACTTCTATGTGAACAAACCTGAAATCGCGAAAAAAAAATCAGCTGTTCCCTACATTTATATTCGTATAACTCGTCAGAATGTAGGGAACAGCTAATTTTTTTTCGCGATTTCATGTTTGGTCCCATAGTAAAAGTTGTTCATAATGATGAATACAATGACCTCTTAAGAGGTTGTTAATGTTTTACCAATAACCCTGTAGAGCATGACCTGAGTCGAAATTGCAAATCATACCTAAATAAACTCTCCCTTTCAGTCTTCAAAACATATACATGAAACAAACCAGTGCCATAAAACACACTCATAACTCACTTTTAGAATAATTGCCCTAGCATTCAAAGTGCACTTTCTGCAGCTTTTACTACCCGACTAACACAATAAACTTGACTCTCGATCGATGCTGTTTCATGAACATGTGTCCTATGATATTTGCACGGCAAATGAAATATATTTAAACAAACCATAACACCGAATTTACACAATAACATAACACAATTCTACACGTAATATTTAGAGCGTTCCATTCAAAATTCAAAATATTTTATTTCACATAAACCTACATGAGCACTTATGAAACGTCAGAAGCTAGGTGCACGGTTCCAATTGGTCGTTTCCTATGGAGAAGAGCCGGCAAGAAACCCCATGTTACTCTTTTAAAAATAATAAAATTGTATTTTAGAATGTTTTCAAATTATAGTGTTAATAGGTATGACAGGACAGTGTAGGCCCGTCAATAAGTTCCTACCAGGTACTCTTAACAAAATAGAAAATGGTCAAAAAATCTACAGTCTACAAGGTACTACAACGTTCTCACATTCACAAAATATAAATTGCAGTAGAAATTATCAATAGTACGGCTAACAAATTAGCAACCATCACCGAACTCATCTAAGTTTATAGTATTGTATATGAGTATATTTGTTTAAGACAAATCGTTTAACAAAACAGACACTATTATGACGGTTTTCTCAATATCAATAATTGGTAATTTGCCAGACACAGCAAACGTGAAAGTGTCTGCTAGACAAATGATCAGGGCGATAGTTAGTTTATTAGTCTCCGAAGACAATATGCGTGGGTGAACGAAAGTGAATATTTGATTATACTGCTAGTACCTGCTCGAGTGGTCCCCTTCCTTATCAGCATGATAGATCTTTGTTTAAGCTTCCTTATTTCGACTGAATTCTAGTTAGTTGACCTGGTTGACGAGGTGTTATTTATGAGATCTTCCGGTCCTTCACCAGTCAATCAACGTCGTACCTACTTTGTAGTTCAGAGAACTCCACCGTAGACTTACTTTTAAAAGTGCTGCATCAACAGCCAAAGCTTCTCCTTCCGAATCCGGTCTAACCCTAACTGGACTCATATAATTCGTGAACATCCTCATAACTCAAACGTCCATTATATCCATTCAATTCTTGATAGTATCCCTCATTAATAATCTCACTCTAAACAACATTATTCATGTGACCATGCTCACAAATCCTATTAGCATTTCCCTGTCCATTTTGTTTGTAGTCGCGCTTGCCCGGTAGAAAATATTTGCGATTCAATGCAAGCCAACAAATCCAGTAATAGATTCTGCCACAGAATAAATGGAGGCGACATCAATGGTGCTACTGGAAAGTCTGGAGAATAAGAAACTGTGTTGACACGATGTAGGAATAGTGTAGACAAAGAAACGATGTTAAGATTTTATTTCATGCTAATGAATACTGCTCTCTCTCTCTATGATATTATCTTAAAGAGGTAGATATGGCACTAGCGCGCGCAAATTGTTGCAGACAAATTCAGACAATTGTTGTAATTTCATTGTTGCTATCTCTTTCTGTGTCACACGTTCCGTATTTATCTATCGCAGAGTTGTAAGTCTTTGTAATAACAACGCAACAATACAGAACGTCGCTCAGTATGAACGTAGCGTATCTTTCCTTTATTATTTATTCTCACTAGCTTCTGCCCACGACTTCGTCCGCGTAAAATTTTGGCCCGCGACCCACCCCGTCGCATCGCATCGCCCGTCCGCACTATTACCTACGTCATTTTCGCTTAGCGTTCTTTGTGACTTTTTTGTTTTTACTCAACTCTTAAGAATCCTAGTGATGTTAAGTAAGTAGGCCTAAAGCTTACCCCAAGAATTGTGCTATCAAATACAAAAATCATTTTTTAAAGCCGATTTCAAGAGAATATATAGGTAGTACAAACAAACAAAACACACACACATTTTAGCTTTATTATAAGAATATATAGATATATATCCAAACCTTACCGTTTGTGCTACAACTTAATAAAGACATGACAAAAAGTTATTTTTGGCATTGATCAAGAATTCCGGCTGGAAATTAAATCTTCTCAATTGATTACTAGCTGCTTTTTGCGCATCTTTTGTTTCATTTATCTCCAAATTTACAGGAGTACGTGCAAAAGAGACAACATCATCGACTCATTTACAATCACACACCTTAAAATAACTACCGAGACTGTAGCGAAAGCCCAGAATCGTGGCTCGTGTAACCTTCGGAAGGCTTGATCGAATTATAGCGTATCCAGACACGCTAGAGCTAAACCTTCGTCGTACATGTGAACGATTTCCGACAGCCATTCAATACCGCTTTCTCTTCGAAATTTAGTTTGATTCGAATCAATGCGGGCAGTTATTATACAAACATTACTATCTCCATTAAAATAATAAATGTTTCTACCATTATGAACGTTACGAGATTTACAAACAATCTTTTTTATGCCTATTTTATGACTTCTTGACCACTAAATAATAACTTAATCAATGCTCCAAAAGTGTCATTAACTTTTATAGACTAAATCAATTAAGTGTAATAATTATGTGTGTTTATTACAATATTTACAATTTTATAAAGTAAAGGATGAATTGCAACTTGCATGCCTATGTGTACTGAGATAAAAAATAAGAATAAATTAACACACGCTAGCTATCGACATCGGCAGCATTTGCTGGGGGTTCTAAAAATAAATCTGCAATATTAATTTTTATCTGCATTGGTGCACTTGGAGCATCGCAACATGATGATACAGAAGGCATGCTCCGCTTATGAGCATGTCATCGCAGATAAAAACAAGTGAACAACGCAACTCGCGGGTGGTGCGCAAATTAAGTTTTGATCCGTTCAGCGTCTAATGTTAATGATGATATTACTCCTCCCCCAGCACCACTCTATTATCTACAACAACAACAAACAACAACAACATCAACAACAACATCCAGATTTATCAAAATATCTAGCAAGTCAGGCTAGAATGCAAACAGTGCGTTGACTGAATTCTGTCAACCAAAACCAAATCTTCCTCGATTAGTGTTATATTTACGGGAAAATAATAGAAAAGAATGGACGAATGAATCAATGAAACGAAGCCTACTTCTACTGTCGTTGATGATAAAGTGGTCCTTCTGCTCCCGATAATTTGTTTCCAGTCTGCGGGCATCTGCAGGCGTATTTATCCAGTCCTGCCTGGAATGCAGCTCAACTAGGTTGCATTAGCATAATGTACCATTCATTAATCACGCTATTTCTAGCTAGCAGCCATTTCAACGCACTTTATGCTGAATTTGTGGTAATGGCCGATAATTTTCAAGTATTCATTTGCTGTAGAGTGACGTTTATTTGTGGGATTAACATTGAAGCTGTAATGTTTATGTAAACTCTCTTGGGGAGAGATCGGCTTCTTTAGAATTTATTTTAACACCGTTCTGATCTTGGCAAGGCCAGCCGTATTTTATATATTTGAAAGCCTTTATTCATATCTATAGTACCTAATCTTACTAGAAATTCTTACATTACAGTGTCAGGTTTCTGCGTTAAGATTGCGATTCAGTTTTTCTAAGCGGATGTAAAAGCCGTAAAGGAAAATATAATTCTAGTGTAAGATCACAAGTGTGAAGCGATAATTTATTTTTAATTCCAATCAGATACTCACAAGAAAAACTAAAGATAAATGTGACTTTTTACACAGTCTGCGATCATATCTAGATAATTTCCCGTCTACCCTTTTTATCTTGAATATGAAGCTGGTATAACTTGAATGACAACACGCGTTGAAATCCTAAGGCTTTTTATTGGTACGCGGCGAAATAAGTGGTTTCATTGAGGCTAGCTTTACAGGAGAAAATAAAAGTATGATTGCATTACCATAGTAATGGGTTTTTGTCAAAGATTTTGTTTTGAGAGGATTAAGTTGAGAATGTTTTTGAATACGTGTGAAGTTTTTTAGCTACAGTCAAATACCGTATCGCGATTCCAGATATTATCTACCAACTTCTTTGGAAAAGGTTCAAGTCGGCTTGAAGTTACAATTACAAACCAAAATCTTAATACCTTCTTCTTTTCGTATCGACAGTACTTTGATTGAACATTATCACATTGTTTGAGTCCAGTAAGTGGCCACGTTGACTGCGGCATCAGTGGCATGCATTAGCTCATAAATGTGCAAGTGTACGGACACATAGATCACACAAATGAATAAAATCAAAATATTTTATTTCACAAAAACCTACAAGGGTACTTATGAAACGTCAGTAGCTAGGTGCACGGTTCCAATTGGTCGTTTCCTATGGAGAAGAGCCGGCAAGAAACTCCACGGTTACTTTTTTAAAAATAATTGGCTTTTACAATGTTTTCAAATTACAGTAGGTATGGGAGGCCTGTCAACAAGTAAGTACTAGGTACTTAATAAAATAAAAAATAGTCTACAGATCTAAAGTCTACAAGGCCTACAAAGTCCACACATTTACAAAATATAAAAGAATCTATCAAAAGGATAAATAAAATATTAAATCCAAATGATATGATATGAATACCTTAAACAATGTTTCATTTGAAATCCTGAGTTTAATTTGAGTGTTGAGAACTTTGCAGACTTGTGTCGCAAAACGAGAAACATCGAAAAGCTCGCTGAAAATGCGAAAAGTGTCCAAGTTACTAATAAGTTAGGTGCAGCAAGTTCCGAGGTGTTTCACTCAGCTGTTAGCTATGCGACAAGATAACACCAACTAACGAACCACCTTACAAACTTACTAACGACAAACCAGACTCCGTCGTTCAGAGTCCATTTAAATGTACCTACGGCAAGCGTAGTTAGGTCTAATTGTTAACACGACTGCTGATTCTGAACTAGAACGAGGAACTCGAACTTCTGGTCATGAATAACCACCTCTAGTTTGTTACAGCATTTGTTGATGAATGGCTAATCATGTAATCACAGAACGGTCGCCATGCACCATGAAGTCATAGAGGTATGAGGAACAGGGTGTAAAGTTCACTCATACTCTATAGAAAAGGGAGGATCCTCCGACCAGACGGGTATTGTGTCTGGCGGGCAACTGCCCGATGATTCATGTCGGGCCGTTGTATCTATGCTAGTTGCGCGGTAAACTCTGCTTGCGCGATACAGGATTTTGCGTGACGTTGTAGATACCGCTACAAAGTCAAAAGTTCAATTCCCGTGATAAAAACGTTCTTTTCTAATCGCAATCTATGATTGTCAGCGACAATCAATATAGGTTATTGCTACACGCGGTTCACTGCTAGACATAGGCCTCTCCCAGGCTGCACCACAATACTCACTCTGTCCTCCGCCTTCAGCATCCAGTCAGTACCAGCTACCTTTTTAAGGACGTCGGTCCATCTAGCTGGTCTGGTAAACAAAATGCCTTAGACAGATGGGATGAAGAAGTATGGTCAAGAGGTATGGTACGTCATCGTCTTCTCGTGTCACCATGAGTTTTTTTTTTTGGCATAAAAATAGCTCATGCGGTGGTAGAGATAGGCCGGTCAACAGGAATCAGCACAGGAATAATTAGTAATTTGTTTTTCTTATCAGTATTTTGCTAAAAGCAATTTGCTTACAGCATTTTGCTAACAGCAGTATCAAGATGCTACTGTTCCTTCTCTTGGCTTAATCCTCAATTCACTTCTGAAGTTCTGATATCGCCGGCAACAGGCGTCATCATCTGCCTGACCTTTTCCCAACCATGTATTCGGCTTCCAATCTAACCGAATGCAGCTGATTATCAGCGTTTACGTGGAGCAACACCTATCTGACCACGAGAACAGAATTGATGGTCAATTTCTTCGTCGAGATACACACGACGCTAGCTAAGGATCCATGACACTTACGCACTGCAATCTAAACGAGGAATGCGGACCAAACACGAGCATTAAATACGCATTAGTTACGATCCAGGGAGCAAATAGTTGCTTCAAATAAGCCGTAATATAACATAACTTGCTAGTAAACGGAGTAATTCAATATCTATGAGTTTCTCGAGGAAGCGGAACTGTGTTAGTGTATTCTGGACTGTGCGAATTGTGATATCAGTAGCTAATTAACAGTTAAACAAACCTAAGTGATGTTTGATCATAATTACATGAGTCGCTGCATCCAAAGAGATTTTAAATAATTCACCAGGTAGAAAACTACTAAATGTACGAGCCCTCTGGTCTCGTGAAGTGTCGACCAGTCGGCAGGAAATTTCCTTTTAAAAAGGAGGGTCTCAGGAGCCGCAGCAGCGCGCAGCGGTGCCAGCATTAAATAAGTTTCTCTAACACACATTTTCCGAGTGCAACAAGCAACCGCTTAGGATCGACACGGCAGCATTTGATCTCTTCCCGCGGAAAGTTTAGACACAATACTGAATTCTTCAAAACACAATGACGTCGTTTTACTGATCGAGCCGTCTCGATCGAACTGATGCACGTTTTAATTTAGACGCGATTATTTTACGTATTACGTAAGTAAATATTGCGCGGATATTATTATAGCGTTTACGTTTGTAATAATAAGTTTATGGGTCGTTAATAATAATCTGGTACCTAATGCTGCATGAGCCAAATATTTATATTTGGTAGTGATGTTGATTTTGTAAAAGCCATACCTGCGTATCATGCCGATATAGTTCTGAGACTTCAGATTATAAAAATGGTTTATTAAAAAAAAACCGACTTTAAAATACACACTACATAGTGAAAAATTTTGGAAGTCGATGTCTTTGGCTTTGTATTTTCGATTTTTGCCACCGAATTCTGAAGAATTTTTCAAATCGGTTTATACATAACCTAGTTCTGAAGTAACAAAAAACCTCCTCCTTTTTTTGAAGTCGATTAAAAACCGCAGAAGTCTATGCATCAAACTCGGTACTTTTTTTGTAAATCGTTACTTTTGAATTATGTTGCGTGTTTTATTAAATCTTGATTATGTTATGGTGCATTAAAAGATAGTAATCGCCCAAAGCTATGACAAAAAATATGGCCGGAGGCAAAGATCAAAACGACAAAATTTCCCAAAACATAATTCCGTAAACAGTTACACACATTAGCCTATTACATCAACATCAAGAAACCATTTATTATACTTTCTCGACTTTTAAATACCACATACACTTCAAATCTTGATAATAGTGAGGTCGATACAATAACAATAAATTCAATACGCACTAAAGGGCCTTTTACACGATACTTTTGTGACGGAAGAGGCGATAATGTGCATCACAATCATCGCTTACTGAAGATGACAGTTACAGCCGCATGCAGGCTCGCAGGCTCACCCACACATGTGTGTTGTGTTCAACATTGTGGAGCATAGAGATGTGATACAATGAATATAGAATTGTAGATGCGACATTAAAAAACCTTTGAATTTCGAACTACTTAGTAGGAGTGACCGGGAAACACAGCAAGGAGGTTGAATAAATAGAAGTCTATATTGCTGTGTTTCAGGTCACTCCTCAGTAATTCGTTTGCGTATAGTCGGGCTAGAAATAAATACATAAATTACATGGAATTCCAGAAAAAGTAAAAAAATGCGACGTTTATCGACGTCATTTTTGAGTAATGAGTCCTACAAAATTAAACTGCATTCTAAATAAACAAAAACACAATTCATCAGCTGTTTGCCATCTCGTAGTTGTAAATGCCAAATGCTGTGTTATTTTAGTGCAAGCAGCTAAAGGTGACAGGTGACAGGCTAACGACCTGTCACTCTTCACACCTGGCTTTAAGTGGTGTCAAAGATCTCATCTTATAAGAAAACTAACTTTGAAGATAGAAGAAATTCTCATGGTGTGAGCGCTGTAATTACCTATACTTGTACAAAGTTCTAATTCTTAGATTAAGATACTCGTACGGTCGTACCTTGCACTATAATTAACGTGTAACCGCGCCTTTTAAAATGTTTTACAATATCCTAACTTAATAATATTATAATTGCGAAAGTAAGCTTTTTTGTTTGTTTGTTTCGCTTTCATGCTAAATCGGCTGTACGGATTTAGATGAATTTTGGCACACAGATAAACCATGATCTAGGTAAGGACATAATTATGCTACTACATCCTAGATCTCAGACCAAGTCGCAGGCTACAGCTAGTTGTGCTTCATCATCATCATCATCATCATTTCAGCCGAAAGACGTCCACTGCTGGACATAGACCTCCCCCAAGCACTTCCACTTCGACCGGTTCTGTGCTTCTCGCATCCAACGGGTTCCTGCGGCTGTTGTGTAAGTTGTGCTTAATTTGAGTTAAATACAGTACTAGTCTACTAGAGATATAACAGAAATTGACATAACCATAATTATTTCCTGAATTTTGGGGTCATACTGCCTACAAAAACACCAGAATATAAAATGTTTTGTCTAATTTTAGGATGCAGTTTGTCCAATCACTCACTCACTTAATTTTTTTTTTTGTTTTGTCTAGATACGTCGTGCCTTACCGCAAATAAACTTTTTTTTTTCACTATCAGCCTGTCATTATATTGTCCATTTTCTTTCTTTACTACGTTTTGGAGATTTAAACCCGTGCGTGCTCCTCAAACTATTTCACAATCATACTCATCTAACCCTTACGTTAAGCCGTTGGTCCCGGCAGTCATTCATGGATCTTTGACAGTCATTACGGGTAGTCAGAAGCCCGAAAGTCTGACAACCAGTCTTACCAAGTGGTATCGTATTACCCAGTAACTGGGTTGTGGAGGTCAGATAGGCAGTCGCTCCATGTAAAATACTGGTATTTAGCTGCATCCGGTTAGACTGGAAGCCGACCCCAATATAGTTGGGAAAAGGCTAGGCAGATGATGACTCATCTAACCCTTACCATACACAGTCGGAAAAATCTGGCACATCTGCATCATAATCACAGCCGTCTCCACGGTATCTTGGGCACGGTTACATCATAATCGGACACCTACGGCTCGGAAGCGGGCCATCCATATTCATTGCCCGGTTTGGATAACCGGTAGGCAATGTAATTGCCCTTTGTATGCTTGAATGGGTTGCATGGCTTGCATTAAGTTGTATGAGTGTTGTTAGATGTGGAAATGTTGTCAATGGTTTCTTTACAAAGAATTGTATGTAATATCTATGGTTCGTATAAATAGTTTTTTTTTCTTTTTAAGACTAGGCTTTTATTTGAAAGTTGAAGGTTTTATGGAGATTACTTTTATCCAAGAAAGAGGTACTTATCTATAAGTTCCTATTACATAGGTCATACATACATAAACGGTCGTAAAATTATACGATCTAGACAGAACGTACACCTTACAGTATAATAATATTATTAGGCACACTTTGTACTTACCTATTTAAAAAAAAGTATGATCAAGTTACTTAAATTTTAATTTCTTACGTCATCCGCTGTTAACAAATCTTGTAATTATAATAATATATAAAACACATTCTCACACCACCTGCTTGATAGTGTCAAAGTAAGTATATAATATATCATGCAAACCTAACCTAAAGCAAATCATTAAAACCCTAAGATCTAGGTACTACCGGTGAACGGGTGCTAACCCGTGACATAAGAAACTGCTTTATTCCCTTGGTGAATAATCTACTATTCATTAAAATAAACCACAAACAATTACCTACGATCAACGGTGCAATTCAAAAAAGTTAAATTCAAATGAATAAAACATAGCTACATTTATTTCAGTTACAAACACTTGAAAAAGTAACACTATGAGTAAACTCGCTAGTTATCTTTATGCGAAGCGGTTGGAATTTCATCTTTATTTGGAACGCGGGTCGGTGAACCGACTCAAATAGTCCTACAAGGCCATCGGTATTGTCCTCCTGGCAACCGATTGGCTGCCTCTATTAATTCTCTAATTCATGGACACACCATGTTAATAATCTGTGCACGTTTTAAATTTGAAATAGAACGCATAAAAAATTTGCAGGCTGTGGGAAATGGCTGACAAAAAGTTTACCTGAAATAAGTTGAACCTAAGTAAACGTGAAGAGTAAATCCAAAAAAAAAAACTAAAATTATATCCAGAATTCTAGCTTTCTAGTTTAGTAATAGCTTAATCATAGAAACACTTTTTTTTTGCGGATGGGAAATCATCAAATGACCCCTCCCGCTCTGGGTGGAGCGGAAGGGAGTGTCAGACTCTTACTGACTAAAACCCACCCATGTTCCTTCCTTAGCCCTTTATGTTCTGGGCCAGGCCAGCGGTAACCTTTTCGGACAATCCCGCTGACCATCATAGAAACACTTAGGTAAGCTTGAAAAGCATCAATTACTTACCATATAAACCTGAATGTCATAATGAATTCTAGAAACAATACGGCGGCTTTGTTGAAATCCGTTCTAAACAAATAACGTAGCGAATGTTTACATTTTTTCGTTTAACAGATCCGTTTCAATTTTATAGCGCGTATTTGGCTTGACGAATTTCGATAATCAACGCGCCGTTTATCCAAAAAGCATCATCTTGAACATTTCAAGATTTTCTTGGAACGTCTTATTTTTGTCCCCATTAAGTCCAGTTAACGGGCAGTTTTAGCACACATAAACAAGAACTTTAAAAGCTTTTCTATGTCGTTTGCTATCGAAAAGTGGTTCAGCTGGAGCTTTGTACTACAGTTTAGTCAAAGTAAAGTAACATTCACAAGCAAAAAATCAATTTTATAAGCTTTTTAAACTGAAGCCATTCAAATTGATACGTTATAAAGATACGTTGCCTTAATTGCATGTAGGAACGCCTATTTCAAATAAAGAACTCTCCCAATTGCTTCATTCAGCCTGCTGCCTACCACAGATTAAATAGACAATCATACTATTCAAATAAATTCCCACTGCAGCCAGTCATTTAACACCGTAATCGCGATAATAATACGAAAGTGTATCTGAGGTAATGTCGAGTCGGACCGAGCCGAGCCGAGCGTAAAATGAGGCCCGATCAGACCCCGACAGAGAGCCCGGTGAACCATGGCCTTATGGCCCGAGATGACTTCATTGTTTCATTGCAGGGCTGACACTTCATGGGAAAAGATGGGTTTGTTATGTAGGTGCTGGTTATTTTATGGTGGAGAGTCGGGAATATAACTCTGGTAGAAATCCCAATAGTAATAGCGTATCTGAACGTAATGGAAATATGTTTTGATACGTAAAACTAATGGCTAATGACTGGAAACTTATTCGGTGTTCAACTGAAATTGTGGAAATGCCTTTAGATAAAAACCAAACTCATATTTACCTACCTAAGCAAAACAAACCATTTTACATGTTTGCGGACTGGTTTCACCTGTAAACAAACAAAAGGTTCATTAATACAAAGCAAAAAAAAACACAGTTACCAAAAATAACAGTTACGGATATAGACATCCTTTGTTTCACGCAATTGTTTAAATAAAAAAATATAGTAAGTATAGAACGCAGCTTTTTGTTTTTAAATTTCTTACATATTTTAAAGAAAAAGAACCCGCAATGCAGACCGCATATAAACTGCATAAAACATACCATAAGGTGTTAAATTTACAGCCGTTTTCACTCTAATATAAGAGATGACCGAAGCCCTGGCGGCTTGCCAGATGCTAGAGTATTTCAGGCCATCCCTTTTAAGTGTTTTATTAATTTGCCTTAAGGTTATTCTAAGCTGAGACCGTACTACGAAAATGCCGACACTAAAGACTGAGACACTAATGAAAATGAACGACTTGTTTCATCTACACTGCTGAACTATTATGACAGAGGATGTTCATCATCTATTGAAAAGCAGCGATGTATTTAAAACTATGTCTAAGATCGTTAACTAGGCAGTACTTTCTATAGTTAGTTTAGATGACGTGTAGTTAGCCGTGTCGTCAGTCATCGAATATAGCGCGTTGTAAATAAACTTCTAATGGAATTTCACTATAAGTTATGACGGTATCGGTATATAACAATAAAAACAAGCGAGGCGTGGAAACAATTGACTGATAATCAACAGTCAATAAATAGACAAGTGAATATCGACTATTTTAGTAGCCCAAGTTCATAATAAATTGTCCCTAGGGGAGTCAGGGGAGTAATGTCATAGCACTCAAAGCCGAACAAGGAATTTATCCGTTCAAAGTTGGCGTATCCAAAGTCCATACACCTGCACTTCTGAGGACCTAGAACGCCACTGATGCTGCGATTGGCATGGCCAAATACTGGGCCTACTCATTGAACAATTTACCATCGAAAAAGATGATCAACGTGATAATTGAGTAACACACTAACAGTAGCATTGGCAGTCATTTTGACAGTTCAACAACATTCATTGCGTTATTTACGTTGTTGAGCAGATTAGCAATATCCGTCAAAATGATTCAGATTATGACTGATAGTGTGTTCAGTGTTTCGCAATTAGTGCAGTTCAAAGTCGAGATACTGTCACCAAATCCCTTTTTAATAAGATATTGAGGTATTAAAATATCCCGATGTTCAGAAAATGTTAAAAAGCTGCAAAGTTCAAAAGTTATGTATCAAAAGAGATCATCAGAAAAGTAAAAGTTGAAGCAATTCTGATACAAGATCAGCGATTATGGCTAGTTAACACCCGCAAAGATCGTGATATGTCTGCCGATACTCCTGGGAACTGCTCTAATTACGCCTCAATGAATAGCTAGTTAGGGTTGGGCTTCGAAGGTAGCGCAATCAAGACTAAGTAGCGCCACGAGACTCGTAAATTAAGAAATTGCATTTGTTACTAGAGAAGGCAAAGTTGAGAGAGACAAATAAAAAAGAGGATGTGTGCTTATGACCTCTCGATAAAAGTGAAAACAGATGACTGAAGCCGAGTTTACGCGATCCAGCGCCGACTATAGCCGATTCGGCGTCAGCGACTGACTGGAGCTAAGTATACCCAATTCAGCTCAGTGTCACCGACCCGAGCATGACGATTCAGGGGGTCTACTCCCTAAGCACGAAATACGTAGTTTCGACAGACGTTACTGGCGTTTCCAACTCCGTATCACTTACGGACATAATAATAGGATTAGTTCGAAGCCCGAACTAAGAATGAATGAAAACACCATTTGACAGTTACTGTTGTTCCTACTCCTGATATGTATTGTGTATTTTCCCGTTCGAAAAATTTAATTTGATACTTGTTGTGACTGATGAGGGGCCCGTGGCAAAATAATAACAGCCGCACAGGTCGATAGATCAGGTTAAGGTACGCTTGTCGCGGTTGGTCTGTGGATGGGTGACCATCTTTACATACCGTGACTCCTCCGTGCCTCGGAAAGCACGTTAAGCCGTTGGTCCCGGCTGTAATTCGTGGATCTTTGACAGTCGTTACGGGTAGTCAGAAGCTCGAAAGTCTGACAACCAGTCTTATCAAGGGGTATCGTATTACCCAGTAATTGGGTTGTGGAGTCGCTCCGTTAAAATACTGGTATTCAGCTGCATCCGGTTAGACTGAAAGCCGACCCCAACATGGCTGGGAAAAGGCTAGGCAGATGATGATGACTTGTTGTGACTGATTAACTATTTTGAGATGGGCCCGTATCTTCGTTGACGGACTTAGAGAGCAAAGTGCACCTAATGAAGTTTTCACTTTTAATAAATTTTAGTATTCTCACTAACCAACTACCAAGAAATATCGTTATCCGCTAGCGGCTAGAAGATTACAGATGGACAGCAACAGAACTTATCCCAACAAAATACTGTTGCCAATTCAATTTCGCAGGCGTTGCAGGGTGCCAAAATGCTTGATAAAACCAGACCTCACGAAAAAAAAATTATGCAAACTTTACTGAAGTAGTAACTAAAGAGTTTTCCAAAGTTTTAGTAGCTCGTTTCATGGCCGCAAATTGTTTTGGTTGCGCAACCTGTGATATTTAGCGCCACATTTAGACAAGCTTCGACTCTTGGTTACATCTCACTTACTTCCGTTAGTCATCGACAACAATACTTATTGACGGAGCTTCTTCATATTAAACGTTGTTATGTACAGTCGCCAGCACATCAGGTTACCCCACATTGACCTTGAACGCGTTATGCGCGCAACAGCGAGAATCGTGCGAAAGAGATATATAGCTTTTTGTCTGTTCTTACTTGTAATGTTTCGTGCTGCAGTGCGTACGTGAGGGTGTGTGCGTATGATCGTCGTGGTGTAGAATAAAATACTGTGCGATAAGAAATAGCGTAGCAGGTTGAACACTTGAATCGAATCGAAATAATGGCCATGCGATCGAAATAATATAAAAGCAGGCGGCCGTGGCCCGCGCAATGCCTAAATAGTATGAAAGCTTATAATCAATATTTTTTATTTAAATGATCTTTTAATTACTTAATCCTTCATTTTTACGTATTTGTCGGAAAATTACGTTAAGTAGGTATTACCTACTCATATTACATTTAACCTGGTAGGTAAGTACGGTATACACTGTTACACAATTAATTAGCGAAATTTCACGCTCTCGATGAATATTGTTAAGTAGACAGGTAGGTAGGTTTAATCTGAAGTCAGAAAAACATTTCTTTTTTTAAATTTCAAGCAGGGTTTAATGACCTTTTCCGGGTTTTGTTACCTACTTACTGACGGGCTGGCGATGGCGGTCACCTGTTTTAGCGCGTTCTTATTGATAGCTGCGCCAGTTATTAACTTTTGTAGTTACTTACCATCGTTTAACTATTTTTATAATACCTATTGTATATGTTATTGTTCCAAAATAAACGATTTTTAAAAGCTTTTATTATTATTGACTTGTATGTATGTGAAGGTGGACTCTTGAAAGTTAAATTTGACCCACTTCCCGGTATCCGATTAAGCTGAAATTTTGCATGCATGTATAAATCGGATGACAATGCAATATTATTATGACATAGAGCTGATCTGATGATGGAGCTGGAAGGTGGCGATAGGAACTCCGTAATTAACTGACGCAACTCTATCGAGTTTGGGCTCGTTTAATTCGTCTTGACGAGTACTTTGATACTACAATCATGGTAACCAGGGTCTGATGATGGAGCTGGAAGGTGGCCATAGGAACTCCGTAATTAAACGACGCAAGCTCATCGAGTTTGGGCTCGTTTAATTCGTCTTGACGAGTACTTTGATACTATATGGTAACCAGGGTCTGATGATGGAGCTGGAAGGTGGCCATAGGAACCCGTAATGAAACCACGCAACCCTATCGATTTTGGGCTCGTTTAGTTCGTCTTAACGAGTACTTTGATACAACATAGTAACCGGGGTCTGATGATGGAGCTGGAAGGTGGCCATAGGAACTCCGTTAATAAACGACGCAACCCCATCGAGTTTGGGCTCGTTTGATTCGTCTTGACGAGTACTTTGATACTACATGGTAACCAGGGTCTGATGATGGAGCCGGAAGGTGGCCATAGGAACTCCGTAATTTAACGACGCAACCCCATCGAATTTAGGCTCGTTTGATTCGTCTTGACGAATATGCAACTCCAACAAATTTGGGAAAAAAGTTCGTTCCGTTTGTTATGAATGTGGATTATGTCTGATTGATTAGATGGATGACCCAATGCCAAGATGAGCACGTGCCGAGGGCTGAATGGTATGAGGGTGTATAAACATTTCATATCGCCAACGTTGCGCAGTTTCTTTTGC
Source organism: Oligia fasciuncula (assembly GCA_963082905.1). NCBI lineage: Eukaryota > Metazoa > Arthropoda > Insecta > Lepidoptera > Noctuidae > Oligia > Oligia fasciuncula. Next base: position 10,776,451 of record OY720407.1, read on the forward strand.
TTTCCTACAATAAATGGGTATCAAATGAAAGGTGAGAATACGAATGCGAGTTAAACTCCGTTGCTCCATTCCGTCTGCAATTTTGGTGTACTGGGGTTTTTGGAGTCCTCGATTATGATATTAAGGTCGAATTGTTCGTGTCTGTAGCATCGGTTGGTTAACTTTTACTTGTGTAATTTGGTGAGATTGGCGTCAACAGCATTGGTTTGCAACCTGTCTAGGAGAATGATAACTCCAAAATGAAACCTGGAACTGTGTTTCGTAAGGCAGAAGTAAGCTTCCAGCTGAAATAAGTGGCGCATTCCTCCAAACACTCAAGTCAAGGTGAGGCCATGCCGAGGACTGAGTGGCATCAAGGTGTAACATGATGTCGTGAATGAGATGAACAGACTAAGAAACCTGTCCAGTAACTAAAAAATAAATTAAAAGTAGAAATCTTTTTTTAAAACAAGCTTTTATTTCAATGCGCTAAAAATAATAAAATAAACTTTTCCTTTAAAACTTTTACTATCAACTTTTAACGTCATTACACAACTGATATGATATAAAAGCTTGTCGCGAGGTTTACCTGTGTGTTACAAATAAATTAAATAACATGTGATCTGATTGATTTTAATTTTATAAATTTTCAAACTAAGTAAATACGAGTACCTACTTAAATCTCGCGACAAGCTTTTTTTTAACGGACGGTGAGTCGGTGACGTTTTTTTAAGTAGGAAATAAATATGCCGTCGGTCGGGGCCCCCTGTATAACAGATACGGCGGTAGCTACCCCACTGCTTTTGGCGCCATAACTACACAACCGATCATCATGGAATTTTGCAGACCTACCAATCAGAAAAGGACATAAGATATTATGTTCCTACAGGAACGCGTGTGAAACCCTGGAAAAATATCAAAATAAAATGCGGAATAACAATCACAATCTTTTTAATGTTAACCATAAATATAATTGAAAACACACAAATACCTACCTACTTTAAATTAAAATATACTTACAACAAAGTTTATAAAACCAAACTATACCATAGATAAGATAAGATAATTTATTTGCGTAAAACATGGTATACACAGGTGTTAATAAATCATACAAGTTTTGCTTAAAAATTAAAGCATGCAAACTTCACAAATAAACAAATTTGAATTTATAAACATTATAATTTATGTTAAAAAAATCCTTAATATTATAGAAATCATTTTCATTCAGCCATTTACATAGTTTAATTTTAAATAACCTACAATTTAATATTTTTATTTATTTAATTAGGTAATAAACATGCTTCACATAAAAGTTCCTGTAACATAATACGTCAATAAAGATTTTTTTTTTTTTAAATGCCTAACACATCTCGGGGACCTTTGGAAGGCGTTATTATTATTAAGTATACTTAGATTAAAAACAAGTAGATAATATTTATTTTACACAAACTTTTATTTTTATTTGTAACATTAATTATAAAGTTACATCCACCAATGCCTACCAAGCAAAATCAAATGCGGTAGCATTCTGCCGGGTCAGCGGGATTGCCCGAAAGGGTTACCGCTGGCCCGGAACATAAAGGGCTAAGGAAGGAACACGGGTGGGTTTTAGTCAGTAAGAGTCTGACACTCCCTTCCGCTCCACCCAGAGCGGGAGGGGTCATTTGATGATTTCCCATCCGCAAAAAAAAAAAGTAATTTAAAAAAATTAAACCGACTTCAAAAAGAAATTAACTCAAAATTATGAAATAACCTTAATTTCGGAAGTCGGTGTCTTGGGATCTGTATTTTAGTTTTATGCCACCGACTTCCGAAATTAAAGTTATTTCATAATTTTGAGTTAATTTCTTTTTGAAGTCGATTTAATTTTTTTAAATTACTTTTTATTTCGTAATTTTTAGTTTTTGCACTAGTATTTGACCAAGGTTTTGAGATGTTTTCCCTTTGACACTACACCCGTAGCTCTTATCAATAAGCCAGGCCGTCACACTTACACGTATTAGTCCATATCTTGAAAATTACTAAATCGATCTTGATGAAACTTGCACTGTTCCCTAAGTTGAAGAAAATGTAAGCCAATAAAAAAAAATGGTCACGATCCGATTAATAGTTCCGGAGATATGCGTGGACAAACATACATACATACATACATACATGCATACATACATACATACGTCTATGAAATTTTGTATATTTGTTTGGAAGCCCTAATAGATCATCATATGTGAATATAATGCAATTCCAATAATATTACATACATACGTATCGAATTGATAACCTCCTTTTTTTTGAAGTCGGTAAAAAAAAAATGCGGTAGCATTTGATTGCCAAGTAAAAATAAGCTTTTACCCAGATTCGTATAATTTGACTGGGCTGTGGTCTGGCACCCACTGTCCACTGGTGGCACGGCACGACAAGGGATTTTTGTAATACTTACAGATGATCTCGAATCTAATTAAACACTGTTAACAAAAACATTTCATTAATACGTCACAGCCTGCTTTGGTTTCCTTCGGCACGTTCTGGCATGCCGCATTGTGAACGCTAATCACGATAAAATAAGATTTCAAATCATTTGCGCTTCCTAAAATTCCTTGTCGTGTCATGCCGCCACGACAGTGGGTGACGGCCCAAACTTAAATTATCACTAACAATAGTAAAGGACAAATTCTCAAGAATTTAACAATGATGCGAAAAGAAGTATACAATTTCAATATTATAGCTACGTCTGTGACCTGCGCCTGGGTCATTTGAATTTTCTTAGCAGGGCGGCGGTATTTCTTTCCGACGTCCTTCAGGCGCCTCCTGACTGTGTCCATTGATATCTAAAACAAAGAAAATTTTGTCAATTTCAATACTTACATGGGATTCTTTGTTATGAGAAATTATACGGGCTAACTTAACTAATTTGCATTCGCGATTTATTTGCCAAAAATCGTTAACAAAAATGACTTTATGGAAAAATAACTTTAAATCCTACACAATAAAGTTCAGTTTACGCTACAACTTTAACTTTTTCAATAGTGCTAGTCACTCTGAAATCAACTTAATTACCATTAAAATAAAGTTGATATTTCTTTAACTTGAAATAATATTAGCTGAGTCTGGCCGCGCGGTATGCATAAAACCGGAAACATTATTTTGTCTATCAGTGTGGGTCCTGAGTGACAGCGCACCGCGTATGATGGATTGCGGAGCGGATTTACTCGTCGATAACTGTCCTTAGTGCATGCGGGAAATTGATGCGTGCGCGCATGTTTAGTTACGCGTCCATTTAACTTAGGCCATAATAATGTCGATATCAAAACTCAAACGTTTACAATATTTAGAAAGAAGCAAGAAGAAGAAGAAAAAAAAGCAAAAAAAAGAAGAGTAAGAAGTTTAGATTTAGATTTTTTCTTTACCGATGATATATAGGGTGACTGGTAATTAGTGACCGATACTTAAACACGTGATTTTACTCATCATTATGAACAACTTTTACTATGGGACCAAACCTGATATCGTGAAAAAAAATCAGCTGCTGCCTACATTTTGACGGGTTAAGCGAACATAAATGTAGGGAACAGCTGATTTTTTTTTTCGCGATTTCATGTTTGGTCCCATAGTAAAAGTTGTTCATAATGATGAGTAAAATCACGTGTTTATGTATCGGTCACTAATTACCAGTCACCCTATATAAGAACGTATGCGCTTAGAGACGATTTTGTATGAAATGCGTGCATTCAGGGTCTCCGAATCTGAATTCCTGATCAGGAAACCGGACGTGTGCGACCGGCCTAATGCGCCGTTCATTCCGCCTGCGCGGTGCGCCGCCTTCACTCAGGCAAGACGCACACTTAGGGAGTAGGTATTATTTTAATCAATTTTGTTATTATTTTTAAGGAAACCATGTTTTATGTTAGTGATGAATAAGCTAAGGTGATAGGTAAGTGTGATTACAAGCTACACATGGACTCACGCTGTAAGAAGTTGAGGTTACTCGTGTGCTCAGAAAAGGATCGGCAGAGTGTGCAGCGACCATAGCCGCATCGTCTGCCGCCCCGTAGTGGCTCTCGCGTAAAGTTGGCGGTGGTGGGCTTCAATGCTTCCACTTTCTTCCCACCGCCGAAGCCCGAAGTAAACTGTTCTTTTCTGGAACGAAACAAATAGCTTAGTTTATTTGCCCACGATTACTCAATTACTATAAGGCAAAGAGGCCCTTGATTTTAAGCCACTTTTACCTATATCTAATTTTCTCTTGGCTCTGACACTATAAAGCCCTGTTTTATAGGGTTCCGTACCCAAAGGATAAAAACGGGACCCTATTACTAAGACTTCGCTGTCTGTCCGTCTGTCTGTCACCAGGCTGTATCTCCAGAACCGCGATAGTTGTCGCAGTTGAAATTTTCACAAATTATGTATTTCTGTTGCCGCTATAACAACAAATATTAAAAACAAAATAAAATAAATATTTAAGGGGGGCCCATACAACAAACGCGATTTTATTGCCCTTTTTTGATCGATATCAATAGGTAGTGGTAACAGGTAGGCACATGAAATATTCACAAAATACTCAGTTGTATTTTTACTTTAATAATAAGTAATGAAATTAAAATAAAATAAATATTTAAGGGGGTCTCCATACAACGAACGTGTTTTTTTCGGCGTTTTTGCCTTGTGGTACGGAACCCTTCGTGTGCGAGTCCGACTCGCACTTGGCCAGTTTTTTATGTTCTGTATGCCTAGGCGATCGTTACAATTTCATTATATTGTGTAGCCTATGTAATCTTCTTTCGTATTAAGTAACAACATTTATCCTATCTATAATAAAAAAAACTTTCTAGAACATTAATTTACTAAAATCGAACTTTGGCATGTTTTCATTACTTATACAAAATTCTTTCTATCTCTAAACCCGTTGACCGATTTACATCTTAATTCAAACGGGAATATCAGTTTTAAACATAATCCTCTCATTTGACACTAAAATCACGCAAATATTCCTATAAACAAAAAATCACGTTTTCAATTTAAGTAGATACAAGTTACGTAAAGAACTATTCTGCCTATAATTTTTCTTCACATTAACCTTGCGTTCCGAGTTAGGAAATAATCGATGTGAGCGTGCTTAAACCCGTACCGAATTAGCGTGAGCGCGATAACGATGTCCCGTGAATCGTCATAGATGACGTCATGACATGCGCCATCTTGCGATAACGCCGACCCTAGAATAATATCACCGTGAGCGCTGTCAAAAATGACAGTGTGTGTGTGAGGATGTGTCAGTGTGTGTTTTGTTTAGATTTGCATCTTAACATAAAATTAAACTAACGTGGCATTTTCGAAATTGTGCTTCTGGCTGATAGTCGCCACCTAACCAAAGAAGAAGAAATGTGGTGTTTAGGAAATAGGTACTGTGTAATAATATCGTTTTTACATTGAGTAAGCACTGTGAGCGCGTTCACGGGGGGCGCGGGCGTTCCGAATTGTGGACAGCTCTCAGCTGTCATAATCGTAATACCTAAATCGGAACGCATGTGAGATGATGTGAGCGCTGTGAGCGATTATAGCTAATTCGGAAAGCGGCCTAAAATTCTCAAAAATTGCTGTCAGATACAGCGTTGCCAGACCGTACCAAAAAGTACGGTTTTCCGTACTATTCATCACACAACCGTACCTCAGTGTAGACCGTACCTTTTTCGTACCTTTTCTATACTAGTGATTTATTTAAAACAATACTTTTTGTTCCTTTAAATATAGAGAATATCGCTTCATATCTGAACTTCCTCATCACATTATTCCTATGATAAATTATTATCAAAAAAAAATTTATTCATTGCATCATTAACGAATTTAATGACTTTACTTCATTCTATAATTGATTTACAAATGAATTTGTTCGATATTGGCAATCGGTAATAATGTTCTACTTTACCATATCCCTTTGATTATTCGATTCCCTATCGCTTTTTTTCCAACCTATGGTCGCAGACAGCCAACTCGAAGAAGAAAAATTCTGATCTAGTTCTTGCAGAAGTATCCCGAGCCAACCGTACCTTGAAGTTAAAAACCGTACCTTTTCAGAAAGCCAACCGTCCATTTTTGGGAAATCATACTGGCAACACTGGTCAGATACCTACTACGAATACTATTAAAAACGATATTCCTATTCTATCACTTTTAATAACATTCACTATTCGCACACCCAGCGTTCGTTGCATAATTGCGTAGGTACCGGTAAACGCGGGTTACTTTAGCTCTGGGGGGGAACTTTGGGTCAATACAAAAAAGGGTTTTCTATTTTCTATTGTTGTATAGGGCTACATTGGCTCAATGCATTTAAAATATTGTTTTTGTGTCGACAAAATCTGCAGGTCAAGTCAAACTAACCCTCTTCAAAGAACAACATTGGCTCAAAAGTAAAAAAAAAAGAAAATATACACATACCTATATTTTGTAAAACAAATATTTAAAATGCTAAGAAATCCACCATAATCCCTACTATCAAAGGGTTTCTAAAAAAAAAGTAATTAAACCAAATTCAAAAACTCAAAATTGTGAAATAACTTTAATTTCGGAAGTCGGTGTCTTGGGATCTTTATTTTAGTTGTAGTTTTTTGCCACAGACATCTGAAATTAAAGTTATTTCACAATTTTGAGTTTTTGAAGTCGGTTTAATTTTTTTTAAATTACTTTTTTATTTTGATATTTTTAGTTTTAAGTAAAAACTGGAATATTTGTTTGTAATAAGTAGGCAATAGTTTTGTTTTAAATATTGCACTAGAATTTGACCAAGGTTTTGAGATGTTTTCCCTTTGACACTACACCCGTAGCTCGTATCAATAAGCCAGGTCGTCACACTTACACGTATTAGTCCATATCTTGAAAATGACTGACTCGATTTAGATGAAACTTCCACTATTCCCTAAGTTGAAGTAAATGTAAGCCAATACAAAAAAAATGGTCACGATCCGATTAATAGTTGCGGAAAAATGCATGGACAAACATACTATTACATTATACGTCTACAAAATTTTGTATATTTGTTTAGAAGCCCTAATAGATTGTCATATGTGAATATAATGCAATTCCAATAATATTACATACATACGTGTCGAATTGATAACCTCCTTTTTTTTGAAGTCAGTAAAAGATGAAAAAATTAGCTAAAGTAACCTGCGTTTACGGTATTTACTTTAAAATCCAATCACTACTACTGCCGGACGATTCTGTAAAAATCTCACCGTGAAAACTTAGGTGATGTGAGTTTGTTTTTGCTAGGGATTGACACTATTGACAGCTCACTCCACGCTCACTTCACCTAAGTTTTCACGGTGAGATTTTTACAGAATAGCACCGCTGGAATAACTTTTGTTTAGAATGTTCCATGACCAAGGGCTGATTTTTCAATCGACAGATAATTTTTGTTTTAGAATATCATTGGTTATTGTAATAAAATTGACATCTGACAGTTTTTGTAAGTATTGAAGAAATTGTCAAAAATTCAATATTATTCCTCCAATAGTAAAAAATTGGCTGGCTAAAAAATTAACTGGCGTTGGAAAAATCAGCCCTAAATGGAATCAAAAACAATAAGTTCATCGAATTATGCTCACATAACTCTGAATTTAAGCTTTCACGGTTACCTACCCTACAGCGCGCACCCATCATTAGGAAAGAACCGCCCCTAAGACGACCTACTGACCCAAAGAGATACCTACCTACCTATCCCTTCTATTAATTCGAAAATTCTATAGAAAAACACCATTGACACATTTTTTCAATACTAACCTTTGTTTATTTTATTTCACTTTAAAAATTATAAATACAAAAAATATTACTCACCGTTATCGTCGTCTACCGACAAATATCAATCACCCGGCATGATCCACTCAAAAACTTTGGTAAAAATAATTAAAAAACGCAGTCAAAAATGTCTGGGGACAGAAGACATCCCGCCCGGCACACAACGCACAGTACCACACAACACGACTCCAAGTGACGTACTGAATAAACGTCAAACGATCTCGGGAGCGGTGGGTGTGGCTTATTCCTAGTGAGACATGATAATTGGCTGCCAATTCTTAGTATGTGCAACCATTGGGCAATTTTAGAAACGTTGAAAACTCCACCAATCATAGCAAGGATACTTTCTTTCTAACACTATACGACGCGTCGTAGTTATAGATATGTATAGAGTTTACATTGATGTGCTGCCGTCTGTACCGTAATATCTTTAATGGTATGAAGCGTCTTCGAGAATACCTGTTTGATGCCCAACTTGGAAGTAATAACGTAGGTTTGAAGAGAAGTGCAGTTGTCGTGAATATGAGGTACAAGTTTTTCTGGACAGGTTAACAACTATACATAAAATTGATGTTCCGTGGACCGAATATGCAAGACATGTTTTCTAGGCGCTGTGAGCATTTAACTACTATTTTATAAACTGCAATAACGCTTTTTCGCATTTGATAGGCTCGTGTTTGGCTTCAATCACCTATTTTTTTAACAAAGGTTCTGAGGGTCTACCTACTCTCTTACTCTCAACTAAGATACGGACCCATCCAAAAGTAGATGGTTCGTTAAAGCAAGAGATTTTAATTTTTCGGACGGGCAAAACCACGTCGGGAATAGGGACCACTGTCAAATCGTGTAGTCATTCATTTTTGGGCCCAGACCTTATGATCGTACTACGTACGTAGGTAAGTGACACGGAGTAGGATACGCGCGTAACTTCGGCAGAAATTACGGATATCGTGATAAGGGAGTAGATCCCTACTCTTGACCTTGATCTCGACTCTTGCTTGATGAAAAGCGATTTATGAGGAAAGCGATCTACACTGGAACGAGCTAGCACAGAACATGCCTGTTCACTCTTGCTTTGAAGGCTGTCGTGTTATAGGTGAAGAGAACACACACGCTGGCAGAGAACTGGGACCTAATAGTAACCCTAAAAAGTTCATTGGAAGTAGGTCCTATATGATCCCTTAATATCCGGAATGAAGTAAATGTGCAGAATACCTACGAAGGGTTCCCTACTTGTTTCGAAAGTTGATGATTCGATTGTAAAGCTCTGACTTCTGTAGATGACTTGCAATAATAAGTCTACAAGTGTGCGCTAACTCCAAAACAAACAAACGCCAAACCACTCTAACTCACTCTAATTACACGAATTCTGTCAATACCAGTAGGTATCCCCCACGCCCAAGTTTATAAAAGCACGAAGTATTCAACTAAGCTGCTCAATTTATCGACGATAATTGTCGCAGCAAGCTCCAATTGGTTGCTTGTAAAGCGACACAGTTGTACTAATTAATACGGCAAGCGATTAACGCGTTAATTATGAATTAATTTGATCATGCATTTCGGAATGTGGATTTTGTGTAATCGAAATCTATGATTAGTGTAAAATAAGCAGGGCTGGTGTACATTTTGGTGAGCCATAAGTCCCGCGGCAGAGCAAAGGTCTCTTCCCATACGGAAAAGTAATTTTCTCTTGTTTCTCCTAAAGGCAAAACCTAGATCTATAACACCAAGCCAAGCAGACTTGAGAGCCCCTTCGTGTAATATTCAGTGCTATACTTTCGATAAGCTATGACAACACAGATCTGCTTGCTAAAATAACAGATTTCTAATTTGATGAGGCGTCCAATTTCTCTCATAAAACGATAATTGGTCGCTGCATTGCCCCGTAACACCTTTCATCGTTCTAACCAATTAGGTCTATTACTCTCGATTCTCGTACAAGATCTTCTATTAATTATAAAGACATGTTTGCTAAACTCTCCGCCATATTATTCACGAGTCACTGCGAGATTATTATCTAAAGTTAAACAACAATAGTATCTAAGTTAACCATCGTTCGAACATTACTTATCGCGAAATTCCTTACCAAGATGGATTCCTATCAGACTTTAGAATGAAAGTCGAAAATGTTTATAAGGAAAAGTGACGACCCATAAATCTGAAAACCAATCGATCTTAAAAATTCTAAATCAATTTTCTAATACTTACTTATTAAGATTTATAAATTTAAATTGGGGCTCGTGGCTTTATAAGATAACAGCCGCACGGGCCTATCAATGGTAAAGCTGCGTTTTCCGCCGTCGGTTTGCGACCATCTATTTCATATCGATTCGAGACCGCTCCGTGCCACAGAAAGCACGTTAAGCCGTTGGTCCCGGCTCTCATTCTTAGATCTTTGATAGTCGTTACGGGTAGTCAAAAGCCCAAAAGTCCTACAACCAATCTTAGAAAGGGGTATCTTGTTACCCAGTGGAGGCAGATAGGCAGTCGCTCCATGTAAAATACTGGTATTCAGCTCCATCCGGTTAGACTGGAAACCGACCCCATTGAAGTTTCAATTATTACTAAACTGTTCGGTAATCATTTTGAAAGAAGATAAAGGTGAGGTATTATAAGTCAGTTTACATTACATCATCCAAAACAAATGAAGAAAGTAATCGAAATATAGGTTCATATTGTAGTATTTATCGTTGACCAAACCTAGCATCCTTGACAAACAACTGTTTCCACATGCTCTATTATGTAGGGCACACTACCATGTTACTATTACTTTACCATACAATACAGGATGACTTACGAAACATCACAACACAAGTCTCTAACTAAAACTTCTGTCCAAGTTTTGCGAAAGGGAGACTGAGAAGACAAAATATTCGAGAGCGATAGATTGACTATTTCACTAGTCAATTTGAAAGAGCTTACCTAATTACTCTAGATTTACTGATAGAGATTCTTTTATCAGCGGTTTACTAATTTGTTGCAGTGTCTTTTTAAGGAAGTTTCAATGATTTATCACTCTGTTTGATCGAAGCTACATGAAACATCCTGTATCCAGTATTAGGCCAAACATGTAATGGCCGCTTTCTATTTAATCGTCCACCTGTCTCCGACCGTCAAGTGCACCATGTTTAATAACGTAAACTTCAGTCTCCACTTACAGGTCTCAGCACAAAATTCATTTAGCAAATAATTGGTGTTTTAGCTTGCAGAGCTTAATCATTATCTGTGCTGATTAGAACCGGTTTCAGAACATTGCCGTCTATTATTAGCTCGTTGATTGGTGCAGGAATACTTAACACACTTAGATGATAATATTATTAATCTAGAGAAGAAATAGTATTTGATGTCTGTAGACCAGTAAATTGTGACCTGCCCCGACATCAAGCAATGGACAACATTGTCAAACTTTTTTTTTTCGAGCCTTTTGGCGACTTTGAATTAGTGTTGTATTTTTTTTTCGTAATGTGCGTCTTAATGTGTAGAATAAACTATTTTTCTTTCTTTCTATCCAAGTTTTCACGTTAACATGTGACACGAATAAAGGAAAAATTGAGGATTCATTTTTATTCTTTCAATCCAAAAACTAATATAGCAAGGGACGCGGGTAGTAAAATTGTAATCATTTCTTTGAAATTACCAAAAAATCACCGCCCTTACGCAACCTCGGTAAAGATAGTAAAACACGCTATCCATAATTGTGAGACTACCGGAGACTTTATCTCGAGTGGTATCAACACACCTCTTGACTCCGAAGCCATGTGTTCAGGAAAACACGCCGAGATCCAAGATAATGCGACTTGTTATTAGTGTCAATGTGGCCTGTCAACATGTAGCCCTTTTAAGGTAAATCGGTACGAGAAGCATGGTGGTGTTTCGAAGCGGATTATAGTAAAATATTTAGCAATCACGCACGATAGTGCCCAAGTTACAAAACTCACTACCACAGAATCAAATGGAACAGCTAAACCAAATTACCACTCACACTATCTAAAGATGCAAATGTATTCAAGCAAAATCGCACCAATAACCCACTGCCATAAAGACCCTAAGAATCGAATGAAGAATGTGTAATGGCTTCCCACAAACGGGCATATTATTCATAAACCGCTACAGAAGGGATCCAAGCTATCGGGGTCACACGACCAGATGATATATTATGGTAAGCTTCAGTAACAGGAAATGTTCCACTGAGCATAGAGTAGAGGTTATAAGAGGAAACGCGTAACAAATCGCTGATCAGGGCCCGTGTAGCGAGAGGAGGTCAGTCCGGGATAAATTAAGTGTCGATGGTTTAGCACGATATTATGATGGGAATGCAGGAAGACGGATTATGATAAGTAGGGTTGGTGAAAAACCGAATTGAAATTAGAAGCAGAAACATAATCCTAAGAAATATTGATGAATTTCCGTTCAAGATGTCCCTCGAGCTTTTTCGACTTTGTTACTTTCAGTAGGTAACAAAAACTTTATTTTATTTGACTATCTAATCTACCTAAGAATTTTGTTTATAAAAGTTAAGAATATATTTCTTATATATGTATTATTATTAGTCATTAATGCACCTTGGATTTTTTTTTTTTTTTTCGGATGGGAAATTATCAAATGACCCCTCCCGCTCTGGGTGGAGCGGAAGGGAGTGTCAGACTCTTACTGACTAAAACCCACCCGTGTTCCTTCCTTAGCCCTTTATGTTCCGGGCCAGCGGTAACCCTTTCGGACAATCCCGCTGACCCGGCAGGCTTCGGCCCTATGGGGCCCCTCCTCGATGCTGACATCTCTTTGAGGCGCGCGTGGAACACGTACGCGCCGTCCGGCACGGGCCTGGTCCTGATCGGACGGTGAGCTACCCATTACTCTCCGCCCGCAGGCCTGCGCCTACGGTGGCCGGGAGTCGTCGCGCGGCTCCCGACGCCCGGAAAGTCACCCGCGGCGGCTGGGACGGGAGGCTCTCTCCCTGAGCCGTCCCGCCACCTCCTTCGCTAGCATGACTGCTTCGCAGAAGGAGGTGACTGCCTCCCACTCCCTCTCGCCCCGGACCATGGCTTGCACCAGGGCCGGGCGCGAGAGGTCGCCGCCGCTGCCGATCGCCTCTACGAGGACACGGCGGTGCTCCGCCCAAGCGGGGCAGACCTCCACCGTGTGCTCCACCGTGTCCTCTGGGCGATCCTGGCAATATGCACCTTGGATGACCTGAAGAATGGCTCAGATGCAATCAACGTGGCCACCTACTGGGCTCTAACAATATAAACCATCGAAGAAAAGTGGGCACCATCGACACGAAAAGAAGAAGTCATTAATGTCCCACTGCTGGGCAAAGGCTTCCTTACTCTCTTTCTACCTCTCTCTGTCCAGCGCTGCCAAGGACCAATCTGTATTCATTTCTTCCATGTTATCAACAAATTCTTATATCTATCCTTCGAAGCTTTCCAATAACCGTGAATTACGTTACAATGATACACAATTTAGAAATATTTCAATTGCCGATCCATTTCCGCTAGTGTTAGCGCTAATACCCACAATCTCTTAGCCTTCATTGCCAGGGTCTAATTCTTCAATACTGTGGTACGGGTTGACACAGAATTTACTTCCCCTTGGCTATCGGTCAGTGTGAAAACTCACGCAAATCGCTCAGGGCAGTAGTCACGAATTCACGATGCAATCTCACATTTACTTTGGAAATCGAAATAATGCATGCCGCATACCAGAAATGAACGATGCATTCTGAAGTGTAATAAACCAACTTCTTACATGTATAGAAAACGTTTTAGAAAACAAAATAGATATTCGATCGGAGTTGTTGGAACCTAGAACTGGGGAACCGGGACGATGACAGATATAAAACAAAACTGTTAAAAGCATTAAAAGCATTTACAAAGTATGGAACTCTATACTGATTGAATGAGGAAACTACATTTAAAAGTCATTCATTAATAGTTATTAAGCACCTAAGTGTCAGTTATATTATTTTATTAGCTCTACTTGTAGGAACCACGTTAACGTTATATTACTCCATTGACCTATTGTACCGAAACCCACTTCTAATAATTACAAGGTTTTATTTAGCTATAAAATTAACAACCACATTTAATGAAAGTGCTAAGTACTGGAATATTTTATAAAACCATAATGTTGGAAGCGGAATATATTCTCGTAGGTATCTTTAATATGGCCACATTATCTTAGCCGTTTACATAGTCAAATATGATATAATAAAATTATGATCATGTCAAGAATCTAATTCGTTTTAGCTGTACAAAGATTTGCTTTAAATATCGATTTTCGTCAGAGTTATGATGTTATTATCAATCAATGAAATATATAGCTCAGCAAACCACCAATTAATTAAAATTAAGAATCTTCAATATTAATAACATTCCAATCATTCAATCTTATCCTCAAATTGAACAACAAAACAGCATCTTGCAAAATGGTCATCAGAAAACCGCGCTTAATTTTCCAACATGGCGACCGTACGAAAGGGCTTTTACGTCGACAACGGTCCGCCGTAACAGATAACTGTACAGCATATTGACCATAACCTTTAATAAGCCCCCAATACCCGCGAACCGTGTAGTTTCCACACTTAATTCTAGTTAAGAAATAACTACTACAAAAGGTTTATTGGTGGTAACATTCTTCCTATATTATGGTTTATGGTTTAATAGATGGCCAGTCATCTTTGTTATATTTTCAGAATTGATCCTGATATTAACATAGATACGCTACATGGTTTTTCGCCAAATATTTCCTGCTATTGGAGATTTAAGATTTTGTGATGTGAGTAGGAATTGATAAAATAATATATGCAGTTGTCTAAATATCGTTAGTCTAAGACTATAATTGTACCACCCATAGAAGTAATAGCTGTATTACAATTTTGGTGTACATACAATAAAGAAAAACCGGGCAAGAGCGAGTCGGACTCGCGCATCATGTTTTTAAATTTTCACCGGCGAGCTACTTACTAGATCTCGTTCAAACCAATTTTCGGTGGAAGTTTACATGATAATGTACATCATATATTTTTTTTTGTTTTATCATTCTCTTATTTTAGAAGTTACAGGGGGTGGGACACACATTTTACCACTTTGGAAGTGTCTCTTGCGCAAACTATTCAGTTTAGAAAAAAATGATATTAGGAACTTCAATATCATTTTTGAAGACCTATCCATAGATACCCCCACACGTATGGGTTTGATAAAAAAAATTAGAATTTCAGTTCTAAGTATGGGGAACCCCTCATAATTTAATGTTTTTTTCTATTTTTTTGTGAAAATCTTAATGCGGTTCACAGAATACATCTACTTACCAAGTTTCAACAGTGTAGCTCTTATAGTTTCGGAAAAAAGTGGCTGTGACATACGGACGGACAGACGGACCGACAGACATGACGAATCTATAAGGGTTCCGTTTTTGCCATTTGGCTACGGAACCCAAAAAATCCATGGTGCACTACACAACAGTCAAAATGTAGTAAGTAAGATTTCTTCATATCAACAAGAACAGTCAAATAAATATCCACCTACATTCAAATGTTATAACAGTGCCTTTACATTTTAATAAAATTAATGACATCTTGTTTGAGGTCAGTAGTGCTGGATCATAAACGAAGAAACGGATCACTGTGTCACACACTGCCACAAAAAAACCATTTTACCACTTAACTGTAAAAGAAGAAAATAGAATTCATTAATCTCCCATAATTTTCCGCATAATTTTCTAATATTAAACTGGGGTATTGGTTTCATTGTCGAACATAAATTGGAAGTAAGTAAATACCGACAATTAGCATGAGAATCGAGAAATAACTGTTGGGCCAAATACATAATTCAGTACTATGAAGTTTTAAAGTTATCGCATGAAACCGTGGGCCTAACTAAGACAAATTCTAAGTATTTACGAAGACAAAAGTACCGTTAACGATGGTGGTTTTAAGACGTGTCTGAGTTATTAATTTTTCACACGTCTAATAGCTCATGGTGAGAGGTTGATGCAGGTTTGTGGAACCGCTGCAAACTCCATTTTGTGGGTTGGAAAATGGCAAGAAGTAGGATTTTCTCAATATTCATTCGATACAAAAATATATGGGGGATCCTCGTCTAAAATCAACAAAACTTGTGATGAATGCCCTTTACCTTGAATTGGGACATCAATAAAATAATGAATAAGTAATGTTCAATGAACTCATGAAGCCTCCCTACCAAAGTATCGATCTTGGGGTGATAGGTAGGGATGCTATAAACAATGGAGTAAGCAGACGTGATCAGCCGCACCAACCATGCCACCAGTCTACGCAATAAAATTCCTTATTTGCAATTTACGACACCCTCGGGCCAGGAGGGTGGCCTATGTTCTATGTTCTATGTTAGGGGATTTGGTTTCCGCACTTAGTCCTACAGTGGACCATTGTGCGTGGGAGGGTGGCCTATTTTTGCACTTACTGGTACGTGCACTTACTTATTCTACCCTAATTGGGTAACCAATATTCTCAATTGACGTTTACTGCTGTCCCAGAAAGATAAACAATAAATTTTATGGTTCCTCTATCTACGGTAGATAGTAAAATAGTGACAAATAATTGATCATCATTGCGGTTGTGGCCTTACCATCAGGCTGTGCCATCAGTAAAGAAAGATACAAAGCGTCAGTGTTGCAGATACGGTAAATGGTAAGTAGGATTTCGACTTCACAGATCTTGGGTAAGATGGCAAATTACATATTTCTTTTTCTTTCACCGTTTTCTTATTCAAAAGGATAAATTTGTTTGTACGAGGGTACTGCTAACTGCTATGCTGTTTTACTTTTATGACATAAAGGAGTAAGTTCTCGTTTCTGGGTCGT
This sequence comes from Oligia fasciuncula, assembly GCA_963082905.1. Lineage (NCBI taxonomy): Eukaryota > Metazoa > Arthropoda > Insecta > Lepidoptera > Noctuidae > Oligia > Oligia fasciuncula. Next base: position 10,793,059 of record OY720407.1, read on the forward strand.
GCATACCTATTTAAATAGGAGCAAGTAGGTATGACATATCTTTGTTTTGACGCTATGAACGTTCGAGTTTTTCTTACTTTCATAAGAGCATTGTAAATATGTATAAGCGTGTGAATTTGCGGACTAACTCGTTGGGAGTTAGCCAACACTTAATTTTACAATACCATTACCTATGTAAGCTTGAATGAAGTTGTGTCAGAAACAACGGCATAGACCATAAACAGCAAACTATCCACATTGAGTTCAGCAAGACAGGTACGAACAAACGAGGCTTATAAAACAAACGTTATCCCAGAAACACGAATGTTGAAGCATGGCGGGAAAGCGCAGCTGCCACGACGAAAACAATAAAGCGAAACGTCATTTACATTAGAACTACCGTTTTATAAGACCTTTTGTGGTCCGCTTGAGGCACCAGAACCGTTTTGTTTGATATAACCCGCTTTAAGGAGATCTAAAATGCAAGTAACGCATTGGATAAAATGTTCTGACTTGACAGTAATTTTGAAACTAATTTCTCAGTCGTTATGTTCTGCCATATTATCTGAATGCCAATTCTCTGATCAATTTATCTGACCGGATAACTAATTAAAAACTTTCAAAATCTAGTCGCAATCTCATCTCAGTGACAATCAATGTCAAAAATTCGTCAAAAATGTAGAGAAATCAGAAGTATTTTGCTGTGAACGTTCTTAAAATTGTGAGAATTGCTCCTCTGATATTCCACTGAACTCATTTAAACGAGGTCTAACTGAAATGAATCATTAGAAAAACATCTACTTTGAGCGACCGAAAGAATACGTCCCTTTTCAGTTCAATTGTGAACATTCCTTCATAAGAAATGATGTTTGAACACCTGTTTTCTTCTAACGTTCAGCAATAGGTTTACGATCCAAAAGAGGGCAACATCAAACAAACTGAATTGTTTTTCAGTTCTGAAATTAAAAACCTTAGCAACTGAACAAACATGAAACGGGCACAATTACCTTTAGGACATTTACCTACCCACTCGAAGTTTCTTTCAAAGTGACAGTAAGAATGTGTCTAAATGTATGTATTTCCTAAGCAATTCACACACAAAACATTTTGGTATTTCCATTATTCATACCATAAAGTCAGCTGAGGACTTATGAATAAATAAATCTTTTTAACACAACTTCACACAAAACCAATCGCGCTCCACACAGATAACCCGAAAATAATAAGAAAAAAACAAAACAATATAATCATCTCACGTAAAGATATACCAAGCCACACGCGTGTCTCAATTCCGAAAATTGTTATTACAGCCACAAATTACGCCCTTTGGGGACAGAACGGGGCAAAAAACAACCCCTCGAGATCCAGTGGACGATAATCTAGTGAAGGCTGAACTGCCTTATTGAAAAACATTGCCTCTACAATGCGGGCGTTGACACAGTGTCGAATAACATGTCAGTACCTAATTAGTTAAAATTTCGTTTTGATTAAAACCAGTGACTTTTTATTTTTAACTTTATTTCCGACTTTTTGCGTTCGTTTAAATGCAACTATAGTCTTCCTACTATCTATCCTAATTTATTTTGGACTGGTACCTAACCGAATTCTTTTTCTTCTCATTCATTTTTATTAGCAGCCATTTCCTTCCTAACCATACCATCTTTCACACGGTCCATTTTCCCGCTTTTTCTCTTTCTTTTTTGGCCGCCATCAACATCCACAGTTAACACTTTTCTTGTCACATGCTCTTTATTCCTCCGCATCACATGTTCATACCACAACAATAGACTTCTCTTCGGCTTTCCTGTCACACTCTTTAAAGGAGAAGGCTATGGCTATGTTTTCTTTCATCGTTTAAAAAAACTTATTAAGTACTGTTCTTATCCATCGACAGTGTGTTTTGGAGGGATGCTTAACTTCCATTAGGACTCAATCCCTGTTTTGATTTCTGTACCTACAGCATTCTTACACAAATCACCTTTATTATCGTTAGTTACCCAATTAAACTCATCAAAACACTCAGTTATACCTTATAATTAATTTAATTTATCTAATCTCAACTTGATTTCGATGTACTTTAAAAAATGACGAACACAAGAAATTCTTCGAAGGGCATTACATTCCTAATTCAGTTTTCAACTATTTTTTATCTAGTCACGATTCGTTGGTGGGAACCATTCGTTTTTTCGGGTCATCATAATGACATGTAATGATTACCTGTCCCTTTATTAGAATTCCTGCTGCACTACCTATCTTTTGATGTTGGATGTAATCAACTTTACGTAATCCTTAGGACATTAGTACTACTCATAGTTGATCTTAAAATTTATATGTGCATCTATCAGCCTAAATAAATTGGGAAGAGGATAGGACGATGATGATCTATCGGGATATTATGGTGCCTTGGTTGTAAGCCAGCCCCCTTTACCATCAATCTATTTTTGGAGTTATGTAAAGCTACTTCGCTTTTATTACTTCACAAACTTTACATACGGTCTGCCTGTTTCAAAGGATGCTTCCAGTGGTCTAGATTCAGTTTGATCTATGTATTTTTCCTAGTTTGACCTAAAATGTTCTTGTTGGCAGCAATCTCTCTTGTTTTATAAATGGTAGCAATTTATTTTTAATTTTCTAGCAATTTCGTACAATAATTTGCAACATGTAAAAGACCTTTCGAATGTCCATTTACCAGCGAAAAATTGCATTAAAACGGTTAATATTTCAGCAATTTTTGGTACGGCTTTCTAAGGCACCAATCTCGAAACAAGAAAAAAAAATTCAAAAAAAACCTTTAACTTTCCATCCAAAACGACCACACATGCTTACCACGAAGAAAAGGCGTGCGTATACGCCTATCCGCGTACCGGTAATGGTTCATTTAAATGTATTATGTTTATTAAGTCCCTCGATCCGACACTCGTTAGCACTGCAAGTTAATAGCAGGTTGTCGTGAGCACAAGGGCCTATGGTTACGGTTTGATTAAAAATTAAGCCATTAGTGGTCATTAGGTAACGAACGCCTTCCCGTAAGCTTGACTTTCTTTCGAAAGCACGATATTGTGTTGTTTTTAATAGTCACGCCGTTTTCCCGTAAAAGGATAGATACAAGAAATCTAAATGCATTGTATTTATTCCGAGCACCATTGTGTTGTAAGTTGTAAGGAGTTAGTGTAAAATTAATCTTGAATAGAAATGCTGCTATATAGAGCATGTTTTTGTACGGACAAACAGGTAACTTAACAAGCTAATAACTTTGTGATTTTTCATGATACAGTTTTGAAATTTTGTACATAGATTCTTTACATAAAAATACTAGACGTGTTTCAGGTTTCGCATAATACTAAAAATAATGTTGTGTAGCTGAGTGTTGATATTTCAGGAAACTTGTAATTTTTAATAGGTTAGCTTTTAAATTTTCCGGAATAGAAGTCAAGGCTAAGTATGAGGATTAAGTTTTTTACATAACTTCTGGGCCAAACCATACTTGGCATTACCCTGCCGAACTGCTTCAAGCTGCCATTAGAATTAAACAAACAGACAGACAGACAAATATGTTTTATATTTATTACTTAAAATGAATTAGTTTTTTGAAGAATACATAATTATATGGATATAGTAGGGACTTAGGCTAGGCAGTATACAATCGAAAACCCACTTAAATGGACAGTTCCAATCACATTATTCCTAATAGCCATCAATTTGATCAGAATCAACGTATCACAATAATGTTAACATATTCGAATCAAACATGACTACTTACAGTCACACAGCTTGACATTAGGGCGGGGAAATAGCAAGCAATGACCATTATTCCGATATTGTATACAAACGGACCGAGTGAACATTCCACTTTCGCCGTCATTCCCTACTCCCTGTTGCTTTCTTCTGTCAATCTGCTTGGTAACACTTAATTGCTACAATATCGTAACACATGGTAACATGGTAATGATGTATGGGCTTGCCTTTATACAATTTCGAAATAGGAACCTCTTGATTTTTATCTCAAGGTGCTCTACGGTAAAGTTGATATTTATTCTGGTTGCGTTATGCGTGTTATTCGTAGAGCATACAATGTGCAGTTCAAATAACTTGGATGTTTACACAACCATAGATAATGGTGAAAAATTAGCGTGCATTTATCATTTGTATGATTACGTAAAAACGAACAAAACTGTTTACTCAATCGTAAGGTTATCCAGTCTGCTTTATATTAAGTATTTTATTTATCTAAACGGAATCAAGATGAAATAGTTACTGTTTTTTTTAGAAACTTAACGGCATTACTCATTTTAGCTCCTTGCCCCACTCATGACAGTTTACATCAAGTATTATTTTTAAACATGAGCACCTTGGTCTGTAAACAACAGTCCAGCTGCTTATCTGGGCAGACTCCCGCAGCGTCATGCAATCAGGCATAAAAACTTACAAACATGCGAGTTACTGCAACAAATCACACAAGATCTGTATCTAGCCAATGTCTGGTCTATTTGAAAGGTCATGGTGGACTGGTTTGTGGTCTAATACTTAATCTAATCGTGAGAATTGAGGTTCATTCACTATTATGGTGGATTACAAAGTTTGTTCTTTTTTGTTTTAGACTGCCGGTTGTCGATAGTCCAGGGTCGTAATTTAAGGACTCGGTTCATCCGAGTCCTTAAATTACGACCCTGGACTTACGTTTTGTTTTGACTTGGATATACGTTTTGTTTACATGCAACACTAGTAATGTTCAGTTTTCAATTAAGTAGTATAGCTTCGCATCTTGCCTGTGGAAATATGTTTCGAGATTTTTTCAGAAAAGCAATTTTTATTCGTTCTTTTACGAGCTTGAATTTAGCATTAACAGCACAGCAAAATCGATTCCAAAATAAGTCTTGTACTGTGTGTCTTGGTATTTCCGGAAGAAAACATGAACAACATTGTAGTTTCTTTGAAAATCTTAGTTCTGTGACTGAACCACAATGCGGTAAGAGCTTGTATCCACCCGCTGCTAACTAATTACAGGTCTCCATGCGCGTCGAACAAAACGTCATAAACAATTCACTACTGCGACTTCAGTAGATATTACTGAAACACGTGTTTTATTTCCCAGAACTATTTTTCAATTGATTTTTCTTTTGCCCTTGACTCAAGCACTCTGTCTCGTGCATAAAGAATGAAGTACACTGCAGTACAACCGACCTTCGGCACTTCGGCACTCAAGGATACCATTTTTTATTCATGCAAACAACACTGGATCGAAATAACGCGAGACATGGGGATGGGTTTTCTGGCGCATTTTGGCTTAGTTCTTTTAACTGGAACGTGAACCATGCCAAATTATTTGTTGCCAACTTCAGTAACGGTTACCAAAGCAATTATTTCTTTGAAGAGAGTTTTTCTCCAGTGAGTCAATTTAATTACCGACTTCAAAAAAAGGAGGTTATTTTGAGTTCCGAATCTAATTGATCTTTTCAGGTCCTACTAAACAATGTTTGCCTGAATAAACTTCACCTAAACCAAGACCACAAAATTCGCAAAACAAAACGGTTTAACAATCAGCACATGATAAGTGTAGGTACCTACCATAGAAACAGCAGAGCGGACCTTTAGCGTACTCGTACGTAGAAAGGCGGAAAGTCGTGAGATGTCGGATACGACATCAAAACGTACCGTATGCAAACATTGTGAACAAGTGGTGGGAAATGGCTGAAGATTTATGTGCACAAATCCTCTCATCTTTAGACCAAATCGAGTTTAGTTCTTGAATTCCTAGATAAAGACGGTTAGTTCTCATTAATTAATTCTAGAACGTGAATCTAGTCATGTAGGACAAGTTAATTAATTAACTAGCTGCTATGAAGCACTTTTACTTAGCTTTTCCCAGGCATAATCAGGTTCGTCAGTCTGTGTGAAATGTCTGGTTCTGCTGCCACTCAGCTCCTTCCGTATCTGTGGCTTACTTCCTTCCCCTCTTCACTCAACTGAGTAATCGGAGGTACCTGATTTAGTATTTTTTAAAGCCAATAATTTCGAACACGAAAATCGTCCGAAGATTCAGCCGTTCTTTACTTCACTCAAGGAATCCCAAAATATCATAAGGCAGTCACGGCAATCACATTCAAACCTTATATTGATGGCTACCCATCAAATAAGAAAGGTACTTATTATTCAAAGTGCGTTGTCTGTAATTTAGTGCACGACTCTACTAAGTACTTTACATGATTCTCTGCAACAATGCCTAAATTTCGCAACAAACGCCCATCCCATAGACCACAGACGCAAAATATCAAAATCATGATTTGAACAAAATAACAATGGTTCTTGCGAAACAATTGGACCCAAATAATCCGATTAAGTTGGCATAGCTTAAAAGAAACCAGTGTAGCAAGAACTGTTAGATATACAGATATGATCAATGCCTAATAAAGGTATTACATGGTCAAAAGATCTGCCCAAAATGGTTGTTATCAAAATTCATATTGCCAAGACACGATTTGAACATACTTTCACCTAAAGTTGCGTGGTTTTGGGCAGTATTAGCTGCCAGAGATGGAAAACAAACTAAACAGCTTCAATACCTTGTTGAAATGCAGATAACAATCATCACGCCTTGCCTTGCCTTTATATATTTGAAATTTGTACGCTAATATCCCGAATTATACACCAAAAGAGAAGACATACAGAATAGATTTACTCTAAGACATAAAAACAGACTTAAACATTCCAACGTCACGACTTAAAATGCATTCATCAAGTACATATATGTAATGTCAATAAAAATATAACTACCGGAACATCTTAAGAATATAAATAAATATACCTACCTAATATGTTTAGTAATAAATTAAAGCTATTTCTAATAAACAAAAGCTACTATAATATAAATGAATACATGAATGATAAACAGAACTGTGACTGAAATTGCAATAAATTTTAAATATTTAAATAAACAATAAATATTATATAATTATATACCTACCTAATCTAAATACATTTAATATAAATAAGAATTTATTAATGTTCTAAATGCTATTATTTAATTTTAATGTTTAATTTAATTATTTATCCTTGTTACTTATGTTGCTGTGCCCTTACAGGGTCCTTATATGTATCTTAGCTTTAAGCCTATTTGTAACACCTTTATTCACATTATGTATGCAAATAAATGAAATGAAATCAATGGTCGAATCGATGTCTGGTTCATTGAAACTAAATTAGTCCAAAATGGGCAGCCACTTACGTCGAAAACAAAGAAACATAATGTCCACTTTAAATTCCTCCAAAAATAATAGAATCCTTAATGGATCTTTAACTAGGAAGCAAATGAGTCTAAAAAGGTCAATGATACCCAAAACACCCCCTTACAAAATATTGCCCCACGCGAAGATTATAAACCCCCACGTCACGAAATATTTACGAGGTTTAAACATGCGACATTTCACACGTGCACGCAATGATAACAAAACTGAAATCATAACAAGTCTCTAAGCATTTCCTAATTAAGGTGAGTGCATTTGAGCACGTTCTTTTGTTTTTATAAAGTGCGTACTGGCAGGTTTGAATAAGGCATTTTGTACTTTGTGGACAGGGAACGCCGATGACGAGCCGAGCGGTTAGACGCGCATAATTATAGGTTTCTGGACAGCATTTTACATGGTACAATAAGCAGACACCTTTTACGATATCTTACTCAGATCTTCATAGTATCTAGGTATTAATACAGTTTCTCATAAATTCCATCACAATTAATATCAAAGCATTCATAGTGTCTGACAGTATAGGTAGCATAATCAGCTTAAAATGTTCCTACTGCTGGGACACAGACTCTTTCTGTGAGAGAAAGTGGGCCATAATGTAATGGTAGCGTAGGATGTATGTAATAAATAAATAATCCACCACAATCCATCCAGTTGGCATGTCTTCGAATTTTTGGTTCTAGGACATCATGAGGAAACCGGCATGTCCTAGTGTCTGATGATTAAGGTAAATTAAGTACAATTAATGAAATATGAAACTCAATCCACTTAACATTATTGTAACGCATTACAAATACGGCGTAAGTGTGGACAGCGGGCTTGTTTATTTTGAATATCAAATGTAAACCACTCCTAGTATTGTATTCATAACAGGAGATATCTCCGTACTTGGACGCAGAATATTAAACAGTCAGATCAGAACAACAAGTCCAATTTTAGTCTCACGTTTTCTAATTGTACAAGACGGAATATTAATAAGTTTATTTTAACGACAAAATATCCTGTCTTCTAATATATTTATTTACTGCGTGCATTAATTCATCTATCAAGAATTGTGTTTTGATTTTTTGTAGGCTTGTAACAACGGCTCTCTGGTCTGGAAGACATTTACGGCTTGATAATTGTAACGATTAGACAGAAGGCCCCATGTTACTTGAAAAAGGGCTTATTAAAAGAAAATATACGAAGAGGAGCATGTAGATAAGATCGTTCCGTGGGTTACTTTAATAGGGATTCCGTTCGCTTTTGGGCAACTAATCTCACGATCAGAAAGATGTATTCAATTCGAATCACAGCAACCTACGAAATGGTGTATAGTAGATCCAAACTTCTAATGAAATGAAATTGTTTTAACCAAGGTACGGTCGACAAAAGCAAAAGTACACAATTCTGTCGTGCAAAACACTCTTCCACCCCTTTTAATTATAATTAAAATCAATTGGGTTACAAAGTATACAAATCGCTCATATAAAGAATATTGGCCTTGACGTCGCTGTGTGCAGTGTCTGCATTGTGCACATAATTAAAGCATGGCTGGTCGATGCTTGCGCAAGTATTATCGGATCAGGCGTCATTATCGAGCCAATGTCTATACAATTCAATTACACTGCCTTTGACAGGGGCCTTAAAATGTGGTCAGCATACTTTGGTGATAAATTATTTAGCTTTAGACTTAGATGGTATTTATTGGTCAATATTCTGCATTCCAGACCAGCATTAGGATAGTAAAAGCTATCATTATATCGAGTTTTAAATTGTCTAGTGTCATGGTGTCTTGGCTAGTTCGGAAGGTTGGGTAAGTTCCGTCAACTGTGGTCGACTTTGCTCAGAAAGACAGTACCTAGAAGAAATGTATTTAAAAATGAAAATATTATATGTTTCGCCTCGTCTAAAGTGTCAACGGGAAATCTAGGAGTTCTAATAATATAATTGGTTCTAATCATGTTTTTGAATCGGAAGTCAGTGCTGTTATGTATGTTACACATTAATAAATCAATGTAATTTTGTAAGTTCAGCGTTACATTGTGTGAAGAACAGGGAGCTGTTGTGCGCAGCGGAAATAATAAAATATGTTTAAAGGAGTGGCTGATACTTACGTCAAAGCGCCCTTTAGATATAGAGTTGATTTATTAACGCACTTTGGCTGATTAAGATTAAACATTAATCAAATACCTAGCTGAAATTGTATTGTAAGCCGTATTTTACCCGTGTAATAAAACTACAGAATCGTATAGGTACTTACGTCTTTAATTAAATTTTGTCTTTACAGCATCTTAAGACCACCATTACCATCGCGTGTAGCCCTTTGCAAGCACGCAATGAATCAACACTTTGTATTGTATTGTATCGAGAGGAGTCCTTTGTTTAGCGCCCTTTGTTGCAATTAGCTCTTCATTTTATATGTCTACAACACGTTGGCCCTAATTGAACAGTGTGTGGGGACTAATTACTGGTTTGTTTTTCATTAGGAAAGTGGTTGAAAAGAATGAACTTGCCTTGCCTTGAACGTGCTTTGTGTGTCATTACAAAATTGGTAATGTAAATAAGTACTTATTTTCGCACAACGACAATGTAGTTTCCGTAGTGTAGCGGTTATCACGTGTGCTTCACACGCACAAGGTCCCCGGTTCGATCCCGGGCGGAAACAGTTCCTTTTTGCATTTTTCTTTGCAGAAACACATCCGCAAATTGAGATAACAACAAGAAAGCACGAAAACGGGAACAATTTCTCATTCCCAAGAAACGGTCAACGTTTAAATAGTTTTTGAATCGCGATAATGACGCGGAAGAACGTTGACAATGTGTAGTACCAAACAAAAGCTGGAAAAGGCGAGTAATTAAGCTTAGAAAGTGGTACAGAAACTGGTAGAGCACGGGATCGGTTAGTTTCTAAATTGACCGGCAGACGGAAGGTCGCCGACCTGATATCGAGAGGTACTGCATCTCTAAACAAAACTGACCTAAATACCTGACTTATGAAATCTTGTCTTTATCTGATAAAGTACTACATTTTCTTAGTCTTTCTTCATCAATATTAGTCTGTCCTGTCCTTACTATGCACGAATAACAATCCGGCGTTCTAAAATTGGTTTATGAGATTTATTAATTCTATCACGTTCAGCTAGAGATACGTGTGGAGGCGGCAAAAAATATACCGGATTGTTTCAAGTAATGATCAAAGTAGGTGTGTTTCGTTACGTAAAGTACCCCGGAATTTTTGCAGTTATTGGAATTGATCGTAGCCGAATTCCTGCAAATCCGGGCAGAACTTAGTACACCTACATTTCGCCAGTTGTGTATAAGCCCCATGTAATAGGAGGCGACCAACCGGGCACAAATCCAAACTACGGGCTGCTTCTGAGAAATTCCTGATGGAAAAACCCCAATAACACTCTTCCCGACCGGGAATTGAACCCAGGACCTCATGCTCAGCAATAGTGCTTGCGACCGCTAGACTAACGAAGCAGTGCTCATGTTCAATTAAGTCTAAATGATCAAATACACCGAATAAGTACCTACATTAAAAGCCAGGTAAGGTGTGAGGATGGAGCGTTAACAAGCTCTGTGTACAACATCGTTACGCAACTAAAAATACATTGAAAGTTTAGTATAGTTTAGTGACACTTCAATCAGGTGTACGGTGTACTCCGGCGCATCATAACGAAGCCATATTGTTTTTATTGTCGCCTTCCGCTTTCGTAACACACGTGTTCCTTTCGTGTATTACATCAAACTAAGTGACAAGCACTACATAAATCTGAGAATTTTAGTGCCTTCTTGATTTAGAGCACCACTATCTTTTAAACCCTAATTAGGGTCGTAAAAGGGTATTTCGGAAGGAACTGCGAAAAACGTGAAGTTCAGAGAAAAGCGGTAGAAGGACCAAACTCGATTTCCGTTAACTATTTAGGCTACTTTTTGAAAAACTGCTGGTTGACTTCTCTGGGAATCGAAATGTAATGTTTTAATTAAAGTATACTTACGTAGTAGATATGTCACGGCTAATAGCCGAAGTGCGGCTACACCTAGTTTTAGCCGGGTACAACTAGGTGCAGCCAGCCACATGCGGTTCCTGTGTACTTCGGGAGGCGACGTAGGATGCAAGAGCGAGCGAAGGGCACCCCGAGGTAAGGTTTGGTTAAAACTAGGTGTAGCCGGACTTCGGCTATTAGCCGTAACAGATAGGTACTACACAAAATACCTAATACACCTAACTAAATAATGCGTATATTTTACGGTAAGATTTTCAGCTGCCAAAGAAACAACAGCGAACTTTTGAGCAGTCATGAACTCATGAAAGTAAGTCTACACAAATAAATCACAGAAATAGATGATACGGAACTAGGACTTGAAAAGTACAACCTAAACCTATTACCTACAAAAACAAATTCCATCAATCCAATGGTGTAACATTCCCTGTAAGTCGTAACAGAGTCGTAAGCTGTCATTAGTGATTGGATTATCGGTCAACGACCTCTAGACACGTGAATGGTATCGCCTGAGGTGTTATAAAATGTGTCAACGAGACACGACACGTGGGTTTTACTACCCTGCTAGTACGAATTTATCACTTTTTTTATTGCTGATAGGGTGTTATTTTAGCCCTTTAGGGTAACAAATGTAGTAAAGTATAGTCAGAAAGGGAAAATATTTTGTTAGTAAACAAAAAACCGGGCAACAGCTAGTCGGACTCGCGCACCGAGGGTTCCGTACCATCATGTTTTAAATTTTCATCGGCGAGGCCTATATTCGTTAGAGAATTTTAACACTGCGCACTGCGGTGTAGAATATTGCAGTTATAGGTCAGCGCCATCTTTTGACCGATAGTGGAACGGAACTAGTGTAACTTTTGTTGATGATTTCTGATTTAGAGACATCGATTTATTTTTCCTGTAATCTTTACATAAACTTCTATCACATAGAATTACTTCAGATTTTTTACTTTGCAAACTTCGGAGATAAGGGGGGCGGTATATTTTTTTTACATTTTTCATCAAAAGTCGAAAACTATGTGGCCTAAAAAAAAAGAAAAAATGTTTGGGAATGTGCAAACTGCGTTCTTTCATATAATACCCCACATAGCCCCACTTCGAATTTTTCAGACCACTTTCAGACCGTTGCAAAAAAAAAAATCTTTCATAATTGCAAAATAGTTGGGCAAACGTCATCTAAAACTATTCGAAATTTCAAGTTGATAGCATTTAGTAGTTCTTGAGATATCCAGCTGTGACAGACATACTGAGTCTCACCATAAGGCTCAACTCGCACCGAAAGAGCGGCGAAGGGCAGCGAAGCGCAGCGAAGCGCAGCGACCCGCTCGGTAGAGAAGGCGCGCGGAGTCCCGCGACTTCTCGAGCAGTCGCGGGACTCCGCGCGCCTTCTCGAGCCCGCCCGCGAAGAATTCACGGGTCGCTCTCCTATGCGCAGTTCACTTTCAACAAAACTCGAGGAAACTTTTGTTTAAGCAGTGAAAATGGGTATTTTGGATTTAATTATTATTTGCACATATAATTGAAGAAGAAGAGGAAGTGGCCGGTTGGTATGGTTTGCTGATACTTGGTAGTGGTACGGTAAACAAAAGAGATAAGTAGGTATGCAGGATCGTCGGATATAGTTGAAGTTTAGTAAGAAACCGATGGATGTTCTCGAATAAAATTTTATTTTATTAATAGAATAAACAGCTCATTTATATTGCCAGCGGCCGCTCGCGACTGCTCGAGCATTCTCGGGACTTCCTGCGACTTCTCGCGCAGTCGCACGGCTATTCGCCGGAATTCCCGCGGCGCCGCGGGCATCCGCGCGACTCGTTCAAGTTTCTCATGCGATAATAAGTATTATAGTAATGAAAATAAAGTTAAAATTCATATGACACTGAAACTTCGCTGCGCTTCGACGCTCTTTTGGTGTGAGTTGAGCCTAAGGGCTCCGTTTTACCACTTTGGTACGGAACCCTAAAAACTACACATTTTCCAAAGTTTCAAATAAAATAATGTAAAATAATTTAGGTCAGGATTGTTCTTGCTTATTATGTGTTCTTCTGTATGGGAATCTGTTGCCACATTATGTTGTCAACAAAAATTGAACGACCAAACCAACACTCTCTAAAGAGCTACAAGTAGGTAGGTATTGACTGAAAGACTTGAATTAGTCATATAGGCATGGTTTTGAAAATTCTTCTAAGAAAGTCTTAAGGAAAATGGCAAAGAAGTGCGCTAATGCATATGATAATGAGGTGACTGAATATGTATGATGATGATACATATTGACTTGACTTATTAGGCATTAGGATCATAGTTTATGTATTGAAGACAAGAAATGGGCAGGTTGATAAACATACTATTAAAACCACTGTGTGTTGGTTGATAAACATACTATTAAAACCACTGTGGACGCAGGTTTTTAGGTTTTTATTGATATAATATGTAACTCGTGTATTTTACATAACAGACAGAGAAATCCTTCACACTTATATTTACTGGCTCTCAGCACCTGAATAACTTTGATTGTCCGAATTGATAAATTAATTTTAGACATTTGATTTACTAACATTTATTTCAAAACCAGATTGCAAGGTTACAGCGTTCCAAAAGCATTTCTTTGTGTATATGTAGCGGGATACTTTCTAACCTTATTTTTTCTTTCTGAAACATAACAAAAACTAGTAATGAATTTTGCAGTTTATTGGATTAATGTACTAGATAGTATGAGTTCTAAACTATCGAACTAAACTTTGTACATGTCCAGGTACCTGGACATGTACAAAGTACCTACATAATTATCTAAACTAATAGTACTTTATAGACAGAAAAGATTTGATTTTTTGTGTTTGTTTGTTATGCTTTCATGCTAAAACTGCTGAACAGATTTAGATGATATTTGGCACATGCGTAGACCATGACCTGGAGAAGGACATAGGCTACTTTTCATCCAGGATTGCAAACAAAGTTGCAGGTAACCGCTAGTTACTTTATACATGTAAGTTTATGTTCTAAATGAAAATCTGATGAAGGTAAGTTAATGTAATAAGATGGATAAGTATGTGACGACTAATTTGTACTTGACGATACAAAACTAAACTTCTGATGATTTTTACAATGAAAAGTAAAATATGTCAACCAACTTTATAATATATATCAAGGCTAAGTCCTGATTCAATTCAGATGTATGTTGGGCAATTTGTGCAATGAAATGATGACTTGAATTAAGTTAAAAATAACAATAAGTAGGTACTCTGACAGGTAGTTTATGTTTCAAGTACCTATTTGTTAATGCTATGAAACCTTCATATTACAAAGGTCAAATTGCAACCAACTTACTAACAATTTTACTACACAACAAACTTCTGTTTACTTATCTACAACTTATCAAAACAATTGAAACTAAACCAAGATTACAGAACAGAACAAAGTAAATCTTTCAAGATAACGTTTGTTGTAAAATCGAGGCGTAACAGCTACTGACCAGTTACAATGCGTCACAATCGATAAATACTGGTTGGGCCGACTGCAGTTGCAATTTTACGACACCAAGAATCCGTAACTTAGAACAGCGATACCGTAACATCTCACATGCTCATAGCGGTATCCCCAATGTAATTACGTGTCACGGTCGTTATAGCACTCTCTTCTGAACATATTTTCGCAAAATTAAGCACATAAACAATATAACTTACCGGGCGACAGGTGTATTGAATGCAACATGCAATTTCAACACTGTAACCAACAAGTTCAATAAAACTCTTGTACGCTTCACTGAATCAGCACAAACAACACGAATTATATTCAATTTTCTTGTATTTTCTATTCGATTTGCTTGGAATCATACAAGAAAAGTGCATTTAGGAACAATCAGCGAACTTCTTCGCTCCACGGATCGCCCGTGCCGCAGCCGCACGCAAGCACACACACAGACACAGAGCATGTAAGCAAAGCAAAGTTATAACTCGAAACAATCACAGTTCTGAAATCAATATAACCGTTACTGCTGAGAACATAAGAGCTATTTTGGTTTATTTCTGCGAAGGTTCTACGTGCATACAACCTTCGGGACCCAACACACCACGACACCTTAAGCTTTTGTGTAAAGTTACCTTTGTTTGCCAATAATCTGAACTTTTATAAATAAAAAAGAATGCAATTTTGATTAAATACGACCTTTCATTTAATGTTATAGTTCTAAAATAAATAGATGAATCACATGTAGTAAGTGTGGTGTAAAGCGGCTTTTCTATTCAAATTGTTGCCAGTAGCGCCATCTAATAAACAGCTGAGAAAACTCACGTCACGAGTCATGACTGACAGCTAAATGCGTTTTGTTATTACCTAGTTGCTAACGATTTGACTCTTTACTTTACTATCCTACGTTTAGTTATCATCAAATTTACCGTGTCACTGACTCTGGCAGAGCCACCATCAGGGATTTTAATTTTCATAGCACAAAAAAATTGTCGCTAATTAGTCGAAATTTGTCGCCAAATATCAGAATTTGTCGGTTACTGGTTCAGAAGTTATAAGGTTTTATAGGTGGCCGATCTGGAGAGTTTCCCCAGCAGGGCCACATTTATAACTCAAAAACTAGCACCTAGCGAAGATCTGTTTTCTCCCATATTTAGTCGCCAATTTGTCAGGATCAGTCGCCAAGTCACAGATTTAATCGGATCTTTGTTTAGGAGTTATAATGAGTTCAATTAGTAAAGTATAGTCCAAGAGCTAGTCGAAGTTTTTTCGTGAACTATTCGATCTAGCTCTTGGACTATACCTACACATATAAACCCTAATAACTTTTGAACCAGTGACCGACAAATTCTGATATTTGGCGACAAATTTCGACTAATTAGCGACAAATTTTTTGTGCTATCAAAATTAAAATCCCTGATGGTGGCTCTGCCAGAGTCAGTGACACAAATTTACCCAGGTTATCCGATATTTTCATTGAATCCAGAAAGACAGTATACTTACTGGTATACAGTGATACCGGCTAAGGAGGAAAAAGGAATATTATTGATCAGGTTTACACCCGGTTTCTGAACTGAGAAAAGTAGCAAATCCCCATCTCCAGCCCATCTGACTGTCCAGTACATAAGTATGACTTACATACACATAAGTTTTAGGAATCTGGCTTTTTTGAGAAACTCTTAAAACGATCATTTGCATTCGCCATACATCAATATTCAATAAAACCAGTATTAATAATGTATACTTTTATTAACTACTTTTTAACACAATGCATAAAACTAGGTTTCTATCCGAGCTGCGGTTTGGGCGCGCTAAACGTGCGTTTCCTTGACATCTTCTTGCGCGTGAGTTGCAGTTGTTTCAACTGGTTGTTAACTTCTGCCCAAATGTCACTCTGGTCTTCTATTGGTATTGTTTTTCTGCAAAATAATGTAAGCAACATTAGTTGAACATGAGGTTTATGCAATCATTTATATTATTTTGCTTGGGTGATTATGAACAGCTGGACTGACATCATCCTCGTGCTTCAGCACATGTAAGCTCTCAACCACCCTGAAAAGTCATTGAGTGCATTGCTTCGACCGAAAGCGGCTAGAAGGCATCATCATCATTGTTTGGGGCAGCATTTCTCTGATACATAGAAGTATTTACCTGTACTGCTTCATCAAGTCATATTTCTCCCAGGGTTCTTTCCTCAGCTCTCTCCTGACTCTATCCTTCTCTTTCAGGTGCTCTTCAATGTTGGAAACACCCTGCAGTTCTTGTCTCTCCCATCTTTCAAGCCAGGGTCTTGGTTTTAGTTTTACCTGGAAAAACAATTTGAATCCTTTAAGACTGAACTATGATCATAAAAGGACTGGTGTTAAGTGTGCATTAGGCTTCCCATTACTTTTTTGATCATCCTCTACTTTCATAGTGAAAGTGGAAACAATAGGTAACAAACTAGAATAACTAATCTGTTTACAATGGTGATGGCAGATTATTGGTATTAGTGCCACTCTTGTAACCTTTTGACCGCCACATGTCAAAAAATCAAAAAAGCGGCCTCGACGTCAAAGTCTGTCACATAGTCGAGCCGTGGCGTGCTGGGCACATTTTGGTTTGTCATCTTTACGTGACTGTGGCGGTCAAAAGGTTATAAACTTAGTAAAGTACATTCTTTTCCTTCAGTTCAGTTTATTTAAAAAGTTACCATCATGTTTTGCACCTCCTATCCTGCCCTCTGTGTCCCGAAACATGCAGTCAAAGTGAACTCTGAACTGCCACCAACAACACCATGGAAATGGCGAAGTTTTGGGCCAACAAGATTTGAAATACTGTTGTGGCACTGACACGAAGATGAAGATGTTTTTCAAAGTTCCACCAATAGCCCTCAGAGGAAAAAAGAAGTGGCAACAATACCTGAACAGGATTAACAGGCACCGGTGTTCCTTCAGGTATTAATTCAGGGTCCATATCAAAGGCGAATGTGCTGTACTCTGGCAAAGCATCCCTCAGGTACAGCAGCTTATCATCCAGACGCTTCTCAAGACGGAGGACTTGAATGCTGTGTACCGTGGGGTCATAGAGGTCATACCGCACCTGAAAAATATAAAGACTACTGAATTAGCATCACCTTACAATCATCTAAGAGAACCTCTCTCTGCCTGTCAGTGAGTAGATTAATAAGTCGAGATTAAGGACTACTTTTGTGATTGACGCAATTTAGGATTTAATTTATAGATAAGTTTTTAGACAAAGATTTGTTATACTGTTCCAAGACAGCAGAGACTCCTGTCTCCTGTGTTATTATAGCTCAGAACAATAACAAGCTGTCTATGAAGACATATTATTCCCCTGCCCTTATCTTAATTTATTAGAGGTTGGCGCAACATGTCTTTTTCTTCCATACATCTCTATTAGTCGTAGTATTATCATTCACAGAGTCCAAACATTGATTATTTGCTCTTCCCCTACTTTTAATTAAAATTTACTATAGCTATCTGTCTAGATGAAGACAGCTAGTTATTATTATGAGTTACAATTATTAAATGCCAGAGGGGCCCGTGGCTAAATAATGACAGCCGCACTGGTCAATCGATCAGATTAAGTTATGCTTCCTACGGTTGGTCTGTGGATGGGTGACCATCTTTACATATCAGAATCAGAATCAGTTGGGAAAAGGCTAGGCGGATGATGATGATGAATTATTAAATGCCAATATGGTTATGATTACAAGACAGATACCCAGTTTTGTTTATGTCATAATAACCTTAACTAAGATCTTTTGAATGGTATCCCTTTCTTATTCAACAGAGTTTTATTATTTAAATATGGTAATACATACCTCGACACCCTGATGATCAACAACATTCCTCAAGGTGAACTCAGCCCTTAAACCACATCCCTTCCTTTCAATGCAAATGCCAACAAATCTGTTAGTCTTGCCTTGAGCATGTTGGTCAGCCACGGTCACTGCTAGGATTGACCCTGAGGAAAATAAGGTAAAAGTATAAACTTAAATAATGGCCATAAACAAATGTATTCTCTTATGTTCTATCTATTACGGGTTTGGTTTCCGCACTTCGTCCTTCAATGGACCATTGTGGGTGAATGTATTCTCTTTTTCAGCTGCTTAAACCATTACTGAATGGTCATCCACATCGTCAAGAGTAATCTTTATGTACAACAAATAATGACTAACCCTCCTCCTATAACCGGCCATTTATTTTAGTGATTTTTTTTTATGGAAAACAATAATTTGTACAATTACAGGTACATGTAGGTAACAGTAAAATATAAAACATATTAAAACCTAAAGAAAGATTACTGAATAATCCACACTTACAAAGCTATAAGTGAATAATAATTAACGATTATTGAAAGGTAAGTACTCACCAACATAAAATTCTGGTATATCAATTTGCTTGCGCCTTTTTAGCATATCCACTCTCTCAAGCTTCTCACGCAGGCTGTTCCTCCATTTAGGGTTAGGGTCAGGCAAGAACTCAGGGTAAACATGTCTTAACGACAAGTTAGGGTTACTGGCATTCTTCCTAATTCGCAATATTGTCGGTCTTTCTCGCTTTTTCTCAACAGAAACTTCTTCTGCCTTTTCCGGCAACGTTGATAAGGCACGACAATCTGTAAGGAAATTTCAGGGTAAGCTATTTTTGTCGTAAAACCCATGAAATGAAAGTATGGAAAATAATATTTTCTAACCTCTTCTTAGGAACCACTTTGCTGCACCAAAAACCTCACTCGAAGTTCTTCTAATAGCTAAAGCCATTTTATCTGTGGGTCTTTTTGATATCAGCAATTCTGTTGTACCAAGGAATTTTAATTGAAATACAAATAAAACATTCCTTCAGCAACTTCCGCACAAGAGGCAGTTTGACAGTTCATGCGTTTCGTTTTAACCGGTTTCAAAACTATTCACTTTTATTTTATTCACGGTAATAAAACGATTTATTTTGAACCCAAATAAACATTCGTCGTAGCATTTAAATGATGCGTTAGAGTACTTAGAGTAACTATTATACTATTATGATTTAATGATAACTTTTCACTAACTTTTTCTTTTTGCCTTTCCTGAGGAATCAATAAAACGTGTTGAAGCGTATCATTTGTAGAGAAAGCTACACACAATAAAATTTAACCGAAAATAATACAGTTAATAAGTATAAAATTACATTCCAATAAAAACATTATTTTTTGTCTGTAGATATATGGATTGCACTGATTGTATTTGTCGAGAATTTTACGACTCTCTTGTTTGGGAAAAAAACAATCAGAAACATTGTGCACCTTCTAAACGTACTCTTATTACATTACATGTCAAAACAAACGTCACGTACTCACGTCAAACAACAAAACGAAAAATCGATTTGTCGCCCTATTTCCTACGACTACAATAATTTTAAAACGACTGGATAACCAATTAATGTCATCAATCATGCAGAAGGGTAATGATGACAATATTCCTTTAGCAGATGACGACCCACAGGTGATAATCAATGACGAAATAGAAAACAATCATTTGGATCATGGTCGTTCAATGGACTCATTACCGAGTTCATACACTGGTGGTTCCTCAAGCCCTGGCCTCAATGGCCCGCCGAGTTTCGAGCCAGACTCCGGAATTGATGAACAGGAGGAGAAAGC
The DNA here is from genome assembly GCA_963082905.1 of Oligia fasciuncula. Taxonomy (NCBI): domain Eukaryota; kingdom Metazoa; phylum Arthropoda; class Insecta; order Lepidoptera; family Noctuidae; genus Oligia; species Oligia fasciuncula. Next base: position 10,813,373 of record OY720407.1, read on the forward strand.
CCGATTAATATCACAGGTTTTGGAACTACAGAACACTTTAGATGGTAAATATAATTTAATATTTCTATTAGATCTTCCGCTAGATTAGATGCACATAAGTATACAAAGAATTTTGTATCGTTTTTAGGCAGAATTTTGTGCATATTATCAAGGATTCATTGACCTTGGTTTGAATTTATTGCTGAGCTAGACAGTGATGATTCCCAAAATATTGTTCTCATGTTATAGTTTTTTAATTTTATTTTACTTCACTGATTTTCCCAGTCCGACTACTGAGCAAATCTTTCCAGGCATTCTTTTCTTTTATACTTCATCCATTCTCCTGCCCTTATCCCAATTGGGGTTCACGCAACATGTCATTTTTCTTCTATATCTCTCTATTAGTCGTCACCTCAGTAATCACCCCTTTTCTAATCATATCATCATTCACACAGTCCATCCAACATTTCTTTGGTCTTTCCCTACTCTTATAGTCTTTTCTACTTCACTGATATTGAATTTTATTTCACTGATAATAAAACAAAGCTTAATTTGATTACAGATCTGTCACAACGGGTAGATTCTGTCAAAGAAGAAAACTTGAAACTCCGTTCAGAAAACCAAGTCCTGGGACAGTACATAGAAAACTTAATGTCAGCGTCATCAGTTTTCCAGTCAACCACACCAAGCGTTGTCAAGAAGTAAAATAACATGTTGAACACATAAGGGGCATGTCACACTATCATTTGTCTCGAGTGGAGCACTGTGCATCAGCACAGCTATGCAAAGGTTAATGTGATCTCACCCTAAACCATGTAAACTCGTTGTATACCTGAATTTAGTATGGCTGAAAGTCATAAACAATCTTTGACCTACATAAACTTTGAATAAGGACTTCATGTTCTGAAAAAATCAAAAAGAATCTCAAAAAGTGATGTTAAACATTATTGTATCCAGTAAGGTGTTTCGCATTAAGCAGATGTGGTTAAGCACAACATAATTATATGAAAGTGCTATAACTTGTCTATGTCTACGCCTTTGGACCTTTCTGAAAAGTTTTTAAATATGACTTTCAGCCTCAAAAAATGTAAAGCCTAGTTCACATTGATTGGTACAGGAAGTTGTCTAAAATACTCAAAACCAGGTTAAAACTGAAGAAAGAGTGAAAAGTCAGTACCAGTACCTAAATAAGATAAAATATGTTCAATGAAACAGTGAAGGAAAACATTGTGAGAAAACCGGCATGTCCTAGAACCATAAAATCAAAGACATGTGACATCTGCCAACCCACACTGGGCACGGGTGATGGATTATGGTCCACTGCCTCTCGCAGGACACCTGTGTCTCAGCAGTGGGAACATTATGTGCTGAATATGCTTTTGCTATGTTCAATGGAAATTGGATTGGTGTACGAAAACGACTATTTTCTCTACCAATGCAATCTAGGCTTAAATAATTATTTGTAAAACTAAAATATTAATCAAGGACTCATTCAAAAAAACGCTCTGCCTTTAAATGTGTGCTATCAACTTGAAAGCAAGGATTTTGTGTTGTAAAGAGGCTTAGCTTCAAAAGCAATGCTGTCATTATAATTTAATAAAGCACTTTATTATTGTACCTATTTTAAAAATACATAGATTTAAGGTTTTCAAACCATGCAATTTAATAAACTCTTAGAAACAAGAACATAACAAAAATGCAGTTAATAAAATGATTTAATTTTTCAATTCTCTTTCTAGCTTATATACACATTCCATTTTATTATTTTTGAATTTGTTATGATTTAGAGAAAATCTCTACAGGCTCTCTAAACAGAATTATTAATGTCTCATTTATTAATTAATTGTTTTAATTTTAAGCTTGAGTATTATAATTTGTAATTAACATTTATTTGTTTTATTATAATTTCATATTTAACTGCAGTATTTTACATTAAAATGGGACACAAATGGGAGTAAAGCACGATCTACACGGTTTCAAACCTAAGTTTAAGGCCTCTGCCTCGAATCTTGCGGGCAGCGGGGCGGCGGCGGCGGCGCGGGCAACCCAGACCCGTTCTCGAAACCAGCGGGCAGACCGCGCGGCACTATAGCGGCGTAGTGTTGTGTCGTCGAGATATTTGTTTTTATTCGCGAACGAAATGTCTGAACAACAGCGACAACATCTTTTTGATTCAAATTTATCCCTAACACTCGATTTATTGTGGGCAAAACAAGAAGTGAATTCCTAATGCAGACGCGCGGGCGGTCACCGCTTGACTGGAGTGCACCGCTCGTTGCCCGCTCCCGCGCCGCTGTTTTCGAGGGTCGGTCCATTTGATTTTACGCATTAGATCCTGCCGCTCCCGCGCCGCCGCCGCCGCCGCCGCCCCGCTGCCCGCAAGATTCGAGGCAGAGACCTAAAACAGTGTAGACAGTGGTTTGAAACCAATTGCGTATGACCTTTAAACGTCCTTGGTAGAAAGGCTAGCGTTGCAAATCAGTGGCAGAAGAAAATGTTGGTTTTAAACCGTGTAGCAGGCATATCGCAACAACAACAACTTCAAGGTCACCTTGGTTTGTAGACTGGTTTTAAACCGTGTATATCGTGTTTAATGATGGGACACTTGTAGCAGATGTTGCAAGATACAAAATTCAAAAGTGAACTATCCAATAATTATGTGGCCCAATTTCGTGTTAATTTTGTAAATGATTTGATTATAATTTCAAGTCATGAAGTTTTATTTTTTTATGGATCAAAACATTTTTTTTGTATTATATACCTAGGGCACTAAGCAAAGGCTGATATTTTAGACTAGGTACTAGCTAGCTAGCCGGAACAACGTATGACTCATAAATCACGCTATTTTACTAAAATCTCTCGGGGAAGTCTTGTGGTATCCGTATTGCTGGCCCATAACGGTAGCCAAATATCCCAAATATGAAATTGCGTCATTTTGCGTCAGATCATATAAAAAATTGGCGCGGATTAGCCGTGCGTAAACTATGACTTGGCTGAGTCAGCGTCGTTTCAATACATGCATCCTGCATGCAAGCAGACACGAAACACAGCTGTGTTTGCGTGAGGAACGCGTGACAACAACGTGACGTATTGAAGTGATGCCGCGTTTTACTCATAATCGAGTTTCTTGGTAATTTAATCATAACTGGAAATGTTTGTCAGTAAGTAATACGATGCTAAGTAAAGCCGATTTTCAACCGGGGATTTTCAAAATTTAAAACCTAGGACAAAAAAGTGTAAAGCTAATGATACTCTCCTCGCTGTCTTTCTTAACATTTCGACAACCAGACGAATAATACCTACCTAAAGAACGTAGGTACTGCCGTACTGACTAGTCTGACTGTCTGACTAAACATACCCTCCAAACTACGTAAATGATTCGGTAATGGCTACATTATTATTTAGGTTTATTTATTATCTATGTTTGGCATTGTTTGGTATTGAATTATTGAATAAGCGTACGTAGCTGTTTGTTGTTCCTATTCACTGTAACTCATTTAGCAGAATCTGCAGAGGCCGCTGCCAGCACAGAGTACATACATTAGGACTATTAGGAGGCCCGAGGCTGCCAGCGAAATACAGAAAAAGAAAAAGACGGAAGAATATTTATGATAAATTGGAGAAAATTAAAAAAATAGGTTTCAGGGAAAATATCATCAAGCGTATGGTATCACCGATATTGCTTTCTCGGTCTCTCTTGTTCAATTCGTTCGTAACTTCGTATTGATTATGTCTACCTATCTCTTTCTGAGCTACTAGCATATCCATCCAATATTCCAATCCAGTAGGAAAAGAGAAAAAAGTTTAGTCGTTGTTTGACAGTTACTGCGCGAGTACCTATTTGTGTCTTGTATTGAAAATTACGTAGAAATTTAAATTTTTACAATGCCGAAAAAACTGAAAGTAGTAGTGAAATCGCTGTATTCTCATGAGATCCGTAAAGATGTTAGCTTGGAAACCTTAAAGTCACTCAAGTTGGAGGAAGCTTGGCCGTTTATCAGAGACGAAATTGAGATCGAAATCGGCAGCAGTCAGTTGGTGTGTATTCCTCATATTACCGAAGCGGATTTGTATAAAGTTACATCTTTATTCGTTCCAAATGAGAAGGAAACAAACGGTAAAATGTTTACACCGCTCGGCGAGTTGGTGAAGAATGTAAATAGAGAGAAATCAAACTCCGAATTTGTGGAATGGCTGGAGGAAGGTAACTTTCAAGTGGAGGATTTCAAGTTCCCGCATGAAAGCGTAAAGGTTAGTAGAGTAGATAAATCAAGCAACTTTCTTTTGTCTTACAAAATTTCAGCGTATTGTTCCACACACACAGATTACGATATCTGACCCATTTCTGACCTTGGTGTGTCCATGGCCTGTTTTATGGCAAAATGCGCATTTACCTACATGCCAGTTGGTACTAATATTATTTATGAATAAAATTATTGTCCTATAATTATCACAACAACATCCAACCTCCTCAATGAAGGCTGAATTCTAATGCAGCATTAGCATTTTGAATTTACATATTTCCTGGATGTGCTGCTGAATGAATGAGAATGAGTCAGTTTTCTACACCTTACATTAAAACAAAATCCGCCCCTAAGACGACCCACTGACCTAAAACAGCTCTCTATTTGGCCAGTGTTTTATAGCAACTTATCTAGTGTATCAGTGTTTTATAATAACTATGAAACTACCAGTCAGATTTAAAAAAATATTTTTGCCTTTTGTAGCCCAATTCTTGAGGAAGGCTATAGGCTATTTAACATCCCCTAGGACTCATAGGAGCCGAACAAAAAGAAAAAAGTAGGAAAGAATGCAAAAACGAACTAATAGCGCCGCCAGGCGATGCGATGCGATGGAGTGGGTCAGGGGAGCAAGAAATTTTACATGGACGAAGTCACGGGCAAAAGCTAGTAGAAAATAAATCCCAGGAGTACCTATGCATCATGCCACCGTTAAATACGTCAACATTATCAGTGTTCAATTATGCAGCATTCATTCAGCTAATGCTTGTCATGCATAATCCATAAGTTTAATTACTAAGGTCACTTTATTCTGCATTTGTTTAAACCTTCTATTCTACTGGGCTGTAGTATAACTTACACTGCAGTAATTATACCCAGTCGGCTAATATAGAGTTATAAATAACATGGGCATATTTAGCTCATTGGTGTTAATAGATCCGGATTGTTTTAGGTATATTAAGAGGCTAATTAGCATGTTTTGTAAGGAAGAATTTAGTTGCCGTTGTTTAGTGTGAACAGGAAAACTGTTTATAGGAAAATAAAGCTTGGGAATTGAAGGAAAACCACAGGGCCAAGGTTTTACAAAGGCTTGGTGACCATTGATTTCTTTTTTATCTCATCCCTTCTTTTCATGCTCATCATGAGCAATCACTCTTTTATTTTTTTATTCGTAACTTTTTGCCTTCAATCCTTCATGATTTTGATTCATAGCTTAGGAATAAATCCTTTGAAAGGCAAGCCAGACTATCCCTATTGTATTGGTGTTGTCTCTCCTTCCAATCCATCTAAAGGATGTCTTTAAAATATTGCTTTTAGCTATAAGACCGCCCATTGTCACCCTTTGTAAAATTTCTACATTTATATCTGTAATTTATATGGTGTACATAATGAAGAGTATTCTACGCTTTGGAATGGATAGCTACCTTCATATTTTCTGATTGACCGACTTCTTGACAGTTCAAAAGTGCCTGTAAGGGGCTGTAGCGAGAGAATCGTTGCGATAGTCTCCCGCGCCGTGCCATCAAATTTTCTCCCTGATGATATTGCCGTGTGGAGACACGTCCTAGGAGAGTGTATAGAAATACGTGGCCCGACGATAATATCGCCGCGATTCTCCCGCTCGTGGAGACAGCGGCTGTCTTTTATTTATTTTGATTAAACCATTATGGGGCTGTCTGACAGCCCCTTAATGGTTTAATCAAAATAAATTCTTCGAGTTTGAGTCTATTCTTTTACCCACAAACCCGAGATCAACAACCTTTTAATTCCTGTTGCTTCTAAATGAATAAGAAGCTAAAACCATCGAGCTAATAATTAGATACCTACTATAGTCCGTGCGGAACTAGTTGGCCGCGCCTTAGGTATGTGAGCGGTGGGACGGAGGGGCGGGGGCGCTTTGTCACTACTCAGTACGTGCGTTGCGAACAATAGGCAACCCCGCCGCCTTCACCCCGTCTTCTCCCAAGGCGCGGCCAACTAGTTCCGCGCAGACTATACAGGGTGAAATTGAATACATGCGACAAACCAAAATGGGAGATTGTACTCATCATTATGAACAACTTTTACTAAGGGACCAACGCTGCAATCGCGAAAAAAAAATCAGCTGTTCCCTACATTTTGACGAATTAGGCGAACATAAAATGAACAGCTGCTTTTTTTTTCGCGATTACAGCGTTGGTCTCTTAGTAAAAGTTGTTCATAATGATGAGTACAATCTCCCATTTCGGTTTGTCGCATGTATTCAATTTCACCCTGTATTAAAGTTATCTATGTAGACAACTTTATATCATGTCTAAGTACATGTGCTTAGGTACCTACTTCTCGGCAAGTGAAGATGGAGTTAATGATAATGTTGTTAACAATTTGGGGAATTACTATTATCAGCACACTTCATAATATTTTCCTTATCAATTTTAAACTTTGATTATTTTCGATAATCCATAAATAAATGAAATAAATCTACTTATAGCCTTACCTTATTTTAATTTTAAGGCTAGAGCTGCCGGCCGCACCCAATAAATTTTTCAAATTATATATAAATATAATTATACAGTCGTAAACATCATTAAGTTTGGAAGAATTCTTCTTCTAATTTTTATTAAAACAGCTTCATCAGCTTTAAATTGAGTCCATAAAAATGGTTACACTGCTAAATATATCCGGAACCCTTGGCATTTATTTAGAGGTCACAGGGTATTTCTAGTAAATAAAAGTAATAGGAAAATAATGTAACAAGCCAACAGCCAAAAAGTATCCTAGGTGTTATTCTACTGTGGCTATATTACTGTAGTTTCATCAAAATCCGTTCTGTAGTTTTTTCGTGAAAGAGTAACAAACTTTCGCGTTTATAATATTAGTAGGATAATCAAGAATATCACACAAGCGTAAAATGTAATACGACCCCGGCGCGGTATTGGATTTAACGCTCCCGTAAACTTTGATTAGATTTTTGTCATGACGTAAATAATACGGCTTTAGTATTACACGCAATATAGCTTTTCAAATCATTCTACTGTGGCGGCATCTACAATACCACATGTGAACTACGCATCACACTAACGTCACGCCAAAATCCTGTATCGCGCAAGGATCAATCTTCGGGCAGTTGCCCAATGCCCACCAGACAAGACACCCGTCTAGTCGGGGGGGTTCTCCCTTTTCTATGGAGTATCAGTGAACTTTACACCCTGTTCCTCATTCTCTATACTGCTCTAAGAAAATCCCTCTGCCAATTCCTGGATTCTTCCAAGTTGCTTATCTGCTTGATCCACAGTTCTTCATCTTACTCTGCCGGTCTTCGTTAGGCTACCCGTTTTTCTTGCCGTCGCTAAAGCCCTTAGCTTCTCATTTGCAGCTTTCACTAAAGTCTCCTTCGCCATCCACTCCTGTTTGTCTATCTTCCAACCGCCAACGGAAACTTTGTGCTATCTAATAGGTACGACAAATACATGTTTGTATGCGAATAATAAAAATACAAATCTTTGTCCTCATCAGCTTGTACCGATACGAAACGTGACTATAAGCTGTGCTAAATGTAAACTCAATTAGTGCTGCTATTGCATTCGGGTCATAATAAACGTCTTTCCAAACGCCAATTTGTTCTCAGTGTGAGAATCTGACATTCCATTCCATCCTTCCATCTTACCCTTTTGAAGACAAAATCCTCAACAAATCCCTCATTTCATCAATTCTCCGAAAAGGGTCTGGCCGAACTGCCAATTAATGAAGAATGAAAGATTATGAAAGCCAATTATTATCCCACTGCAGGGCAAGTGGGCTCCTATCCTTCTCTGATGAGGAAGTATAAAAACATTGACCAGGATTCACTATGCCAGTGCACTGCGTGTTGGTGATCCTAATGCCTAACAATATGTATATTCCTACACCATAATCCAGAAAACAGTGGATATTTTATCGTCCTGACCTAATTCCGTCCGACGCAGAACGGTTGGGTTGTGCAATTTTGCAAGTGCGTATACGTGAGTTTAGCCAGCCTCGTTATTTCCACAGCAGATAATTAGGCAGATCTTATTTGCCAGTGTTGGGTGCAACCTCTCACCATAAAACCTCAGACCATATCGGCCATCCCTATTAACATTGTCGTATAGGTATGCATTTTTTGCCATTTTCTTTTTATTTCATCTTAAAAAGTGACTTCTTTTATTAGCTGCCACAAAAAAAAAATCAAAGTACTTAGGTATTTTTTTAAATAGCCACGTTAACATTGTCGGATAATGTCCCAAGCGCCAGTTTACAATGACGGATGTCAACTCGCGACACCGTTTGCGGGTCGCGATGTCGCGAAGGGTTTGTTTTGATTTTTGAAATACTTAGGGTGGGTTGTATCAAAAGCTCCGTTATAGTTTGCGTCAAAGTTAAATTTAATCGTAACCGTAACCATAACCATAGAATCTACTATCCGCTGTTGCACCGTCATATATTTTACATGTTTTACAGTTAAAGTTAAAAGGGTGACAAGTGATAAGACGTCATATTTCCCCAAAATGTACGTGGGTAATTTTTTGACAAGGGCAACACTTCAAGCTTGTTGTCATCACGCTTTCTTTGTTTGACACTAGTGATGTTACTCAGTCATTAACGGTCAGGCACTCGATTGTCTCTATTATGTAAATTAAAAACACAAGAACAGAATCATAGCAAGATTAAAAATACAGTAACCGTTCTATATTGGTAATGTACCAAGGTGTTTAAGTCAGTGACTGAAGGAAGGGAGGCCTTTGCCCTGCAGTGGGACAGAAATGGCTGATAATAATAATAATTCGGCTAAGATTGGCTTTGTTCGACTTTGTAAAGAGCTTTTTGTCTTACATTCCACTGATTATCAGATTGATCTGATAAAATCAGTGAAGATTTAATGAAAAATTACACTTTATTATCTGACAGCACTAACCCACAGAACATGTATTTTCTCTTATTAAAACTCTGTGACTCTGTACATTACAGTATTATGACGGCTTATTACACGAAATATATTTATTACCTGGTTTATTATCCAAGAATGATAGTTAACTAGTGTGGCAGTGTTGATGATATTTCTAATCGCAACTAAACCGAGTGGCACATCGAGAGAAAATGGACTCGATTCTTTATTTTTTTTTATTTGAGTAACGAGTTAAATAAAATCGAGCCGCATCACTATCTGACACTGTCAGAAAGACAAGACGTAAGTGATAATATAATAACATTCATTTTATTTTTCCGTTTCTTTCGAATTGCATGAAATTGATATTTCTGTTTTCCTGTATGTAATTGAAGGATTGTATTATTGGAAGATGCATTACAGCATTTACTCCAGAAGGATGTTGAGTTAATTGTTCAGTAAGATTGCAACGCAATGTGCGAAAACATTGCCCGAGACTGCTGCAGATGTGCGGTAACTTGAGAACGCATGGATTCACGAACGCAAATCAAATCATCTGTGCAGTTTAACGAAAGTGCGTATAGACAATGCAAGAAAGTATTGAAACTGTTATACATTATGGAGATTTGGATACAGGAATATTTACATCATATGGCGATTTTCACAGCAAACGCATACTGTGCCTGATGAATGCGGGAAAGAACATTATTTTGCAGTGGATTCCAGCACACCAAAAAGAACAATAATAATATTAGTTAGAATACGCTTATAACACCGAGCTGCTCTTGCTGGATGCTATTGCAAGGTTGCAACTGTTTGGTGGGCAGACGTTGGTATAGTTGGCTGTTGTGCACATGTAATGTTGAGCATGCGGTATTTATGTATTTTCATCGGTGGAGCGACCTGCATATTTTTTAGATGAAATATTACCTACTTCTAAGTCGTGTGACGTTGAAATTAATATAAGTAGGTACCTACTTGCAGAAATAAAAATGCTTTGTTATGTACAATTTATGTGTTTTTTTTTAACGTTTGAAAACACCCCTACTCGCTGAGCAGTGGTGTGTCCGTCGTAACAGATGCGACTTACAGCTTGTAGGTCGTAGGTTTGAACCCAGACAGGCACTTTGTGTAAATTATTTCATCACCACTGCTCTCAAAACGGTGAAGGAAAACATCGTGAGGAAACCGGCATGTCCTAGAACCAAAAATTCAGAAGAATACGCAGAAGCATACGCTAGAGCTTAAGTTTCTTTGGCAATTAAAGCAACACACTGAAGAGCAACAGTGAAGCTAGAACTAAAAATAAAAAAACTGAAATTAGAAATCGATATTCTTAAGTAAAATATTCTCAGGGGTTTCTTGTTTTCAGCAAGGGACGACCCTTGCTGAAAACAAGAACCCTTGGGAACTAAAAACCCGGAATCTGTCCAAAAATTTATTCTCATCACACTTATGAAATCGATCAATGCGATGGTGATTTTTTTTCTCTTCCTAACTGGCAAATCGGATTCACTGTCACTATCATCGCTAGAAGAGCTTTATTCCCACAATATTTCGCGGAGTAAAGACATACCTAATTTGTTTTAATAGGTACTTTATTCAACAACACAATATTTTTATAGGTTACAACTGCAAAGCAGATGACATTACAATGACACTAACCGTAACTATAGCCCTTAACCGGCCGAATTTGGTCGATTAATGTTATAGTTATGTGTGACGTCATTTTAACAATTATGACAAAACTTAAATCGATGCAACCCGAATTTCGCTTAACCGGAGATTTGACGTCTGTCAAAGCTTTGATTATAGTTAAAAATGGCTTGTTATAGTTATTTATGACGTCATTTTAACAATTCTCAAACCGATGCAACCCGAATTTTGCTTAACCGGAGATTTGACGGCTGTCATGAGATTGGTTATGGTTATAGTTAGCTGATGCAACTCACTCGAGTGAGTTCGGGTTGCATCGGTTTGAGAATTGTTAAAATGACGTCATAAATAACTATAACAAGCCATTTTTAACTATAATCAAAGCTTTGACAGACGTCAAATCTCCGGTTAAGCGAAATTCGGGTTGCATCGATTTAAGTTTTGTCATAATTGTTAAAATGACGTCACACATAACTATAACATTAATCGACCAAATTCGGCCGGTTAAGGGCTATAGTTACGGTTAGTGTCATTGTAATGTCATCTGCTTTGCAGTTGTAACCTATAAAAATATTGTGTTGTTGAATAAAGTACCTATTAAAACAAATTAGGTATGTCTTTACTCCGCGAAATATTGTGGGAATAAAGCTCTTCTAGCGATGATAGTGACAGTGAATCCGATTTGCCAGTTAGGAAGAGAAAAAAAATCACCATCGCATTGATCGATTTCATAAGTGTGATGAGAATAAATTTTTGGACAGATTCCGGGTTTTTAGTTCCCAAGGGTTCTTGTTTTCAGCAAGGGTCCTCCCTTGCTGAAAACAAGAAACCCCTGAGAATATTTTACTTAAGAATATCGATTTCTAATTTCAGTTTTTTTATTTTTAGTTCTAGCTTCACTGTTGCTCTTCAGTGTGTTGCTTTAATTGCCAAAGAAACTTAAGCTCTAGCGTATGCTTCTGCGTATTCTTCTGAATTTTTGGTTCTAGGACATGCCGGTTTCCTCACGATGTTTTCCTTCACCGTTTTGAGAGCAGTGGTGATGAAATAATTTACACAAAGTGCCTGTCTGGGTTCAAACCTACGACCTACAAGCTGTAAGTCGCATCTGTTACGACGGACACACCACTGCTCAGCGAGTAGGGGTGTTTTCAAACGTTAAAAAAAAAACACATAAATTGTACATAACAAAGCATTTTTATTTCTGCAAGTAGGTACCTACTTATATTAATTTCAACGTCACACGACTTAGAAGTAGGTGAATTCATCTAAAAAATATGCAGGTCGCTCCACCGATGAAAATACATAAATACCGCATGCTCAACATTACATGTGCACAACAGCCAACTATACCAACGTCTGCCCACCAAACAGTTGCAACCTTGCAATAGCATCCAGCAAGAGCAGCTCGGTGTTAAAGCGTATTCTAACTAATATTATTATTGTTCTTTTTGGTGTGCTGGAATCCACTGCAAAATAATGTTCTTTCCCGCATTCATCAGGCACAGTATGCGTTTGCTGTGAAAATCGCCATATGATGTAAATATTCCTGTATCCAAATCTCCATAATGTATAACAGTTTCAATACTTTCTTGCATTGTCTATACGCACTTTCGTTAAACTGCACAGATGATTTGATTTGCGTTCGTGAATCCATGCGTTCTCAAGTTACCGCACATCTGCAGCAGTCTCGGGCAATGTTTTCGCACATTGCGTTGCAATCTTACTGAACAATTAACTCAACATCCTTCTGGAGTAAATGCTGTAATGCATCTTCCAATAATACAATCCTTCAATTACATACAGGAAAACAGAAATATCAATTTCATGCAATTCGAAAGAAACGGAAAAATAAAATGAATGTTATTATCACTTACGTCTTGTCTTTCTGACAGTGTCAGATAGTGATGCGGCTCGATTTTATTTAACTCGTTACTCAAATAAAAAAAAATAAAGAATCGAGTCCATTTTCTCTCGATGTGCCACTCGGTTTAGTTGCGATTAGAAATATCATCAACACTGCCACACTAGTTAACTATCATTCTTGGATAATAAACCAGGTAATAAATATATTTCGTGTAATAAGCCGTCATAATACTGTAATGTACAGAGTCACAGAGTTTTAATAAGAGAAAATACATGTTCTGTGGGTTAGTGCTGTCAGATAATAAAGTGTAATTTTTCATTAAATCTTCACTGATTTTATCAGATCAATCTGATAATCAGTGGAATGTAAGACAAAAAGCTCTTTACAAAGTCGAACAAAGCCAATCTTAGCCGAATTATTGTTATTATCAGCCATTTCTGTCCCACTGCAGGGCAAAGGCCTCCCTTCCTTCAGTCACTGACTTAAACACCTTGGTACATTACCAATATAGAACGGTTACTGTATTTTTGATCTTGCTATGATTCTGTTCTTGTGTTTTTAATTTACATAATAGAGACAATCGAGTGCCTGACCGTTAATGACTGAGTAACATCACTAGTGTCAAACAAAGAAAGCGTGATGACAACAAGCTTGAAGTGTTGCCCTTGTCAAAAAATTACCCACGTACATTTTGGGGAAATATGACGTCTTATCACTTGTCACCCTTTTAACTTTAACTGTAAAACATGTAAAATATATGACGGTGCAACAGCGGATAGTAGATTCTATGGTTATGGTTATGGTTACGATTAAATTTAACTTTGACGCAAACTATAACGGAGCTTTTGATACAACCCACCCTTAAATGCGATTACAAAGAATTCTTATTCTCTAAAAAATTGTTTTGTTTATAATTTCGATTTAGATACGACAGTCGATATTAAGACTGTTTATAGTAAATCCTAGACCAATGTCTAGGATTTACTATTAACAGTGACATATGTGGCACTTCCTACAAATAATCAATAACTTCGTACACGTAACATTGTCGTATGTGGTACTTCCAGAAAATAGTCAATTAGTTTGTACTTTGTACCCGTGACATTGTCGTATGTGGCAGGTCCGACAAAATACAATTGATTTGGTACGGTTAAAAGTGTAATTTCTGACTTTTAACATGCTTAAAAACCAATAATACTTTACTACCATGTAAGTAAGCTCATAAACATGTTTATAAGCTCTGCTGATTTTAGATACCCTAGTTCGTATAATAAAAAAAATATCAACAACTCAAACTTTGACGCACTCTCTTGTAATGTTGCCGATTTTCACATCAGATAATGTAAATAGGGGTAGGCGATATCTAAGGTCTGGTAACCCCACCCCCTTGGTAAAATGTTTGATTCACCAAGATTTTACCAGGACATGAACATGATGCAAGCATAGCATATTTTTGAGTCTTGCCACACTCTTGCCAAAGAGAGAAATAAAAAGAGTGTTGCTGTTTAGTTTAATAGCATGGTAGTTGTAAAAAAAGTTGCGAATACTTTTTTACACCACTTTTTGTATCTGTTGGACGGTTGGTAGAGCTCGCTTGTTTCCACTCACTCAGCATAGATGCAAACTGGTTATGCGTGGGTTGATAATTTAATCATCATGTCGTCAATGTAGAAAATTACAGGAAATAGGCTTATCTGTTAATAATATTTATTATTAGAGCAAGAGCCTCATAAATACTTCAGTCTTGCGAAATCTTACTCCTAATTGGGAAAGATTTGGTACCAAATTTCAAACAAATTAGAAACTTCTACTATCTTTTGTTGCTACCGACTGTGACAAAAACCTGCGTTTTACCATTATTTAGAGTTTTACAGTGAATTATCTAGTCTTTCAAACAAAAATACCTTTTAATCTTATCTGCATTGTGTTTGCGTTTAAATTGTGTCGTTAAAACCGATATTAGATATTATATACTTATCAAACTTACTATATATGTATGTTTTTAAGCCCTCCTGGTGTTTAGCTGGAAAATCCCTCGGACGAGGAAAATAAGTCCAATGTCCACTAAAACACAGTTTACTGCTTCCGATAAGTGTATCGAGAATTCTTTTAATAAACTCCTTTGCTTTGAAATTCCCGTAAGTCCACGTGTTTTGTTTGCAATTCCAGGCAGTGAAGTTGTAGCTATAAAATCCTTAATTAGCACTGAGCAGTTTTTATTTAGTTCAGCATTCTGTTTCATTCGCTCACGTATCCACGATACAAGCCAAGTTATAAAAAAAATAATCCGTTCCATGATCCCACTAGACTAGATGAAAAAAAAACTGTTATACTGCTGTCGCATCGGTCAATGCTCTGTTACATGATGCTTAAGCTAGCGAGAATCATTGTCATTCACATCTGAGTAACCGAAAAGAGAATACACAGCGATACATAAATATAAAACACTCACTGGAAACACTCACTGGAGTGTTTAGAGGAGAAACACCACGTGTGTTAGTAATAAATAAAAACTCTTCAGGAATTCTCGAAAGTCTGTTCCACTGATTCAGTAAGTACTCTCATTTCTGAAGATTTTCGCGACAGAACACAGTACAATGACAATAAACAGAAAGGTACAGAAAGTAAAATATATGAAAATAAAGGCAGTTAAACTAGTCTACAAATGGAACAGACTTTGTAGGATACTGAATGACGCAATAGTTTTAACAGTTTTGCCCATATCTGCAGAGTGTCTTTGTCCATTGTTCTCCCATAGCTCACACCGATGATTATGACTATATTAACTACCCAAAAACTATGCTTAGCCAGTAATTTTATTTACAGATCACACTGCAAGATGAAGCCATCAAGAACAAAGTTAGAGTAATCATGGTGAATTTCTCTAGAACCTCGGTACCCAAAGACAAAGATCTCGTTGAAAATATCTACTTGGACGTTGAAAATAACAAAGGTATGGGTAATTTATAGACTATAGACACAATCATGCATGACAGATTAACAACCTTTGTCGTCAGGACGTCCAAAGAGCATAGGTCACCTGACGAAAATTCGAAAGTCGCCATTTGAGTAAATACTTATTGTTATTTTTAATTTTGGAGGACGCGGGCGTGTCTATCAACGTTTATCGTAAATCTATCCTATTGATTGTATTATCTTATTTGCGCAGTATATCAGAGGTGTTGTTTAAAAAAATAACTTGACTTAACAGGCAACGCGGTTTCGCTTATCATTAATTAATTTAGTTTAAATATTATGACCAGCTTCAGAAGTGGAACAGCCTTTCAAATTGTTTGTAATCTTAATATGCTCAGTTGATCTTAAATATTATTTCGAGAATTGCCAATTCCATAAATTCCACCGTTCCTCATTTAGACCCTTCATCTTTCTCAAAACATTATCTGCATAAAGTTTACTGGTGCTAATAAAATACCTGCCTTTTTGTTCCAGATCTGAAAGGCAAGAAATCAGTGTACATGATCACGAATGTACTGATGGCAAAGACCATCGAGTTCAGAGTAACAAGAGGAACGTCCTCCAGGATATTCCATCTTGGAAACGCTTCGCCCCTCGTCTTTGGCCTGGAAGAATTCCTGATTGGAGATGATGGAAAACTGATTGCTAAGGTAAGAACTATTTGAAAGTCGTGTATTTTCTTCAGTTTTAACGTGAAGGTTTGCTCCTATCTCTAGAGGTATTGCAGAAGCGATTATATAAAGCCCTTCATGGGACCATAAACGAGCAATAAACGTTGATAATAACGCTACTATTCGATCGATAACCCTGTCACTATTTGTGGCTATGTATTCCTATAGATTAACAACCGTTGTGTGTAGTCGAAACCCCAAAAGTCTGATAATCAGTCTAACCAAGAGGTATCGTGTTACCCAGTAACTGGGTTGTGGAGGTCAGATAGGCCGTCGCTCCATGTAAAATACTGGTATTCAGCTGCATCCGGCTAGACTGGAAGCCGACCCCGACATAGTTTGGAAAAGGCTAGGCAGATTGATTTTGTATTCCCATAGATTGACTATACAGGTTGACTGGATCTGGACTAGGGCTTTCAGTCTCGATGCATTAACGAGTCCCGGGAAAAAAAATAACGAAACTCGATGTGGTCTCGAAATTCCCGGGAAAAACGAGACTTTTGAGACTATTTCAAAACTAGGTTTCTTACTTATAGGCTATGCAATTAGGCAGTCAAAACAAGATATTTTAATCAAGTACTTTATTAAACAAACGCAAATAAAAAAATAAAAACCTTTTGTTGATTTTTTTTCATCCTGCAAGGTTGTTTGCAAGTCATGGATAGACATGGAAGTTATATTCTGTCCTTTGTCTTCCTGGGGGTTTAACAAATTATTAAGCTCAGATTTCAGCTATTCTTCTGTAGTTAAACTTGTGAGCTCCGCAATCGTCGCATCATTTGTCAGATTTGTCAGTTGTGGATGTATTTAACCTTTACACAACAATTACACACGATTCTTTCAAAGACACTGTAATTTCGTCGTTGCTTAATGTTTCAAAAGCTGCTGCATTAAGCTTTTTTTCAAAAAACTGAGAAGGACTGTGCAGGTATTGTAAGCTCAAACTCAAAGCATTTATTTATATTAGACCATGTACAGGCACTTTTGAATTGTAAAAATTAAATAGTCTTCTGTCAGTTAGTCAGAAAGTTGAAGCTAGTTGCCCATTCCAAAACGTAGATCTCTATGGAGAAGAACGGGCAAGAAACCAAAATCCTGGGTACATTATTCTTGTTACTTCTCTATGTGAGAACAATGTAAAAAAAAACACTTAAACTAAGATACTTGTAACTTGCCTCAATCATTCTATTTTCCTTAATAAGGATGCGCAGTGGATTGGCGAGACTTGCGCTTAAAAAAAGTTTGTTGTAAGTCCAATTTCTTTAGGCAGAAATTTAGTGCAGTATCCGCTGTTACAAGAGTAACGTCTCGTCTACACAGGGCTTATAAGGTCACTTTCATAATACCTAGTGAATTTCAGATTGCTTCCAATGTAGCCTAGTATACTCTGACTCAGTGAACTCTGTAACCATAATAAAAAATTACTGTTGGTTTAGTAGATTATTTAATACTGTTATTATGTGACTCAAGTCTCAAAAGTCTCGTTATTCCCGAGACCGAAAATGTTAGTCTCGTGTCTCGAAAATACCAAAAAATCGTCGAGACTCGAAATTTTCGAGACCGAGATTCCCGGGATGAAAGCCCTAATCTGGACCCGCCATAGCAAATTCGCATATAGAGGAGGTCATTTGCTAATTATTAGACCTTACTTTCCCTAGCTAAAGTTTTATAGCTTAGGAGAGTATGTATGTGTAAAAAAGCGTGCTATCTTATTTTTTAACCCCAGTATGGGGGAAGTTCCGCGGTATTTTAATCACCAATGTTTATGACTACCAATAAATAATAAATAAACTACTAAAATAATGCAAAATAAAAGTTATGAATGCTTGAAGGCCAAATGGAAAGACACACTATACAACTTTAAGTCCAGAGTCCAGATCCAGTCACCCTGTATAAACCATCTGAGTACACTTCATCGATGACGATGATATAACATCAGATGCTTCATATTAAACTGTAAAAAATGCCCTTGAAAGTATCATCAAAACAAATACTGGTGTTAGTTGAAATAAACAATTGGCTACAAGGCCGTAGCTACCGAGCACCAAAGAGGAACCAGTTCCTTGTTTATAACTCTTTAGACTCGCTTTGAACAATGAGCAGCGAGCGCATTGTTTTATCTTTATATTAGTTTTACTACTGGTAGTTTATGCTCCTTTGATGTGTTGTAGCGTTACGTTACGAATAAGACTAGGAGTGTTATGCCAAAGTAGATAAAGATTTATCTTGACAATTTTCTTCAAAATCATGAAGTAACTGTGTGTGTATACCAGTTAGGTCAAAGGTAATTAATTATTTTTTTATTTATTTAACCATTTATGTACACATATAATTATATAAACAGACAAGAAAAAAAACAGAACAGAAAAATAGGTACAAAGCTCAACTCTTCCAGCATACCTGCGATAGGACAATAAATAGAGAGACATTAGACAGCGTGTGAAAAAGTAAAGGAGACAAAAAAATATTAAGTTTGGAATTCATGAAGGTGATGTTTAAACCTAGAAAAATCGATGATCAATAGTATCAATATTTAGACATTAACTCTGTTAATGGTTCGTGAAGTAAGACTGCAGCAGCTTATCGAAAAAATAATCAAAATCCATATAATTGATAAAGTTAACAACACATTTCCTTTAGTAACTTCGCGAATCGGAATATACCGAGAAAACCCTCGAAACGGACAGCAGCGTTTCGAAGAAAACAAGTCTGAATCATCCACCTATTAAAATTCTGTGCGATACCGTCCTGAAAATGACACATTGTTTGATTTTCTCGCCTTATCGCGACCAGTTACCAATAATACGGTAATGTGGTTACGTGGTCTCATTGTCATGAATGCTCCGGGTGATAATTACGTCAATTTTCCATTGGCTGCACTTGATTATGTTACGTTTGCTGTTAGAAAGCGTTTTGACGATATTAATTGTTTGGTACATGCATCAGCGTAGTTAAATGGCATTAAAATGCTTGGTTTTAAGGAAAAAAAAAAACAACAAACAACCAACCAGAAACAACCAATACTCAATATCTTTATTGCTTTACCGTAATGTGTACTTGGTGGTATTGTGGTAACTATATAATTTAGATCATTATGAACCCTGTAGGGCACAGCAAGAGGGTTAGGAGAGAGGAAGCTCTGAGGAGATAGATATAATAGGCATGACGACAGCATCAAATAATCAAAGATTTAATGAAACGTTCCTCTAATTAATAGTTTGGTTAAAACTTAAAACGCAATCTCTCGATCTCGAACCACTGCCAATCCGAATAAACAAACCTTTTCAGCGGACTAATCAAGTTCGACCGAGTGATCTATTTTTTAGACGTAAAACCGGGTATTCGGATTTGCTATCTAAAAATATTTTTCTTCTGACAATATTAATCCCAAACTGAATCCCTACGGCTCATGATGATTCTATTATATCGTCTACGACCTTTGTCGGGCCTGTACTTTCTTACTAAGACCGTTAACAAACCCTGCAGCTGTATATAATTAGGTTTTTACCAATTCATGCATCAGCTGACAATTTTTTGCACATAGCAGGAGCTGGTTTTGTTTATCGCTTGTATGGTTTTCATGCGAGTAGGCTTGTTAGTAGTATCATGCAAAATGTGAGTGATCTATAAGGTTCTATAAGCTCATTACGTTAACACCACGCGTGACCTCGAGGAAAACATCCAACTCTCGGTACAAAAAAGTTTGTAGTATTATATTTTTTACATCACAAGTATGTATATTTAAGCCTATGGCTTCTACCGCAACTTCGCTCATAGTCTTCGATCAATAATAGTAATTGATCGAAGCTCATAGTCAGATAAGTAGCTAGTAAGAAAGCTAGTGGAGTTATAGTACAAGGCAATGAATGTCTTAAAGGCTGAGAAATACTGGTTAACTGGTGAACTTCAAAATTATTTATTTGTACACATAGGTGAAATGTAGTGGTAGTCACATTTCACACTCACAGAAGAGGCTCCAATGATTATATTATTCAATTCACCACAATTCTCTTCTATTGAACCAAATTAATTCAAGGTGAGGTCTGGTTGATACACAGAAGCGAAGTGAGATGAAATCGAATCTCCGGTAGATTCGATTTCTGACTGACATATTTTTTGCATAATAGCGTCTTTGGAGTCCCTCAAGGTCTTATAATTGCTCCACTGCAACAACTCCTACGTTTCTTACATGGTTCCCAGTTTTTGAGTCCGATTTTGTTCAGTAGTTAAAATGCTTTCGTAACTTCAAAAACAGTATTTTCCCTCTAAATATCATCATTCCAGTTAGAATATAAAAAAATCTATTGTAATATGAAACGTTTATAACACTATAGAAGCCTTTTTGACGTATCATTATCCGATATCATGATTTGGTTCTGAGCCTGACCCAGAAACAACTAATACGATAAGTGACATCACGACAGGATCACACGACCGACATGCGGTCTGTGCCTCTGGGGGTATGACTGTGTCAAAGTGGACGTTATATTTGTGTAGAACATTTGCCAAACGTGTGAATGGGCCTCTTTTATTTTGGAGATACTTCTACTCAAGTAAGTAGAAGTATCCTGCATGGCTCTGGAAAGAGATATATTATGTATTCGTACTAACGAAAGTCACTTCAATATCTTGCCATGTGTCTTACATAGGCCAACTGTCTTTGTCTGAGTCGTGTTCTGTTCTATCTAGTAACATACTCACTGTTCGTGTCGTACAGTTTCGTTTACATCATCACTTTATCAGGAAAACAACTGAAGTTGCAACAAAAACACAAATCTTGCCCTTGACTCGACGACCTTAGTCTATCGACTATTGTGTGATTTTCCGCATAATCAACTAGTTTTCAAACAGTCGCTTCGGAGTTATCTCTACTAAACTATTGATTCATATCCTACATAGATAGTGTAGGTTCTTTCAATGCAGTCACTTCAATATATTTCTCGAAGTCTGCATTGTTTCACGTAATTCAGACTAAACATACTCTTCAAGTCTATAAATATATCGATAATATTGTTATATGAACTCTCCTACCCACTCAAAGATGATTCAAATCTAAATACCACTATGAAAGGTATAATAAAGATGATTACCTCTTCAATTTACTTCTGTTTCCTTGCAGATGTCTGTACCAATACAATATTAGCCTGGATTAAACGTAAATCGTAAGTGGTGTGAAGCATAAAGTCGTAAATAAGAATCAAATTGTTATTCATGTGTACTAACTCTTGATTGTGTGGATTCCATAACTTTTCATTGAGTAGAAAAAGTATATAAAAGTCATTCTCGAAAACATAATTCAATCAGTTTCGCTAATTTTTCGTTAGGATTATGTTTACCTAGTTTAGTTATAGCCGTTACTGTTGTTGCTAAACATTCTTCTATTAAGATCAATTCATGTTTCACCGAGCTGTACTTCATTTGTACCCATTACTTACGAGTGTTTGCTGTATCTTTTGGTTCAATGCTTTAGCCATCCATATGCCTTTAGGAAGTTTGCGTGAATTATCCTTGCTACCTACATTGATCTTATTGAAATGCCAGTACCAAAATGATTCTGTTGGGCTTCAAGATATTCTTATTTACGCGTGTCTGCAAATCGTCTAAACCTAATATTGTGTTTCACTTTGAAGCTCAAAGTCAGTATCTTTGGCAAAACGCCCACGGGTTGACGACATAACTCCAAGAATTTACCTGGCATCAAACATTTTAGCGTTTAGAAGCTTGCCAAAATGGTTAATTATATTGATATGAGAAGTAGGTAATATTTATTATGTACATATATTGCTGGCAATAATAATTTCACCTTACCAAAGTGTACGTATTATTTACGATTTTCTCAATATAGTCAGAATTAGTATTGAGAAAGCCTGTCGCATGTCGCTATTACACAATTCTTGGCTACTCGACTTCCTTCTAGTTTGAGGAAGACTATTGTATATATTGCTATAAGTATGGTAAATTGCCTTTTTTTATTTTACCAAATTTTTTGCTGTAGTCTGTACCGTAGCGTTGATTTAAAAGTTTTAAAACTAGTGACTTCACGGTATTGTGGTCATTAGGTAGACAATAGAAAAAAAAACTCGCATCTCAGAATTATTTAAATATAAGCAACAATAAATTGTCTATACGATACCAATTTATAATTTTCCAAAAAAACCAATAACTTTATTCGGAAATTGTCTTTTGTTTTTATAATACTATGTTTAGTATTATTTATTGTACTGCAATAAATAAAGTAGCTATTAACAATCCACGAAGATTTTGTCGGCATGTCAGGAGTACTGTGAGAGGGATGTATGAAAGTGTTGTTAACTTTTTACTTGTTTTTATATTTAATGTTATATGTGTATGTGTAAATTGTCTTTACTTCTTGTAATTGGTTGTAAACCGTTTTAATTAAAGAATAAATAAATAAATAAATGTAAGATAAAAGTCTTAATTGCAACAATAAACAGCACTTAAGTTTAGGATTACGTTATCCGCGACACTTGCTACTGGAAATATTCTATGATTAACAACAACAACTACACCTTACTGCATTTGCACTTAGTTCTTCAGAATTCACTATTGCCAAGTCTTTTACCTAATTCATTTACTTGCATCGGGCTGAAAGTCAGTGATTTGTGAACGTAAATTATAACAAAAGAAACTGTCTTTTGTCACCTGCTGTCTCGGATTTCTAATACTATCGTGCAATTTATATCAATCATCATTGTGCTATCATAGACAACAACTGTAGTTAGTTGTCGGTTTTCTATCATATTTCAAACTTTCAATATTCATTCACTCTTTTTCTCCTGTAATTTAGTAACATATTGGCGCCGATTCTGTTGTTCACAAACTAATAATAAGTTCATGCATCTTTTTCTTTCTATTGCATTAAGAAAAGGACAGAAGATAAATATTAGTTTAGTCCTGTCAAATTAAGATACTCCATAGACAATTTAGACGAGATTAAAAAAATTGCTATTAAAAATACGTCAATTTGCGTCAGGCGCCGACTAATTTGACAGGACTAAACTAATATTTATCTTCTGTCCTTTTCTTAATGAAATAGAAAGAAAAAGATGCACTGAACTTAAATTTAGTTTAGTTTGTGAACAACAGAATCGGCGCCATTATTTTATTCATATAATGTACTTAGTACTTACCTATAGGTAGGTACTATTCATAATTTTAAAAGCTTTGCCCTTGAGACGAGTATGATGTATTACAAGTGTTATGTTTTTTGCTGTAGAGTTCTTTGCTCTCAATGCTCTCTTTTCTTGCGGTAACAGGTTTTTTCGTGGAAGAAAGCTGTGACCCAGTTGTCTGCCCTTTTATTATTTTGAGTTTGACGGTTATGGTAAAAAAAATGCAATAAGGCAAGTGTTATAGCCAGCTTTTGCCATGGCTCCGTAGTCCATAGCTACCTACTTTGACTGCACGAACTAGACATAATTTTTTTTTTTTTTTAACCATAATGGATATTTTATATTCACGCCATCGACTCTGTGACTCGTAACAAACGAATTAAATACAGAGTGGCAGTGACATCGATACGCAAAACTGTAACCATTAAACCACCCCGCGCCGTAGAAATGTTTCGTCAGTTATCAATAAAAAACTGGCCAAGTGCGAGTCGGACTCGCACACGAAGGGTTCCGTACCACAAGGCAAAAACGCCGAAAAAAACACGTTTGTTGTATAGCCCCCCTTAAATATTTATTTTATTTTTAGTGGTATTTGTTGTTATAGCGAGCGGCAACAGAAATACATAATTTGTGAAAATTTCAACTGTCTAGCTATCGCGGTTCTTGAGATACAGCCTGGTGACAGACAGGCGGACGGACGGACAGACAGCGAAGTCTTAGTAATAGGGTCCCGTTTTTACCCTTTGGGTACAGAACCCTAAAAACTGGCCAACGAAGGTTTCCGTACCACAAGGCAAAAACGCCGAAAAAAAACACGTTTGTTGTATGGGAGCCCCCCTTAAAAAAATATTTTATTCTGTTTTTCCTATTTGTTGTTATAGCGGCAACAGAAATACATCATCTGTAAAAATAAGTTGTTTCATAGAATACTGCAATACCTACGCGGTCCAAATTTTTCGAACAGGATTGCGCGTCGGTGTCCCTACCATCCTGTATCATCATATCAACCCGAAAGACGTCCACTGCTGGACATAGGCCTCCCCCAAGCACCTCCACTTCGACCGGTTCTGCGTAATACCTATTATCTACCATCCTGTATAATACCTATTATCTAGAAAATTACCCACTATCTAACTTCCAAACTTGTTCGGAGCGAGTTATCAGTTTATAATAAACTCGTTCCACTTCGCTTCAGTTAAAAGCTTTCAGTGTCTGTCTGCAAATGCCAAAAAAAAATGGCGCCCGTATTTCCTACCTGACTGATCCCTGAGAAGAAATGCCAAAACAAACTTATATTATTCGGATTTTATGTGAGTCTAATAATGCAGGGCCATGTAAAGGCTCCTACACACAGTGTTGGCGGCACAGCCGGCAGGTTTTGCCGCGCGGGTATGCCGCCAGCATCATTTCAGTTGTGCAGCTCGTTTGTGCGGCAAGACCGGCTGCTCAAATACCCGCCGAGTATGCCGCCGGTCTTGTTGGCGACATGCCCGCCGGCTGTGCCGCCGGTACTGTGTGTAGGAGCCTTAACAGGTTATGGACAGAAGCAAAACACCTGATAATAATTATGCCTTTAATAAACGCGCAGTCCTGAAGGGTCCAGGCCATGCCTAATATGATAATTGCCAGAGACTGGAAAATCTTTTATCCACTTTTTATTTCTCTGTACCAACTACTAAAAGCCCACCGAAATAGGACTGGCTATCCTAGAGATGTGCCGTTGCCGGCAATATTGCCCGAAGTGGGAATATTGGTGGCAAGATTGCCGGCAATATTGCCGGGAGTGGAAATATTTGGGAATTTTGCTTAATTATAAGTCAAATTATCTACGAAAACTTTTTACAATACTTAAAATTAGCATTTAAAGGCCATAATCTACATTGTGTACAATAAAATATTGTTTTGGGTAAAATTGCCAAAATTGCCAGCATTTTTGGCAATATTCCCGGTATTTTACCGGCAATATTGCCTATATTGCCATACACGGTAGTGACTATAAGAAATAACACATAAATATTGAGATTAGAATTGAAAATCGTTGTGTATTGAATAAAACTGGCCAAGTGCGATTCGGACTCGCACACGAAGGGTTCCGTACCACAAGGCGAAAACACCCAAAAAAACACGTTTGTTGTATGGGAGCCCCCCTTAAATATTTGTTTTATTTTTATTTTCGTATTTGTTGTTATAGCGACAACAGAAATACATAATTTGTGAAAATTTCAACTGTCTAGCTATCGCGGTTCTTGAGATACAGCCTGGTGACAGACAGACGGACGGACGGACAAACGGACAGACAGCGAATTCTTACTAATAGGGTCCCGTTTTTAGGGTTCCGTAGCCAAATGGCAAAAAACGGAACCCTTATGGATTCGTCATGTCTGTCCGTCCGTATGTCACAGCCACTTTTTTCCGAAATTATAAGAACTATACTGTTGAAACTTGGTCAGTAGATGTATTCTGTGAACCGCATTAAGATTTTCACATAAAAATAGAAATAAAACAATAAATTTTGGGGGTTCCCCATACTTAGAACTGAAACTCAAAATTTTTTTTTCATCAAACCCATACCTGTGGGGTATCTATGGATAGCTCTTTAAAAATGATATTGAGGTTTCTAATATAATTTTTTTCTAAAATGAATAGTTTGCGCGAGAGACACTTCCAAAGTGGTAAAATGTGTGTCCCCCCCCTGTAACTTCTAAAATAAGAGAATGATAAAACTAAAAAAAATATATGATGTACATTACCATGTAAACTTCCACCGAAAATTGGTTTGAACGAGATCTAATAAGTAGCTCAACTGTGAAAATTTAAAAACATATGATGGTACGGAACCCTCGGTGCGCAAGTCCGACTCGCTCTTGCCCGGTTTTTTAACCCTTTGGGTACGGAACCCTAAAAAGGCATAAATTCGAAACATTTCTTTTAATGTTGTACTTGTTTTTCATATACATATAAAATACAGGTATAAGTATATGTATAATATTGGAAATAACAAAGTGTCAATCTTGACAAATATTTTATGATCGATATACTACACTAAATTTAACTAAACGATGATTACAATTGCAGTAATAATAAAATATATTGGTATTATTTGACAGGCAACTTTGGCAATATTGCCAATGTTGCCGGCAATATTGGTATTTTACCGGTAGCGGCAACATTGGGAATATTGCCGGCAGTGGCAATATTGCCACCAGGCACATCACTAGGCTATCCTTTCTAGTTTTATTTGAGTGCCACGTAGCATACAAATAAAACAAAACAAAGGAGAAGCCGTTTTAGAGAGTTATTTCCACTGACCTCTATAATACAGGACTTGTATTATACGAGGTCAGTTGTTATTCCGGTCTGATCCCATGAACCCCCCCCCTCGATCCCCTCATCCCCTGCTTGTTCGTCTTCTGTTTTAATCTCTGTCTTACTTATCCAATATAAACTTTCTCATTCCGGGTTGATCCGCTTTTTCTTTTGTTTTTGATCGAGTATAGTGAACCGATTGTCGCTCACTCGGAAGTGCAGTTCTATTTCGATCTTTAATGCTGCTCTGCTAGCCCGTCAGCGGAGCCGCACGTGTTGAAATACTAATTAATGAAGCGAAATCTTCTTTGAATATCGATAAACGTGGTGATAAAACTATTGAAAGTGACTGAGTTGGAAGTGTCCAAGATAAACTTGAAAGGCATGGCCGGAAATATGAAATATTGAGACAGAAGTGTTTCACTCCTGAAAATCGCATACATATTTAGCAGAAAACATTTATGATAATTCTAAATTAGCTTAATATGAGCTCAGCTCCACTCCCGGTTCCAGAAAAGATTGTTTTTTTGTTCTTCTAACTGAAAAGACAGCTGTGCAGCTGGGGAAGTTTTTTGCACCACTTTTTCTTCCCAGTTAAAGCACTAGGAAGTGGTGAAGGGCGGGTGTTTTGGGGGACCGTCTCATGTCTGAAATTTGTATTTTCAAAAAATGTTTTGATGAAAATAGTCCATGCAACAATGTAAAAGGTTTTGGCATTAAGTTGTTCTATAAATAATCTTATTGCTTCTATCACCACAAGTCATGTATTGACTTACAAAGACGTGTGAGGTGTGTCTCGATAGAAAGCCAATGATTGGCGGATTGCCATGCTATATGTAACTGTGAACCATATTGAATTTAATGACCAACATCAATTACCAATTTTGGCTGACTTGTTTGATTTAAATATAAAAATCGAGACAATAACAATAAATAAACGGGCTTTGATCACCAATATTAATACAGGGTGGCACGGACATCGCAAACTATAATCATGAATTTCAGCACATGATTCTAGACCACCTAAGTAGTGTAGAAAATTTTCGTCGGTTTCTTTTTTTTTTATTAGCCTACGCTGACCCACTGTTGGGCAAAGGCCTCTCTCCACTCCTTCCATCTTTCGCGAGTCCGCGCGTCTTCTTTCAAGTTTTGGCGGAACCTATCCAGCTCGTCCCGCCATCTCCTACGGGGAACTCCGCCTTACTGTCGTCCGTTACAAAAAACCTACTGTTTCCCAAAAAAGTGCAATACCTACTCGGTCAAAATGTATGGAACAGCAATTTTTTTTTCTAATAACCGACAAGATATGTCAGCGCAGGGGTAGTTGAGAATCATGTTTACGTGGTTTACGCGCCAATGTCCCTCCCCTCCCACACTGTATAGTTACTACGCATTTTGTTCTAGTATCAAATGTTCATGTAAATACGTAGATCGTATGCACTGTTATTTGAATCATTTAGTAGCCATTTGCATTACTTATTTGTTTTCCTACCTAGTTTAGATACCTACTGTTTTTAATTTATGCCTAACTTGTACATTATAAATGCGTACCTAGTTACAAAATGAAACCCTTTAAACATAGATTTAAATGCCTTTAAAGAGGCACTCACTGTTTTTTCAGTACAGAGAAAAATCGTGTGACCTTGTATAATTATTATGACACAGTTCTATGATATACGATGACGCCCGAGCACTGACACACGGCGAATAACCGTAGTTTTTCACGGCAAGAAAAACGTGAGGGTACAAAGGGCATTACCAAAACTGAGTGTTTTCTAAATAATTAATCTTCATCAAAGTGATCAAAATAAGAGTTTTCGTTATACGAAAACATTTCAAAAAATTCTGATAGGTGCGCAATTTAACTAGAAATGAAAATCATTTTTCAACGTAGCACAGCAATTACGTATTGATTTGAGACTACCTCCTCGAAACCTCGCCACCTGTTTCGACATCGATTTGTTACCTACCTACCTTTTGGCTGATAGAGAGGTAACACTGTACAAATCGATATCGAACGCCTAATAAAGACTGTCCACCAGTGTTTAGACTAGACATGCGCAAAAGGTTACATTCCATACTCGCTAATAGCCATTCGGTATATTGGTACTTAATTGGTACTTCAGTTTTTTCTGCATAGTCCCTGGATAGTGGAAATCCTAATGGAATTCAGACCTGGAATCTATACTAATAATAAAGCTGAAGAGTTTGTTTGAACGCGCTAATGTCTGGAACTACCAGTCGGATTCGAAAAGTTCTTTTTGCACTTGATAGCCTAATTCTTGAGGAAGGCTATAGGCTATTTTACATCACGCTAGGACCCTTAGGAGTCGCGCAAAAAAAAAAAAAGTCAGTAATAACGCTGAGCAAAAACGAAAAAGCACGGGCAGGCCATAGATGTGACGGGGTGGTTCGGAGGAACGAGAAATTTCACGCGGACGAAGTCGCAGGCAGAAGCTAGTCTAAGAGTAAATAAATGTTTTCACTAAGGCTATTGAATTCCTTTAGCGGTTAGGTTTTATAAACTACAAAGCTACGTCCATTAATCATAATGCCAATTGCCTTCTATGACCATGATTACAATAATAAAGGAAAACCAACTTGGAAATTACTAGAAAAACTGGGCAAGTGCGAGTCGGACTCGCACACGAAGGATTCCGTACCACAAGCAAAAACGCCGAAAAAAATCACGTTTGTTGTATGGGAGCTCCCCTTAAATATTTATTTTATTTTTAGTATTTGTTGTTATAGCGGCAACAGAAATACATAATTTGTGAAAATTTCAACTGTCTAGCTATCGCGGTTCTTGAGATACAGCCTGGTGACAGACAGACGGACGGACGGACAGACAGCGAAGTCTTAGTAATAGGGTCCCGTTTTTACCCTTTGGGTACGGAACCCTAAAAACTACTCGTCAGCTATTTTGTGCAATTTCAAAGTCATTGCTGGAAAAAACCCAGACTTCTAACAAATTACCAAATTATACGAAAACAGGATGAGAACTACTACCTAATTTATTACGACGTATTTTGTTACTAAATTCGACTTGTATCGAACAGTCACGATATCGATTTGTTGTTCCTAAAAGTACGGACGCCAGCAGGTCAACCTACCCGAAACTGTCAGATTTTCCCAATCAACCTTGAACCTTATGTTTTAGCAATAAAGTCGAAAATCTATTAAAGAAATCTGACAGATTGTAGTAACTTGATGTGCTGGCGTCTGTACCTAATTACCTATTTGCGTTTTGTTTTATCTAAATTCTTTATGCTACTCGTAATCTTGTTTTTAATCTGTGGAATAGCTTGCGTGCGCATGATAGTTTCGTTGTTTACTGCATCTGCATCTTAAAATTACTGCAGATTTCTGGTAGTATGTAAACGGCGAAATACCCTTTGATTTTAAAAAATACAAAGAAAACTTGTTTATTCATACAAAGACGATAGTACAGTCAACAGCAAAAGTAGATGATCAAAATCAGAAATTCAATACTAATGAACGGAGTTCGCGTCAGAACTGTGTGGCGTCGAAGTACTACTACTTAGAATACTTATTACGTAGAATACTTTTGAATCACTTTGACGCCACACAGTTCTGACGCGAACTCCGTTCCATAACCATAATCAGCCTATTATGTTCCCACTGCTGGGACACAGGCCTCCTCTCGGTGAGAGGGAGTGGGCCGTAATCCACCACGCGGGCCCAGTGCGGGTTGGTAGATGTCACATGTCTTCGAATTTTTTGGTTCTAGGACATGCCGGTTTCCTCACGATGTTTTCCTTCACCGTTTTGAGAGCAGTGGTGATGAAATAATTTACACAAAGTAAAGCGCCTGTCTGGGTTCGAACCTACGAAATACAACTCGTAAGTCGCGGCCGTTACCACTTGGCTCTCCACTCACTCACTTGGCACTCCGTTCATTAGTATTGAATTTCTGACTTTGATCATCTACTTTTGCTGTTGACTGTACCTATACAAAACATTCCAAATTTCAAGTTGATAGCATAGTAGTTCTTGAGATATCCAGCTGTGACAGACAGACTGAGTCTCACCATAAGGGTTCCGTTTTACAATTTCGATACGGAATCCTAAAAATAGGCCACAAACTGGCCCAACTCGTACATTTAAGTACATGATTTACTATCGACTCGAAGATAAGGTATAGAAAATTCAGTGAAGCATTCTTGCAATGTTTTGACATAAGATCCAATGCGCACTTCTAACTGTCCACATCAACTTTGTTTTAAACGATTCGTTCCGACGCGACATTGTTTACAAACCATTTATTGAATTCTCGCTCACTTATCGGTTGCCGAACAACATTGAAAACAATCTACAAAAAGAGACAGGTTCCACCGAGATTTGAACTCGGATCGCTGGATTCAAAGTCCAGAGTGCTAACCATTACACCATGGAACCGAACGATAGAGGTTCCGATTTTTCGAGACTCTTTCGAGAAATGAAAGGTTCTACTTTCGAATAATGTTGCTCTGCTCATTAATCGAAGTATGTAATGTCATAATGTGTTTAGGTATGATCTTTCTCTTCAATATTGTGTTTCTTTTTATTTTATTTTCAAATTTTTGTGATTATGATCCTGTGTTGGTCGAAATAAACGATTATTATTATTAAGTTATTGACATAATTAAAGTATTACAGTCATCCGTATTATGAACGTTAGTTATACGTTGTTGAATCATAACCAGATTTTCTTAGAAACTAATATTTGAAATAGAAAAGATTTGATTTTTTGTATGTTTTATTGTTACGGCTAAACGGTTTAGGATGAAATTTGGCACATGTGTAGACCATGGCGGGATAGGACGTACTGGACATAGGATACCTTTATCCCGATTCTCCCACGGGATCGAAACTTATGCGGGTGAAACCGCGGGGCGTAGCTACATAGTTGACTAATAAAAAATAGACCTGTATGAAAATAATGGCCTAGTTATTTTTTTCATCTATTTTGCACACAGATTCCTTTTATAATTTAGGGGAGCACTAAGAAGGGGTTTTTGGAAATTCAACCTTTAAGGGGGTGAAAAGGGGGATTTTGTTTGTATGAAAAATCTTATTCCTTCAGTTTAAACTTGAAACTTAGCACGAATACTTATCTAAGTAAATAAAAATTAAGAAGTTTGGTATTTTTCGTTTTTCTAAACTAAATTCGGATTGTGGGTGTCAAAATTTGTATGGAAGAATTTTAACGCGCGCTCCGATTAACTCGAAACTCAGTAAGTATAATAAAGAATAACGTGTATCAGGGTTTTTCGAAAATCTACCCCTAACGGGGAGAAAAGCGGTAGTTAATTTGACAGGGGAGGATTTTACTGCGTCTGTTGATTACCTCGAAAATTGGTATGAGTAATCTTTGAGTCAAGTAATGAACACATTTCAAACGATTTTTCAAAATTCCACCCTTGTGGCAGTGAATAACGGAGATATAGTTTATTTGAACAATCTGATTTCTTTGATGTATAAACTTAAAAAATGGCCCCAATACTTCTTATTTATCTAAATAAAATAAATGATAATAAAGATTATAAATCATAAACATAAATTTTCGAAATTTAGAGGAAAGTACGAAATACACGCGGATGAAGTCGCGGGCAAAGTGCTAGTTATGAATATTGTACTCGACTAGATAGAAACTTCTAAGGATTTTTATCATTAATGTCAATAAAGTTGTTGTGCAAGCGGTTTGGTTTATCACTGGAGCTAGGCCAATGGATGAGTCGACCTCGATACCTCAGCTGGTGTAGGTGATGGTTTTTTATTAAGTACTTAGTCATATAGTTCTATGTCAGTCATATTAGATTAAATTCTTCTTTTGTCTATGTCACGGTGAAATCACAAAGTACATTTCATGTACAATTCGCACGTCTTGCCGAGTCCAATCCACATCGAAGGGTCGCTTCTCAAAATTGTGAAGGATTGATTATGTGTACCTAGGGCAAGTAATCCAGCTCGGTAGACACAACTTTGAGAAAGAAGCCTACAGAAGGATCCACTTGGGTTGGGCAGCATTTGGTAAACTCCGTCAAGTCTTATCGTCGCCTATACCGCAGTGTTTGAAGACCTAGGTCTTCAACCAGTGCGTCCTGCTCGTCATGACATATGGTGCCGAAACGTGGACACTGCCGGTCGGGCTGGTCCACAAATTCAAGGTCGCTCAGAGCGCTATGGAGCGAGCTATGCTTGGAGTCTCTTTGAAGGCGAAAATTAGGAATGAAATTGTCCGTAAAAGAACCGGAGTTACCGACATAGCTTACAGAGTAAGCAAAGTCGCAGTGGGTTGGCCATGTTTGTCGAAGGGCCGATGGCCGGTGGAGCAGACGAGTCCTTGAGTGGAGACCGCGTATCGGCAAGCGTAGTGTGGGACGCCCCCCAGCTAGATAGAAGAACGATCTAAAGAAAGTGGCTGGAACGAATTAGATGTGGAAGGCGGAAGACAGGGTGATGTGGTGCAGCCTGGGAGAGGCCTATGTCCAGCAGTGGACTGTAATAGACTGAGTTGAATGTCAACTTGGATCCCTGTTATTAAATTTTTTCTTTGGTGGCCTAATGTTTAGGTATTTAATTTACTTCCTAAAGCGTAGGCCACACCGCGGGCTACGTAATCTAACTTAGTTTCTCTGTAAGTAGTAGGTACTTATTCATTTACAAATTTTCCACCGGTCTGGCGTGGCTACACTTGTCTATTCAGACCTCATAACACAAAACTGAACTAACAAACTATTAACCGACCGGCGCGAATTTTATGCAACAAAGGAAATTGCATCGTCTACTCGTTGTTTAAAGTTCATATTTGAATAGCGTCTAGGAATCTGCGCGTTCCACCACACATTCTTCGGAATACAGTCGGTAACAGCGCAGCGATACCTGCGGCGTGCGTG
Source organism: Oligia fasciuncula (assembly GCA_963082905.1). NCBI lineage: Eukaryota > Metazoa > Arthropoda > Insecta > Lepidoptera > Noctuidae > Oligia > Oligia fasciuncula. The sequence continues at coordinate 10,846,983 of OY720407.1, forward strand.
CCCCCGGCTGCCGCGGCTTTCGATCGGATTCGCTCGGATGCCGTCGGCCCTTCCCGCGCAACGCAGACCGGCAGCCATTTTGTTTGAGTCATTCACGTTGTAAATTGTGAACTTGACTGACGTCAACAATTTTCGAATATAAGTAATGGATATCGATGAAAAGCTTATTTCTTTAGTAAAGCATCATGAATGTCTGTACAACGTTAATTCGCGTAAATACAGCGACAAAAACAGCAAACAAAATGCATGGGACGAAATAAGTCTCGAAATGGGAATTTCAAGTAAGAATATTTATTTATGTTAACTTTTTGTAAGTGCAGTAACATTGACGCACAACATGTTACCGTGGATTCAGTAGGTACCAACATGATTGAAAAAAAAACTGCTGTTTCCTACAAAACCGACCTACGCGATCAAAATATATGGAACAGCCTTTCAATAGGAACAGCAGATTTTTTTTAATATAACCGACGAAAAATTTCCACGCAGGGGAGCCAGAATCATGAATATACATAGGTACTGAATCAATGATACTTAACAGGTTGTGCGTCGTTAATAAAAGCTTGTAATAAATCTACATCGATTTACTTTTCGTTTTAATTACTATTTTTGCTATTAGATGCCGATACCTACTTACCACGTCTGTAAAGTAACTGTTTTGTATTTTTTCAGTTGAGCAGTGTATATTCAAATGGAAGCGACTCAGGGATAACTTTAGGAAAGCTTTAAAAACCCGCGAAAAAAGCGAGTCTGCAGCTGCCAAACGACGTCCCCTAAAGTACGAATGGGACTTAGAATTTCTAAAACCTTATGTGAAATACTACGATGAAATAAGAAACTCGAGTTTTATGACCAATAATGAAAATGTAGCGGCCACTGAAAGTAGTGGTACAGCTGAAAGTTATGCCAACCAAGAGATGTACTCGGAAGACATAGCCCTAGATTTCGATGAAATAACTACAGCACCTCCTCATAAAGTTGAGCCTATGTCCATAGTATCGACTTCTATTCCACATTCAGCACCATCGTCATCGAGGAATGCAACACCAACCATCGAAAATATTCTACAAAGTTACCTGGAGGCCAAGGCGAAACAAGAGAAGGATCCCATAGACACATTTTTTTTGGCAATGGCTGCTCTTGTGAAAAGACTACCACAGAGAGTACAGTTGGAAGTGAAGCAGAAAGTTTTTTATGCAATTAATGATGCAGAATTGAAGGTGCTAAACCAAGGACTCTAGCTGAGCTCCATATTCTACACCTAATGAAAAAATTAGCGTGAAATGGAACATTTTTTTAAACAAGTCATTTATTTTTGGTTTATAAAAAAAAATCTTGTAATAACATATTGTTTTGTTTAAAAACAGTTAGGAATATTGTAATTCTATAAAATTAAGTGAAGGTAACTATAATAAATACTATAAAAATAAATAATTACATACTAATAACACTATCTTATCTATTGAACTTACCTACCTTAACCCTGTGCCTCGTCCTACAGGTACCCTGTATAAAGTTACTCGGAAGACATAGCCCTAGATTTCGATGAAATAACTACAGCACCTCCTCATAAAGTTGAGCCTATGTCCATAGTATCGACTTCTATTCCACATTCAGCACCATCGTCATCGAGGAATGTAACACCAACCATCGAAAATATTCTACAAAGTTACCTGGAGGCCAAGGCGAAACAAGAGAAGGATCCCATAGACACATTTTTTTTTGGCAATGGCTGCTCTTGTGAAAAGACTACCACAGAGAGTACAGTTGGAAGTGAAGCAGAAAGTTTTTTATGCAATTAATGATGCAGAATTGAAGGTGCTAAACCAAGGACTCTAGCTGAGCTCCATATTCTACACCTAATGAAAAAATGAGCGTGAAATGGAACATTTTTTTAAACAAGTCATTTATTTTTGGTTTATAAAAAAAAATCTTGTAATAACATATTGTTTTGTTTAAAAACAGTTAGGAATATTGTAATTCTATAAAATTAAGTGAAGGTAACTATAATAAATACTATAAAAATAAATAATTACATACTAATAACACTATCTTATCTATTGAACTTACCTACCTTAACCCTGTGCCTCGTCCTACAGGTACCCTGTATAAAGTTACTCGGAAGACATAGCCCTAGATTTCGATGAAATAACTACAGCACCTCCTCATAAAGTTGAGCCTATGTCCATAGTATCGACTTCTATTCCACATTCAGCACCATCGTCATCGAGGGATGTAACACCAACCATCGAAAATATTCTACAAAGTTACCTGGAGGCCAAGGCGAAACAAGAGAAGGATCCCATAGACACATTTTTTTTTGGCAATGGCTGCTCTTGTGAAAAGACTACCACAGAGAGTACAGTTGGAAGTGAAGCAGAAAGTTTTTTATGCAATTAATGATGCAGAATTGAAGGTGCTAAACCAAGGACTCTAGCTGAGCTCCATATTCTACACCTAATGAAAAAATTAGCGTGAAATGGAACATTTTTTTAAACAAGTCATTTATTTTTGGTTTATAAAAAAAAATCTTGTAATAACATATTGTTTTGTTTAAAAACAGTTAGGAATATTGTAATTCTATAAAATTAAGTGAAGGTAGCTATAATAAATACTATAAAAATAAATAATTACATACTAATAACACTATCTTATCTATTGAACTTACCTACCTTAACCCTGTGCCTCGTCCTACAGGTACCCTGTATAAAGTTCAGGTTGTCCCGTAATTAATGGATGAACAACTTTTACTACTGGACCAAACATGAAATCTCGAAAAAAAAAACAGCTGTTCCCGCCATTTATGTTCGCATATCTCGCCTAAACGTAGGATACAACTGATCCTTTTTCACGATTTCAGGTTTGGTCTCATAGTACGTAGAAGTTGTTCATAAGTACACTGACCCCGAGGTTATCCATTAATTACGGGACAGCCCGTATAAAGCAGCAATTCTATTGCTGTTCATGGGCACACTACGCATGTAATTAGCTTCGCTTTGTATCGAAATGTAGACGAGACCACCTACCTCGCACCGACGCGCAGCGTCATAAAATATCTGAATACCGTACTAACAATAATTTTTAAGAACCACATCGTGAAGACATTTAAACCTCGATCTAAATGAACAAACCAATAATATTACATACATACATATCGAATTGAAAACGAAAATAAACGTTTCTAATAAACGTATTTCCTTTCTTTCTTTATCTAATTTCATAAAACATGATCTCATTCTGCCGGCACAATAGAAATAATGTTCCGTATTTGAATATTTGCCAAACCCTTGATGAAACTCGAGATTCAAAACACGAACGCCTTCCACAGACAACAAATAGGTCTCAAAAAAGTTTTGCTAACGATTTCTTTTTATTTTTTTTTCAGGAACCAGTGACAATCAAGTCCAAGTCTCTTCACTGGCAGAAAGTTGGATCGTCTGACCACCTCTACATCCCTGGCAAGCAAGACACCGCATGCAAAGTGTAGATCGCATCCTTTTATTTAAGAAGCACGCTTGGACGTATACATGATGCTAAGAAGTCTTATGGTAGGACAACTTACAGCTCTTGAGCACCTATTGCACCCAATCACCAGCTTTTAAATTAAGCGCCCGGCAGTTCGGCAAAAAAGAAAATGAATTCATATTATAATGAATTTGAGTTCATGCTCGTCAGCAACGCCTTAATTAATTGGCAAAAAGAATTTATGGTTAGCTTGATCTTGGTAAAATTATGTTTCAAGGCTTTTTGGGGTGATGCGGGCTAATTATCCCTACTATAACATTCAAAGTATTAATAAATAATTGAAGAGCAATTTTTTTTCTTAAGGGCAAAGTGAACTGATAAAAGGGACTGGTTAGACAGGGAATGTCTACACTTAATTTTTTTTGACGTGACAACGTCTTAAATTAGGTTGCGACTGGGAGTCACTTATGAAAAAGTGTAACGCTCGGTAACGTTACGATGAGTCACCGAACGAGAGAGAGGCCCGCCGAATGCCTTGCGTCTCTCTCCCACTCAACTATGATCGGATGATCGGTCGTTGTCACGTAAAATCTTCGCCCGTAAAACCGACTTTACAGGCAACCATTTTTAAGTTTAATTTTAATGTACTTAATTTTTGATTTGTATAATGATTAGGATTGCATGTGACGATTAATGATAAGAGTGTTTAATGAAACCTAAATGTTTAACATTATCTACATATTTAGAATAAGATTATTATTCACCAATTTACCGCCAGTTACGTGTGTAAATTAGAAAAAAAAATGTGCAGTATTTAGAACAAATTAATTTTATTAATAAGGACAGGCATATGGCATTAATTGTCCTAGAAAAACGTTCCGAAATGGATAAAAAATGTTCAGCTGCTTAATATGATATATTATATAAATGTTGTCATTATATATAGGGTGACTGGTAATTAGTGACCGATACTTAAACACGTGATTTTACTCATCATTATGAACAACTTTTACTATGGGACCAAACCTGAAATCGCGAAAAAAAAATCAGCTGTTCCCTACATTTTGACGAGTTAGACGAACATAAATGTAGGGAACAGCTGATTTTTTTTCGCGATTTCAGGTTTGGTCCCATAGTAAAAGTTGTTCATAATGATGAGTAAAATCACGTGTTTAAGTATCGGTCACTAATTACCAGTCACCCTATATATATATTTAAAATATATAATGTATGGTCCTTTTATTTAAAAAAAGCTGCCTAGAGCTTATCCAATACAGCTGTCGACCGATTCTAAGTAGATCGAGTAAATAAGTGGCTTAGCCATGACTTAGATGTAATTTAATGTAGCAAAACAAATTATTTGCCCGTTTAGAGAAAATATTGGCTATTAAAACACTTTAGGACATTGGTCATAAGTATAACCGAATGGTTGTCTTCTAGTATTGATATTAGTATTAATGCATTCCAAAATATTTCTGTGTACTTTATGTACTTAATTTTGTGTGACATATTTTATTTTTAAGGCCCTATGCACGCAGACTATGGACTTCCTCTGCATAATTTGTTTATTGCCTCTTTTGAAGGACAACAAAATGCGTCGAGGATTGTCTGCAGTCTGCATAGGCCCTAACAGTGCACCATAAACAATGTCTGTGATTTTTCTTTGTCTTTGATTATTTTAATCAAATGTTTTTGTTTCAACCAGTATTGTGTTAAGTATTTTTACTTATTTAAGACCGTTTTATGTTTTGTACTTTAAGTATGTGATTTAATGTGATTTTTTTTTTCATTTTTGTCGTTCTCATTGTCTTATCACAATCATTTAAATAAATCGTGTCTTAATATTACATAAGGTTTTGTTTTATTGAAATCTCTTACACATCCCTGATTATTTGGCACTAAAGCAAATAATAAGTAGGTACTTAACGTAACTTTAAATAAAAGGAAGGAAGGAATAATATAAAAGTTACCAAGGGCTCAAGGGGTAGGTAATGTGTTACCCAGTAACTGGGTTGTGGAGGTCAGACAGAGGCAGTCGCACACGTGCACCACTTTTTATTGCTCCCCGAGCTAACAGCTGGATCTGGTAAGACAGGAAGCTGACCCTAATATAGGAAAAGTATATAGAAGAAGACACAGTGTAAAACCAAGTCACTTTTCGTGTCTGTCTGTGAGACTGCTTTGTTCTAAATTGAACATTTTGTTATGGTTTTCTAGTGAAAATATTAGACAGTTTATTTCAGAAGGATTAAGTGTAAGTATAAATACCTACATTAATATTTAACTAAGACATAGCACAGAAATCTAGATGTTTGGACATGTCGCCACTTTAGTAGACTAAGTTATATTATGATTTGAGAAAAAACAGGTTTAGTACTGCTTTCCTATGAGTATTTCAAAGATTTGATAGGTTAATTCAGTTTAATTTATTATTGACATAATCTACTCATTTCAATGTTTTTTTAATGAGTTGTATTGTAATACATATGTGGTTAGCTCGCAACCTCTACAGTTGATCATAATTATTATTCTTGCCTAAGCAACCATCAGCAAGTTTGTCATACTTTAGATGTCACTACTTGCGGTAGCGTCGGGGGTCGGTTTCCTTCACTCAAATATAAAAAAAAAATATATGGCGAGAGAGGTAATCTTGCGTTATGCTCGTGAACGGGTGTTACTTGTGGTGACAGGTTATCTTGCTGACCATTGATTGTTTGTTTTAATTAAATGTTTATTTATTTTACTTCCATGGTCCTAGTTTATCATTTGTGACTTCCAGTTGACTATATGCTGCTTAAAACGCATTAGATGATTAGAAAATTTCAAACCCATTTACTCAATTTCAGTCTTAGCCTAACATACAATACAACTTAATCCAAAAAATAATCTAAATAGTAAAAGTAGTACACACACCAGTAGCAAAGGGTCAAAGACACAAATGCAGGTATTAGTACTTCTTGATAGTCTTGCGGATGAGGGCCATGCGTTGTCTATGCGCTTCTGTGACGGCCGCGCGTTTGTATGGCCGCACCTCGTCGTTGCCGAAACCTGGGATCCACATGTTCCATTGCCGTTCTGGAAAAATATATAGTATACTATGTAGACTTCATAAAGTTGTTTATATATACTGACTTAACTATGAATACACGCAGTTTCCTCATTCTAATTTGTTACATTTAATTTTGATTTTTGTTTCATATTATATTTTTATCCCTTGTTTGGGTTATTTGTTAGGAGTAATAATGGGCCCTGCTTGGATGAGGAAATTTACTAAGTATACACTTATTGGCTGATTTGATGTGATTTATTTGACAATTGATATTTCCTCACCTAAATGCAGTTGCACATCTCTCAGTTCCACATTGGGTGCATGTCTGTGTTTGGCCATTGCACAGGCCGCGTTCAGAGTAGTGTCTATGAAGTCATCGGCCAGCTGAAGCAGCATCTCTTCTACTTCCTCATCTAACTGCACAGTTGGGTCCACTTCACGGACCAACTCTTGCAGGCGCGGTCGGCTTAGTAGCTGAAATATTTTTAAAGATATTGTTGAAGTTTATAAACAAAAATGTACAAATTAACACAAATAATATTATGAATAATTCCTAATAATTCATAAGGTACATAGAGTTACCGCCAAAAAATAGTTATTCTGACAAGAACCAAAAACACACCTGCGTAGTCTGATCCCCTCCGCCGCTCTGGTTGGCTAAGTTGGCTTTAGCTCCTACTTGGGACTGGGTGCCCATCGGACTGTGCTGCGACGGAGAGCCTTGAAGCGAGGCCGATTGCAACTGAGGACTCGGAATCGGATTGTTTACGTACTGTATAGCACCTTGATTCATCGATCCAATCGTGGGCATATTGGCACCTTGGCCCATGGAATTATTTGCCATGACGAAAAAAATTTTGATGCCTTTTTAAGAACGTTTTCAGCTATAAAATTAATTCAAACCTTTTAAATTCACAAAATGCTTTGTAGCAAAACACAATTTGACAGTGACACTGACAGTTCCGTTCCGAGTCTCTAGTATTTAATAGTAGTCTATGGTTCCGAGTACTTCAGAGTTCGGCAAAAATAATCGACAATAGATAGCATCTTCTGGTGTACCCAATTTGGCCATAGGGCTTTTTGCTTTACTATTATTAAAGTTCTAAAAAACGTAATAATACTAAACAACTAAAATTTACAAAAAAATTGTTGGAAGGTTTCTAGAATAAATCTCATATCACAGAAAAACGGCGTGGCACATTGCCGTCTGCAAAAATGTAAAAAAATACTGGATAATATCTATTCTTAGACACCAGTATCTACCTACACACTCCTCTCCACCTCTTAAATAAGAGACCCTGAAGCGCTGAAACTGCAGACGACTAGTTTCCGTAATGAGAAACTTTAGAAGGAGGAGGACCAGCACAGCAACCCTTGCACACCAAAATGGTCAGTCGCCAAGTAAAGAGTGTCTGTGGAGTTCCTTGCCCGTTCTTCACCAAACGAACCTACTACGCATAGGAATGGGCTACTTACTAGCTTCATCTTTCTGACCGACCCCTTGACAGTTCAAAAGCGTCTGTTAGAGTTTGTGTACAGTGCGACACGGATAATAATGACTACCTCGTTTGTATAGAATTTTAGTGGTCGTAAGATACACTGCACATAAGGTCCTGATGTCTGGATTTGTGTCCTTCACCACACAATCCTCACTTTTGAAAATTTCATGAAAATTAATGTTGAGAACGCCAAAAATTTATAGACTGTTTTTTGGCGTTCTCAAAATTGATTTCTGACACCTGGATTTCTGCCCCTGGGCCCTAATTCACTATGGCCACTTAACGATTCCTTACTTGAAATCACGTAAATTCCTTAGCTAATCCCGCCAGGCCGCCAATCCAATCTCGCGTGGTTTCGTTCATTCCTTGAGAAGAGATTATGGCGCCTGTTGATGCCAATAGGCTCGCTCCCTATTTATGGACTGATGGACTTAGGCTTATCTGGCGAAATGTGAGCGTACTACTACAGCTAGAGTGGCAACTTTTTGTAGATAGATTATTACTTATTCATTTAATTTTTTTTTAAACATTTTAAATTCTAATTTAAGTCCGGAGTTCAAATGAGAGCTCATTTTTTTATCAGTTTCAGTGATTCAATGACGCACAGTTTCTCTCTCGCCGCCACTTTGCAATCATGACCGAAAAAACAGTGTGGGGAATGGAGAATGTAGGGCGCAAAAGCGGCAAAAGCGAGCGTAGCACGCTCGCGGCTCGGACAACACCCCGCCTAGGTTAAATGTTCTTTTGACCGTTCATACAGAAATGTACTTAAATTAAATCGACATAAGCAGAATAGTTTGAGAACTAAGAGTAGGTAGGATGCAAGAGCGAGCGAAGCAAGCTCGAAATTTTTAATCATCATAATGACGCTGTCTCTCCAGGAAAGATGTCCAAAAATTTGCCAAATCCAGCACACTTCCATGTTATTTCTCTATTTCATTATAACACCAGTGATCCTCCTCTAGAACGGCGCCTGACGATACTGGTGTCTGGTATCCCATAAAAGGCACGGAGCAATATTTTTTAATTAAAAAAATAAAGCCAACTTGCAAGATATCATTTTAATAATTTATTTATTCAGTATTCAATTTCATCCAATAACGACGAAGAGTCAGAAAAATCAGAATCCATAAACAATTCTGCTGACATTTTGTTAGCTCTGGCATCCGCCAAGAAGCTTTTCAAGGCTTCTCTGATGTCCCAGCTGTGATACTTCAAGCGCCTGAAATTAAATAAAAATAATAATTATATTCTATAGGAATCTAGGAAAAGTGTTTTTTTTTCATAGCAGCCTGATGCTGCAGCTTTTTTTGTCTGGCACCCATTAAGTGACGACTTTGGCCCACCTGTCCCGATGCATCCGTGTTTTTTTTTTTTTTTGATGGGATATCATCGCGCCTAGCGTATCGTGGTATTACGTATTCCGTCGCTAAGTCAAATAGGTACCCAATACGTTTCGCTCCACTTGTGTTTGGACTTTTGAGACTCGGTTTGGGACCAAGTTTGAGCACCGTAGGTTAGGATGGGCAGGCTGCACATGTCGATGGGTCTGCGCTTCAGGGTTAAATATAGGTCACCCTTCATCAGCGACTTCATGGTCCAGTCTTCCAGGCGTTCTCTATTCGGAGGTCGATTTCTTTATCGTGCCTGTTTTCGAAAGATGGCCTGGCCCAAGTAAATGTACTCATCGACATAGTGGATGATTTTTTGCCCATCTACCTTAATCCTGCTTTTCGTGTTACTGGTCACGACTTTATTCTTTGACCGTGCTCAGATCATGGAGCTTAAGTTAGCTTTTCCTTTAACAAAACTTACACAAAAACTAGTGAGAGATTCAGATCAGACGATAATATTTTGGTAACATTTTAGTACTTACAATTCAACTTCAGTTTTCCTCAGCTGAGTGATATGTTGAAAAGCTTTAATTATTGCCTGGCTTTCATCGGGGGTGGGCGCTATTAGCATTAACGAGTTCATGTTTCTTATAGGATTCTGAAACAAAAGAAGACCAGATTACTGATTATTATCTATCTATACTAATAATAAAGCTGAAGAGTTTGTTTGAACTTAATTCATCTCATAGTAGCTTGCCCAAATTCATCAAACCTGAATATGTAATAACGTGAAGTGTTCGAATCTGGTGTAAGTTATTCGGATAGGTACAGACGCCAGCACATGAAGCTACCCGAAACTGTCAAATTTTCCCAATAAACATTGAACCTTATGCTTTAGCGCTAAAGTTGAAAATTAAAGAAATTTGACAGATTGTAGTAGCTTGATGCGCTGGCGTCTGTACATATCCAAACCACATACAGATATCTCTAGAAAAGTAAGCGCTTCGTGAATCATCACACCTATCTTCGGAAATAATACCGAAGCGCAAACCTTATCTGGATTACCTGTACTAATAGTAATAAGGCCTCCGCCTCGAATCTTGCGGGCAGCGGGGCGGCGGGGGCGGCGGCACAGGAGCGGCGGGATCTAATGCGTAAAATCAAATGGACCGGCCCTCGAAAACAGCGGCGCGGGAGCGGGCAACGAGCAGTGCACTCCAGTCAAGCGGTGACCGCCCGCGCGTCTGCATTAGGGATTCACTTCTTCTTTTGCCTACAATAAATCGAGCATAAGGGATAAATTTGAATCAAAAAGATGTCGCCGTTGTTCAGACATTTCGTTCCCGAATAAAAACAAATATTTCGACGACACAACCACGAACACAACACTACGCCGCTATAGTGCCGCGCGATCTGCCCGCTGGTTTTGAGAACGGGTCTGCGTTGCCCGCGCCGCTACCGCGCCGCCGCCGCCGCCGCCCCGCTGCCCGCAAGATTCGAGGCAGACGCTTAAGTGATCAAAATAGTTTACCTGAAAGCCGTATCTCATTTGGTCTTCGTCAGCGTATGTCAAGTTAAACATATCATTAGTTATATGATACACCGAGCTATCGCCTATCGTAAAGATACGGAATATAAACGTTCTCCTGAATTGAAACAACAGCCCACTGATTTTTTCTTTAAATAGTCCGTCTATGGTTAGATGTAACGACTTTTTCTGAAAATATCAAAACAATTATTATTGTTTATGGTAAATCTAAAATTTAAACAAAGAAAAAATTGTTTTATAATGATAATGTAACGCCTATATTCGGCGAAATGGTAGGCAGTATGTATAGCAAACGCATTTTTACTTGACGATTGAAAAGTGCCTGTAAATGGTATACAGTGCGTACCCAAGTAGGCAGCTGCAAACATAATCTGGCGTAATAGGGCATTATCAATTCATCTAACATTCAGTGCGAGTGCGGTGCTCCTGAACCGACTATTTACCATCTGCTAGTGACTCAATCGTCCGTTCACCTGAACCCCTGATCTGAACAATCCTCTCACGCTGCAATAAACGTGGCCACCTACTGGGCCCAAACAGTACACGCAACATAGATATACCGTCGAAATGAAAAGAAGATCTACTTTAGCGTTATGTAATTGAAGTTGAGTTTTGATTGTCGGTGTGTAAAAAGAGTCTTAAAAAATTCGGTTGCAATGGAATTCGAATTTTGTCATGTGGTTTGGCGACATTTGGTTTCACAAAATCTTGTTTTATCTGAAATTATAAAATCAAATATGAGTACTTAGCTCATTTTACTTACATCATGGACAAGTACGTCTACAGTGAATGTGCTCCTATCATGCACAGATTCTGGAAGAGTCGACAAGATTTTAGCAATGTTTGTTTTACCAGTATAGGCTTTTTGCACTTGATTTTTTGAAGGATTCAGAACATTGCGCGAATACGCCAAGTAGTGGGAAACGCCTGTTTCTGTCTCTAGAATAATACAAAAATAAAACATATTATCAGGTAAATACTATTAATTAGTGTCATTGATAACGAACTTTTTATGAGATGACCATACTCAAAAGATTTCTAGAACACCTAGAAAAATGTCGCGATGGCTCAGGGGTCAAAGCATCGCCTCTCGCGCACGAGGTTGTGGGTTCAAATCCAGGCAAGTACCAATTTCAAGACTTTCTCAATTCATTTGTACTTTCTGAGTTTATCGTGGACGTTACCGACATATTGGTGAAGGAAAAACATCGTGAGGAAACCTGGACTTAAGTCTGAATTTCTGAAATCACTAACCCGTCTTGGGCAAGCGTGGTGATCAATGCTCGTGCCTTCTGAGAAGACGCCTTTGCCGCAGTAGGACAATAATAGGGCTGGAGTCATTATTATACCAGAATGCAGTAGACGAAATGCATTTTTTTAAATTATACATGGTTATAAATGGTAATTATTATGGTGTTTGTAGCTCCCACGAGGTGGACCGACGGGGTACACTACATAAATACGAAAAACTTTGTTCCGTCAGTCACAAATACGAATTTTAAAATATCGATTTTCATAATTTCGAATGGTTCAAAATTCCTAATATAACAAATCCGATTTATCATTCATCCTATTTTTATAATTCCAAAATTTCAATATTCCTAACGTTTATAATGACTATTCTCAAAATACCGAGTTTCAATACATCGAATAACAAAAAGTCCGACTTAATGATAATTCGATACATCAAAATACGAATTCCGAAATAAAAACGCCTTGTAAAACTGAATAGCAAGACAAATATACGAGTAGAATAAAGAATTTCGACGCACAAAATATCGATAAATGCTAATACGATGCTACAAAACTGCGATGCACGTTACTGCGAAAGACCGTCTCTGCGAGGCCACTACACTTCGATACACGTTACCGCGATAGATCTTCACTGCGATACTACTTGACTTCGATGCACGGTAAAGGTATTTGTATTGTCATTCGCTCGCTCTTGCATCCTATGTCGACGGAGCCCCGTTTCGCGGGGCCCCTATTTCTGTGTAAAGGGTTTAAAAGTAACCTAACCAAACCTAACCTCGGGGTGCCCTTCGCTCGCTCTTGCATCTACGTCGCCTATTGCGTTCGTTGCGTTCGGGTGCGGTAACGTGCATCGAAGTCAAGTAGTATCGCACTACTAATTGAATCAGAATCAGATGTCAGAAATCAGAAAATCGTAATGTCGTTTTTCGGACCGAGAACCCACCGAGCATTTGATTCTTCGAACGTATGAAAACCGGAAAACAAACAAATCGCATTTACGACTTTCGGTAAAATAAATTTCGTGATTTTTCGGAAATTCGGACTTTTGAAAATCGGGACATCGAAATTCGGAATAAAATATTTCCGAGTATTTGGGTGTTCCCGGACCGACGACCTTATGAGGGCCGCAGGAATCTACTGGATGCGGAAAGCACATAACCGGTCGAATTGGCGGTGCTTGGGGGAGGCCTTTGTCCAGCTGTGGACGTCTTTCGGCTGAAATGATGATGATTTTTGCAGCATTGATAAAAGCCATACATACCCAAGAAGTCAGAGGATAACGTAAATATTGCGTTTATAAAGTAAAGTGGTTCAATTCTTTTCCTTCGCCTTTTTGAAGGCTGATCGTAGTTAGAGAAGTATAAGGTCACAAACTTTTCGACAACCATCTTTGTTTTTCTATCTGCTTGGCATAGATAATTTCTGAAGAATGGAAACACTATGCCACGTTGGTTTAACTTTACCCCATCCTGAAAAGAAAAAATAAAGGTAATTAACGGTGAAGGAAAACATCGTGAAGAAACCGGTATATCTTAGAACCAAAAATTCGAAGATGTGACATCCACCAACCCGCACTGGGCCCGCGTAGTGGATTATGGCCGCGTGGTGAATTATGGCCCACTACTTCTCATTGAGATAAGGCCTGTGTTCCAGCAGTGGGAGCATTATAGGCTGATTAGGACGGTATTAATTAATGGGACTGCTCATAAACTTGATTTCATCTGAAGGAAAGCGGTTAATAAGGTCCAAGATGGATGGTTGTGGGGAAGACCAAAGAAACGATGGATGGACTGTGTGAATGTTGATATAGAAGGGGGTAACTACAGAGAAGAGAAGAATGGAAGGTAGAGACATAAAGTTGCGCCGACCCCAAAATAAACTGGGATAAGAATAAGAGAATGATGAAGATGCTGATGGGGTCTAAGATGGAATAAGCGTACCCAGGAGATGCCTTTTCCCTTTTAAATTGAAGGTTGACGATAAGCGGTGGAGGGCTTTTTTTCAATCCATGTTTAATTTTCAAGATGTAGAAATTTTCTTCTTGACAATTTGACAGCCATAGGAAGAAAAGGAAGAAAGAGTGCCAGCCATATTTAAACACGTATAACAAACTTACCAATTCAGTTAATCTAGGAAACTTGACAGTTAGAGTTTTAACATAAGACACTGGATCTAAGTCCTCACACAGTGGATTGCCTTCCAACCAGAGCTTCTCAATTTTGCTGCTGACTCTAGATAGTTCTGCAACTGCGGGTATCTGTAAAAGGATAAAGGATTATTTTCGTAGACAGAGTAAACTATAGACTGCTGCATATCTTCTTTTTCATTGGCACAAAAAAAAAAAGAAAAATATTATCGTGACTAGCAAAGAAAAGAGAATTTCTGCACAAGTGAGAATATTTCTGCACATCAATGTGCACAACACAACACGTTTGACGTTTATGAATGAAATATTAAAAATTATGAATGAATTAGTAAAAACTACATCGCGATTAAACGGAAAATAAGATCTTTTTCGTGCATAATTAAATAATAGTACATTTGCGCAACTATAAAAATGGTTAGGTGCCGTGTAATAAGCTGTAAAAATGAGAGTATAATGAAGATTGCCGGAATTTTTTGTCCCTTTCGGTGACACGGATACCATGAGTCTATAGATTACTCTGTCTACGATTATTTTACACTAGAAGTACAGTCACGAGCACCAATATGTCAACACTAGGCAACTTTAAATTGCGATTTTTTCACGAAATAAGGAATGCAACGTTGAAATACGACACTTTACATATACCTATGGGTTCGAAAATACTATGTTCCTACTAATATAAAATTTCATTCAAAAATAAAGGAGAAAATCGACTTTGAATAAAGCTAAGTGTATACATACTTTTGCTCGTGACTGTACATACACATAAGTGAGTAATCTTTAATTAGTAATTTTCACAGCAATGGGACAGAAAAGACTAAACAAAAAAAAAAGTATTACACACTAAGTTAGTGAAAAAACAAATATTAATAATAATATCTTTTGTCATTCCAATTCCAGGATGCTAAATAACATTTTTTATATATAAAAAAATACTTACATTATTGTTGCTAAAGTTCATAGCTGTCAAATCTGCTTTGATGAAAAAGTTCAATACATCTAATGGTACTTGGCTGAAACATTAATTTATCACTGTTTAGACATAATTTTTATGGCAGAAAATAGGGGGCTGAGAAAAGCGTCATCATCTGCCTAACCTTTTCCCCCAACTATGTTGGGGTCGGCTTCCAGTCTAACCGGATGCAGCTGAATACCAGTATTTTACATGGAGCGACTGCCTATCTGACCTTCACAACCCAGTAACTGGGTACTACGATGCCCCTTGTAAGACTGGTTGTCAGATTTTCGGGCTTCTGACTACCCGTAACGACTGTCAAAGATCCACGAATGACAGCCGGGACCAACGGCTTAACGTGCTTTCCGAGGCACGGAGGGGTCACGGTATGTAAAGATGGTCACCCATCCACAGACCAACCGCGCCAAGGGCCTCTGAGAAAACCAGGAGTATAGCGACGAATTAAAAATGGCATTTAATCATAAATATTTTTTTATGTTTCTATGAGCATGCTAGAGAGGTGGCAGGAGAGTAGGGAGGCCTTCCAGAGTTCCAGCAGCAGAGAGACATTCATCTCTAATAAAAAAAAAAATACCATGCTTAGTTTAGTTTGTGGTCCTGTGCAACTCCCAATAAATACTTTTTCTTTCTTTCTTTCAAAGTAAATCTGGTGTATTACGTTGTGCAATAAATATACCATTTTCTATTAGTATTAACAGGAAATGCATAGGCTTTGTAATTTTTTCTTAAGTAAATCTGGTGTATTATGTTGTGCAATAAATATACCATTTTCTATTAGTATTAACAGGAAATGCATAGGCTTTGTAATTTTTTCTTTATGCTAAAGAGTACTTATCACAATATTAAAAAAAAATATGGACTAGAATAATTTGTATACCTTAAATTATTGTTGCTCAAGTTTAACATTTTTGTGTCCCTTCCCATTCTGAGCATCAGTATTTTAAAGTTGGCAAGGAGAGATATTTTGTAAAAATATATTTTCTTATCTGTAAATTCTGGAAGGGAAATGTTATTATTATTATTTATTTAAACTTTTCGCACAAAAAGGTACAAAGGCGGTGTTAATGCTTTTTTATTATCATTTAGATTCAAGAATTTTTACAAACACAAATATTATTTTTATGTAATGCAGACACACTACTTAAGTCTACTATGAGACTTTCTACTTTGTTGTTATTATTTATACCTATTACAAGTTCCAATGTAAGATTTGCAGTTTTTGAAATTCACAGATAAACTGC
This sequence comes from Oligia fasciuncula, assembly GCA_963082905.1. NCBI lineage: Eukaryota > Metazoa > Arthropoda > Insecta > Lepidoptera > Noctuidae > Oligia > Oligia fasciuncula. The sequence continues at coordinate 10,863,496 of OY720407.1, forward strand.
CAATACTTAGTTATTTATTCAACAAATAGTAATTTATTTAAGTAGCTATAATTCAAACACTAGGGCCATGGTGTCCACTTAGTTTTTCGAGACATCACCAAGCAGTTGGTCAACTCATTGCCATACAACATGGCAATGCTGCCAGCACTTTCCTGTTGACTGCAATGTTTCTGATGCCCTTTGATTACTTCCCCTTCTTTTTATATACGTTTACATATTATTATTTTAAGACTGTTAGCTTTTTAATTAATTAAAAATAATAAAACTACAATTGTTCCTAAACTGAGTATTCAGAAACAAGACATCAATCAATAGCACCATCAAAGATGCCTAATCTCAAGATATTATGTAGTCTCAAAAATTCATTCATGACCTATTTTTATTTTAAGTATTTACTTACCAGGATCATCACAGAAATTAGATAGGTCCAGCTCACATTTGTCACTAAACCTTCGGCTTACTACACCGGAGACAATTTCATCAATTGTAGTCATTGATCCAAAGAACTCAGTGGAACTCTTATCATTAAAAAGTACGTCTATACTGTACATGTTTCTATTATAGGGAAACATGAAGTCAAATTTTACTATTTTAGATACTAAAGATAAATTGGAGGTGTAGAATGTGGCTATATCACCCTGCGTTGAACATTTTACAGGTACTATGACAGTGCCGAAGTATCCCCATAGTCTGTCAAACAGTTCATGCAATGTATCTTGCCAGTTGTGTATCTGTAAACATAAATAGTTGAATAAATTACTACTTGGGTTGAATAACTTTGCATTTACATGACTAAATGCAAAGTTTTTAGTCCATACTGTATATTAAGTTTTATTTATGATGTGATAGATTTAATCTTTCAAATCTCCAAAGTGAAGTGGCCTGTGTCCCAGCAACAGTGGAAACATTATAGGCTGGTTCATAAAACTGTTTTAGGTAGTCATAATTACTTTTTATTTTAGCTAAAACTATTAACTCTGTACCTTGATGTATTTATATACGAGGTGATGAGGATATTTTATTACAAGACAATAAGTATAGTTTAAGACAAAAGTGTATTAAAAATTATTAAAATTATAATTGAGCCTACCAACCGTTCAAGCCAGTATTAGATTAGATACATAAACTCACGCCTTTCAGCTCCCGCAGACAGGCGGGACGCGACGATGCGATGCGATGCGATTCTGGTAGAACAATAATTTCCCATGAAGTTTTCATAGAAATTGTTCTACTAGTCGCGTCGCGCTAGTCTGCGGAAGCCTTTATTGTCATGGCAGTATTATAAACAATTAACTTACCATAATTTTGTGGAAATAATGTTTGGCAGCTTTATTTTCAGTTTGTAAACAATTCTCAATACTTTCCACAATAGCTGAAGATGCTGTTACTCTATTGAGTAGGAATTTCATATAGTTCTCCAGTCCATACTTTTCAGTCGTCATTGCGAGAGTTTTATTCATAAATAATGCTATAATTTTACGATGATTTGCTATCTTAACACCAATACAAGCAAGAAGCAAGTAGAATCGATTCACATTTCCTGAGTACAATTGACAATTTGACAAACTGTCAGTGTCAACTATCAATGTAAAATATAGCCGCGTAGAGTTGTATTCGAATAATAATACTATTTGTGTGTTAGTAAACGTAATTTAGTTTTATTTATAATATACAGCACTATATTTATTTACTTTTTCTTCTACTAAACTTTTCTCTTTGTCTTTGGTTAACTTTCAACTTTGACATTTTTTAATTATTTGGTTATTTGACTCGACTGGTTTCGTAGACTTGGATTCCCGTCTATTAAAGTATTTATCAGTAGTTTTACTGTGTCGACACGTGAAATTATTTCTAAAAAAGAAATATGAATAAGCCAGCAATATTATTACTTTGCAAAATTGCACTCTTTTTATTGATCTTTATGAGTGTAATTTCATATGTCGTAGCCGACTCGGCCCCTAAAAAATTGCAGATTGGGGTTAAAAAAAGAGCCAGCGAATGTCCAATAAAAAGCAAAAAAGGAGACCTTTTGCACATGCATTACACGGTAACTACTATTACTTATTTGTTCATACAAAGCAGCCATGGTCATACTCATTTAAGTGAAGTGCAAATTATCTCTGTGGCATGGAGGCAGCATGATATTTTGTTTATCAATAACTTTCATAAACCAGATGCAATTTCTTCAGTTCAAGTAATACTTCAGCACTAACACATTAATGTTTCTAATTTTCAGGGCACCCTAGATGATGGCACAGAATTTGATAGTTCCATTCCACGAGGTAACCCACTTACCTTCACTTTGGGTTCTGGGCAAGTTATAAAGGGGTGGGACCAAGGTTTGATAGGCATGTGTGAAGGAGAGCAAAGGAAACTAGTAATTCCACCTCATTTGGCCTATGGTGAGGCCGGAGCACCACCAAAGATACCTAAGTCTGCAACGTTAACATTCCATGTTGATCTTGTTAAAATTGAAAGGAAGGATGAACTGTAACTTAACTAAAATAGCCTTCAGCATTATTTATTTTACAGTTTGCAATGTATGTTTGGTGATAATTGTTATTGATCCAGATGGTATGTTTCCACTTTATTTTATTCCATTTTTATTCTTTTTTACTTTTTATATCATGTTTAAGAAGAAAAATATGAAATATATTTTGCTGGAGGTATTATTTTTGTAGTTTTTTTTTTCTATTTTTTAATAATTGTAGGAAGTGTAATCTGATTTCTGATTATTTGCATTTACCAACCTAATGAACAACAAGTGATTCATAAGTCTGAGTTCATAAGATGATAATATTCTATAATAATTATTATCAGCATGCCTACCCCTTGAATACTGAAGTGATTCCTATGTGATTCATAATTACTTATTGATAAGTTTGATAACAAACCAAGTGAGAGGCCTACACACAAAGACTGATCAGTTCGACTATCACAAGATATACATTATACTAGTCTACGACGACTACGACTATTGTGAATTTAAAATACTGTGTCTAGGCAAATCGGTTTACTATTTACCAAAACTATTGGGAAATTTATTTCAATATTCCTAGTCGTTTCTTTTTGAAATGGTCTTGCCTGTGGGTGCCTTGCCTTCAATAAATTAAGGTCTTAAAAACCTAAAAACTAAGCGTCTACAGGCTAAGGGAACCCCTTGTGGGGTACGGAGCTCGACTTAGGGCGTTGCTGGGGTAGGGCAGCAAGGGAGGGTTGAATTATAAAATAAAGCGTGCTACTGACTAGTCGACTAACTATTGACGACTGTTTTATTGACATCTGTGGTAACTATTTAGTGACAGGATTTTTATCGATGAATGGGCAACACTAATCTGATAAACTTCAAGTCTTCAAGTTTCAAGGTGTCATTCAATAATAATTTTGCTGTATTTACAAAATTGTCTTCTAATTTTGTGCGGTTCAATGATTTTGGTTAACGTGGTGAAACATTAAAACTGGTGCAATTATGGTCAAGATAATATTTCTACACCCGGATTTGGGTATCGGCGGCGCCGAGCGATTGGTTTTGGATGCTGCATTGGCTTTCAAGAAGAAGGGTCACGAAGTAGCGTTTTACACGAACCATCATGATCCCTCACACTGCTTTGCGGAGACGAGAGACGGTACTTTTCCTGTATCTGTCGTAGGCGACTGGATACCGCGCTCTATATTTGGTAGGTTCAAAGCTGCGTGTGCCTACGTCCGCATGGTTTACGCAGCTGTTTACATGTCATGGTACGTCATACCGGTTGAAGAGCCAACGCTCATATTCTGCGACCTGATATCTTTATGCATTCCATTCTTGAAAATGGCCAGAGGACCTTACCGCGTCGTGTTTTATTGCCATCATCCCGATAAACTATTGTCTGCTGAAGGAGGCATTTTGAAAAAGATATATAGAGCACCTTTGAACTGGCTCGAGGAATTGACGACAGCACAAGCAGATAAAGTGCTAGTTAATAGTAAATATACTGCCAGAGTGTACCAAGATGCTTTCCAGAGAATCAAAGATACACCAGATATCTGCTATCCATCTATAAACACTGAGTTCTTCAGAACAACTACACCAAAACCCTTGAAGGAGGTTGTTCCAGTAGGAACTGATAAGTTTATATTCTTGTCAATAAATAGATATGAAAGAAAAAAGAATCTGCAACTAGCTCTAAGAGCATTTGAGCATTTAAAACATGTTCTGAACGAGGCTGATTGGAATAGAGTGCATTTAATAATGGCCGGAGGCTTTGATCCAATAAACTTGGAAAATATGGAGCACTATATTGAATTGACAGATTTAGTGGCAGAGTTGGACATAGAAGATAAGATTACATTTATGAAATCTCCCAAAGATGATGAGAAAGTGTCTCTCTTGCACAACTGCAGTGCTTTGGTTTATACTCCATCAAATGAGCATTTTGGCATTGTTCCCCTAGAAGCCATGTATTTCAAGAAGCCAGTGATAGCCGTGAATAGTGGAGGACCTACGGAGACAATTGTAAATGAGGTTACAGGGTTTTTATGCGAGCCAAACAGCAAATCCTTTGCAAATGCTATGAGCAAATTGATATTAAACCCAGATTTAGGTCAAAAACTTGGCGAAGCAGGCCTAAAGAGATTTGAAACAAAGTTCTCCTTTGATGCATTCACAGACCAGTTAGATGGAATACTGAACAGGGAGAGGCAGATTGCGTCTGAAGCCCGAGCTATTGAGTATGAGAACCGTAAGCGTAAATAACAGGATGCCGGCACTCCAACAATATGTGATATTGTTTGAGTGTGCTAACCAAAGAAAACTAGGGTATACAATAATTGTGATGGCTCAACTTAGTAGCCACTCCGGCTTAGAAAATGTTGTGTGTAAGCATTGTGTGTAAGCAAAATAATCTCTCAAAGCTTGCATTATGCTGTAATGCTGTAACAACTGAATGTTACGTAAATAATTGATGTTAGTTAGTTATGTACATGATGTATGTTTATGTAGAAAGTGCAATAGTTGGGATTAGCTTAAGGCAGAGAAACAAGGGATTAGTCTAGAATTTTTTTCTTCCAATTTTCGTTGTAAACTAGGGGCCATTCAAGTATTACGTAATTTTACTATTTTTGATAACATGGGGGGATGGGGGGGGGGGGTCTGGATGGTGATTACGTCAGCAGCATTTATTTTTTTACTCTTTCGGATTTTCTACAAAATGTAGTCAATTTTGATTTGAACACATATGGGAATCCTACTTGTCTATGCTTAAAAACGAAACGCATTAACTGCTGCTCATGAATCAATAAAGAAACCAGAAAACATTAAAAAATGCATTACCAATGCAAGCAAAGCAAAGCCCCCACCCCTCCCATGCTTATGTAAAGCATGGGAGGGGTGGGGGCTTTGCTTACTTATTTGCTGACGAAGCGTTAATAATTTTAAAAAATCGGCTTACGTAATACTTGAACGACCCCCTATTGTCTTATACAGTGTAGCAGGGACATCAAAGCGCAAACTAACAATGTAATATATTTCTTTCTTTTCTTACTTTCTTTCTAATTTAGCACATGATTCTCACTCTCTAGAGCAGATATTTTTCATTAGTAACAAAAAACATAATCTGCTGTTTCATAGAAAAGTGTGTAACCTACACAGTCAAAATGTATGGAACATATTTTTTGTTTAAATAACCGAAAAATATCAATGCATGGGTTCAGAATCATGTTCTGAATCCATTGTAATATGTTGTGCATTAATGTCCTTGCCACCCGGTTCAGTTGTCATCAATTAATAGCATAATTATATTCCAATTTGAAGGGGAATAACTGCATTTATATTAGAGGCACTTGATACATTGAGGTTTATCAACTTTCCCTAAACTTTGGGTGAAAATAGTCAATATTATTGCTAATATTAAGTATGCCGTTACCATCTGCTGCTATGACCACTTAAAACATACTAATGCTATGCAAACTACATGGCTTCTAAATTTATTATTCAATGTTGTAATTCTTGTATGAACGGCTGTGCAAATATTTTCATAACTTAATTGCATGAACATAAATTAATGAAACCTTGATTTTTTTTACATGAAATCATCTCAGTAGAAATCAACATGCAAGTTTTCGAAGCACTTGGGAAGTCTAATATTTTTATTTTTATACAATGTTTAAGAAACATTATTATCACTAAAGTTATGCCATGTGGATTTAAGTCATTTATAAGTTAGGATTCTTGTTGTTATTATATGTGGGAATTTGTCCTTGCCACCTCATTCTTCCATGCCATTATAGTATCCATTTTGTAAATTAGTTACTAGTTGAAATTAAAATAGTCTAGTAGAATTATCTTGCATACCTACTTAAATTAGTGAGCATTCGGCGCGTATCTGAAGGCGCAGCAAAGCTGTCACTGCCAAACAAATACTGACCTTATGTAAATTGAAATAAAGTTGAAAATAAACAAAATTATATTATCTTGAAAGTGCATTAAAGCGGACAGAGGGGCACATCAAAGTTTATTAATTGTCGACTTTCTTTTAAGGATCATAATGTTGATTTTTGTTTGGCAGTGACAACCGTGCTGCCCTCAGTGTCACATTTAGTTAGTGTTCTGTACCATGCACAAATGTTATTGTTACCCCATAAATGTTAAGCCCAAAATACATGGCTCTTAGTTTTTTTTTAGATATCTAGTTCTATTAGTACCTAACTCATACCATGTGAACAGACACTCTGCTAAAGACTGGAGTTGTGTAAATGAGTTTTAAAAACAAGTAATTCTTGTTTTCTTGTTGTTGTTTAAACTTGCTTTTTAGAATAATCTTAAAAAAAAAAATTGGTATTTAGTAATCGTGCGTCTATTTAAATAAGTTCTTGTTGCATAAAAATATAAATGGACATTGGTTGACTGAAAAGAGAGAATCTGTATAAACTTAAGAAAATATACCTTTGGTATACCTACCTACTTAAAATTATTTATTTTACATGCTTTTAGACTATATCTCCTGATACGGCGCTTCATACATTTAACATAAAATATATAACAAAAAAAAACATGTGATTTGACAATTTATATTTTTATATTTAAATGCGTGATAAATATATTTTTAATCTCTCCACTTAAAAGAAGTTGTTAAAATCTTATAAAAAGAGATCGCATTTTATTGGTTATTAACGGTTGTAATGATGCATGATGTAAATAATAAACAGTGATTGTAAAACTTTTTTTTTGTTTGATTCTTCACATCATTTTAATAAGAATCCTAAACTCATTAATTCACTGATATAGATAATGCGCAGCCTAATCCGCTGGGTCTAGAAGTATGCAATTTTGCGCAAGAGTTCCCTAAAAGTACCTAAATAGCGAAAGTGGTCCTCCTCGTACGAAGCATTTTTGAAAATTCCAGTCCGGCGCAGTGGTCCAACTACTCTGTCCAACTAGTTGGACCATGGGTCTTTGCTAGGGGCAATTGGTGTCACTGACTCTGGTAGAGCCACAATCAGGGATTTTAATTTTGATAACATAAAAAATTAGTCGAAATTTGTCGCCAAATATCAAAATTTGTCGGTCACTGGTTCAAAAGATATAAGGGTTTATAGGTGGCCGATCTGGAGAGAGTCTCCCCAGCAGGGCCACATTTATATATATATCTCAAAAACTAGGGCACCTAGCGGAGATCTGTTTTCTCCCATATTTTGTCGCCAATTAGTCGGAATCATTCGCCAAGTCACAGATTTAATCGTCTTAGTTTAGGAGATGTTATGAGTTCAATTAGTAAGGTATAGTCCAAGAGCTAGTCGAAGAGCTTTTTCGTGAACTCTTCGATCTAGCTCTTGGACTATACCTACACCTATAAACCCTTATATCTTTTAAACCAGTGACCGACAAATTCTGATATTTGGCGACTGATTACCGACTAATTGGCGACAAAATATATGGAAGAAAACAGATCTTCGCTAGGTGCCCTAGTTTTTGAGATATAAATGTGGTCCTGCTGGGGAGACTCTCCAGATCGGCCACCTATAAACCCTTATATCCTTTGAACCAGTGACCAACAAATTGTGATATTTGGCGACAAATTTCGACTAATTAGCGACAAATTTTTTGTGTTATCAAAATTAAACTCCCTGATGGTGGCTCTGCCAGAGTCAGTCAGAGTAAAGAAGAAGAAGTTTATCTATGCTAGAAGTTTATAAGCTATCAACCATTTCTATGTTCAATGGTTTAGTGCGTTGTCAGCACTGACCTCTATAATGAAATCAAAAATAAACTTACTCAACAATTTAAACATAGGCTTAAATCCATTTTTAATACTCAATTGCATTCCAGGCATACAGTTAAAGCTATTAATACCTTTGCAATTCCCGTTCTTACATACTCCTTTGGTATATTAAGCTGGACCAAAACAGAACTAAAAAACCTACAACGCGTTATTAACACCACTTTGACCAAAAATAGGAAACACCACCCTCGATCTTGCGTACAGCGACTAACACTGCCTAGGAAAGAGGGAGGACGAGGCATAATAGATATTACGAACCTACACAATAAACAAATAAGTACTCTTAGAACATATTTTAACACAAAAAGTACCACCTCTACTCTACACAAAGCAATTGTTCATAATGACAAAAAACTGACACCGTTAAATATGTTTGACAAAATTACACAAAGTAACGAGAAACAGACCGACCGACAGACTAAAATAACGGAGTGGACCCAAAAGTCACTCCATGGACGACATCGCCAAGACCTGTGCCAACCCAACGTCGATAAATTAGCGTCGAACGAATGGCTCAGGCGTGGAGATCTTTTCCCTGAGACTGAAGGGTTCATGACAGCAATCCAAGACCAAGTAATCGAGACTCGCAACTACCAAAAGCATATTATGCGAATCCCCATTTCAACAGATATTTGCAGGCGATGTCATAGTTCTTCCGAAACTATCCAACATATTACTGGAGCATGTAGAGCAATTGTTCAGACTGACTATAAGCACAGGCACGATCAAATAGCCAATATAATCCATCAAAAACTTGCTATAAAATACAAATTAATAACTACACCTCCAGTGCCTTACTACAAATATAATCCTGAAATAGTTCTTGAAAACACAACACACAAGCTATACTTTGATCGAGCCATCCTCACAGACAGAACAACTCATTACAATAGACCAGATATAACTTTACTAGACAAAATTAATAAAACTGCGCAAATCATTGATATAGCAGTACCAAACACACACAACCTACAAAAACTATTGCAGAAAAGCTGTCAAAATATACAGACTTAAAAATAGAAATTAGCCGAATGTGGCGATTAAGCAGCGTTGCCATAATCCCAGTAGTAGTCTCAACCACGGGTGTCATTCCCAAACAACTGCACCAATCTTTAAAAACGCTAGACTTATCTCCTTCCACCTACCAAACTCTACAGAAAGCCGCCATTCTGAACACTTGTAGAATTGTCCGAAAATTCCTTCAGAATGACAATGATGCCCAAATATCACACCCACAAACATCATCAACAACACAAAGTCTAAACATATCATCACATCATAATATCTTATCATCTATCGCTTAGGTTGGCACTTGGCTTCGGCCCGTGTTATTCTATAAAACCGGCACATCAAAGCCGAGATACAAAAATGTATACCAACAAATAATAATAATAATATTCCACAACTATCACACAACGCCGTCTAGTCTCAAGCTAAGCAGAGCTTGTGTTATGAGTACTAAACAACTGATAAACATACTTATATATTTCTAAATACATACATATATAGATAAATTACACCCAGACACAGAACAAATGATCATGCTCATCACACAAACATTTGTCCTGGGTGGGAATCGAACCCACGACCTCCGGCATAGCAGTCATAGTCACTGACCACTAGACCAACAGGCCAGTCAGATTATAGGTAGGACCTACTTTTGACAGATTGCGAATGTGAAACAGATTAGAATGCGAACGTTCACATACCTACCAGGCGCGGTCGCAGCCTAAAATTTTGGAGGGGGTCACTCACTACACTAATAAAAAATAGGTATCTGGAATAAAATAAACATTATTGCACAAGACACAATTTTATTATTATAAATTTATCGCTGTTATTATAAATTTATAGCTAGAAATTTCCTTTTATTATTTGGCAAATTTTTGAGATTTTTCAATTTGACCTTAGATTTTGGGGGGAAAACAAATAGAAAAATAAGCATAAACACAATACCAAACCCGCCGCCCCGTTACCACTGGGCCACCACTGCTCGCGCATATTACATGCAATATTTATAACTAGCTTTCTATCTAGTAGTTTATGCTTATTTTTCTATTTGTTTTCCCTCAGGTGCGTCCCTTTTGCTTACGGCACCAGTCGGCGGCAGAATATTCCCAACGATTTTGACTTGTTCCGTCTGGGTTTGGTATTGTTTGCCAGAAGATTATATCAATATAATCATCATATTCCCGAATTTCATTTGCCCGAATGTTTTGTTTGCCCTAAAAGACATATGACATACTGCCCGAAACTTAGATACCTACCAGATACGAGTGCCATACGTATTGTTTTACATATTTTTAAATGCCATAATAATGATTAGACATAATATTTAAACACCATAATGATTATTAGACATAATATTTAAATGCCATAATAATTATTAGACAAATATTTAAACGCCATAATAATCATTACAGCATGGTCGAGGGTGGGCTTGGTCGACGGAGCCACGCCTCGCGGGGCTCCTACATCTGGGTGGTTTATAAAAAAAAAAACCACGAAGGGGATGTTGGATCTATTCGCTCGCTTCGCTCGCTTAAACGACCCCGCCATCCCCTTCTAACCTAACCTATCCGAGTCGGGGTGCCTTAAAGTCCCGATTGCATCCAGTTTCCCATATTATAACAACCGTTACTCACCCAATGTCGATGGCATGTGATAATTAGGGCTTACAATGATTATGACAAATGATGTTATGGTAAGTGACTTTATGGGAAACAAAGCTTCTAGCACGTGACTAATATGGCAAATAAGAGTAGGGCAAATGAATATTACCTAAGTCATATAATATTATGGCTGTTGACTATTATGGCAAACGATAATAAGGCAAATAAAATTCGGGCAAACGGCGGTATACCGGGGCGGCGACTTTTTTTTTTTTTTTTTTTTTAATTTATTTATTTAATCAGTAGTACACATACAATTTATACATTTAAGTTGGTGCCAACATAAACTCATTAGAGTTTTACCGTGCACCAAAATCATCGACTACATAATTTAGATAATAATAACCACTTAAGTAGGTACTTAGACAAAGAGTAACAACAGAAATAAAAAAATTATCGGGTATAAGCGAACTATTAGCTAAAACTAACCAGTGCACATCGGTGACCAATCCGGCCGTCCATCGTTAGAACAAAAAGTGGTGGAGAGTTTTTGAATTGATACAGGTTGTTCCTCAGAGTACTTATAATGTTTTTAATTAAAGTTAATTTTAAATTTTATTTTTGTTATGATATTATTGTTAGGTATTATTTTTGCTTTGATATTGTTTTAAACTATTTATCTATATTGAATTAGATAATAATACATTTTTATTAATGTGTGTGTGTGTGTGTTGTGTTTGTTTTTTATGTGTTGAGTGTTGTGTATGTGTGTTTTGTTTTTGTTGTGTGTGTGTGTGTTGTTTGTTTGAGTGTGTGTGTGTTTGTTGTATGTATGTTGTGTATTATATTAGGTATTTAATTTTTGTAGAAAATGTTGCTTTAATTTGTATTTTATGTTTTCCTGAGTAATTTCGTCCCTCAATGATATAGGTAGTTGATTAATAAGGTAAGGTATTATATACTTTAACGATCTCTTGCCGTGTAGATTCGTGTACTTTGGAAGTAGTAGCTGAGCATTGATGACGCTACGAGTCCTAATTTCATTACAATTAACGTTTTTTGTTCTCTTTAGACTTTCATTAAAAAATTCTTCTTTTAGCAGTGCAAATTTAGTTTTTTCATGTATTGGTATTATCTTGCAGAATTCAAATAGTTTGTGGTAGTCATTTTTGTATTTTTTCTTAATGTTATGCGGGACAATTGTTTTTAATATACGTAATTGGATTGCGTAGATTTGATCAAGGTGTGTCTTATATGTCCTACCATAACTCGACAGACCATATGATATCGCTGATTCGACCAGGGCTTTGTAAAGCATTAACAGAGTTTGATATGGAATTTTGCTTTTAATAATAGAGAATTTAGCTAGCATACATCTCAATTTATCACACACCCCGTTAATGTGCTCCTTCCAATTAAGTCTGCTATCAATGGTAAGTCCTAGGTATGTTTGGCTATCTACGAGATCTATGGAGTCACAGCTGCAAGGGTTGGCTATTTTATTGGTGCAATTGTCATGCAAACACTCATGAGAGTGGGCTGTTAGTTTAGGCAAGCAAAAGCTTCTATTTTGACTGGAACTGATGTACACCAATTTGGTCTTACTAGCGTTTAATACTAGACCAGCGTCATGAGACCATTTAGTCAACAAGTCAAAGTCCTCTTGTAGTTGCCTTTGGGCGTCACTAACACTCCGTCCAACAGCTACAAGGCAAGTGTCGTCGGCGAACTGATAGATCTCGCACTTTTTTATGACATTAACAAGGCTATTTACATAGGTGAGGTAGTGCAGCGGTCCAAGGACCGAGCCTTGAGCCGTTCCTTCCGTTACGATGACTGGATCACTAGTCGCGTCACTGACTCTGACCATGTATTTTCTGTCATCAAGATAGTTTCCGCACCAATCGTGTAGTTTGCCTCTAATTCCGCTGTCATGAAGACAGTCCAGTAACCGCTCGTGTCTGAGCGTATCGAAAGCCTTGCTGAAGTCTATAAATACTACTAAAACGTGCTGTTTTTCATCTAAATGTTTATGAATACTATCTGTGAACGTTGATAACAGTTGAGTGGTATTCTTTTTTGGTTGAAAGCCATATTGTTTGTCAGTTAGTATTTTATTTTTTTCATAAAATTCGTGTATTTGTTTACAAATGTATTTTTCTATTATTTTATCAATAGTAGGCAATATAGTTATAGGTCTGTAGTTATTGTAATCCAGCCTGCTTCCTTTTTTGTGAATCGGTCTGACAATCCCTGTTTTAAGTGTCGATGGATACTTGCCTGTTTGTATACTAAGATTAATTAGGTTAGAAATTACTGTGGTGATTGACGTACACAACAATTTTATATCTATGGTTCTAATTCCATCTATTCCTGGTGCTTTATTATTATTCAAAGACATAATGATTTTTTTTACCGAGTTAGGCTCCGCCGGCTTTATACGCATAGAAACGTTAGCTGGAGTTGTGTAGTTTGTTTTATTCAACAATGGTTTCGAGCACTTAGGAATAATTAATTTCACGCTTTTATCGAAAGTGTGTGCAAAATTATTAGCAATATCTGTAGAAGTTAAGTTAGTTTTATTAAATGAATTCTGAATAGCATCATCAATAGAATGTTTTATTCTTCCTGTAATTCGATTAAGAATTTGCCACATTTGTCTAATATTGCTCTTATTTGATAAAATTTCCGTCTTTATGTTATTGTTTTTAGTTTTATGTATTAAAGTGTTTGCATAGTTTCTTGATTTATTATATTTTTGTTTTAAAACTACGTTATTAGAGTCTTTTATCCACTTCATAAATAATTTATCCCGATGTTCACAGGCTTTGATTATTTTTTTATTCATCCATTCATTTTTACTTCGCGATGAGCTACATTTAACTTTAATTTTATATTCTGATTTTTTATAACATTCTTTGAACTGGGTATGCATGAAGTTATATAGGGTTATAGGACATTTTATATCCTGTGATTTTTCCCACTGAATTTCATTTAAACATTTAATAAGTTGTTGATTATTTATGCAGGATTTATATTTAGGGACATCCTGTATTCGCGCGCCAGAACATGCGAGCATTACTGCGCGATGATCCGCCAGTGTGGTACCGAGTGCCGCCGTAAATAGGTCTTGTGTACGGGATCGCGCATAAATATGATCAATACAAGATTTACTTGTTTTCCCGTTAGATATTGCTATTCTTGTGTATTCAGTGATCCCGCACAAAAGGCCCATGCTACATAACATGTTGGTATATTTATGCCTTACAGGATTATCCGTTTTTAAATCTATATTAACGTCTCCCAATAAGTATAATTCTGTGTTTTTAGTGAACTTTTGTAGTGAAGTTTGTAGTTCGTCAATAAATAGAATTTTACTAGAGCTTGGGGGTCGGTATACCGCACACAGGTTCGCAGTATAGTTCGAATGGGTGGTCACGGTACAGAATAAACTTTCAAAGTGTATAGTGTTTACTTTTATTACGCTACATTTATGTTTGTTATTCACATACATTATAATGCCACCACCCCTTCGGGACTTACGCAAAGCTGTGTACATTCGGTACCCGCTTAATTGATATAGAACACTATTGATTTCTGATATATTACTTTCAGTTAGAATTATGACATCGATACATTTTTTTGAACTAATTATTATTTGTTCCAATGCGGAGAAGTTTATGATTATTGATCGGATATTAATATGCATACACAATAAGTTAAATTGATGATTAGGGGTGCAGTTTATGAAGTCGTTAACATTTATATAGTCATTAATCTCATTAATATCACCAAAAGAATTCGCCATTGTTTTATGTTAAGACATTCGTTTAATGCTTTGTTTCCTATTTATTTATATATTTAATGTGATGTCATGCCGACTTACTGCTTGGTAATAGCTAGACCGTGTATATCATTCATGGTGCGTAGGGTACTGACTTTTTCACCGTCTTCCTTGCGAGCTTTGACAAGTCCTCTTCTAAACCACACGTACTTAAAGTTGAGATTGACTTTTAACTCCTGCTTGGCATTCCAGAATAGTTGCTTGTGATATTTTGTCATAGCTTCTCTTACATAAACGACATTTATGTTGTTTTTTTCGCTAGGGAGAACATCGGAAACAGTTGGCTTGACACTTTTGGCGGCAGTAATCCAGTTTTCTTGGACGTCTTCGTCTTTGAGCTCCACTAGTATGTTGGCTGACTGTTCTTTCCATCCATGGAGTCTTCGTGCACTTTTGATGTCTTCTTTAGGCTGGTTCAGTTTAAGTGCAATCTTATCCACCAGAAGTCTGACATCTTCATTGTTTTGGTTTGGCACATTTGCGATCTCCACATATTTTGCAAGCTTCTCTTGTTCTATCTCTTGCAGACGTTGTTCTAAGACGCCTACACGGGTTTCCAAGTTATTATTTTTATTTATTAGTTCCGCATTCTTACGTTCAAGAGCCTTGATAGTCTGCTTGAAAGCTTCTATAGACTCCATTGCTTCATCAAGTTTGTCGCTATGGAACTGCAAAGAGTCGCTTAGTTGTGCCATTTCACTTTTAATAGCTTTTTCAACCTCTTTAGTGATATTGCTTAGTAAACTTTTTGCATTTATTTGAACAGGTGTATCGTCCTCTTCCTCGTCATCTTCAGGTATAATGATGGATGAGTTACGCCTCGGGGATTCCTGCTGACATTCGTGGCATGTCCACTCCAGACTGGGTGCAGCTTTTAATGCAGTTATCTGTTTATTAGTTAATCCCGTACATTTTGGGTTCAGATGCACTATCCGCTCGCATTTACTGCACTCTAACCCCGGTAAAGTTTTAGTTATATTTTTTTTACAAATATCGCACTTAGACATTTTTATTAAAGCAGAGGGTATACGTATAAGTTAGCTTAGCGTCCACGCGTGCGTCACGTATAGTAGTCCGTCGATGACTCTGAACTTACGAGTTGTAAGCTCGTAGTTTCGAACCCAGACATAGGCGCTTTTCTTTGTGTAAATTATTTCATCACCACTGCTATCAAAACGGTGAAGGAAAACATGGTGAGGAAACCGGCATGTCCTAGAACCAAAAATTCTAAGACATGTGACAACTACCAACCCGCACTAGGCCCATGTGGTGGATCGCGGCCCACTCCCTCTCACAGAGAGGAGGCCTGTGCCGCTGCAGTGGGAACATTCTAAGCTGATTGATGTATGCGCTTTTTGGTCTACTAACGTTTATTTTTCTTTTCTTTTTTCCTTAGATGCGCTCTTTTTGCTTACGGCCGGCAGTATAATGCCATGACTCGGTTGCTTGTAACAATAAACAGCATTTAAATCGGCCTAGAATGTTGCCATTGCTGGGACTCAGGCCTCCTTTCTGTGAGGAGTGAGCCGTAATACCCACGAGAGTCCAGTGGATGTCTCATGTCGAGTTTGGTTCTAAGTAAAAAGGAAGTACCTACTTGCTTGTTTCCTACCGATGTTTTTCATCACCACTGGTCTGAAAATGGTGGATGAAAAAAATTGCACAGAGCACATGCTTGCGTGGATTATGACCCACGGCCAGTGAGCTGAGTCCGGGCCCTCTGGCCCACTAATGTTTCCACTGGGCCACCTGCCCTGCCCTGGTTTCAATTATTAAACAGTTGCTTTCTTTATCACCTCCTGGCCTTTTTCGACATTCGTAGGGTAGTTTCAAATAAAACAAAAAAGTATTACATTTCATGTTTATCTTTAGGAAATATTGGTAAGTACCTAGTTATCTAATGTGAACATACAACAACATACAATTATTGGAAACCCATCAAGGAATAACGAGTTTCTTTCCTTACTATACTAATTTCTTAAAATACACCAGATATTGATAACCTTTTCATAAAATACACCAGAGATGCCTTATATTATCTTATTTAAGAACCATAGCATATCCCTATAGCATTAACTCAGTAGGTACTAATTCAGCAGTATTAACTCAGTATTACGTAATATCCTAATGAATATCAGGCGCGTCTCCAAGTCTCAAGTCAATAAGGGCCAGAAACTCCAAAACAAAGCATTTGTTTGTTTTGGAGGGAGGGGGTACTCAGAACCCCTCCCCTTGGATCCGCGCCTGTCATAGTTATCTATTTGCATAGACACTCATGTCATATCCGATCATAATTTCATAACCGTGTATTTAATTAATATTTTAAAATTGTGATTGCTTGTGATCATGCTGATTAATGGATACTGCTGAGATAATTTTTTGAGCAAATAAATCCATGATCACACTGTATGTTGAAGCAATCAGTGAAGTCGTTTCGTTACCCGAGCGTGTCGTAATACGACTGGGGTATTTTGAAGATGAACACCAATTCCGTTTTGGTATTGGTTTTAAAACGTTACAAGAACGATTCCTTTAGCCAAGCGAGGCAGTCATTTGTTAAGAGTTTTTACACGGGTTTAACCCCGGGGAAAACACCTACAAATAATAACCCCAGAAATGTCTGAATTGATTCATCAAATTGGGGGCTAAATCACAAAGTTACTCATTGTGTTTAGCCAATTAGCCCGATTTAATGAGATTATCATCTGATAAACTGCTGCAAAATTTAGATGCCATAATTTCTTACAAAAACGCTCTCAAAGAAATCAGCTTTCACAGATTATTTATTTTGTGGAAATAAATAATCTGTGAAAGCTGATTCTGACAAGAGAAGTTGGTTTAGCCGGAGAGGTTGAGACTTGGTCGGGAGTGAAGCTGCATCTTCACGGATACCTGGAAAAGTAAAAAAAAACTTTCATTCAAAAAGAGTTTGCAAAAAGAGAGTAGGGGGCCTAAAAAGGCCACTTTGGCAGAATCATAAAAGGATAATATAATGGGCAGTTAACCGTTAAGTTAATTGTATCAAAACCCATTGGTGTAGCATTTTTCAGTATTTTTTTTTTGTCTGTGCTATAGGTAATACCAATCAATCCGATCCAAATCCAATCCCAATCTCTTTGAATATACCTACCTACGTAGTGCAGCGAAAAAAAGAAAAACACGGACTGTCTTCGCCATATTACGATTCATAATGTTATCCTTTTATGATTCTCCAAAATTGCCTTTTTAGGCCCCCAGTTTGTTGTAAAAGATGCGTGTCGTGGATGAAAAAGGATTATTGATGGGAATGAGTAGGTAGCAAAACCGCCTAAATTCCTATCGAAGTGTTTTTTGTCATCCGTTGATAAACTTTCTGTCGAAATGGAAGGTATTAACCATACACGTAGGTACAGCAGTACCTACAGCATTTAGAATGTCGGAAGAAATAATGGCGTTATTCTAAGTAGGTTCCTCGTTCAACGTAATACCTTAAGTGAGGACGTCACTGTAACTGAAAGGAACAAAAGCAAAACAACTTACAATGTTTCTGGTGACTCGGAGGACCAGCTCTCCCCGCTCCGCACGACACGCAGCAGCGGCGGCGAAGCGAGGACGCGCTGGAAGCTACCGAAGAAAGAAAACCAAGTATTAGAATTATAGAAAGATTACAGGAAATCTCACGTTTAGACACCGTGACGTGTCTAGCAGTTAATTTATTGGGATACTGAAAATAGACTGTGTACAGGACAATGTTAGGCTGCGGTCATGGCGTCAGGTGAGGGCGGGGCATGGGGGGAGACACGGGGGCAAATAAAATTTGACTATCGCGAGTATTCCTTAGTTCTTAATAAAAAGATGAACCCCAAAGCAAACAATTCCACCACAGGGCCAGTACGGTTAAGAGGTGTATGGATAAGGAGAGGGGGGGGGGGGGGTGGTATTGTTACTGACTGACCCTCGAGAAATAAATAATTCATTCGGATGTCAAACAATTTGTTTCTTGCTTCTTATTAGAAGAGATGAACTAAATCAAATACTTCCACCAAAGAACTAAGGTTCAGAGGTATGGGGGTATACTAATCATTATAATTTGCAAGTCAAGTTATACTAAAACCACTGATTGATTTGATGTAAAACACTTTCTCAGCTCTAAGTAAGAAGGCTAACTGTTAATGCGTGAAGGCTGCCACACTTACCTTCTTAAATTACCATGGAATTGCGGATGTGAGAACTGGCTGGTGAATCGTGCCGCTCTGTTCGGTGGTCGGAGGCGCAGTGCGACACGGTAGTCGCGGCGTCCGCCGGGCGGTGCACAGCGGAGGTGGTGCAACGCCCACCGACCTGCTGCAACGCGCAGGTCCCGAATACCGGTCGATAATCCGCAGTGTGCTATATGATGCATGTTGTGTAATTACAGAAGGTTTGTAGACAGACATACAGGGTGGCTCGTGAAACGATGTCCACATAATTTTTTTAGGAGCTTCTTCCAAGAGCTTCCCGAAACACCCCCATGTTTGTTCCACGATTATTGAGCTAGACGGTTTTTAACAAATTTTGGGGAATTCCCACTTGACTTAAGACTTTTTTGTTATTCACTTTCTGTGTCGCATTATTTGAAAATATTTTTACTTAATATAATCCTTAAATTATGGTCTACGATCCATAAAATACCTTCTGCCAGACGAGAAGTGACTAAAACTTCTCGCCTGGTGGAATGCGGTGGATGAGGATTGAGGTCAATGACGGAACGTTTAAGTTCAGAAGATGCCTAATCACTCTTGTTTTGAAGGCTGGGTTCCAAGTGGAATGTAAAGTCTTAAAAAAAGAATGCTGCCATAAATATTTTTTCTTTTTCGATGCCAAGTATGAGAGCAGTGGAGTAGTATCGGCCCCGATTTTCGAGTTATAGGTTGTGAGTTACAATACAACCCAGGCAGGCACTTTACTTTGAGTATTTAATTTCATCACCACTGCTCCCTTGGTAAAAAAGGTGAAGGAAAACATCGTGAGGAAACTGGCATACCAACCCGCACTGGGCCCTTATGGTGGATTACGGCTACTCCCTCTAACAGAGGGGAGGCCTGTGTCCCAGCAATTTGGGAACATTATAGGCTGATTGTGTATGCCAAGTTATTCGAACTCCAACTTTACTAAATAATGTCCTAAATAGTATGTACTTATTATTTGTATTGCTTTGGAAAGCTGAGGGTCCGTGGAAGTATTTAAAACTAATTTAGGGTTATTGCCACCCTTCATTTTTAACCAGCCAGCGTGAGGTCGTGGGTGTAACCCTCGACTTCTGTCAGGAAACCAATTTGAACCTTCCTGCTTACCCCTCTAGGTAAGCAGGAATGTTCAGATTGGTTTTTATCAAGTTATTAGATATACACTGGAGCAGGCCGCTGGTTTTGTATAAATTTCTTTGCTGGAGAAGAATTGACGATATATTTACCCTATTTTAATCAGAATTTTGCGATGTACAATGACCAAAAGTTAGTTGACATTTTTCCACTTCAGCTGTGATGTCACACTAAGATAAAAATAAATAAATAATCACGTTATCCTGAGGGATTACTTGATTATTTATGATAATTTTAAGATAAAAGTCATAGGTTGAATTTTTCAACAAAAACGTTATAACGTTACGTTCAAACATATGGAACTAGAATTTTTAAATCATAATGTGGTGTATCACTGAAGTGGAAAAATGACAACTTTATTTTTTAAGCCACTGTAGGTATAAGGGTAAAAAACGGGGGTAAGTGGTAAAACGAAACCCTGAAATCTAAAGTATCTCGGTAGATACCTAGCTCCGTCTCAAAAATCCACCCTGTATAGTGCCTGTATACCTAAGTGTTTGTATCTTGACGCCTCACAAAACAAAGGAGAATGGCCAAAAGTCGTACCAAAAAGTCTCATGCATCAAGATCAAAATATTGTAGTAATTATTTTCATTTTTTTTTTGTGATTTGTCTTTCAAAACATGTAAAAAATTATACTTTGTCGATTCTACATTAATTTAAAATAACTAGAATAGAATTGGCTGTTTTTTAGAGTAATAATGGCCGTTCGAGTGTCAAACAAAATAAAGTACCTAGTTTTTAGGTTATTTAGATTTTTTTGAAAATCTCCGAAACCCAGGTTTTGTTTACAAAATGAACCTTTTAGGAGTTAATATGATAGGTGTGATCTATAAAAAACAAAGTTTGACTTTGATGCAGCATGGTACGGGATTCCATACATCCAAGAGCATTGTCCTTTAAAAATCTATTTCTATATATGTACAAAAAAATATATAAAATTTTAAGAAAAATGACTGTTAATTGGGCTGAACCTCCATCGCACATCGCGTTCATGGAACACACAATCAGTTCATGAAACTCCCTAAGCTCAAAACTTATTTAGAACCCCTCCTCGACCAAATAATATCAACGCCCAAGTCCTGTAGTCCAACCTAAAACGCAGCTCCTTTGTTCTCAGTTACATAACTCAGTACCTATATGACCTAGGCAATCTAGGAATCTCAACGCCCACATTTGCCGCAGTACCCATCGATCGGGATTTGTGACCTGCGCGCTGCATTTAGGTCATCTAGCACCCGTGCTGCATCGCCCGCTGCAACCACCAGTGCGTCGACGACCGTGCACCGAGTAAGACGTGCTGGTCCTTCGGTCCGCAGATGTTGCTGGCGGCTAGCAGAGGCTTGCTGTTCTGAGCGAAAGACAATGGTATGTTCCTAGATTAGTTTCTTTAAATTCTGCTGAGGTCTTGGTGCAATATTTCTAGTTTTTGGGCCTGCATAAGGTAAGTACGTGCAATCTGCCTAGCCTTTTCCCAACTATGTTGGGGTCAGCTTCCAGTCTAACCAGATGCAGCTGAATACCGGTATTTTACATGGAGCGATTGCTTATATGACCTCCACAACCCAGTTACTGGGTAACACGAGGCACGGAGGGGCCTCGGTATGTACGGATGGTCACTCATCCACGGACCGACCGCGTAGCTGAACCCGTGCGGCTGTTATTACTTAGCTACGAGCACCTCTAGAATAGGGTAAGTAAGTACTTTTTAGATTACGTAACCTGTCGACAGTGGAGGTGGCGTCCTGAATCCTGCTGAAGCTGAATCAGTGGATTAGTCGAGAAAATAGACGGAGCTGTATTGAGAAAATGGTAGATTTCGTTTTTAGTGTTTTATTTTAGCTGTTTCTGGAGGAATGCAATGCTCCAGTCTAGATCCTGGTCAGACCTGATAGAAGATAAATTTAGGATGGTAAAAGCCATTGTGTTAGGTCATCGTGCGTCACGGGGGCTTCGAGGAGAGGTATTTATGACATCCCTAGCTGCTACAAATAGAAATTAGATAACGCCATAATAAATATTTTCTTTGGTCGTAGATGGAGTCATCTCCAGAGCTGTACTTCGCAACCTGGTGTGACGCTGACGAGGACTTCTTGATCCTTCGACGCGACCCCGGTGCACCGCTCGTCAGCAGCTTTCTTCTAAGGATGGCAGTAAGTTTTCTGATTATATTTGCTCTTCCTGATAGATACAGAATTAGATAGAGGAGAGGAGGAGATAGAGGCAGAATTGAAGAAGCAGGGACATCACGATTTCCATCCGTTATTACGTAAGTCCAAAAGGGGATATGTAGCACATGACCCTTTTTGACCTTTCCTGTATTACGTAACTCCCACAGACGCGGAGAAGGCAGCAACCCTGCTGCCTTCACCGCGTCTGTGGGAGTTACGGGGGTGTGAAGGGGGTAATGCTGCAGTCCGCACTGCAGCATTACCCCCTTCACCCCCCCCCCTCCTTTTGACGCATCCCCCCGCGCCTCTGCAACGATGCGCCCACTTCTTTGACAATTGTTTTATTAATTACTTAAATCAAAGACTACACATTATTGCAGAATCATCAGTTCTAAAATGTGGTAGTCTTGCTAGGTAAGTTTTCTTCTTCTTGTAATTCATCAGATCTAATTGTCTTTTAAATCTTTGTCAGACGCTAGGAATAACCGGCTGGGGGTATTTGTGGGGAGAGTGCGGCAGGGCTCTGCAACATTCCCCCTCTCTTTAGATGCATCCCCCCGCGCCTCTGCAATTACTGATTCACTCTGGGGTCTGGGGTATTTGCGAGTAGAAGGCGACAGGGCGCTGTAGCATACCCCCCCTTAGTCGCATCCCCTCTGCATATATTCACATATTCACTGTCGGGGTCTGGGGTATTTGCGGGGAGAGGGCGGCAGGGGTTTGCAGCATACTACCGTCCCCCCCTCGGACTTTTGACGCATCCCCCCGCGCCTCTGCGATGATGTATATACTCCCGGTATCCAGGGTATTTGCGAGGAGAGGGCGGCAGCGGTTTGCAGCATACCACCCTCCCCCCCCTCGGGTTTTTGACGCCTCCCCCCGCGTCTTTTCAATGATGTATTCACTCCCGGGGTCCAGGGTATTTGCGGGGCGAAGGCGGCAGGGCTCTTCAGCATACTGCACCCCTCGGGCATTTGACGCATTCCCCCGAGCCTCTGCAATGACGCATTCACTCCCAGTATGTACTTAATACATCCGCTCCCTTGTTCGGTCAGCTGATGTCAATTACTTAGCTTTAGGAACTATGGACTTATGGTTGCATTTTGAGAAAAACTGGCAGAGATGTGGTGCTGGGAAGATTGATGCAACGCTTCTATTCCTTCGACTTGTTTTTAAGAAGCTTTCGGTTTTGGGGGCTTTCTTTATTAACGAGGATTCTACATGAACATTAATTGAAATCATTGATTGAAATAGTCAATTTTAAAATAATTTGATTTGTTTTTAGGTTCAATATTTAACAAAATAATTCGCTTGTCGGGACTCTGGTTTTTACAAGCGTTCATTTAACTTCTACGTGTTGATTCTATTTCGAAGACAATGTATTTTTGTGATACATGGTTTGGCCCCAGTCGACGGAGTTCCTCAAAGGTTCAAGTACGGGATAAGAAGTTTTGTATACTTACACATTCAATTTTGATAGTCCACCATGAACTGGCTATTTCACCAAGGATTCAGTCGAGGAAACTCTTCAACGGCCAACAGCACAGCCACGAAATTTTGTATACACATTCAATTATGATGGCCCGTTCAAAAGTCAATCAAGACCTGGCTACTGCACCCAGAATTGGCTTAAGACGAGGAAACTCCTCAACGGTCAACAGCAGAGACACAACATTTTGTTATACGCATTCAATTATGTTAGTTTGTTCTAAATTCCACCATGACCTGTCTACTGACCCTGGGTGGGCTCCATACGAGAGACCTCCAAAGCGGTGAAGAGCACAGGCATGACATTTTGTATACGCATTCAGTTATGATAGCCCATTCTAAAGTATGGCATGACTTGGACACTACTTCGTTGGTTTCACACCATAACTTGTGTTTTTGGGTTCGTTGTATTTGTTTGTAACGGTGGAGTTTCTTGCCCATTCTTCTCCATACGAAAACTACCTTTTGGAATGGGCGATTAGAATCATTTCTATTTAGTTTTTTTTTTGACGTTCAAAAGTGCCTTTATTGTGCCTATTTGAAATAAATGATTTGACTTTGACTTTGTTTTTACAAGTATCTCATGTGAAGGCGGTAGAACAGATATTTAAACAAATTCTAATGCTAAAAAGTATTAAATTTTAATATGGTAATAAGAACTTGAGGCTTAGTGAAAGAAGGACTTAGGCTTAGGAAGGGATTTGTTGTGTACGGAAGTATAAAAAACTTCTTGAGTCAAGAAAAATGTTATCTGTGTTGTCTGTTGTTGTTGTGTTGTCTTGTATTGAGGTGTGTGATCACAGACTAAGAAGAGAAGTTATGTGCGTGATTTTTAATAATATTGCTAACAATATTAATAAAAAAAAATTGCGACGGTAGGTCCGTTGCAATTTTTTTAAGAAACATCTTCATAACAGCATTATTAATAAAAACATGTTTTTTTACGGTACAAGCTTACGGTAGCTTAGGTACCTAGTTAGGTACAGTCAGTTAGAGCAATTAGATAAGTCACCTTTTCATAAATGGTTGAGATTTTTTAGAATAGGAATCGATAGAATTTTATAATTCTTTTATATTTTATTTACTTTGCTCAAATAAATAAAACATAAAAGAATTATAATATTACACACACACACACACATGATTGCTGTTACAACCACTAATAAAAAGTTGACTAGAAATTCTAGATAGGGTTTTATACGAATCATCAGTCGACTTGTATTCAGGATTATTACATAGTTAATTAATATCCTCCTCCTCTCTTGACTTACATGCTTCAAGTGACCTAATGGTAGCTTGAACAATATCTTAATTATTCTTTTTCTTTCTTACAGAAACCTTAACGTCAGCCTCCGTCATCGACTCCACTCTGAGAGGCTGATGGACCAGCTCATCTCGCTCGGCGTATCCGTCGACCCACTCACAACACGACCACGCAACATGCAAGAAGCAAAACAACCAAACCTTGAGCAAACACAACCACAATCATCTCTAGTCTCACCAATTACTTATCTATTATCTCAAGTAATCTGTGATACATAAGCCAGAACTTACAAGAAGTATTTTAAAGCCATGAGAATGTTTTGTCTCCCTATTTGCTGGAATTGGTCTTAAAAGGTTTTTGGCAGGATTCCTGAGTATACGGTTCTGTCGAGATCCTAAGGGATCTTTCTCGAATGTCATAGCGGATCTAGGCGAATTATGAAACAGCTTGCTACCTCTAACGGATAGAGGTTCCTCATTCTGCCCTCGGATTTTTATGACATTTATGATGACAACCAATGGGGATAAAATACATTCAAGCAGCCTTTATACAATGCCTCTTGTACCATTAATATTAAATTTTGAATAAAATGCTGTCAAGCACACAGCATTATATTCATGACGATTTTTTAAATTTAGTTCAGTCACGGATAGGGGTTTCATGAACCCTTCCCTAAATATTTTTTTTTCGTTGCTTTGGGAGTTTCTGGCTTCTCCCTTTAATGGACCGCGCCTGAACTAGAAAAATGAAGTAACCGTTTTTTTGATGTGCTAATGCAGAAATACATTAACAATTGTCATAATGTGTTCCTGCTATACGATTGATAATGAAGCTCGACGCAGCCCTGCGCATGTTCATTGGCTGCGATTTACTGAGAGCAATTTTGCGCTACTATAAGCTAGTTATATCGCTCCATAGCAACCCATGGACAGCTGCACTAACCTTGGGCTTCATTATTGACTATCTATTAAAATAATATTTTATTACTACAAGAGAAGAACACCTTGTGGTTGATTTGATTAAATTTAAAACCAGATTTTAATAACCCTAAAACGCTGCTATTTGTATTTGAAGCTGAAACCTCTTAAAACTACTAAGACTCAATAGATATTAAAATAAAAAATAATTAAGGTAATTTATTTCTTTTATTGTATTTCCCCAATACATTCCAAATATCGTTTGCCTTTTTACCTAACTGCAAATAAGGGGTATGTTTTTATTAATTTATCCGGAATACATATACCTACGCAATCTTATAATTTGCAAGCATCATATCGCCCGCGTGGTGGATAACGGCCCACTCCCTCTCACCGAGAAGAGGCCTGCGTCCCAGCAGTGGGAACGTTATAGGCTGATTATTATGCTATCTTATCGCCTTCCAAAGGACCGGGACCATCGATCCCGGTCCTTTGGAAGGCGTACGAGGGGCCGATGCCAACTCGCAAACGCCTGTTAGACGTTTTGAACGAAATGATATATCCCACTGCAGTGCAGAGGCCTTCCTACTCTCTTTCCACTCCTCTCTATTTAAAGCTGATTAGGACCAGTTCTTGTTGAAAAAGTCAGGTTTATAAAAAAAAACAAATCCTGCTATTTTCGTCTGGGCCTACCGCGATGTAGCTTGCCATTAAGAGGTACCCATTGGGCCGTTAGTTCGGTCCATTGGTCGTCTGACATCATGCGACACATGTGTTCGCAGCCCAATTCGTAATCTACATATTTATTGAAGTGAAAACTTCTTTAGACGCATTGGACATTTTTTGGGATGGGAAAAAACATTGAACTCGCGCCACTGTTACCGTAAGCGACACCGCGCGTGTTTTGTTTTTAAGACGATTAAAAAAATTCCCGCTTCGGATGTGTTCGGTTGTCCTCGGGATGTACTTAGCCCGAATTAGCAATGCCGAGTTCAAAACTAGCTATGTTCCACTCAGGACCTCTTGTAATGTGCATAAAAAATTATAATAAATTACCTAATGAGATTAAAGACATTGAATTTGACAATAAATTTATAAACGCACTTAAAATGCACCTAATACAGAAGTGTTATTATAGCCTTAATGAGTTTTTAATAAATTGACATACTGTAAAATCAATATTTTAGATTATTTGAAGATTGACGCATTGTAATAATGTAGAAATTGAATAAAGACATCCAATAATAAATTAATTATTATTGAAATGATGACATTAAAAATGTAATAATATATTTCTCAATAACTTTATATAATAATGCATGCAATAATAATTTCACTTATAATTAAGAAACGTAATGTTGCGGTGCCCTAGCAGGGTTCATGTACGAATCTTAAATTTAAATTTTAACAACCTTGTAAACGACATGAATGCAATATAAATTAAATAAATACTCGGTTTTAATGTATATATGTCAGTGAGTGATGGCAAAGTAAAGTTTGTGTTTTGTTTTCACTTCTGTTGGCACTCCCAGAGTGCCGCTGTTTTTTGTTAAGTATACATTCTACTAGATGATGCAACCATAAGCTCATTACAGTTTCATCGTGCAATACAGCCAGGAATTGCTTACCTACCTAAAATTCCGATCACTCATCTTAACGAACTGAAAACAATAATTCTCAGGCTGACTATACTACACAATGTTATTTATTTATTTACTAGCAGCGCCCCGCGGTTTCACTCGCATGAGTGTTGATCCCGTGGGAATATTGGGATAAAGGGCGTGAAGAGGTAACAGACAGACACACTTTCATCATCATCATCATTTCAGCCGACAGACGTCCACTGTGTTCTGTGCTTCTCGCATCCAACGGGTTCCTGCGGCCTTCACAAGGTCGTCGGTCCACCTTGCTCCCGGCCTTACAACGCTACGTCTTCCGGTACGCGGTCGCCACTCCAGAACCTTTCGGCCCCATCGGCCATCTGGGGGCCTAAAAAGGCCACTTTCGAGAATCATAAAAGGATAACTTTATGAATCGTAATATGGCGAAGACAGTCCGTGTTTTTCTTTTTTTCGCTGCACAACATATATAATAATCAAAGAGATTGGGTTTGGATTTGGATCGGATTGATTGGTATTTTAGCACAGACAAAAAAAAAATAACTGAAATATGCTTCACCAATGGGATTTGATACGATTGACTTAACGGTTAACTGTCCATTATGTTATCCTTTTATGATTCTGCCAAAGTGGCCTTTTTAGGCCCCCTGTTCTTTTGACACACTTTCGCATTTATAATATTAGTATGGATTAAAATCTCTCTTACAACTATCATTACCAATAATATAAATTCGAGTGGCTCCAAGTTGCTGCCTTGATTCACACCGGACCAGCAGAATAATTGCGTAACACACTATCAGAAGCAATGGGTTTAATTTTGACAGTTCAACAACATTCATTGCTTTATTTACGTTGTTGAGCAGACACATTTTTCGAACATATAGAGCAATGGATTAGCAATATGCTTATAAATTATTCAAATTGAGAGTAGTAGTGCGTTACGCAATTAGGGTGCAGGTGTAATATGGGTTGGATTCACATCCATTATAGTTTATAGTAAACGTACTGTCCGTCTTGCACTGTTGCACATTGTTGGCGAAAAACTGCAATAGATGTCGAACTTTGTAGATCAACAGTGTCAAATGCTTTTTCGTAATCAAAATAAGCAACGTCAACTTGCACACCAGCACCTATCGCCGCCACCTACGCCATAAAGTTGAGACGATTGCTGGCAGTGCTGCGCGCCGGCCGAAACCCATGCTGCGCATCCGATAACTGTCTGCGAACTTGCTCCTGCCGCTGAATACACTCCAACACTTTAGCTGGTTGCAGACCAAGAGCTAAGCTAAGTTAGTCTAGCTTAGCAGCTGAGGTAATTTTTCATACTTACTTTCATAGTTTGCGGTCTGTACACAAGTATGAAAAACCACATCAGCTATGCGAACTAAGCTACACTAACTTAGCTCTTGTGCTGCAACCCGCTTTAGGCCGGTGTCGACAGCACGGTTGTATCCACTATCCCCCTGAAAATCATCACAGCTGGGGATACAATATTTGCTTTATCAGCAATTTTGACAATTCAAAAGTGCCCAAGGTTTAATTGAAATAAATGCTTCGAGTTTGAGTTTAATGACTTATTTTGTTGAGTATTCCGTCCTTCTGAAAACCAATTCTCAGGAATTATTTTTTGTGGCACTTGATATGTCGTGCTTCATGGACCGACAGGTTGATGAACAAAGTGTTCTAGTACCTACATACTTCGAGGTTCTGTTAATGGTCTAAGGCTATAGATACAGGGTGGGGTGCAAATTTTTCGTCGGTTATTAAAAAAAATCGGGTGTTTCCTACAAAAGTGCAATACCTACGTCAAAATGCATGGCAATATTTTTTTAACATAATCGACGAAAACTCAAACTCAAAGCATTTATTTCAATTAAACCATTTTACAGGCACTTTTGAATTGTCAAGAAGTAGGTCAGTCAGAAAAATGTGAAGCTAGTTTCCCATTCCAAAGCGTAGGTACCTATGGAGAAGAACGGGCAAGAAACTCCATGGACACTCTTTTTAAATTATATTTTACAAAAATATTAGTTACATCATTACTTTTGAATTTATAATTAAATAATGTGAGAACGATGTAAAAATAAACAAGACGTATGCGTTAAAAGCGTCCAGAGTATAACAAATAGTAGGTACTAAAACAACAATCCAAAAATAAAAATAAAATAATTAAAAAATAAGCCGAGGCAGCTAAGTGATGACCAGCCCCAACTGACGGCGCCCGTTCACGTACATGACGCATACATAGATCAGCACCATTCAGCTCAACCATTTTGAAGGGAGCTAAATGATCCAACATACACGCCACCGTCAGCGAGACATTTGTGTGAGTATGACATACTATCAGCCGCCAGGGCACATTCAAGTCAATGAAAGACATTACCCGGTAAATGGTAAATAAGGTATAGTACTTACATAGAACTCACATCTGTGCTGTGTGCTATGCAATTATACAATACAAATGAAATTGAGTTTCAATGCAAAGATAGTCTTACAATCTTCAGCAGCTCCAACAGTATTTTCAGGTGTTAATCAATTAGTTGTGGTTGTGGAGCAGGACCAGCATTGAGCCCGGCATTTTTATCAGCGATATAATCCCCTAACTTATAATATGCCTGACTGCATAGTGTGCGTTTTATACAAGACTTGAATTTTGTCTCATTCAGTTGAAGAATGTGGGGAGGTATTTTATTAACATTTTAAACAGTACCCCATAAAAGATGAGTCTACTTTAGCCAGTCTGAAACCTGGTTGAACTAATAGGTCCCTATTTCTAGTACTATAATTATGTCTTTCCGCTCTTTTACTAAAAAGATGTAAGTTTTTTCTTACATACATGATGTTTTCGTAGATATATTGACAAGGTACCGTCATGATGTTAATTTCCTTAAACAGTTCCCTCAGAGAATCGCGTCTGCAGAGGTTATATATGGCTCTGATGGCTCTTTTCTGCAGAATAAAAATAGAATCGATGTCTGCCCGTCCCCAAAGTAAAATTTCAAAGCGTCCAGAATCATGTACTGAATCCATACCATAGTAAAGGTTGTGCATCGATTGTAGTACCTACATTGGTATATTCGTAATTTACAAGCTAAAAGTATTTTGGTGGCAGTGCAGGTTCAGGGGCGCCCAGTCACATGTGGTCCAGCTGCCCCTTGGTGCGTTAATGGTCATAGGTTTCTAACTAAGAAAAAGAAAAAAAGTAAAGAATTCCTAGGGCGTCAATGCTCTAAGGCGCCAGCTTAGTTGTACAGCCAGGGAAACTAATTGTTTATCAAATTAATACTATATGTCAATTTGCCGTGTAATACAACCGCCAAAGTGTGTGTGTGTGCCTTTTGATACAACTGTCAAAGAATGACAGCCGAAGGCCGCATTAACCTGTTGGATGCGAGAAGCACAGAACCGGTCGAAGTGGAGGTGCTTGCGGGAAACCTATGTCCAGCAGTGGACGTCTTTCGGCTGAAATGATGACGATGACATAATATTTAGGTATACGAGACACAAACACAACACACTCTATCGGCCAATGGAGAAAGTAACACTTTTAAGAACAAGTAACACTTGTAAGCGGAGCACTGCATTTAAGTATGCAGTTCAGTCGCCATCTCGAGTATTTTGGAGTAAATCACTTAGCTTTCCTTGAAATATAGCATTAGATTGGCACTAGTGCATTTCGCTTGAGATGCATTAGATGCATAGCGCCCTCTACCTTGCGCGTTGTGAGACAGTTACTACAGCTAGTTAGCTAGTGAAGTACTATTTTATAATAAAAATATGTATGTTTAGGTTAAGGTATTTATACATATACTAATATGGGCCTGCGTCGCCTGAAATAAATAAATAAATAAAAGCGCAATGCAATGCATGTAGGTGTTGCGTAGTGTTGGTGAAAACGGGCAAAGTAGTTTAGTCGTTAGGAGTCCGAGTTTTCTTCGTCTTCGCCAGACTGAGGATAAACTTCGTAAGAAATTAGTATATATATAGTATGAGCAACAGGGTAAAAGTTCTCTCAACCTCTATAGAAAAGGGAGGATCCTCTGACCAGTCGGGTGTTGTGCCCGACGATTGATGTCGAGACGTATACTAGTTGCGCGGTGAGCACTGCTTGTGCGATACAGGATTTGGCGTAACATCAGTATGATGCGTAGTTCGCATGTGGCGATGTAGATGCCGCCACAAGTAAGTAAACCATAGAATGATATTTGTTGCATTTCGTCATTCATTGCAATTTGAACCTTATGTCAATGTAATAACGTCTTGAGTACCGTTGCTGAACAAGGGCTGGGCTTAAATACATTTTATTATATATTCGAAGCTATGATCCTACGGCACGTATTTATGGTGCTACGAAAATACTCGTAGCGCGGTGCAAGTGCTACGAAAATACTCGTAGCTCGCTGCAAGTGCTACGAATCCACTCGTAGCGCTCTACACTCTACGAGTGCTACGGACTACGCGACCCGCTACGACAAACTAAAGGAAGATAAGTAGGTACTTTAACTCCTTTTTAGTTTTTAGGAATTCAACCATTAATAATAATAATAATCTTTATTTTCTCTCTTCACAAAGGTTCACATAGTTATAAACAGAGATAAGAATTTAGCATTTTGACAAAGATGCATAAAATATGGTCCTTTGTGAGAGACTGGCGTCCATACTAGGATACCCTGTGTGACGGATCACCAGGCTCTCACCCCGAATTAAACCTAATGAACAAACCGAACCGGTTGTAAAACCGGTAATTTTATAACTCTAGTAGACAAATTATGAAGGATAAAAAAAGAAAACATGTACTTATAACTTTAAAAAATTAAACAAAAGAAAGAAAATAGAGCAATAAAAAAAAATATAGGTACAGTGTAATGTGTGTGTAGTGTGCAGGTGAAGTGTGCGGAGATGTTGAATGATGGTGTAAGTGTGGGTGTGTAGTGTAGGGTGTTAGTTACAGTAAAGTACCCGAAATTATTAAATATTACGAAGGAACCATGAGTAGCTGCTCCGTGGCATCATAGTCCAATTTTTGTAACCAGGCTGAAAGGGTTTTTTTGCAACGATGTTTGGGTAGGGCGTAAATAGACAAAATTCCGTTAATTTTGTTATACAAATAGTTTCCTAGAAAATCGAAATGTCGACGGGAGAAAGCAGTATGGAACCGAGTTGTGGGACAAACTGCGTGTTTACGTCGCTTACCTTCAAATAGAGTACGATTATAGGTAAGAAGAGAGTGTTTGCGCAAGATCGTATTTATAATGAAAAGTTGACGTACAGTTAACAGTCCGGTTCGCTCATAAAGTTCTCTGGTGGGAAATAAGAAAGGCAGGAAATTGGTAACCTTTAGAACGGCCCTTTGTGCACGTTCGATCCGGAGCATTGATGTTTTTGTCGCACCACCCCATATAGTTATGCAGTAAGAGATTAGCGATTGGCATAACGCAAAATAGACAGATCGCAATAGGCCAGAGTCCGCAACATGACGAAGATTTTTAAATACAAATATTAGTTTACGGATTCTAGTGGAAAGAGCATCTATGTGCGAGTGAAAACTTAGTGTGCTATCTAGCATGACGCCCAAGTACTTTATTGAATCTGTTTTATGAAGCCATACCCATTATCAGCATATTATTATAGTTTATCATTTTCACTTGGCAAACGGGCAAGCGGATGGGAATAAGCAGAAAACAGAAAGGAATAATGCTGTCCAGGACGGCATAAAGAGTTTAAATACCACCTACAGCTAGGTTATAATTACCAAAATTATTATTGCCAGTGAGCCCCGAACATGTTAGTCTGTATCCAGATTGATAGACAAAAGGACAAAAAGTTAAAAGCTGGCGGACTCTGAGTACTCTCGTTTCACGATAGAGTAAATTGTTACAAAAAGATGCTTTGCAAAATCTAAACACGATCTTGTAGAACTTAATCTTTCATTCCACCCACGCAGAGCTACACAAGCATACCTAGTACTAGGTACCCATCTAGCTTCCCTTCTTATTTCTAAACCTACATAGATTTGCATCCACAGATATACCTACTGTGCTTGCATCATATAGCACACTGCGGATTATCGACCGCCATTCGGGACCTGCGCGCTGCAGGAGCTCGGTGGGCGTTGCACCACTTCAGAAGTCTACTGAAGTACGCAATTAGTGCTGTCCTCTAATGTCATTTGCAGAACTATCAAAGAGTCCCACGCTGTGTTCACACCGGTGCGCAGACTGCTTTCACGGCCGCTAGATGGCTTGATACTTACGGGCGCGTACTTTAGATCACCTAGTCTTGGCTATACAGGGTGGCGCGTAAAAAGACGACTAAAGAAAAATTTGAAAAGCCTCTGTCCAAGGGCTTCACGAAAATGGGGAGATTTTGTTTCAAGGGATAATGTATAATTCAAGGGATACGTCGTTTAAAGGGATAATGTATAGATTAGATTACGTTTTAGATTTTCAGTCTATAAAAAAGAAAAAAAAACGTGTGCAGCTGGGGGACCCTCGTTAGCAACGAAGTTCCTTACGTGATACCCAAACGCACACAAACTCGTTTATCACGCACGCAACCTCACTAGAAAAAGAGAGAGAGAGAAAGTGTGAATTTAAAACGCATACATCCATCTAGTATAATTTTATAGAAGCTAATAACGCCACCTTGGATTTGCATTTTGACCTCGCTGTAGGCTTTAGCACCCTCGAAAACCATGAAAACGACACCCAAGATGAAATATTTCAAAATGTTCGCAGCTGCCATCTTGGATTTTCATTTTAACCCCACTATTAACTTAAGTGCCCTCGAAAACCATGAAAACTTTCTCTCTCTCTCTTCTCTGAGAATGTCCCGTGGAGGGGGGATAACTCTTCCTCGTTACGTGACGATTTCTACCAGTTTACTCCTACCACAACCTACCTACCTAGCCCGAAGAATTGCCAAACTTAAGTGGCAGTGGGCAGGGCACATAGCTCGCATAACAGATGGCCGTAGGGGCCGAAAGGTTCTGGAGTGGTGACCGCGTACCGGAAGACGTTGTATAGTTGAAAAACCTAACAAGGTGGACCGACGACCTTGTGAAGGCCGCAGGAACCCGTTGGATGCGAGAAGCACAGAACCGGTCGAAGTGGAGGTGCTTGGGGGAGGCCTATGTCCAGCAGTGGCCGTCTTTCGGCTGAAATGATGACTCCTACCACAAGCTGTGTTAAAGAACTTGGTTCCAAAAAGAAGGGTGGCAGTGACTCCCAAGTAGAGTAGTTTTAAAAACTTCCACGGACCCACAGCTTTCCAAAGGAATACAAATAATAAGTACTTTTCGGGAGAATATTTGGTGAAATTGGAGTTCGGTAAGGCGAAAAACCAATTTTTTCATACTTGGTAGTACTAAAGTATTGTATGCGTTTTCGCTTGGGGTATTCCATTTATTTAGCATACGTATTTAACTTGGGTGACAATACAAATATTTGGTACCGTGAAGCTGGTCTGATGATGCACCCATAGGAGCTCCTCAACCAAACAAGAAAACGCTATAGTGTTTAGATTTCTTTTGGCAAGTAACATTCGTGTGAGCCTAATCGGATGCAAGGAAGTACATGTCAAATGGATTGTAACCTTAAAAACCGTCTAGCTTAATAATCGCTGAACATACTGTATGCGGGTGTTTCGGAAAGCCCTTGGAGAGAATCCTATTTTTTTTTCAATGTACGTCTTTTCACGAGCCACCCTATATCTGTCTACCAATATTCTATAATTACACAACATGCATCATATAGCACACTGCGGATTATCGACCAGTATTCGGGACCTGCGCGCTGCAGCAGGTCAGTGGGCGTTGCACCACTTCCGCTGTGCACCGCCTGACAGGCGTCGCCACTACCGTGCCGCACTGCGCCTCCGACCGCCGAACTGAGCGGCACGATTTACCAGCTAGTCCTCACATCCGCGACTTACATGGTGATTTAAGAAGGTAAGTGGGTACAGCCTTCAAGCGTTTACAGTTAGCCTTCTTATATAGAGCTGGGAAAGTCTTTGCAGTAAATTAATCAGTGGTTTTAGGTTAATTTGACTTGTAAATTATTAGGCCCCCCACACCCCTGAACCTTAGTTCTTTGGTGGAAGTCTTTGATTTAGTTCATCTCTTCTATTATTAACTAAGAAACAAATGGTTTAAAATCCAAATGAAATATTTATTTTTCGACGGTCACTAATTACGGTCCCCCCTCCTCACCCCCCACACCTCTGAGCCGTACTGGTTCTTTGGTGGCAGTCTTTGCTTTAGTATATCTCTTCTATTAACAACCAAGAAACTAATTGTTTAACATCGGAATTAAGTATTGATTTTTCAAGGGTGAGTAATTATAGACACCCAACCCCCCCCCCCCCCGCCCTTACCTGTGAGCAGTACTGGTTCTTTGGTGTGGTGGAAGCGTTTCATTATTTCGTTTACTCGCGTCAGTCGCAAATTTTATTAGCCCTCAACGACTTCACCTGACTCATGACCGCAACCTAACATTGTGTGTTCAGGAATCTAGTTTCAGTATGGCAATAATATAATATTTCCATAAATCTAATAATTGGTTTTCTTTCTTCGGTAGCTACGAGCGCGTCCTCGCTTCGCCGCCGCTGCTGCGTGTCGTGCGGAGCGGGGAGAGCTGGTCCTCCGAGTCACCGGAAACATTGTAAGTTTTTTGCTTTCGGTCCTTTCAGTTACAGCGACGTCCTCTCTTAAAGTGTTACGTTTAACGAGGTAAGTACTTAGAATAACGCCATATTTCTTTCGATATTCTAAATGCTGTAGGTACTTACATACTAACCTTCCATTTCGACAGAAAGCTTAGCAACGGGAACATAAAAAAAAAATACAACCGAATTGAGAACCTCCTCCTTTTTTTGAAGTCGGTTAAAAAAGAAACGCACTTGATAGCAGTTTCGACGGCTTTACTATTCATCTCCTTCAACACAGCATCTTTTACAACAAACTGCTCTCTTATTGCAAACTGATGGCTATCATCATAAAATCTAACTTAGACTTCAGAGTCTTCGAAGCAGTTCTCTCATAGATTTAAAGTTTCTTGGTATCTACGTAAAGGTTAATTTAAAGTTTTTTACTTTTCCAGGTACCCGTGAAGATGCAGCTTCACTCCCGATCAAGTCTCTACCTCTCCGCCTAACAAGCTAAATCAACTTCTCTTGTCAGAATCAGCTTTCACAGATTATTTATTTCTACAAAATAAGTAATCTGTGAAAGCTGATTTCCTTGAAAGCGTTATTGCAAGAAAATATGTCATTTAATATAGCAGTCTATCAAATGATAATCTCATTAAATCGGGCTAATTGGCTAAACGCAACTGCTCCTATGAGTAACTTTGCGATTTAGCTCCCAACTTGATGACTCAATTCAGACATCATTTTGTGGCTATTACTTGTAGGTGTTTTTCCTCGGGGTCAATCCCGTGTAAAAACTCTTAACAGATAACTACCACACTTGGCCAAAGGAATCGTTCTTGTAACGTTTTAAAAGCAAATACCAAACCGGATTGCTGTTCATCTTACTTCGAAATCCCCCAGTCATATGTTATGACACGCTCGGGTAACGACTTCACTGATTGCTTCAACATACAGTGTGATCAATCTGCATTTATTTGCACAAACAACTTATCTCAGCTACATTAATGAATCAGTTCCAACTTTGTTAAATAAGATAAGCACACGGATATGAAATTATGACCGGACATGACATGAGTGTCTATGCAAATAGGTAACTATGACAGGCGCGGATCCAAGGGGAGGGGTTCTGAGTACCCCCTCCCTCCAAAACCAACAAATGCTTTGTTTTGGAGTTTTTGGTCCTTGTTGACTTGAGGCTTGGATACGCGCCTAATATTCATTAGGATATTAATACTGAGTTAATACTGCTTGATTAGTACTGAGTTAATGTTAAAGGGATATGCTAAGGTTCTTAAATAAGATAATATAGGTCTTCACGGTGAATAATAAGAAAATCATTTAGTATCTAAGGTTAATATGTAGTGGAATGTTAAGTAAGGACGGCTCTGTTGACTAATGTAGTCATTATAAAGTATATCAATCTCTGGTGTATTTTATGAAATTAGAGTAAGAAAAAAAACTCATTTTCTTCCTTGATGGGTTTCCAATAATTGTAAGAATTAATTATATATTGGGAAAAACGTTCACATTAGATAATTACCAACACTTTTCTAAAGATAAACATGAATATGTAATACTGTTTTGTTTTATTTGAGACTACCCTACGAATGACCAGTGAACGGACGGACGGGAGGTGATAAACGAATTAGGCACCTGTTCAATAATTGAGACCAGTGCAGGGCAGGTGGCCCAGTGCGAGCATAGATGGCTCAGAGGTACCGGGCACGACTCACTAGTCGTGGGTTAGAACCCACACAAGCATGCACTTTACTTTATGCAATTTATTTCATCACCACTGGTCAAAAAATGGTGATGGAAAACATCGGTACTCGGTTTTTGATTCTAAGTAGTAAGTACTTGCCGGTACGCCGATTTCCTACCGATGTTTTCCTGACATCCACTGCGCCCTCGTGGTGATGACGGCCCACCGGCTCACTCCTCACAGAGAGTTGGCCTGAGTCCCAGTGGTGGGATTATTATAGGCCGATTTAAATGCCGTTTATTCTTACAAGCAACCGAGTCATGGCATTACTACCGGAAAAGAAAAATACACAAGAGCGCATATTATGCAATACCTATTTAGGTATACCTATGTGCCTTTTTGTCTAGTAGGTAAGGCTTATTTTTCTATATGTTTCTATATGTTATGCTATACGCTGGACTAGTGAGCTTACGACCACCTCATGTTCCCTCGCACTTTCATATCAATGACCACAGAATGGGCAACGGGCTACACTATGGAGAGATGAGACGCACAGGCACATGGAATTAGTCTTTACTAAATTTGTCTCATCATCACCATCTTCATTTCAGCCGAAAAACGTCGACTGCTGTACATTCTGTGCTTTTTGGCATCCATCGGATTCCTGCGGCTTTCACCAGGTCATCGGACTACTTTGTGGGAGGCCTTGCGGTACCCGGTCACCACTCCAGAACCTTTCGGCCCCAATGGCCATCTGTTCTGCAAGCAATGTGCTTACTGCCACTTCAATCAACTCAGCCTATCGCAGTCCACTGCTGGACATAGGCCTCTCCCAGACTGCGCCACAGCACTCTGTCCTCCGCCTGCCACTGCCATTTAAGTTTGCCAATTATTTGGGCTATGTCAGTTGGCTTGGTTTTCCTACGGATCTATTCATTTCTGATTCGATCGTGTAGGGAAACTCCAAACATAGCCCCCTCCATTGCCCTTTGGGTGACTTTTAGCCTTCTAATGAGGCCTATTGTGAGCGACCACGTTTCAGTACCATAGGTCATCACTGGCAACACGCACTGGTCAAAGACTTTCGTCTTGAGACATAGCGGTATGTGGGATGAGATATTGCGTAGCTTCCCGAACGCTGCCCAGCCGAGTCGGATTCGACGATTACACGATTGAAGCCTGTAGGAACCTGATTACACTGGAGTCTGGACGCATTCATACCTTTCAAACCGTGACTAACTATTATACCTACCTACATATTTGTACGACGCCGACGTCCATGTCGCAGTTAAACCTCAGTTTCAGTTTAAACACACTTCCGCAACATAAAGGTTTTTAACCAACCTAAAAAACTGGCCAAGTGCTAGTCGAACTCGCACACGAAGGGTTCCGTACCACAAGGCAAAAACGCCGAAAAAAACACGCTTGTTGTATGGGAGCCCCCTTTAAATATTTATTTTATTCTGTTTGAAGTATTTGTTGTTATAGCGTCAACAGAAATTTATACGTTTTTTGAATTCAATCAACTCAGACTATTGCAGTCCACTGCTGGACATAGGCCTCTCCTAGAGTGCGCTACAACACCCTTTTTAAATTAATCATTGGATATAAAAGAAGTCACTAGATGCATAGGTACTTATATCGTAACTAATACAAGTCAATTAATTTAATTATTTGATAATTTTTTGTGTGATAAAAGCGTGCTTTTTTAGTATTTTTAAAACTATCTATTTTTTGTAAAATCGCTATTTTTGTCATATTAGTTACGAATTCGGATCGAGGTGGCTCTATAGAAAAGGAGGCCTGGAAGGATATGGGTGAGGCCTTTGCTCAGCAGTGGGACAGGCTAACCAATAAAAAAAAAACAATTTTGATTAGTTCAGATAACAACAACATAGTGTGATTATTTAATTAGGAGAATCGAAATGAAACGGAAAAGGAGTTTTAACGGTAACACTAATAATATCTACCTAACCGTAAACGCGTACACCATATTTCTAATCGTCGCCGCATACTAAGGGACTGGTGGCCAGAACAAGTCAACAGTCGCTGTTACTAGGTCATTTGTGGCTATTAGCAATATGGCAACTTTAAATGCATGCTTCATATGTTGCAATAAACTACCAGCGTTGTGTCATCGCGCTTCTCTTTCTTTTCTATGCAGTCCGACAAAGACCGGCCTTTAGGTCATGTAGTCGCCTTAAAAAGAAAATACAAAAGTGGCGGCATGTAGCAAGTCTCCAAACTCCGGCCAGTGACAATTGCTTAGTGTGCAGCGTTACTTATTCATCCCAGACAGAATTATCGATCTGTCCTGCGCGCTGCAGGATACCCATAGGTAGACCGGTGTCAAGACGCACCCCAGCCATACCCTTCAAACCGTGGCTAACTAATATACCTATCTACTACCACAGTATAAAAACCATACAGTAGGTCGACGCCTTTGATCTCGTGGTAAATGCCGACAACGTCTAGACATTATCGCGACAGCTAGGGTTGTCACTTGTCTCAAGTAAACAATATTAATTTATTTATTTGAGATCAACATCGTCATCAACATTACTATTATCATAAACAATAATTAACAATTATCAAAATATCGTCTTTTTAACCCCCCACGCAAAAACGACGGGGTGTTACAAGTTTGACGTGTCTGTGTGTTGTGTGTCTGTCTGTGGCATCGTAGCTCCAGAACGGATGAACCGATTTTGAACCGATGGTTAATTAGTCGGAAGTGTTCTTAGCTATGTATGTTTGATGAAAATCGGTTCAAGATGGCCCCCACCACAAAATGGCGGATTACATAATTTTTCACAACTCCCTCAATATGGGTATCAAATGAAAGGGCTTGACTAGTGGATTACTATACACTACGATACATTTCAAATCCAAGATGGCCGCCACCACAAAATTGCGAATTACATTTTTTTTCACAACTCCTTCAATATAGGCAAGTATCAAATGCAAGGGCTTGACAAGTAGAATAATGTACACTATATTGAAAGGGAATGAGGAATATTAAGTAAAACTTGAAAATTATTTTTTTCCTAGATTGATGAGGAAACTGGAGTGATGACTGGTACCTACGACCGCTGAGTTTGACCATTTTTACGAATGGAATTATTCTACTTAACATACGTTTTTCTACATCAGATAGTGTCGCAGTCCCATTTTCAAACAACAGGCCAAACGACATCTATGATGAAAAATTACATTGTTTTGCAGCCGCCATCTTGAATTTTGATTATGACCTCATATTCGATGTCAGCACCCTCGAAATCCTTGGAAACGACACCCATGATGAAAAAATTTTAAATTTTCGCAGCCGCCATCTTGAATTTTGATTATGACCTCATATTCGTTGTCAGCACCCTTAAAATCCTTGGAAACGACACCCATGATGAAATTTGAAAATTTTCGAAGCCGCCATCTTGAATTTTGATTATGACCTCATATTCGTTGTCAGCACCCTCGAAATCCTTGGAAACGACACCCATGATGAAAAATTTGAAAATTTTCGCAGCCGCCATCTTGAATTTTGATTATGACCTCATATTCGTTGTCAGCACCCTTGAAATTCTTGGAAACGACACCTATGATGAAAAATTTGAAAATGTTTGCAGCCGCCATTTTGGATTTTCGTTTTGACTGCACTATCGGCTTTAGCGTCCTCGAAAGCCATGGAAATGTCAAGTAAAAAAAAAAAAACTGAAAAGAAAATACTAAGTAAAATAATTAGAAGAAAAAAAAACTTAACAAATAAGCAAGCAGTCAAATGTTACATAGCTCTTTATTTGTCTTCATAAATTAAAAAAATGTGTACCATTACATTTTTGAAAATAGTATCCCAATAATTAAAACAACACCGAAAAGTCGAAATCATCAACCCTGAAAGTTATGTCCCGAACTACTAACATGGTGGCAGTATGCAGTTCGGGCTCGCACCTCCCGCGTCTCGCCCCTCACACCCCGCACGATTGCCCTGTCTAGACGGCTTCGTCGAACGACTGTATGATGTATAGACTGTGCTACTACACACAATTTGTATGTCCATGTTGCAGTTAAGCCTCTTTTCAAGTTTTAACACACTTCGTCCACAAAATCTTTTTAACCAATTTTATAATTACGAGGGAACAAAGAAACGGGCATAAATACTTATATACAGGTCAAACACATAACCCTCCTTTTGGGCTTCGCCGCAGTCGGGTAAAAAGGATGAGGATATGCATTTGAGGAGCTATTTTTTCATGTATGTGCACCGATTTCTCAGTGATTATTGGACCCATTTATAAATGATTCTTTTTTTAAACAAAACAAACGTATAAATAAACGGAAATAAACGTATTTTTTTTCTTTCTTTTTTAATTTGGTAGAAGACGCCAATAAAAACATTATTTTTTTACATAAACCTATATGGGCACTTGGACGGTTCGCCTCAAAGACCGACGCAAAATCGATGCACTGGAGATGTGGTGCTGGTGGCGACTGCTGCGGATTCCCTGGACAGCGTTTAGGACCAATGTTTCGATCCTGGAGGAGCTAAAAGTCAAGCAGAGATTATTGTTGTCTCGTTGTCCAGGGACAAGTGGAGGGCAAGCGGTCACACGGTCGGTCACCTTCGCGTTGGACAGACCTTATCAAAGCGTCAACACAAACCTCCATAGTTCAGAGTTTCCGAGACGCTGAAGACCGGAATAAGTGGAGGAGCATCGCAAGGGCTGCTTTGGCCAAAGAAAATGCAGAGTCATCAATCACGACCACTCTATCAAGAGCGAAGTAAGGAGGATATGGGCACTTATGAAACGTCCGAGCCAGGTGCACGGTTCCAACTGCCCAGTTGGAACCGTGCACCTGGCTCGGACGTTTCTTTCTGGCTCTTTTCCAGCCGCCCGGCTGGAAAAGAGCCAGAAAGAAACTACACGGTTATTCTTTTAAAGTTGGCTTTTACAATGTTTTCAAATTACAGTGTTATTAGGTATAAGAGGACAGTGTAGGCCTGTCAACAAGTAGCAGTTGTTATGAAAGTCATCAGGCAGTATGGGTAAGTTGCTACAGGAAAACGGTCTTATGAGACTCTCTTTAACTTTTTGGGTGTTGTAAATTTTTAAGTGTTCATCCGCATTTATAGATTTTGAAAAATATTTTGCATAAAATCTGTAACTATCTGCAATAATTAATCTAACCTTTTGGCTCATCTTTTTACAATTTGCGGTAAACTATAGCAGAATACGAACATAATTTAATACAATAGGTATTGCATACCCCATAGCATAATATACAGTGTGAGTCTTCATAATGTCCACATATCGAAATGAGGGAAACTAAGCTTAATTTTATCGACGGAAAAAATATTTTAAAAAATCTAAAAAAACATAATTGTAGCATTTTTTAAATTATTTTTCGCTGCTGTGACCCCTGTGTAAACAATCGCCACTCAAATTGAGAATTATGTTTTTTTTTTTTAACAAAAATCTGATATTTTTTCATCAATTTTTAAACTAATTGTAAAATTACTCAATAAAAGCCCCGATTACCTACCCTTTTTGATTACTTTAAATTATTCTCCATAGTATCAGATTTCTAAACGTAAAAATACCATGTTTATAACTCAATCACATTTCCTATCAACTGTTAAAGAAAGGCCTTGGAATCATCATACTTTAGCAGGTAAAGATCCTTTTAAATATTTTATTATATTTTTAAATATTTTTTCCGTCGATAAAATTAAGCTATATTTCCCTCATTTCGTTATGTGCACATTATGAAGACTCACACTGTATTATTATTTAATACAATATTGCTTATACCCCATAGCATATATAAATTTTGCATAGATATTCCCTATAGATAAGTCAGGGAATATCTATTCAAAATTTTAACAGAATCTATCCGGTAGTATTTGCGTGATGCTGGAATTGCCAGTAGCTTTAACCGATGAGCCATAACTCATATTTGATCATGAATAATCAGCCTATAATGTTACTATTTCTGGGACACAGGTCTCCTCTCTGAAAGCGAGGTGGATTACGGCTCACTCCCTGTGAGCCGTAATCCACCTCGCGGGAACGGGTAGTTGTCACATGTCTTCATTGGTTTTAGGACATGCCGGTTACCTCACGATTTCTTTCTTCATTTTTAGAGCAGTGGTGACGAAATAATTTACACAAAATAAGTCACCTGTCAGGGTTCGAACCTAGGACCTATAACTCGTAAGTCACGGCCGTTACCATCTTTGATCCCTTTTAGAGATAGGTAGGTATTTATTAGGATATTAAGTGAATCGCCATGAAACGGAATACCTACAAGTTTTAACGGTAACACTAATTATACCTACCTAACTGTAACGCGTACATCATATTTCTAAGCGTCGCCGCATACTAAGCGACTAGTGGCCGGACCGAGTGGCGGCCATTAGTTCCCTTCAGAAGAAGAGTTGCAAGTGAATCTTTAGATCATCATCATTGTCTGGCGAGCCTTTTTCCAACTGTGATGGGGTCGGCTTCCATGCAGCTAATTACCAGTATTTTAAATGGAGCGACTGCCTATCGGACCTCCACAACCCAGTAACCGACAGCCCCTGG
This sequence comes from Oligia fasciuncula, assembly GCA_963082905.1. NCBI lineage: Eukaryota > Metazoa > Arthropoda > Insecta > Lepidoptera > Noctuidae > Oligia > Oligia fasciuncula. Next base: position 10,907,940 of record OY720407.1, read on the forward strand.
TAAGACTGGTTGATAGACTTTTGAGCTTCTGACTTCCCATGCGGCTATTATTATTCAGCCACGTCAGGTAAATTTTTAGATGATGAAGTTACAAAATCTTCCAGTTTTTAATCTTTACTTTACACAAATGATTTCCAGCTTTACCGACAATACAACTTCAGTAGGATTTTATTTTTAACAGCTTTTTAATCAATTTATATGAAAGTATATAATTATGGTACTTACAACAATAAAAAAAAATTTGTCTCTCTTTCAATCTGTTTGTTCCGGCTAATCTCCGAAAGGGTACCTAAGACCGATTTTGATGAAAGTTGGTACGAGCATACTTTAAGCCCTGGGGAAGGGCAAAAGTTACTTTTTATTGACATACAACGTGGGCGAAGCCGCGGGCGAAAGCTAGTGTAGTGTAAAATAAAATTAATTGCACGAACCTTTGTTATCGTAATTTGTGGCGGCAGCAAGTTTCCGAACTATGGCCTGTGATGGCCAGCAACAGTCGCTTAGTGTGCGGCGTTACTTATTCATCCCAGACAGAATTATCGATCTGTCCTGCGCGCTGCAGGATATAGGTGCGTTGTCTTTTGATTGAAATGCATTCAGTGTGCTCTCAGCCTCGGTTCGGAGTGTCACGAATCTGAGCGTCGGCTTCTTTTTCATTACCGATTTATTGGATTCATTAAGGTAAGTGTACCTTTAGTGAACAAGTGTGCTTTCTATAATTTAATCTATTGCAGAACTTAAGAGCTGTGTAATTAAAATTGAGAATATTCAATCATTAAAATAGCGTATGACTAGTTTTTAGGGTCCGTACATTAAAAGAAAAAAACGGCGCTTTCCGTCTGTCTGTCAAGTTTGCTTATGATTAAGCTCTGATATTGGAATAAGATCTGATATTAGGACCAGTGCAGTGGACGCCCAGTGGTCCGAACTCTGACAGGCGCTTTAATTTGTGAAAATTATTTCATCACCACTGCTCTCAAAACGGTGTAGGAAAACATCCTGAACGTGTGTCCAGATCTGGCGAATGCGCCGCTCGCGAGCCGCGTGCGAACTGCGCGTGACTTGCTCGCGTGCGGTTACAGCCTACGTTTGGTGCGCCGCTCTAGTGCAACTCCGGCAAGACTCCAGTGGGGCGCGCGTGTAGTGCGCGCACATCTCGTGCTCACATAGCTTCTTTCGCGTTTGAACTATGGCTTCAGTTGTGAATTTGCTTGCGCCTTTCGAGTACAGCGCGTAGCCAGCGCGCGGACGGCGGCGGCGGCGCAGGGGCTGCGTACGAACATAAATTGCACCCGCGCAGTTCGCAAGCGGCTCGCGAGCGGCGCATTCGCTAGGTCTGGACACACTTTTAGGAAACCGGCATGTCCTACGACCATAAATTAGAAGACATGTAACCAACCCATACCGGGCCCGCGTGCTGAATTACGAGAGGAGGCCTGTGTTCCAGCAGTGGGAACATTATAGGCTGATTATGTATATTTGAATAATTAAAAGCGTTAAATTCTTTCGTCCCTAAATAAATATGTAGGTATAATCTCTGATGATTTAATTATAATGTATCTCTTTGTGATTCCAGGTAGCTGTGTGTCAGTTGATCGTGAAGATCTGAACCTTCGAGTCCTCCACCGGGACATCGACCACCAAGGTACCTACCTACTTAGTTTTTTACTTGTAAGTATTAAACTAGCTTCTGCCCACGACTTCACCCGCGTAACATTTCTTGTTCCCCCGAACCACCCCGTCGTCGGATCGCATCGCCTGCCCGCGCACTTAATTTTCGCTTAGCGTCCTTTCTGACTTTTTTTCTCTATGTTTGGCTCTTCAGGGCCCTAGCGTGATGTTAATGCCTTCCTCAAGAATTTGTACCCGTAGTAGCCGAGATTAACGCGTTCAAACAAACTCTTTAGTTTTATTATTAGTAAAGTATGGACAGATATTAAATATACGACGAAATGGGACGAGACGGGGTATGTGGGACTCCTGTCGGAATGACACCGACAGCTTATACCCATCACAGCGGTGTTCCCACATCGCCGTGATGGGAGGGCCATGGGAAACCGGCTCAGCCTTTACTTCCACAACCCTTTTTTTTTTGTGTGGCGGGGAAATCATCAAATGACCTTCCCGCTCTGGCGGAGCAGAAGGGAGTGACTGGGAGTGTCAGACTCTTACTGACTAAAACCCACCCGTGTTCCTTCCTTAGCCCTTTATGTTCCGGGCCAGCGGTAATCCTTTCGGACAATCCCGCTGACCGGGCAGGCCCTAAGGGGGCCCCTCCTCGATGCTGACATCTCTTTGAGACGCGCGTGGAACACGAACGCGCCGTCCGGCACGGGCCTGGTCCTGATCGGACGGTGAGCTACCCATTACTCTCCGCCCGCAGGCCCGCGCCTACGGTGGCCGGGAGTCGTCACGCGGCTCCCGACGCCCGGAGCTTCTCCCGCGGCGGCTGGGACGGGAGGCTCTCTCCCTGAGCCGTCCCGCCACCTCCTTCGCTAGCATGACTGTTTCGCAGAAGGATGTGACTGCCTCCCACTCCCTCTTGCCCCGGACCATGGCTTGCACCAGGGCCGGACGCAAGAGGTCGCCGCCGCTGCCGATCGCCTCTACGAAGACACGGGCGGTGCGCCGCCCAAGCGGGGCAGACCTCCACCTTGTCCTCTGGGCGAGTCTGGCAGTGGTGACTCCCGGGCGTTTCCTCCCGCCTGATGATGTGCAGGAACCTCCCGAAACTTTCGTGTCCGGTGAGGACCTGCGCCAGGCGGTAGGTGAGGGCGCCGTGGCGCCTATCTAGCCACTCCTCAGAGGGGTCTTATCGCCGCTATCGCGGCGTGCCCTTTCCGCAACCCTCCCGGCAAATACGAGTACCTAAGCCAACCCGCACTGGGCCCGCGTTGTGGATGACGGCCCACCCCCTCTCACAGAGCGGAGGCCTGTATCCCAGCAGTGGGAACATTATAGGCTGATGAGTGATGTGTATATTAAATATAAGTATAGATATGGATTTCCAAAGGAAACTTTCACAGTCAATTCACAGTCACAGTCAGTTTCCCTCCATTTTTATTGACTTTTTTATCATTCTTCTAAAATAATGCTTTCTTTTACAGGTCGTAGATGAGCTAAGCCGCCAACAAACCGCGAAGATGTAGCTTCATTCCCGTTCATGGCTAAACAACTCCGGCGCATAGGCTAAACCTATTTTGTTGTGTTCAGAACCAGCTTTCATAGATTGCTTATTTTGAATCAAAATAGGTAATCTGTGAAAGCTGGTTCTGCGGTTCGATGTGTATTCTTTGTGATTATTGCAAGACATTTATGGCGTCGAATATAAAAGCATTCTTGTTAAGGTGAATGGGTAGTGGTAACCGCGAAATTCAAATTTTCTTAAGTTTTGATCAACATACAATCTGACACTGACCTGCAAATTGCAAAAAACGTAAGAAAATTTGAATGTCATCAACCACTCACGCGTACATCTCCGAGACTATACATTGATTAGATATAATGCTGGGGATTCTATTTGTTAGTGTTTTACCCCAAGGTGATGGGTTAAAACTCCTAATAAATAGGACCCCACTTGGCCAAGGGAATCGTTCTTGCAACGTTTATAAAGCAAACACAACGGGTTTGCAGTTCATCTTTCTTTAGAATCCCCTCGTCGTACATTAGTTACGACACGCTCCGGGTAAAGACGATACTGATTGCACCAATGTACCTAAGCATCGATGTGATCAGTACATGCATTAATATGCAAAAAAAACAAATGATACCTAATTTTTTAAACGTATTATACTTTAAAAAACGAGGTACCGCCACACGGAATTGAAATTATGACAGGATATGACATGCTGATAGTTACCTATGTATTTGTGCGTCTATACAAATGGATACGTAACTATCAGGCGCGGATCCAAGGGGAGGGGTTCTCACTACCCTCCCTCCAAAACAAACAAATGCTTTGTTTTGGAGTTTTTGGTCCTTGTTGACTTAAGACTTGGATACGCGTTATTTGCAACTTGTATATATGTATAAATGTAAGTATTTTTGTTGGTATCTCTGGTATGTATTAGAATAATAACTACGAAAGACACAATATTACAAATATTTAAGATTTAATTAAACAAATGTAAATACATTTATGTTTTTTTATTTATGACCTGGACAGGTCCACTCAATCTGTGTGGTTCTTTCCTCGAACGACCATTTCAGAAACTTAGGTATCTAGGTACATGGTCTTCACATGATTTGACCAAGATTATGTCTGGACTTTAAAAGAGACTGTGACCTCTGAGTTTGTTTCGGCCTTTCTTTCCAGAGTAGTCGGACAGGAAATGCCGAACTCATCTAGTTTAAAAAAAATTATTGGCGTGTAAAAGTGTTTGTACAAACCTACTATCAGAAATAATATCATTTAAATAAATAAATAAAGTAATAATAATCATTTTATTATCAGGCAACTAAGGCCCATAGATAAAATGCACAAAATAATCATAGACAATAATAATCTAATCTTGGCCACCACTGCTCACAATTTTAATACCTTACATGTAGGTATTAAAATTGTGAGCAGTGATGGCCAAGTGGTATTAACGGTGGACTTACGAGTTGTAAGTCGTAGGTTCGGACCCAGACAGGCGCTTTACTTTGTGTAAATTATTTCATCACCACTGCTCTCAAAACGGTGAAGGAAACCATCGTGAGGAAACCGGTATGTCCTAGAACCAAAAATTCGAAGACATGTGACATTGCCAACCCGCACTGGGCCCGCGTGGTGGATTACTGCCCACTCCCTCTCACCGACGTGGTGGATTACTGCCCACTCCCTCTCACCGACAGGAGGCCTGTGTTCCAGTAGTGGGAACATTATAGGCTGATTATGATGATAATGATGACCACGGAATAGATAAATCTATTCCGTGATGATGACATATTAAAAAGCTTAAAACTATGACCACCACCGACCTGCGGCCGACTGTACCTGTATAAAAAATTAATATGCAGCACGTATGTAGGTTGTATAACACAGTCATTCGAGATTTCGGGCGAATAGAACGGACCTGCGTATTGCAGCATTTGCAGCTAGGTCCTATCCCTTGCTCTTTATTGCAGCTAGTCCGCCATTAGTCACTGTGACGAAGCTTCCGTGTTCGTGATTCATATCGTCAATTCGTGATTATTTTTGAAAAGGTACGTAATTCAGCATTTTGTTTTATTTTTAGCTTAGTTACTAGGTATGTTGATTGTTGTAAATGTGTCGATAGGGGATCGCGGGAGACGTTATGTGGTGATTCTAAATCTGGTCACTTACAATTATTTTTTACCCAATTTTTTTCGGCGACCACATTTGTTTCTCGAGCTTTGTAGTGTTAAACTAATAATAATACAAAAAATACGCTGTCTTTTACGTAGTGTTAAACTAATTCCCCAATAAATAAAAAATACGATGTCTTTTACCTATTATTTCTACTTATTTAAAAAGTATTATTTCCGTAATATTCAGACATATTTATTTGTTTTTTAGGCAGTGGTGTTGCTGTGTGTGGTGGAGACGCTGCGGCGGCGTGTGCCGTGCCTCCTGAGCGCAGTTGGACTCGCTCAGATCCTTCGAGCCATCACCAGGACCAACTGCAGCCTAGCCTGTGCTTAGGGTAGGTGCTTTGTTTTATTACTATATCGTCGTTGTGCAATGAAAACCTCGTAAAGAAAAAATAAAATGTTTTTCTTTTTATTTGTTTGTTCTCGCAATTCATGTTTAGAAAAAACGTTCACAGTTCTAACCTGCTTCTGAGGCTTGCTGATTTTTTTTTAGAAGATTCTTCTAAAACAGAAATCTTCAAAAGCGACCAAAGGTCAACAAAAACTCAAAATTTAATCATCATCTTATTTGCTAAAAACAACAAACTGCGATTATCAATCCGACTGCCAAACCTGGGGGCCGATTCTACTAATAAAATTCTTCAAAAATCGCAATAGAACCAAAACTGAATAGTGGTTTTTAAGCGTTTTCGCATTCTACAAATGAACAACGACTCCACTGCAGTTACGTTTTAGTTTAAACCAATGTCCGATCGAAACAATTACAAACCCTATTCTGCTAACAAAATCGAACATGAGCGTGACGCTAAGTCACATTCTACTATTATTTTGACATTTGTTAGAATCGAAACAAAACCGTTCATCTGTAAAAATTCACGGTTGAACCTCAGAGTACTTTTACTTTATGGGTTGAATATAAGTTAGTAAAGTGCAAATTTTACCGCATCGATCTAGGGGGCCGATTCTACAAACAAAATTCATCAAAAATCGCCATGGAACTACGGCTGATATGCGTTTTCACATTCTACTAATGAACAACGTTTCTACTTCGATTACGCCAACGGTCGATCGAAAAGATTTCAAAACCTATTCTGCTAACAAAATCGAACATGCGCGTAACGTTTAGTACTTACCCACAATTATGTTTCGTCACATTCTACTATTATTTTGACACTTGTTAGAATCGAATCGAAGCGGTTATCTGTCAAAAAATCACGGTTGAACATAAGTTGGTAAAGTGCAACTTATACAGAGTCGATAAAAAATTGCTTTCGTCGTCTGACATAGGAATATGATGTTCTATATGGATTTTCTTGAACTTGCCCACGAGGTTGACATCGGGAACGTAAGAAGGAGAAATTTCTCGTCAAGACTACAAAATAATGCTTTTGACCTCACGCATCGTCAGTTCGTTAAAACGTACCGACTCTCAAAGAGTAAAGTCCGACCTATGAGTAATAGTGTTCTGTGAGTCCGACTCTCCAAAGACCTCGTAAGAGCTTTTGATTGAAGAAATTAGTCCTCACATGCCCGTCAATCTTCGTTCTGACGGTATTGATACGGAAACAAAGGTTAGTACATATTTACTATCGTTTTGCGCCAGTAGGTACATAGGTATGTTATAATGCGATCAATTATTCTTTAAAACATCTCTATTCTCGTTTTAGATCTTGGTTGCACTGGCTTTTTATGCAACTGGTTCATACCAAACACTGGTAGGCCAGTCTCAATGTCATGCCGTGTCACAACCCTCAGTTTCTCGAGCAATAAAACAAGTGACAGAATAGATGTACATATTATGCCACATATTTTTAAGAAGTATGTCAAACCAAGCACCAGAGAAGACCGTAATGAAATCAAAAGCAGCCCAATGCAATATTTCCATATCTATTTGTTTGCACACCTAGACTTAGATCCAAATTTATATAAATAATGTGTTATATTTTGCAGATTCAATAGGAAGTTTGGCATTTCTGGAGTTCTGGGGTGCATTGATGGCACACATGTCGCTATAGTACCCCCAACCATTCATGAAGAGCGGTACTTTAACCGAAAGAGATATCATTCCTTGAATACTTTAATTGTGAGTTGTTTCTTCTTTATTACCCACAACGGTATGTGCGTTTGGAGTGAGAGGATGTGTTTGTGCAAACCAATGTTGCCATTTATCTCCAAAACTACTAGTCTGATTTGGATGCGGTTTTCATCATCAATAATGGCTTTGTGGTTGATTAGTGAGGATTCTTAAATCACTAGGAGGCGCTGCAGTATTATATTTTATTTTAGCTACTACATATTATGTTTAATGAATGAACCTATGCTCTTTAGAAAGTTTGAACTAAAAAGCAAAATTAAACATTTTAATTTTGCTTTTTCGGTTCCCACGCACAATGGTCCACTGAAGGACTAAGTGCAGAAACCAAACCCATAACATAGATAGGTATACATTATCAGTCTATAACATGCCCACTGCTCGGACACAGGCCTCCTCTCTGTGAGAGGGAGTGGGCTGTAAACCACCACATGGGCCCAGTGCGGGTTGGTGGATGTCATGTCATCGAATTTTTGGTTCAAGGACATGCGTTTTCCTTCACCGTTTTGAAAGCAGTGGTGATTTAAATAAATACACAAGGTGCCTGTCTGGGTTCAAACTCACTACGTACAACTCATAAGTCGGGGCTGATACCACTGCTCTAATTGCAAATTGTAATATTAATTTTCTTTTCGCAGGTGCTTATTAGTAGACAGAAAGCTGCACTCCTCTCAACTGTTGATTAATCTTATTAAGATTGGTAACAAAAGAAAAGTAATTGTGTCTCATTAGCGACAGTTGAACTCGGATTTTATTTTGGGTTTAAATAAAACATACTTAATTTATTGTAACATAAATTATTTATTGAAGACTAAGGATTTGGTATATTTTTATTGAAGTTTTTTAATATAATTTATCTTAACCTTACTCAAGTTATTTTTATTTCAATCAGTCTCATTAACCCACAACAAAGATTCGTGTAGGTCAGAATGACGGGTGTATTGTTACAGAAATGAAAATGCTATTTATGAAAGGAATGTACAGACGCCAGCACATCAAGCAACTACAATCTGTCAAATATCTTTAATAGATTTCAACTTTATCGCTAAAGCATAAGGTTCAAAGATGATTGAGAAAATTTGAAAGTTTCGGGTAGCTTGATGTGCACAAAATAAAATAAATATTTAACAGCGATTTTTCCTTGGCGGAATTGGAAAGCCTAGAGAGTCCATTATACACACGGACAGCAAAGAAGTTCAACATATCTACGATTTACTTTGAGTATTCGTTTTAGGCTAATACTGATTATTTATTCATCAAATCAAATGTACCAAAGACCGTTATTGTTATTCTATAACTAATGTTAAGCGACGGAACGACGCGTCTGTACCTTCAATGTACAGACGCCAGCACATCAAGCTACCCGAAACTGTCAAATTTCCCCAATCAACTTTGAACCTTATGGTGTAGCGATAAAGTTGAAAATCTATTAAAGATATTTGACAGATTGTAGTAGCTTGATGTGCTGGCGTCTGTACCTCATAAAGAGAGGATTATTTACATTTAAATTGTACAAACGAATCTTGTGTTATCAATAATGTAACCAGAAAAATTGCTTTTCTGCCACTTGATACCAACAAAAAGGAAATTTCAGAAATAAATAAATCCGCAGTATCTATGCTGGAAAGCAAAAACATAGTATCGTGTCGCCGTAACACGATACACAAAATGCACTTATCCTAAGTTACATTAGCTCCTTAAAATTTGGGCACTTTATGGGGCTAGTGATTCACCTTTCAAACCTTATGACAGATATGTAGTTTTAACTGCTTACAGCATACACTTTCCACACAATAACCATGGGTACATGATGACAATATACAAATTATTTAGTTATAATTTACTGATTGCAAGGTAACATAAAAATACATAGTAAAATATGGTTAAACTGCATGTTTGTCTGTTCTTGAATCAAGTTAACTAAATAAAAACAACTTAAAGGAACATCAATATAAGAACAGGGGCCTTTTTTCATTTTCTTTGAGGTGCACTCTAAAGCGTTTAAATCTTCTCTCCTTTTGTCATCCTCTAGCATCTCGCTACAGTCAGATGTAGACTCCATTTGAAGAGATTTTATGGATATTGATGATTCTGTGTGAGTTACGGAGGGAGTATAAGAAGTATCACTATCTGATTGTTCTATTTGTTTGGCTATTTACTTAAAACACTTATACTTGGTCTTGATGGGTTACTATTAACACCATGCTTGATTTTAAATGGTGGTTTAGAAACAGAATGTAGAAACAGCTTCAATGGTGATGTCATCTAATTTATCGAACTGACTTTTGTTTGGTTAGCTTTACTTCTGAATGTTTTACATACTAATGAGTACTTGAACTGATTTATCCAACAGTCTTGGTGTTAATTGGGAAACTTCTTCAATAATCTGCTAACCTGTAAAACAAATGTTTTGTTATTTGTGCAAAGTTATAATTATGAACACAAATAGGAGATTACTAGGATCTATGTAGTTTTGAGTGTACCAACAATGTATGTAATAATACTGAGAATAAAGTTAACTTCTTCAATGCCATATTCTATGTTATAAATGAGTTAATAAAATATGTACCTGAACTAGCAGATGCAATTTCTTCAGAACTTGATTGTTCTTTATCTATACTTTTTTCTTCGAATTGCTTTTCACTCTTTAAGAACCATTATCCTTCGTTTCTTAGCAATACAGGGTCTCTCTGTTGTGTCAGATGTTTGTGTATCCCCATCTGGTTGGCAAATACTTTTTTTGGGCATACATCCTGGTTTTAGTTTCATACGTACTTGTGATACTCTATATAGTTTCCATATCATTTGGCAACTGAAAAAAGAAAAGTAAACAATTAAAATTGATAAAAAGAATGCTCTCCAAGACCAAAACAAACGTAACCTCAATTATATTAGTTATTTCATAGCCTCAATATTTCAACTATTTCATTTCAAACGAACCTTATAAGTTTAAAACCTATCAATACTTAGTAACATACTCACATCAAAATGGTCTTCACAGAATTAGAGTGGCGAATTCGTGAATAAGTCGTTCGGGTTTCGTCGTGCGAGCTTTATCCATTGATCTCATTTTTTTTCTTGTTTGAGACTTATATAAACACCTTGTTGGGTGTGGTTATTGATGTGTTTTTACACTGTGGCACTGCACACCACTTATAAACTTTACAATTCATTTTTATCACACGAAATATGCAATGTTTGTTAACTTTCTTCTAACTGTGCGTACGCGTAGACAATTTTGATTTTTGATGTTTATTTACCTAGGCGTGACGCGTGACGTCTTACGTCAGACCACAGAGTACTTTCGTCAGACCCGACGCCATGACACTGCGAGCTGTTTTCGCGCCCTATTGAAAAAATATTAGAAAAATGGCTTTAAACTTTAGTTTATTACCGAAATAAAGGTGTTTTCGTATATAGTAAATGAGAACCTACATTACGGAAGAGGATTTCAAAATCTTTCGTCATGCCTAGTTAGGGACACGAAAAAAGTATCGATACTTTGTAGTATCGAGTACATTTCCATTCGATACCGATACTTTTGTACTCGATACTTTGTATTCGATGCTTTTACTCAATGAGTACTTTTTGGCAGGTATCGTATCGAATAAGAAATTAAGTTTTAAATGGGTAATCTTTGAAATTACCCATTTAAAACTTGCGATCTTCTTTATTCTTTACGGCTTATGTTTACGGTTATGGCAACGCCATCTAGTGATTGTACGGAGGAGGAATGGGAACTTTAATGTATACATGCCTATAGTACTGAATAATTTAATTTTGTTTCAATTTTTTTTTAATTGTTGAAGTTACAGTTTTCTTTTTCTATTATTGTATTAAAGTGTACCAATACCATTTGTTTTTTCATGTCCTGCTCTACTGAAGTTAAACTGACGTTATTTACTGACTGATATTGACCTATGCTATGATTCGCCTTGCGCTGCAAGCGTCAGCGTCGAGCGTCAAAAACAAATGTATGTCTAATAACTACGAGGCCACAAAGTAGCGCTGCAAGCAGCAGCGAAATTTGCTACGTGTGAATTTGCACGAGCCTTGGATGATCCGACGCGCGTTTTATATGAGCGTCAAAAACAATTGTATGAGAACATTCCACAGTGTGCACGAAACAGTCGCTCCACGCGCTCCGATAAAGCGGTCGCTCCGCGCGTCTGTGTCTAAAACAAATTGTTTTGTTTTTGTCGCGTTTATAGTAACTAATTCAATATGAATATTGAAGAATTTATCACTGCAATCCAAAATTGAATGCGTTATGGATGACTTCACATCTGCAACATAAGTTTAGGAATGTTGTAAAAAAATTGTGGGAAGAAATTAAAATTCTTTTTTAAGATTTATTAACAATATTATTATAGGTATTTTTGACATTTTCACGTGTAATGTCGACGCGTGCTCACTCTGTACTCACAGAGCATGTTACTGAACTGATTCATTCCCCCACCGACGTACACGCTACAGGCGAATATTTGAAGTTCGTGGTTCGTTTTGACGCTTAGAAAAAACACTTGTAGCGAATTGACGCCTCAAGCGTGGCGTTTATTCACAGAACACTATTACTCATAGCGTTTATTTCGTGGCCGAGGCATAAGAAAAGTACTCGATACCTTGAAGTATCGATACTTTTGTTTCGATAGTTACTTTTATGAATACGATTTTTTTTTCGATACTACTCATGAGTACAGTATCGATACTTTCTATTCGATACCGTGTCCCTATGCCTAGTGGTATGTCTTTGACATAACCGAAACGTTTCGTTTCAAGTCTTTGGCCAGCAACTGACGAAGAACGAAACGTTCTTCTGAGTTTTTATAATTAAAAAAGTTGAAATGTTGTATGTGTAACAAAAAAATATACAATACAAAAGTTTAATTATGGTCTAAATTTCATTTTGCATTCAAAAATACTTTCGGTGACATGTATTCGTAATAACATTTTTAGATTCAACTTTTTTTTCTGTGGTATTATTAAAACATACTATTTTGCATGTTGGTAACACAGGTTACCCGCTGTTACGTGCCCGATACGTTCAGATTCGATTCAGTTTCCAGTTTGCATAAGAAATAGTAGAATGACTTTTTATGTAACTATCGAACGGAAATCGAAATCGAACTGTTGCTAAACCACAATTTGATCGTGTAACGTTGCAAATTAGTAGAATCGGCCCCCTGTTAAATAACGTTTATTGCAATCACGAGGTTTTTTATGCACGGCGTCATTATTATAAGTACTTATGACTGCCTCATCTGACTAGTGACTGACAAAGCGTGACTGCTGAGCGGCGGGTCCTTTGTATAATTCTCATGTCAGATTTCTTTGACCCCAATTGACTAGCGAAATTTTAAGGTAGGTACCTACTAAGCACTTCTGTCAACCATTTCGTGGATGGCAGTCAGCTAATGCGAATAAACACCAAACAAACAAAACTGTGACCATTGATTTGGGTTTTTATATATCAATGAGTGCGACATATTTTTTCCTTATCTTGAGGCCTTTCAAGTAGGTAGACTTCGGCGGTCTTGCCCTTAGTAGCTACTAAGTTAAGTATAGTACCTACAATGGTATGAATAAAGCGAGTGAGGAAACCGGCATGTCGAAGACATGTGACATCTGCCAACTCGCACTGGGCCCGCGTGGAGGATTACGGCCCCTCTCTGCAGTGGGAACATTAGGCTGATTATGAAAAAGCAAAACATGTCATATGTTGTTGTTGTCACGTGTCATTGTTGTTTTCGTTGCGGACGGCGACTTGATGCATTCAATTGGATTATAGCCAGTGATTGTTGGATAAGTAAACGTATGGATTAAAAAATCTTTTATTATTTTACAGATCAGCTCATGATTGCAGATTTTTGTACAAGATCAAGAAACAGCCACAGGAGAAGTTCGAAAATGGGCGTTTGCAGAGTTATTACTGAGATTCGAAACTTGCAGAAGGAGATGTTAGATCTCAGCGTAAGCCTGCAAGAGTTTAGTGACCACGTATGCTCAGAAAGCTACGTGAATGTATACGACGAGATTGTGGATGGGTCATTGACCACTATAGGGACCTCAAATGACTATAGAATTCCGAAGATGTACCAGGTGGAGACGCTATTCGGTCGCTTGCAATGCTTGGCTGTCGCTCGTCATTTGTTCTCTGCCAAAGAAATCAAAGGAATTGAAGCCAAGTTGGGAAGGAAGATGGACCAGTTTGATACTATCTATGTAAAGCGTCCTGACGAAGCAGGCTTGCAGACTCTGTTGGTCGTCCGTCTGGTGAAGCACGGCGATGTTGTGTTTCATAAGCTGTAATGGTCTATGTAAATAAAGAGATTTCTACATTGTTTTTGTTTTTTGGCTTTAACATGTTTATAAACCTTTTATTTTTCTTTCTGTATTTTGTAATATAATATGTATAAAGATATAAACCCACACAGCACATAATATCTAGTAGATGTTCAATATTAGTCTACTGAGATCTAAGATATCTTAGATCATAATGGAACGTTTAGTAGATGTCTACAACTGGTCTTGAAATCATCTCTTAGTTAAGATATTACATAATATCTAGAAGACATCTACAGCTGATCATCTCTTAGAGAAGATATTGCATAACGTCTAGTAGATATCTTGAATCATTTAGAAAACGTCTAGAAGATATTCAGCATACTTTCTATTAGACATATAGCAGATAATCTAGAAGATGTCTATACGACACTCTCGAATCATCTAGTAGATGTCTAGACGATATTTTGCTAAATTCCTACTGTAGCAAACCTTATTTTTTAATCTACTAGATGGCGCTGACGCAAAACGTCACGTTTCTGAATCGCGGTGTCGAGATTCTCCGATGGTTAATGACGTCCGCTAGTATATTTTATTTTATTTGAGAAAACTGAAAAACTGAACTAGTGGTGCATCCGTGGATTACGTCCTACCTTGGAAGTGTCCTTTTTGGTTTAGAGGACACCTTTCCCCCTCCTTCGTCCCTTCTGGGAAAAGGTTGTGTGGATTCGTTCTATATATATACTAGAGATGGGTCGTCGACGCATTTTGCGTTAACGAAACTAGACCGTCCATTTTTGTTCATCGACTAGTCCATGCGTCGACTTGGTTATGCAGACGATTTGCAACGAAGTCTACTACGGTGATGGCGATGATTTTGTATGTTTGAGCGATAATGTTATTTCTAAGGACGAATGAATTTGTGTTACTTGCCTAAGTTTTTGAGTCGATAGTCGCATTCGCATTCAGTTTAGTCGTTGACTGCTGTTGAGACGTCTACGGATTGGACTAGTCCATGGATTGTTGGTGAACCGTCGATTCGTTCACAGTACGTCGACGGTCGAATTAACTAGTTCGTTCATTCAACGCTCATCACTAATATATACAATTATACTCTGTACGTTGTGTAATAAATCCTCCGGCGACGACTACTAGATATTTTGTAGATAATCTAGAAGATATCTTCTAAAGTTTACTAGTAGACATCTAGAAGACATGTCTAGTAGATGTGTAGTAGATGTGCATTTAAAATGTCTAGAAGACATTTAGGAGGCGGACATAGAGTCATCTTCTAGATATCTACTATAGTACTTGTAAATATCAGCAGAGGTCTCCTAGATGTTTGTATGAATATTTAAAAGATGTTTACTAGATATTCTTTAGACATTGTGTGCTGTGTGGGAAGTTCCAAACTTTCCTTTTCCGTCCGTGGATGGACCAGAAGTTAGTTCACCCTTTGCTCACATTGCATCATAATATTTATCTAGATCAGTGCAGTGCAGTATCTAGATCAGTGGTGGCTCAGTGGTCACGGACACGACTTACGAGTTGTAGGTCGCAGGTTCGAACCCAGACAGGCGCTTTGCTTTGTGTAAATTATTTCATCACCACTGCTCTCAAAACGGTGAAGGAAAACATCGTGAGGAAACCGGCATGTCCTAGAACCAAAAATTCGAAGACATGTGACATCCACCAACCCGCACTGGGCCCGCGTGGTGGATTACGGCCCACTCCCTCTCATTGAGAGGAGGCCTGTGTCCCAGCAGTGGGAACATTATAGGCTGATTATGGTTATTTATCTAGATATCTCAAAGTTTGTTCAATTTTAGTTGTTTCTCGGTTAGTGACACTGAAATATTAGAACACCTTTGCTGGCGATCTGTATAGCTTCATACAATAACGTCTGGGTAATAATAACAGTTTAAAATAAGAAGTGACTGTAGTTACTAGGATGGACAACTTTTAGTAAGGGGTGAAGCCAACAAGTCCTACAATTTTATTCATTTTTGATTAATTATTGACAGCTTATTTTCATACGCAAATTCTACCATTCTTTCTCCTGAAGAATTCCTAACTCCATAGCCATATTTTCGCATTATTAAGTGTTCTAGGGACACCAATTTTGGCATTAAAGTCTCCCATCACTATAGTCTTCCGGTTACCTGCTCGTTTTAGAGCTTTATCTATGTTTTTATAAAATTCTTCTACTTTATTTTCACCAGCGCCTTCTGTTGGGGCATAGACTTGTATAATAGCAAGTTTTAAACTGTTTATATTCAATGTTAATAGAGCAACCCGCTCTGATAAACCTATTATTGCTTCGATGTATTTCTTAAGGTGTTTTTTTATAATGAATCCAACTCCATAGAGTCCTGCGGTTTCTCCTACAAATTGAAATATAAAATCCTCATATTCACAAATCGAATTGCCAATTCTCCTCAACTCTGATATACCCATAATATCAAATCTTATGTTTTTCATTGCATCTACAAGCTCTATTAGTCGTGCGTAAGATGACAGACAGACTCCGCACGTTATATGTTATTATATGGAGTAGTTGCTCTGGAGGGTTGTGGTCGCATATCTCCGCAGTGACCAGCTGTACTGGAGATGTTTGTAGAGGGGCTCGTGCTAGTTGCTAAATGTTAGATGTCTCCGTCGAGTGTTGTTGATTTGGGATTGGATTAATCTGTGGGGGCTGCGCATCTCTTTTTGACATAAAGAAGGCACTAATGTCTGTCTTGTTTTTCTTGTGAGATTGTATGTATAACTTGTTCTTTTTTTGGTTGTCTTCCTTTGGTGATTGAGATAAAAGTCGTTTTTGCCTTTTATTCCCATTGTTTTCCTCTTTAATAATAATTTTATCGTACTTTAAATATGCTTCTTTTCCTTGGTCTAAAAGTTGTTTGAGCTCTTCTCGCAGTTCTTTACGTTTCTGTATAATTTTTAAAAGGGAAGTCTTCCGTTACATAAATATGTGTGTGTGTATGTGGGAGTTATGTTTACATCGGCAGGTTCAATCGTGGTGTCGGAAGGATCAAAGCAATACCTAGCTGGCTCTGATGTAGTTTTGTCGGTTTCCGTAAGATGGCGCTTTTTACAATTCTTAATATGGTGATGATTAGTTATTTTTGCATTAGCCAATAAACACGCACACCAGTTCTTTATTTAAAATCACTAGTAATGTTTGTTTTAAACTTTATCTTTTATACTGACTGGATGGAATAGCACCCAACTTATTCGATTTTCCCCTTTTTCACTCTTTTTATGCACTGTTTTAATTTTAATCTAGTATTAAAAACACGGATATGAAGTGAACAGTGGCACTGCAGCGCCCTCTCGATCTATAACCTATAGTTACACTTACATAAAACACTTTTAGCAAAATATTCATCATAATCTCTTTTATGTATTACTGATTTACAGGCTCCTGTGTCCACTTGTATCTTTAAAATCTGCCCACTTTTCAGTCATAATGGCATCCAAACAATGTCTTCTCCACTAGACAGTTGCTGAATACTACCAAGAATGACTTCTCCCTCCTCAGTACCTATCCTATTTTTCAGTATTTGTTCCTCCTAATAACAAAACGACATTTTGTTGCAAGGTGACCTGGTCTGTTACAGTGAAAGCACACCCAATTCTTCTTGAAACACCTGTAGTGTATGCCATATGCGTTCCACCACAATGGGTGCACTCTCCATTATTTCGGGCATTTGATAAATTGCCTTTTGCATCATCTCCGTTACTCATTTGGCTATGTGTCTGGATTTGAATAGGAGATCGTTTCTGTACCGGAACCTGCTTTTGGAGGATCTGTACACTTACATCGGGCTGAATGTTCCTTGTTTCGTTCTCCGCACTTTCATATGCTGTTGCAATCTTCACAGCTTCATCAAAAGAAAGACTGTCACCCACTGTCAAGAGCTTCTTGATGAGTTGTTCTCGAGATAACCCACACACCAAACGATCTCTTAAAGCTTCGTTGAGAAAAGCACCGAAATTACATGAGGCAGCTTTGCTTTTGATTTCCACCACAAAATCGTTTACGCTTTGCTCTTCTTTTTGTTTACATTTGTAAAACTCATACCGGCTGGCTACCGCGGATTTATTTACCACATAATGTCGAGTCAGAATCTCGATCAGTTCCGCATAGGTTTTGGTCGCTGGTGAGTCTGGAGACACTAGATTATTCAAAATGTTGTACGTTTCTGGCCCAATCAGGGTAATAACTATTGGTACCTTCATGGCTTCCTTCACTTCGTTTACTATGAAAAACTGTTCCATCCGCTCACTATAATATGCTTTGAAATCTTGTTTCTCTGCATTAAAATGTTCGATGCTACCAATTAACGCCATGTTTATCCTCGTCGCCAATATAATATTTCGGGGAATAATACTCAATTACCCGCTTTAAATCTTCGTTTTATTGTTTAGAGATTGTATGTTTAACTTGTTCTTTTTTTGGTTGTCTTCCTTTGGTGATTGAGATAAAAGTCGTTTTTGCCTTTTATTCCCATTGTTTTCCTCTTTAATAATAATTTTATCGTACTTTAAATATGCTTCTTTTCCTTGGTCTAAAAGTTGTTTGAGCTCTTCTCGCAGTTCTTTACGTTTCTGTATAATTTTTAAAGGGAAGTCTTCCGTTACATAAATATCATGCTGTAATAATTTCTTCTTTTTTATAACTTCTATTTTTTTGCTTAATGAGTTGAATGAGACTATGATTGGTCTAGTTCTCTCTCCTTTTTTACCTTTCCTCCAAATCGAACTTATCTCTTGAGTTGAACATTTAACATTCATCTTTTCATTTATAACTGTAAGTAAGTAGGTACTGTTTTTTCCAAATCCCAGTAATTATTTTCATTTTCATGTATGCCAAAAAATACTAGATTTTTCTTTCTTATTTCTTTCTCAATTACATCAATTCTTCTCTCTTGATCTTTTATCTTCTCCAGTTGTTCGTTTTTAATTTCTAAGTTTTGAAACTTTTCATTTATGTTTGTGTTTATATTCTTCGTAATATTTTCTTCTAAAATTTTGAACTGTTGTTTTTGTTCCGACATTTCTAATCGTATTTGTAGTAATGTCTTCCATGTTATTGATGGTGATGTTTTGACAGATAGCTTTGTTTACGTACTTGTAGTGTCATCTATCGGATATTGTGGGAGTTACGTTTACATCGGCAGGTTCAATCGTGGTGTCGGAAGGATCAAAGCAATACCTAGCTGGCTCTGATGTAGTTTTGTCGGTTTCCGTAAGATGGCGCTTTTTACAATTCTTAATATGGTGATGATTAGTTATTTTTGCATTAGCCAATAAACACGCACACCAGTTCTTTCTTTAAAATCACTAGTAATGTTTGTTTTAAACTTTATCTTTTATATTGACTGGATGGAATAGCACCCAACTTATTCGATTTTCCCCTTTTTCACTCTTTTTATGCACTGTTTTAATTTTAAAGTTGTTTTAAACACGGATATGAAGTGAACAGTGGCACTGCAGCGCCTTCTCGATCTATAACCTATAGTTACACTTACATAAAACACTTTTAGCAAAATATTCATCATAATCTCTTTTATGTATTACTGATTTACAGGCTCCTGTGTCCACTAGTATCTTTAAAATCTGCCCACTTTTCAGTCATAATGGCATCCAAACAATGTCTTCTCCACTAGACAGTTGCTGAATACTGCCAAGAATGACTTCTCCCTCCTCAGTACCTATCCTATTTTTCAGTATTTGTTCCTCCTAATAACAAAACGACATTTTGTTGCAAGGTGACCTGGTCTGTTACAGTGAAAGCACACCCAATTCTTCTTGAAACACCTGTATGCCATATGCGTTCCACCACAATGGGTGCACTCTCCATTATTTCGGGCATTTGATAAATTGCCTTTTGCATCATCTCCGTTACTCATTTGGCTATGTGTCTGGATTTGAAAAGGAGAGTGTTTCTGTACCGGAACCTGCTTTTGGAGGATCTGTACACTTACATCGGGCTGAATGTTCCTTGTTTCGTTCTCCGCACTTTCATATGCTGTTGCAATCTTCACAGCTTCTTCAAAAGAAAGACTGTCACCCACTGTCAAGAGCTTCTTGATGAGTTGTTCTCGAGATAACCCACACACCAAACGATCTCTTAAAGCTTCGTTGAGAAAAGCACCGAAATTACATGAGGCAGCTTTGCTTTTGATTTCCACCACAAAATCGTTTACACTTTGCTCTTCTTTTTGTTTACATTTGTAAAACTCATACCGGCTGGCTACCGCGGATTTATTTACCACATAATGTCGAGTCAGAATCTCGATCAGTTCCGCATAGGTTTTGGTCGCTGGTGAGTCTGGAGATACTAGATTATTCAATACGTTGTACGTTTCTGGCCCAATCAGGGTAAGAACCATTGGTACCTTCATGGCTTCCTTCACTTCGTTTACTATGAAAAACTGTTCCATCCGCTCACTATATGCTTTGAAATCTTGTTTCTCTGCATTAAAATGTTCGATGCTACCAATTAACGCCATGTTTATCCTCGTCGCCAATATAATATTTCAGGGAATAATACTCAATTACCCGCTTTAAATCTTCGTTTTATTTTTACCTTTAGCTTTTCCAATCAGTCGTAAACTTTATTTATTTATTTTATTTGTTCTTGTTAACGCTGCCCGCCGCTACAGCACAGAACATAGATAAAATACTAAATGTACAAGCACAGAACACTATTACCAGCATCATAAATTGTAGTCTTTGACTATTACTCCTAGGCGCTACAGTCTATCAAAAAGTAATAAATTGTGGTCTTTGCTCTGTGGCCGCTACCACCCGCTAGGCCAGTCTGACGCAAGTTGCGTCATAGTTTCTTTTTTATTAGACAGTTGCGTTGCGTCACGCAACTGTCTAATAGAAAAAGAAACTATGAAACGCGTAATAAACATAATGGCGGCTATCGCTGTCTCGCTTTAACATCTATTCGACTCTATCATGTTTAGTACATCCCTCTCTTGTTATTATGTTGGCAGCTTTACGTCATGTCTGCAGTCGTAGACAGAGTAATCTATAGACCAAAGACTACAATATGATGCTGCTATAGACTCATGGTATCCGTCAGTATCCGTGTCACCGAAAGGGACAACAAATTCCGGCAATCTTCATCATAGTATCATTTTTACAGCTTATTACACTACACCTTACTATTTTCACAGTTGCGCAAATGTACTATTATTGGATTATGCACGAAAAAGATCTTATTTTCCGTTTAATCGCGGTGTAGTTTTTATTATTTCATTCACTAACGTCAAACTTGTTGTGCACATTGATGTGCTTAGCCGACACGCAGTAAGGGACAGAAATATTCTTACTCTGTCTGTTTTCTTTGCTAGTGACGTTAATATATGTCGCATCAACGGGTGGCCGAGATGCGATACATCGGGTCTTCTTCACGATCCGACATAGTTTAGATAGGTGTGGGCACTGCAGTGGGTACTCGAACAAAAAGATTATTTGAATTTACAGTAACTTTAATAAACTAGCTATTTATAACCGAAATGCACACGTGTGTCGGAAACAAACACGTGCGTTGGTATTGAGCGATTACAGAGACTGTCCGAGCTCGACGGTCGACTGTAGACTGACTGTCGCAACACTCGGTCTCTCCACCAGTCCTCGCGGCATCCCCTCCACCGACGATCGTGTCTAAGCGGTAGGGCTCGCTTGCGTTTCCGATCACATGATTCTTCGTTTACCAAACAAATCGTTAGATGGCGCTTTTCGCTATACTGTGTTGCCATATATCCACGACACGGCCATCTCTGACTAGCACCCGTCCTCTGATGTAGTACCTGCGGACCAAATACACTCACAGAGTAAAGAAGCTCGGCTATCCTGCCATTACCTAATAACTAAGGTAACTCGGCCTATCCTGCCAATACCTATTAACTCAGGTAAATCTATCTCATTGTTACTTTAATTTCTCTAGTCTTCATTTACAATACCTTGTCGTCAAGGTTTCGCACCCCCAACATTAATCATTAGAAAAGGTTCGATCAGTAAGTTGAACCAAAGAAAATCAAAATTCTAACGAATCAGTTACTATTTACCAAAATCTGTGCAAAAACACAGTCCAGAATCACACCAATGATTCTTACTAGATCAGTTGTCACATAAGCTACTGCACATAAGGTGCGGTTGAGACTCGTCACCACATGCGCTTACTACACATGAGGCGCTCTGTGCACCAAAACAGACCAGAATCGACCCATTGTTTCTCAGAAATAGAAAACTAGCGCAATATGTGCTACAACACATGAAGCGCACTGTGCACAACTCAGACAGGACTCGACCCATTGATACTCAGAAAAAGAAAACTAGCGCAATATGTGCTACAACACATGAGGCGCTCTGTGCACCAACACAGACAGGACTCGACCGATCAACAAGTTAAACCATCAAAATTGTAACAACTCAGTTAGAAACTACCGAAATCAAACTCATAGGCAATGTATACTCAACTCATGAAACTTTCATTGCAATCTATGCACCAACACAGGTCAGAATCACACCAACGACTCTTTACATATCTACCGCCACATATGCTACATCACATGAGGGGCTCTGTGCACCAACACAGAAAAGAATCGCACCAACGACCCTTAAGATATCTGCCGCCACATATGCTACAACACATGAGGGGCTCTGTGCACCAACACAGAAAAGAATCGCACCAACTACTCTTAAGACATCTGCCGCCACATACGCTACAACACATGAGGGGCTCTGTGCACCAACACAGAAAAGAATCGCACCAACGACTCTTAAGATATCTGCCACCACATATGCTACAACACATGAGGGGCTCTGTGCACCAACACAGAAAAGAATCGCACCAACGACTCTTTAGATATCTAGCCTAGCGCAATATGTGCTACAACACATGAAGCGCTCTGTGCACCAACACAGACAGAAATCGCACCAACGATTTCTTAAAGACCCATCGCCACTCATGAGGTTTGATCTTAAGTTTTGAGTTTGAGTGTACAAGCCATTCTTAACCTAAGGTGGTCTCACTACCACTGTCATCAACTATGACATCTAATTCCGGAGTGACTTGGTGATCGGGTATCCTTCTCACACAATCATGAGGGTATTCTTAGGCTCGCTGAGTCAAGCGCCTTTACAACAATAATAAGAGACTAACTTTATTTTAGTCAAATCGAATGTTATCGTAATTGCATTTTTTAAGACCCTATGTCGCGTGATCTACTATCTCATCTCATCTAAGTGAATATCAGTCAACTCATCATCAGTTGTCACTAAGCTAAGCCAATACACGTTGACGCAACACAGTAATTGATGATAGAGTGACAGAATCGTAATAAAATGGATGTGACTCACCCAGTATTCATCAGTACACTGCTCGGATTACCGACATAGCAAACTTGAACCGTATCACTCGCTACTAGCCGCTGCTGCAGGCACTGGCCCGGAACCGCCTGGGCCCCCACCATACTGGCGCCTCCATCATTGCTTCGTGGACATCTCGAAGTGAAATGACTGGTGTTGCCGCATCGAAAACAAATGATATGGGGCACTGTCATCCTGCTTGCACACGTTCTTGCATGTTAACCTGTAACCAAAAATTCAAAAGCAGTGCATGTTCTACTCGGCCAATTCTGACCATTTACGGCTTCTAATTTTTGAAATCAGAAAACTTTACTAATCTTCTTATTGTTTTTACAAAACAACCTCTAATTTAAATAAACAAACTTAGATTAATCTTAGCAAAAACATCCAATGACCAGAGCCATGTAAACAAACTTTAATTTTCTAATGAAAGCGAAAATCATCAACCAGAGCCATGTAAACAAACTTTGATTATCTAATCATAGCGAAAATCATGTACCAGAAATGGACCTCTGAACTTCCGATCTAGCTTAGTCTTATAATCTGATTTCGCTCTTCGTTTTCTAATAACACGAAATCGCCAACAGAATATGTTGTTGCCTTTGTCCTATCATAATATTACTTTGCAAGTAAATGTCGGGTAGAAACGTAATAAAATCTCAAGTTGTTGCTCGCTAATCGCAACGCTACGTAAGATTTGTTTTGTGCTGAATACACGCGTTTGACCAATACTAGTCAACGCAACAACGCTATTAACTCGTCTAACGAGCATTCAGCACCAGAATCGTAAACAAAACAATACAGCTCACCTTAATGTTCTAACGTGTCTGAGGGTAGTTGTGTGACGTCCACTCGACCTTCACTACTTCCAGCACGTTGTCCACCATCAGCTTAACTGCCACTGCTCGTGCAGGGTCGCGATTTGTCCTGGTCCACATGCAGGACACGAAGGGCTTCACTGACGGCTGCGAGGCTGCTTGGCTCGATTCTTAGTCACTCAACGTCCTTATCCAGGTGAAATCCAGGCAAAGAAACATCGCACCGTGACGTCATCGCTCAATTCTCCATAATTTTTTCAGCTCGAGTGTATCCCAGTTCTGATGTCGCATCAACGGGTGGCCGAGATGCGATACATCGGGTCTTCTTCACGATCCGACATAGCTTAGATAGGTGTGGGCACTGCAGTGGGTACTCGAACGAAAAGATTATTTGAATTTACAGTAACTTTAATAAACTAGCTATTTACAACCGAAACGCACACGTGCGTCGGAAACAAACACGTGCGTTGGTATTGAGCGATTGCCGAGACTGTCCGAGCTCGACGGTCGACTGTAGACTGACTGTCGCAACACTCGGTCTCTCCACCAGTCCTCGCGGCATCCCCTCCACCGACGATCGTGTCCAAGCGGTAGGGCTCGCTTGCGTTTCCGATCACATGATTCTTCGTTTACCAAACAAATCGTTATATGGCGCTGTTCGCTATACTGTGTTGCCATCTATCCACGACATATATTTCTCTTTTTCTTGTGTGAATGAAAAAGAAGATATGCAGCAGTCTATAGTTTACTCTGACTACGCTGCAGTCTGTGTCATTTTTGTTTTGTTGGTATTCAGTTTTAGTCGTAGTTTTCCCCGCGCTAACCTTCAATTCCCCACAATTGGCAGCACTGCTTACGAGTAATAGTGTTCTGTGAAACTTACATTTGCGGCGGGGTGAGAATGTTGCCAACAATATATCACAATAAATAATCACACACCATACGTTACACACCTCACTCTACACCACACCATACGTCGTCGCATCAGATCTCATCAAACAACATCTTACACCCCACACACACAACACCAAATTCTAATGCACACCACGCTTCTTATCACATGATACATACATACATACTCAAGAGCTAGTATATGATGATGAGAATATTCAATTGTAACACTACATGTCATCTATACTAATATTATAAAGCTGCAGAGTTTGTTTGTTTGTTTGTTTGTTTGAACGCGCTAATCTCTGGAACTACTGGTCCGATTTGAATGATTATTTTAGTGTTGGGTAGTCCATTTATCGAGGAAGGCTATAGGCTATTTTTTTTCTTCAAAATTAGGGATCCGTAATAAAATTGCTATTTTGAAACACAAGGTGTAAAATCGAAAACCTATTTTTGCGTGCGCTGCAAAAACTATTGACAATAGAACAAAATAATGTACTACGGGTTTGTAGAGCCCATTAAGACCTACAAAAAAGTCCGCAAGAACATATATCTAGCTATCATGGTTTAATCACAATAACCGATTTTGTGTTCAAAATAATTATTAAATCGTCTGAAGAAAAAAAAACTACGTTAAATATGTATCGTAATATTAATCTTTATCGAAATTAAGCATTACGTTATTAAGAGTATTTATGAAGAAGTAAAATACTTTTTGTTTCATCTCAATCGGATATTTCGTTTAAGTTATCACGTGTGTAAGATGTTAAGAGTTGGTACCTATTAAGGAGTTATGGGCCATAGAGTTTTTTATCTATATCTATACTAATAATAAAGCTGAAGAGTTTATTTGTTTGAACGCGATAATCTCTTTAACTACCGGTCAGATTTGAATTCTTTTTGCATTTGATAGCCCAATTCTTGAGGAAGGCTATAGGCTATTTAACATCACGCTATGACCCTTAGGAGCCGAGCAAAAAGAAAAAAACTCAGAGTGAACGGTAAGCGAATACGAAGTGTTGCGACGCGACGGGGTGGGGGTACAAGAAATTTCACGCGGACGAAGTCGCGGGCAGAAGCTAGTCTATATATATAAAAGGAGAAACTGACTGACTGACTGACTGACTGATATATCAACGCACAGCCGAAACTACTGGGTCTAGGAATGTGGAATTTTGCACACGGCTTCCTTTTATAATGTAGGGGAGCACTAAGAAGGGGTTTTTGGAAATTCAACCTTTAAGGGGGTGAAAAGGGGGGATTTCGTTTGTATGAAAAATCTTATTCCTTCAGTTAATAAACTTGAAACTTGGCACGAATACTTATGTAAGTAAATTATGAAGTTTGGCATTTTTTGTTTTTCTAAACTACCCCCTAAATGGGGATTGGGGGGTGTCAAAATTTGTATGGAAGAATTTTAACGCGCGGTCCGATTAACTCGAAACTCAGTATTTATACTTAAGATCAAAAATAAAGAATGACGTGTATCAGGGTTTTTCGAAAATCTACCCTTAACGGGGTGAAAAGGGGTAGTTAATTATACAGGCGAGGATTTTACTGCGTGGCTTGATTAACTCGAAAATTGGTATAAATAATCTTTGAGTCAAGTAATGAACATATCCCAAACGATTTTTGGAAATTCCACCCCTGTGGGGGTGAAAAGCGGGAATACAGAAAAGCGAGAATACAGTTTATATGAAAAATCCTAATCATTTGTTTGGTTAATAAACTTGAAAATTGACCCGAATACATGAAAACCCAGCCCAAACCCTTGGACCTAGAAAGCTGAAATTTTGCACAGAGGTTCCCTTTATAATGTAGACAAGGAATAAGGAAGGATTTTTCGAAATTCAACCCCTAAGAGGGTGAACGCGGGGAAGATGAAATTTCACGCGGACGAAGTCGCGGGCAAAAGCTAGTCTATGATATGGAAGAGCGGAGTCTCCTAACACAGGCATGTTTGCCTAAAAGGAGGCTCCAAACACAATTCATTGTACCTACATGAAAGCTTTTTTATGCTATAAATAAAATAAAATAACGTTTTTATATTGTAAAATTCGTTCCGATCCGATGCGATGGGAGCCGTTTGGTGGAAATCATCCTTTACACGGCCACAGCGGTTGATGTAGCTGAACAAGGATCTTTTTGACACGTGCCGCTTGTGTGTATGAACACTAATCGTTGTTAAAATTTATGGGTAAAATTGTTGCTTTTTGGTCTAACTAGTAGTGTACCTACTAGTAATCCTGCTCAGCTTACAAAAAATAAGAAAACTAAAATGGAACTGGACTGGCCATATAATGAGGACGGACAAAGAAAAATGGACGAAGGACGTAATGGAATGGTATCCTAGGAACGGGAGTAGACAAAAAGGACGTCAAATCAAAAGATGGGAGGACGATTTACCAAAAGGATGGAGAGGATTGGCTCGAGACAGAGATAAGTGGAAGAAACCGGGGGACGCCTATGTCGAAAGACAACCTGACCAACGAAGGGGTTGCTGAAGATTTTCGTTTTTTTTCTTTATAAAATAGTTTCTCCAATTATTATAAGTACATTAGATAGAATATAAGTTAAATTGTAATACGGTCTCAGCTGTCCAACAAAGAAATGTTTTACTTAGGTTTTTTTTTTAAACGTTGAATCAAACATTTAATCTCACATACACAAACAGCCAGACCCGGAACAACTACTTGAAGGTCATACAAATATTTGTTCCGTGCGGGAATCGAACCCGCGACTCGCAGTGCAGCAGTCAATTGCTTAACCACTGCGCCAACCGTGCCGGTGGAATGAGGTCGAAGTTGCATCAAGGTGACGCAGTAAATAGTAACTGGAAGGACTAAGGAGAGGTCTTTGCTCAATGGTGGGACAATGTGGGATAAGAAAAAAAGAATGATTATTGCAAATGTTTAATACAATAAATAATTTATTTCCTTTTGGCAGAATTAACTCAATTTTAAGTCATCTGAGACTTACTCATGCTGTTTCTATCGTTATGAAGAATCGTAGGGACAGAATGTCGTCCTAGAATTCAAAATAGTTTTTCAAACACGTTCTTCAGGGCTGCATAAGTTTACTTTTTCAAATTTCAAAATCCATTTAGTATAAACTACATCTTAAGTATGTCCATGATAAATGCTACTAAAGCATAATGAAAGTATATGCTTGAACAAAGAATTTATAAACAAATATTTAATTGAATTATGAAGAAAGACTTAAATCTATAGCTAGGAAGCCAAATCACTTAATTTGTTCCTAACTCTGACTTACTAAAACCATTTTTCTTTACTTTACTTCATTTCATTTTATTATTTTGTTGAAAGTAACGATACAACGTTACATTAGTTCTGATACTAATGATTTAACGCCATTTTGAGCAGTGATAGGTATGAACGTTTTTCGACGTTTTAGGCTCTATTTTTTATTTAACAAAATTTTACAACTTATCACGAAATATGAGGAACGAAGTTCAAAATAAAAATCCAAGATGGCGGTGCACCGCCATCTTGGATTTTTATTTTGACGGTGGCGACAATTTCAAAATGACGAAAATTTGTACATTTTTGCAGCCAATCATCTTGGGATTTTCATTTTGACCACAATATCGGCTTTAGCAAACTCGAAAACCATAAAAACGACACACAGGACGAAATTAAAAAAAAAAATTGCAGCCGTCATCTTGGATATTTTTTTTGACCACACTATTGGCTTCAGCACCATCGGAAACTATGTAAACTATCTCTCTCTCTGTCTCTTTCTATTACAAAAATGAAAAGTCGCATAACGCTTTTTTCTTACGCAACGATTTCTCTCATTTTACTCCTACCTCAAGTTCCGTAAAAGAACTTCGTTCCAAAACTTCGGTATAATAACACTGCGATTCAGAATATGACGACATTTGCTCAACGCCATCTATCGAACCAAGTGGTTAACTCGAAACTCGCTCTGCATTAATCAACTTTCATAAATTATTCTTTAACACTCAGAACATCCTAACAATTATCTTACATTATCCTCACTTTATATTTGACATTCTTTTAACGCCACTAATCAACCATCAATGGAAAGCGATTTTATAACATTATAATCATTATTATTACTTTTTTAAATAACACAGACATAAGTGTCCGTGTTATTTCGGCATAAAGGTAAGCCTAGCCTCTATGACATGATTATTCACATAATATGATTTAAATCACAATATGTTTTCGTTAGTACTATAACGCGCCAATAGATGTCGTTACGTGTTTAAACTTTACGTAATGAAAGTTGTTCTAGAATACTTTAAATTGATTATATTTTTTGATAGAGTGAAGCGATTGAGATTAAACAGAAACTAATCATTACTCCGAGTTCTATACTATATTTGAGTATAAAAAATAACTATATTGGTTTGGTACTTTTTAAGTGGAACCTGTTCAAACAGTTAATCTCTCAAATCCAAACAAACAAACAGACAAAAATTCCAAAAATTTATGAAATGGCATTTGTTGTTGTGGCTTTAACACCCCAAGATTTTTTTTGGAAATATTTTAAATACAGGTACAGAAACGCCTCGTCTGCAGATTGATTATATTATGTATAGATATAGAATGGATATATCGCGGGTCATTCTATAATAGTCTTGTCAATGTTATCGTATATTCTGTCAACGTTCTCTGCTGGTAGTGGGTCCATTATCTCAAACTGTAGGTCGTATTGCTGGTCCAGGCCGATGTAGCTGTCGCTTAGGATGTATACTGTGTAAATTATGCGTCCTGGGGAGATGAAAAGGAATCCATTAGTAACTGGTATTAGAGTCTAGTTAGGGTTTTACTAATTTATATCCCGTGCGACTTTACTAGATACTTTGCTAAAATGAACAATATTGTACGAGTGACGTCACAGCGACAGGTGTCTATAGGCCGACTGCATGACTGAGACGTTGCCTGAGGTAGCTGCGCGGTGCGGGAGGGGTGATAGTTGTCACAAGTTGACGAATCACTGAGCTCTCGCATCACGTCACCACACCCCTCCCTCACCGCGCTGCTACCTCAGGCCGCATCTTAGATAGGCGGTCGGCCTATAGTTTACTCTTACGGGTACATACTTCAGCTTTCAATATTAAGATTTTGAGACAAAGTCAAAGTAATTTGTTTGCCACAAAACCCGATTAAAGGATGTCATACATTAAAAATTATCTTTCCTTACTTTCTTGGGAGTTTATCTTTAAAAGTACAGACCACACCGATTCAAGGAATATGGCGGCAACATGACAGTTTTAAACTTATTGGACCAAAAATTCGTGGCTTCGGTTATAACAAAGAACTTATCGAAATGAATGCACTTTCTATGTTTGAATTGCCGTCGCGACGGTTAATTTCGAGTTGAAGTGTGGAGGTACAGACACCAGCGCATCAACCTACTACAATCTGTCAAATTTATTTAATAGATTTTCATCTTTATCACTACCTCATAAGGTTCAAGTTTGATTGGGAAAATTTGACAGTTTCGGGTGGCTTGATGTGCTGGGGTCTGTACAGTGCTCCACTGAAAATCGACACCAATATTTCTGAGATCTATAAATTCACGTACCTTTCCTGGAAGGCGTATAGAAGGTGACCTGCGCAGTGCCTCTAGCCGGCACTCGCTTCAAGGCATGTAGATCTCCGTCATCCACGGTGCCGATGGTCGCGAACCAGCCCTCGTTCTTACCGCGAGGGAAGCGCGGGCAGAGAACGTTGTTGGGATTGCCGCCGCGACGGTTTAGTTCCAGTAGCAAGGTGTATTCCTGGACAAAAAGGGATTTGGATTAAGGTTTAATTTGGCTGAAAACGGGGGAAAATTTTACTAAAACTGCATTTATTTTATACCATGAATATTTCGTTACGAAGGGTCCATCACGATTGTAATTCGTAATGTAAAATAGTGTAATAGTTCTAGCCTGTTTTGTCTTAACACCTTCCGGCACGGTAACGGCTGTAACCGTATTTGAAAAGTTTATGGAATGACAGTACGGCGACAGCCGTATAATTTGGTACTTTCTTTACATCAAACACAGCCACCGCAGTGAAAAATTTATTTTGCTTATTGTATAACTTTATGATTAAAGCAATAAGGCTGAGATCACGTTGATTTACTGTAAAAAAACAAGTCGTGTACGTGCTCTCAAAATGTGTGCCATACCCACACGTAAACAGATTTCATCCACAACGCTATATACGAATACGTTGTAGCCGTCTACCGCCCTAGGCAAACGATTTAATTTTCCGTGATATTGTTAGTACGGTTGTGACAGTATTGTGATTTTGTATGAAAAATTCTACTGTCTTTCCCTAATTAAGGACCGCGCCGGAAAGTGTTAAGTAAAAAATACATTGCGGAAACCGCTGTTTTGCATTTTCTACTTTTTTTTCTTATAAATCAATTGGATGGGCAAGAAAGTATATTTACCTGATCAGCATGTAGCGGCATCCACTGTTCTCTAGAAGGCGGCTGACGCATTAGTTTTTCTTGTTCACCGTCACTGCCAAACCATAGTCCACGTATGCGCATCTTTATGTCTAGTGTTGGCATGTCGCATATTGCCTGAAAAAGAAATGATACGTGAGCAAATGTAAGCTTATACTGTAGGAGTCATTTGGATGAACCTGTTATATGAAGAGGAATTCTTGCCATATACGACGTTTGGCGGATAGTTTAGCAATAGCAGAATAATAATAATAATAATAATAATATTCCACAACTATCACACAACGCCGTCTAGTCTCAAGCTAAGCAGAGCTTGTGTTATGAGTACTAGACAACTGATAAACATACTTATATATTTCTAAATACATACATATATAGATAAATTACACCCAGACACAGAACAAATGATCATGCTCATCACACAAACATTTGTCCTGGGTGGGAATCGAACCCACGACCTCCGGCATAGCAGTCATAGTCACTGACCACTAGACCAACAGGCCAGCCAATTCTTGCCATATACGACGTTTGGCGGATAGTTTAGCAATAGCAGAATGTTGTGTTACCAGAAGGAAGTGGGGGGGAAATGTCGCATTCTCATCATAGTATTTTTAGTTGCCTCCTATTACATCCACAGAACGAACAGGGCTGTCCTAACAGATATTGACGGCACGGTTGGCGCAGTGGTTAAGCTATTGACTGCTGCGCTGCGTGTCGCGGGTTCGATTCCCGCACGGAACAAATATTTGTATAACCTACAAGTAGTTGTTCCGGGTCTGGCTGTTTGTGTATGTGAGTTTAAATGTTTGTAAACGCACCCACAATACAGGAGAAATTCCTAGCGTGGGGCAATATTAAAAAAAAAGGTTAAAATGAAAATAAATAAAACCACTCACCCTATGTATCTGCTCAATCTGATTCTCTTCGAACTCCCTCCTCAAATACTTGGCAAGCAGCTCATAATTCCTCATACAGACGACCTTCAGTCCATTCAACATATTGCATGGCTTGTTAGTGTCCTTAGCCATATGAGAGAATATGTAAAGATGTTGGGAATCTATGTGAGGTAGCGTCATGAGGGGGGATTCGGTCGGCCATCGCGCTTGCACGATACCTTGCATTAGCATTTGGCAGGATAAGCAGACGGATAGCCAGCCGTTTTCTGCCGAAGTATCTATCATTGCCTGTTAAAAATATGAATTTTTGTAAGTGAAGGTAGTTGAAGGTGGACTTTGTTGCCATACACCAAGGAAAAAGAAAGACAGATTTAATAAATATAATTATGCCTTCCTGTGTAGTGAAGAGTTGCAAAAACAACAGAAAATAACATAAAAAATCTCACGGAATCAGTTTTCACTTGTAAGTACTTGAAATAATATTGTTTCTTTATTATTAAATTTTAGGTTACTTGGAACAAAAAATTATATCCATCTTAAGTATCTATTCTTACCTGTAATATCCTAATCGTCTGATCCAGTACAGACTTGGTATCAGTCAGGTAGTCTGTGTTGGGTAGTTGTAGCCTTGTCATGTGCGCTTGGAGTAGTAGGAACGCTTTCACGTTGGACGAGTCCAGGGTAAGGGCGTCTACGGGAAGACGGCATTCTTGGGAGAGTTCGCTGAAAAGAAGTATGTAAGTTATTTTTTATTTTTTAAGGTTCTGTACCCAAACGGTAAAACGGGACACTAATACTAAGACTCCGCTGTCCATTTGTCCGTCTGTCACCAGGCTGTATTGTATCTCATGAACCGTGATAGTTAGACAGTTGAAATCTTCACAGATGATGTATTTATGTTGCCGCTATAACAACTAATACAACTCCTATCCTCCAACTAATACGGCTCCCATACAACAGACACGATTTTTTTTGCCGTTTTTATAGATAATGGTACGGAACCCTTCGTGCGCGAGTCCGACCCGCACTTGGTCGGTTTTTAAATTAAGTTTTTGATCGTATGCCCGACTTACTTTGCAGGTTTCTAATAAATTGGGCAAGTCTTGTAGATAGTAAAGCGAGATAGTATAGTTACCCGTTAAGTATATCCTCGTTGTGTCTGACAGGCAGCGTGGCATACTCCTCACTGTCCGCCAGTACTCGGAGCAAGTCATCTATGTTCATGTTACTTTGCAGGTTGCGAGAGAAGTGGGCCATAGTCTTGTAGGATAGGTAGTAGTAGGAAGCGATGCGACCCATCCAAGTGCAGTGGACTGTGCGGAGATCCTGCGACATTAACGTTAATTGTTATTACAATAAAATAAAAATCTGGCGAAATTTGGGCTTATTTTAGTGCTGAACCCTTCGGGCAACCCAGGCGTGATGATTGGCTACGTACAAACCTGATTCCCTCTCAATTTTCTATACTTTTAATTGTCCATGGGAAAGAAATAAGATTAAAGTACTTTAATCTTATTTCTTTTTTTTTATTCACTGTACGATTAGATCATTCGGAAGAAAGTTCAAGATAGTATGTAGCTACGACCGCCATACTAGTGTATAAACCTGTTGATGGTGTTGCTCGGATACATTATAATCTAAATAACATGGTACTGCCAATGTTAAGACTATTATCTAATTTAACAAAGTTTTTCTTTCATTGTGAAACTATCTGGCATAAAAATGCACAATCATCAAAGTCTTCAACTGTCAAAATTACTTGTTTTAATCATTTTAGTCTGTTCCACATTCCTAGTAAAAAACTAATTCTATTCTACATAATTTAATGGCATACCTCTTCAATCTCCAAACAGTTAGCATTAGCGAGAGCATCTAACGAGCTCTGCACCAAGTTAGAGAGAAAATAGTTGACATCTTGAGGGTCCACGCTTTCCAAGTTGTAGTACGACGGGTTCTTGAGCAGACGCCGGAAGAAGTACGTCCAGGTCATGTAGTCGAGGATGTCTTGTTTGGTCTGGACAGTACCTGAGATGGAAAAAGAATTTTGAAAATCCGTCGACAATTACCGGAGTATTCGATGAACAAACATACAAAAAAAAAAACATCCAACATAGCACCTCCTCCTTTTCTTTAGAGGAGATGACGATATTTTTTGAGGGGGATTATTTATCGTTATCGCGCGAAACGGATAATGTAGATTGTAGTCGGATAATGTAGGGAAAATAATTGTTTATCAAATTGACTACCGAATAACTAATAATAATAAACTCACACAACCCGAATCTCTTCAAAGTAAGAGTGAACAGGCTTCTTCTGGGTAAGCTCACTCCATCGTCGACTTTGTCTCTGTCACCTCTGACCTAGACTAGAGTCAAGAGCAAACCCATTTCAAAAAAAAAAACCGACTTAAACTGTCCGTATATTTCACAGCTGTCATTCATTGATAGTTGTATGAAAAGGCTATAACCGACCTAAAATTTGACTGGTTTGGGTGCGAGGCACATAAGGCATCTGAGATTGGCAATGTAAGCTACCTACCTTACTAAAGTATGTATGTGTGTCACTTTTAGTTTGTAAATTACTCTACCCAACGCCTTGGGATTATATTCTTTAATGTTGTGCAAGTAAACTTAAATATATAAATAAAAAAAACAGTGGCACTCCGGGAGTGCCGACAGAAGTGAAAACAAAACACAAACAGAATACTTTGCCATCACTCACTAAGATAT
Organism: Oligia fasciuncula; assembly: GCA_963082905.1. NCBI lineage: Eukaryota > Metazoa > Arthropoda > Insecta > Lepidoptera > Noctuidae > Oligia > Oligia fasciuncula. The sequence goes on from OY720407.1 coordinate 10,942,819, forward strand.
CGGATATACATTAAAACCGAGTACATCCCGAGGACAGCCGAACACATCCGAAGCGGGTATTTTTTTAATCATCTTATAAACAAAACACTCGCGGTGTCGCTTACGCTAACAGTGGCGCGAGTTCACAGGTCCCATCTCAAAAAATGTCTAACCCGACTAAAGAAGTTTTTACTTCAATAAAATATACTGTCGAACCTGTGTCGGTAACGAATGTCAACAGATTTATCATCATCTTTCTGCCCTTATCCCTTATAATTATAGCCTTATGATGTGATCTTCCAATCTATAAAGTCCAATTTTCTCTTAAGCATATCTATTAAGGACTCCTTTTGAAAGAACTAGTTGCTTAGGTATTATTTAGACTTACCAGCCACAACTTCGGCGTTCAAATGGTCGGGCAATACATCCAACAGACTGGACTCAACCGGGAAGGGCTCGTACAGGAACTTCTTGTAGAAGTTCTTCTTTTGGTCGTGAACTAACACTACTGCCACACCTTCGTTGTCATACTAGAATAGAGGATTAGCTTGTAAGGTCTATACAGACACACTAACTGCCGAATAGTCTTTTATCACTGGGTACAGTCACGAGCATAAGTATGTATACACTTGGCTTTATTCAACGTCGATTTTCTCCTTTATTTTTTAATGAAATTGTATGTTATTACGAACATAGTATCTTTGAACCCATAGGTTCATGTAAAGTGTCGTATTTCACCTTTGCATTCGTTATTTCGTGAAAAAATCGCAATTAAAAGTTGCCAAGTGTTGACATATTAGTGCTCGTGATTGTACAGGGGGTACCCGGTAATACTTCATTACCTAAGTAAGTCAAATCGAAAGCGACAAGGTAGCCCGCGACATTCAATAGATATTGATAAATATATGTATAACCTGATACTGACCTGAAAATTGCAAAAAAGTAAGTAAATGTAAATTTTGAGGGCTACTTTAGCACATCCTCCATAAAGTAATTTACGGATCATTTGTAAAGTGTTGGCTTTTCGGTTATTATTATTAGATAGTAAAATGAACGAGAAAGCCGACTAGTTAGCAAAGCTGCATTTTAATGTAAGGGGCCGTTCAAGTATTACGTAAGCAGATTTTTTGCTATTATTAACCCCCTCCCCCCCCCCCTCGTCAGCAAAAGTAAGCAAAACTCTTACCCCCCCCCATGCTTACGTAAACATTGGTACCTACATGCATTATTCAATGTGTTCTGGTTACTTTATTGATTCATAAGCAGCAGTTATATGCGTTTCGTTCAAACCAAAATTGACTGAATTTTGTAGAAAAAGTAACAAAATAAATACTGCTGACGTAATCACCATCCAGACCCCCCCATCCCCCATGTCATCAAAAATAAGCAAATCAAAGACCCCCCCGCCCGAGTGCTTACGTAATACTTGAATGGCCCCTAACTGGGGACTGCATTCCACAAACGGCGCATAACAATTCACTCAAAAGTAACGTTACCTATTCGTTTTCCTATATCCATACTAATATTATAAATTCGAAAGTAACTCTGTCTGTCTGTATGTTACCTTTTAACGCCTAAACCACTGAACGGATTTTGATAAAATTTGGCAGAGATATAGATTGCATCCCGGGGAAGGACATAGGAGAGTTTTTATCCCGATATTCCCACGGGATGGACACTTATGCGGGTAAAACCACGGGGCGCTGCTAGTTTTAAATAAACGTTATTTAGAAGTAAGTCAGTACTAATATCACCTACGAATTCCGAGGAAGCCTCAGTTTGAGAAATCTCATTGGTGTCAGGAAACAAAACCGGCAATGTTATCGAACGTCTAAATTATTTTACAATTCACATCATCATCATATCAGCCGAAAGACGTCCACTGCTGGACATAGGCCTCCCCCAAGCTCCTCTACTTCGACCGGTTCTGTGCTCCATTCGAATCCATCCATCCATCATTCGACAATAGTCACATACAAATAATTTATTATTACAACTATATTTTAGTTACCTGTGGTCGTCCAGCTCTACCCATCATTTGCAGAACATCAGTGATCGGCATGTCGACGTATCTCTTCTGTTTGCCGTCGTAGTACTCTGTGCCCTTGATCACCACGAGGTGGGCGGGGAAGTTCACGCCCCACGCTAGTGTAGCCGTGCAGATTAGGACCTAGAAGACAATATTTCAATGAATTTCTTAACCTTCAAGCGGGCGCGCGGTCATTTGCGCTTGGCGCTAGGTCCCGGGGGCGGGCGAGGGGGGTGCCGCACGCGGCGGCGGCTTTGAATCGATTTGATTTTCCCATCACTAAATAGTGCTTCTGACATCATAGTAGGTAGTCAAAAAAAATGGCACGCTTGGTGGATCCTGATACTTGCGTTATCCAGGTCTATCTATATCTGTGGCACTTTAACAACGTACTCAGCCGTAGACGCCGTAGTCACTAGAAGAGAAGTATGAGTTAAGAAAATGTTTTTTTTTGTTTAATCGTGATTTGATATCATCACGTCTTTGAAGTTTCTTCAGCTAATTTAATTTGAACCTGTATGTGACATGACAAAGGCCAGGCCATATTTTTAATGCAGGGTTATAAAAATATTGTAAATTCCTGAAAATACTCTTTAGGCACCCAATAATATATGAATTAGAATTCTCTAAACATCTTTATTTTTTTGTACAAATCCTGCCATGATTCTTTATCATTTTCTCATCCCCGACTTTACTTGATAAATAGTAATTATTTAAAGCAAACGAGTGAGGATCCTCCGACCAGACGGGTATTATGTCTGGCGGGCAACTGCCCGATGATTCATGTCGGTAAACTCTGCTTGCGCGATGCAGGATTTTGCATGACATATGACGCGCTGTTCTCATGTGGCGTTGTAGATACCAACAATACCAACTAGATAACGGGTCACGTACAAAATCAAAGCTAAATGCTGTCCGCGTGAATTTATACCTATACAGCTACATTCGTTTAGTAACGAACTGAGATAAAAGTTTTACAACAGTTTTAAGTTAACCTAATTACAACCATGGCACCTAGTAATAAAGTCACAAATCTTCAAAATATTATCTTATACTTACGATCATTCGTCACAAAAGACGAGAAAAGCAATAAATCTATTCTGTCACTTAGAAATTAAAAGACATAAGTTAAATAACATTTAGTGTAAAATCAACCTTAGGCAGCAACAAATAAAGTACTTTTTCCTGTTATGGCCTTGCGAGCTACATCGCTTTGTTTCGTTTCGGTTTGCTTTGTCGAATATTTGTTGGGCATGTATTGGCCCACTCCCTCTCACAGAGAGGAGGCCTGTGTCCCAGCAGTGGGCTTATAGGCTGATTATGATGATGTATTGGCCAACATGTATGTTTGGGCATGTATTGGCCAACCTTGGCCAAACATTTGTAACGGTGGTTTAAATGGTAAGTTTGTTCAAAATTTGATATTATTTACTAGTTTAAAGCTTATAATATAAGTTATTTTACATGTACTTACCGAAAGTAAGACACTCCGGCCGATAAATTGCTTTTTCGGGCATTATTTTTGCAACTTTTGAATACACATTGCGGCATTGTGAAACGTGTTTACATTGGCTGTGTTTTAAGCGAACTAAACAAAATAAGAGCTCACTTCTCAAGTGCGCTGTTATTTACCGAGACGTAATTTTTACGCCGACCCGATATCTAGTTGGTATTGTTGATCGAAGTAGATACCGCTACAAATTCTTAAAACAAACCTGTATCTTCTGATTAATAAACAGCTCCTCAACAGTAGTCCTATCTCTCTCATGCAGACCAGCATGATGTATCCCGATACCAAAAGCTAGCGTGAGCTTCAGGTTCGATTCCCGGATGTTGGCAAGAATCTGTTCCATCTCAGATTCGCGCATGTGAAGCCATTGCTTTGGATTGTCTTCAGCTGCTAGGTAAGCGATCAGATCTAGGGCTGTTAATCTGGAAATTGGAAACAATGCTTTATACACACGTCTTAGGGAAATATCTATTTTCAACTCTATTTTAGTTGTGATTCAGTTCATTAACAATTTGTTAAAGAAAACTGAGCAGATTGTTGCTCAATGTGCTGACCGTATTGACCGACTAATAGAAAAAAAGTCAGTCAGTGTGAAAAGACTGACCGCGGTCACGGTTCTTTCCTGATAAATACGTAATATTAATAAATTACATGTGTGTGGTATATTATGTGGAAGAATGTCCCTGGTATAAAACCACGTCATATGCTGGTAGTGTTGTCCGAAAAAAACAAGATTTGCGTGGTGGGACTCATTCAACCCCTCCCCGTTCAGTCCATTTTAGGAACCCATAGTCTATCCAGTTGCTTCTAGCCTCTCTGGATGTTTTTCCCCTGAATTTTCAGTATATCCGATTATATTTTGAGAACCAACATTTTCAAAATTCAGAAAAAATTTAAGTTATTTCAGTCACATTCAAATTTTAGAGAATTACTAGCTGCGCCCCGCGGTTTCACCCGCGTAAATGTCGATCCCGTAGGAACAGCGGGATAAGAAGTAGCCTATATGTTAATCCAGGGTGTCAGCTACCACCATACAAAATTTTATCAAAATTGGTCCCGCCGTTTGAGCGTAAAGAAGTAACAAACATATAAACACACACACGCGCACACACTCACAAACTTTCGCCTTTATAATATTAGTGTGTTTTTTTAAACTTACCTCGTTTGTCGCCTACTGGAGACGAACACAAGTGAAGGCGCACACGGCGAGTGCGTGCGTATAGCTTGGAACGTAGGCTTGTTCATCGTCATCATACGCGGGCAGTAGTGGCGGCCCGGGTGGCCCGATATGTGTACCTGATGTGATGGAGCAAGGTTATAAAATGGTGGTCAGCGGGATTGTCCGAAAGGGTTACCGCTGTCCCGGAACATAAAGGGCTAAGGAAGGAACACGGGTGGGTTTTAGTCAGTAAGAGCCTGACACTCCCTTCCGCTCCACCCAGAGCGGGAGGGGTCATTTGATGATATCCCATCCGAAAAAAAAAAGTTTATAAAATGGTGTTTCATTAACCGGTTGAATGTCGTAATTACAGAAACAATTAAAAAGCCATTGTGTCTCGCGTGGATCTACGTTCCGACATACTACGGGTTAATTCGTACGTTTTTTACAAAAAGTTTCCTTTAATTAGGAATAATTATTGTAATTTATCGCGGTTGAGTTTACAAACAGAAATGTCATTTATTCAGAAACATTTTTTCTGGGTCAGGCACCCAGAAAAACTATCATAGGTCATCATCATTTCAGCCGAAAGACGTCCACTGCTGGACATAGGCCTTTTTTTTTTTTTTTTTTTTTTTTTTTTTTTCCGCTGAGAAATGACGTTACGCATCTCCGCTCGTGGGGGGAAGAGACGGAGTATGTGGGACTCCCTGCCAGGGTGGCAGTATACCCACTAAAACTCAGCGGTGTTCCCTCATCGCCTTGATGGGGAGGTCATGGGAATCCGGCTCAGCCTTTGCATCCACAACCCCCCCGGCGCATGCCCGCCTAGCTGGCGGGCCCCGCATGTCCCCCCGTCTGAGGGGGGGCTACGGGAATGGCCGAGAACACCTGGCCATTCCCGTCCGGCACTGGTGGAAGCCTGTGCAATACAGGCGAGGGTGCCCCCGCACCCGTCGCCTGCTGGCTTCCACCTGTGCTGGACATAGGCCTCCCCCAAGCACTTCAACTTCGACCGGTTCTGTGCTTCTCGCATCCAACGGGTACCTGCGGCCACAAGGTCGTCGGTCATAGGTCATACTCGATAGGAATCTACGATATGTTACCCAAGCAACTCTTTTTAAAATTTCGTTAGCCAAAATGTATGTTAAAACTTCGACCTTTTTATAACGGCTGCGATTGGCCCAAGGCGACGTTGACTAAAACAGCGGTGCTATTCTGTAAAAATCTCACCGTGAAAACTTAGGTGAAGTGAGCGTGGAGTGTCAATTCCTTGCAAAAACAAACTCACTTCACCTAAGTTTTCACGGTGAGATTTTTACAGAATCGACCGGCTGGACTCTCTAGAATGTATTTTGAAGGAAGACCTTACTTTGCATTCGACTGGGGTTGAAAAACTGAATGCTATATTATTGAAAGCGTTACATACCTCTAAAGGCACAGGTCGTACAGAAGGCCTAAAGTTATACAGTCCCATTTCTCCGATGTTCAGCCAGTTGGCAAGATCCTTAGCGTTAGCTAGAGCAGTTGATAACCCAATGATACGCAGTCTTCGCGATGTGTGGGATTCGATGAAGTTGGTTCTGAAAACAAAATAAGGCATGGTCCAGTTTTAAAAAGTTTTTTACGCTTATTGATTAAGGCTAAAGTACTTTATAGAGAACACTAGCTGCGCACAGCGGTTTCACCCGCGTAAATGTCGATCCCGTGGGAATATCGGGATAAAAAGTAGCATATATGTTAATGCAGGGTGTCAGCTATCTCATTATACAATTTTACCAAAATTGGTCCAGCCGTTTCGGCGTGAAGAAGTAACAAACATACTTACTTTCGCCTTTTTATTATTAGTGTGATTAAAAACGCGCTAGAGAATTTGGGGTTTAAAGCGTGGACACCACGCCAAGTTCTTTTTGTCTATACTAGATTCATCCAAGCAGATGTATTTCATCGATGACTATGAACGCCACATCCGTACGTAGTTCCATTTTTTCTGGAGTGGTTACTATGAGGCTTACAATCTTACCTGGACACAATGACCTCTAGAACCGGCCCGCGGTCCTCTCCAAGCAGATGTATCTCATCTATGACAATGAGCGCCACATCCCGCACGTAGTTCCTTGTCTGCCACGACCGACTGATGCCGTCCCATTTCTCTGGGGTGGTTACTATAACGTGTGAGTTGCGGATCGCTCGGATGTCGGGGGATACGTCACCTAGAAGGAGATATACTTTTGAGATAAAACAGTTCAACAAATTCCTAGAAGTTATTTCAGAAACTTTAAATTTTGAAAAAGTTACTCAGTATGTCATTTACGAACTCATAATAAACCTCAAAGTCACCCATCAAATTACATTCTGATTCTAAAGCTCCGTAACTGAATAAATAAGAAAGCAAATAGTTCAACTTTTTACGGGCCCAGCACAACAGTCTCTTATACTCATAGATCCTCCGTAACAGGTGGAGTAAAAAAAAAAAAAATTTTTTTTTTAATATTTTTGGCTAAACTATTAAAAGGAATTGTAGTCGGAGAGACTTTTGAAAAAGCCTAAGTAAAAAGTCATAATTTGAGGTTTGGCTCTCGCCTATTTCCTCCTCCAATATTGGAACAATGTAAAAGATATTTCATAAACTGAATAAGAAGGATATAATACTGTGTCCCTGTCATTAATAGTTGTCAAATTTGTAAACTAGGCCTTGTTGACAGTGGTTTAAATCGGCAATTTTTGAGGGTTCTAGTGCTTATAAAAATAATGTATCATGAAAAAGGAAAACATAGGGACATACAAGTAGTCAATATTTATTATTCTGTAAAAAAATATTGCTTTATGGTCATTAACCAGAAAGAAAACAGGTGAGTGCGTTCCTATGGAGAAAAGACCACCCGCATTTCCTCTTAACTGTGGTCTATAAGAAAGTAACATATTATCAGACATTATTCCAAAACTCTGATTTAGTTTTTTGGTTCACTAACCTGTCAATTCAACGACTTGTTTGCCCAGTCTTTCTTGTAATCGTACTTTCCAGTCTTTTATCCGCTCCTTTACAAGAGCTTTGAGAGGAGCAATGTAAACCACCTGAAAGTTATTATTAGTTTATTCTAGATTTCGGCAGACATTTATTAATAATAATAATTTTATTTCGAACAACAAGACTCAGTGTTAGTAACAATATACTTACAAACTATGTTAGTAATACACTTACAAAACCAAAAACAGAAAACATATTGTGACATCACTGCTGTTCGGTGACAGGCCCAGCCAAAACCTTGCAGCAGTGGTTCACAAGCGCACAAAGAAGCCCGAAAAAAAAACCTGCTTGCTATCATAGACAGGATACTGATATTTTACAATTGCTTTCAATCGATATTATATTTTGTTACGGCGGAGTGGTTAACAGGAACAATATTTGAAAGGCAAACTTTCGAACCAGGCGTGGAATAAAATCGTGTGAGCGAGACGACACGAGACACAGTATTGAGCTTTAGAAATCCCGTACTTAATATTTGTCGTTCTACTCGCATGTTTTATGATCACGACTGCCGCCAATCTTTCCGCATAATATTTTTTTTTACCTTGCAATTCGGATACTGATTAAACACCCTAAACATAGCGACCTCAGCTACAATCGTCTTGCCCGATCCAGTGGGAGCACCAAGTAACACATTATGATCCGTATGGTATAAACAGTGAAAGATCTGCGTCTGAATCGGGTTGAAGTGGCTGAAGTTGTATAGCAGCTCGAAGGAGGGGTTGTTGAGTGCCGTTACTGGTAGTGGTTGAAGTTCGAGGAGGTCTGTGGAAGATTTAAAATAAGTATAAGTTAATTTGTAATTTGTAACTGTATATAAGTAAGTGGTCGAGTACGGTTTAAACGCCATGGAAACAAAAAGATAGCGCAAAAGTATCCAGTACGGGGTGTACTTTTGTGTACCACTCATTTTGGTGAGCTTTGTAAACATTCTGAGTTTAACTTCCTTTTCATTGTTACAAATCTTGGCCTCTTATTATTGGATAACGGTGTACAGGTAAACATGTTGCCCTTCAGGAAGATTATTCATATATGGAGTCGAAGTCGTAAATAAGGAGAGTGAGACATTTTCAATGACGATAAAATTTTACTTTTATCAGTAGAAATAAGGTCAAAAATAGAGATTTTATTTACCTGTATGTGGTGGATGAGTCTCTGGCAGTATTAAATGCTGGAATGTAAGTGGCAAGACGCTTTCTGATCCCAACCACCTAAAAAGATAAGATAAACGATATATAATATGACTGTTTTGCATTCCAACAAATAATAATAATAATAATAATATTCCACAACTATCACACAACGCCGTCTAGTCTCAAGCTAAGCAGAGCTTGTGTTATGAGTACTAGACAACTGATAAACATACTTATATATTTCTAAATACATACATATATAGATAAATTACACCCAGACACAGAACAAATGATCATGCTCATCACACAAACATTTGTCCTGGGTGGGAATCGAACCCACGACCTCCGGCATAGCAGTCATAGTCACTGACCACTAGACCAACAGGCCAGTCAGTGTGAATAAAACACACAGTGTTGCTAGATGAAGAAGCTGATGTAAATTTGCCTTTATATTGATATCTATGGTTAAAACTTACCGAATTATCCATGGTTTTATACCTGTCTCTCTCTCTCACCAGCATGCGTCCTTTTCTATTCAAGAAGGACGCTTGGCGCGAAGCTGTCAATGTCATAGGGTCTTCAGCTCACCAGCTAGAGAATAGCTGCAACACTGTGTGTTTTATTCACACATAATACCTGTTTTGTTGGAATGCAAAACAGTCATATTATGTGCTTTCTAAAACACACAGTGTTGCTAGATGAAGACCTGTTTGGTATCTGCTGGTGGTAAATACAAACGCTATGATGAATAGATTATACTTACAACTGTTCTAGAAAATAGATCAGTTTTATTGCAATTTTTATAATAACATCTGTGTATGTCCAAATGTAGCAAAAAATATAAGTTTCTTTAAAATCAAACAAAGAAAACAAATAATTCATTCATAAATAATATGATATCAAGGAATAAATTACATAAGTAAATTTCTTTATAAAAGCTATGTATTTAAATTTTATAGAAAAAAAATAAATACAATTAATCAACATTAGAGTTGTATTATCAACTCTATTTACTGGACAACAGTAATTTTTGTTTCCTTTGGTATTTTTTAACAGGTCCATAGACCTGATACTGCCTGGTAAGGCATCAATATTAGCATCTTTAAAAATGCTATGAATCCAACCTGCATTAATTTCCCTAATAGAGAAATAAATAGACTTGTGATAGTCCCGTCTGCGCTTCTTTTAATTTCAGACCTTTCTATAAAGTTATTAATGTATTTGACAGGACAGACACGATGGTATGGGTGTTTCCGCAACAACCAACCTGACTGTCTGTAGACTTGTGATAGTCCCGTCAGCGCTTCTTTTAATTTCAGACCTTTCTATAAAGTTATTAATGTATTTGACAGGACAGACACGATGGTATGGGTGTTTCCGCAACAACCAACCTGACTGTCTGTGCTGTTTTTGAGCCAAACCTTGACCACAGAGTAATCTCATCTTCCGTAGTAATTCTCAGGGTCATTTTATAAAAATGTGCGATCATGAATCCCACGACCTGAGGCCTGCACGTCCAGCGATTTCAAATAAAGGATCTGAATTTGTTGAAGTCCTTAGCCAGTTAAACAAAACTGCAGTGTCCCAAACTGGTAGTTTTTGTATTGCAGGTTTAGCAAGTGAAATGGCTTTTAGAACTTGATGAACGAAATAATGTTTTGAGATATCTACTTTTGATGTTGCACAGTAAGTAGAAATGGCTGATTTATGAAGAAGAATAGTTTCTTAAGCTAACTTATCTTCTAAAAATAACTTTACCAAAAATCTAGTAACCTGCTGGTCCTCAGGTGTTTTTGGGTTAATTTTATCGGTATCACACCCCAAAGGTAATAGGTAATACGGGCTGGTTTCCGCAACTCCACGTCAAAGCGCGTATTTTGCGTCCGGTATCACACCACATTATCTAATAGGGGTACTATATGTTGTTAAAGTAGATGTCCGCCAGCTACTTTTTAACAAGACATTCTGTTCCTCTATGTACCAGTGAGCAACATGATCGGCCCACCCCCAATTTTCCAGGCAAAAAGAGTCAATGTGTCCACTTGTGCAGGGCAATTGCCTGTCGTCCGATCTATTAGGACCTTCCGCAGGTTCTTTGTCGGAAGTGGCTCTACTATGGCTCTCGCTCGCAGGTCGAGTAGCCAAAAACATTTAATCCACTCCGGTGCTATTAGGATGTAAATTCCTTTTGCACTGTTCAAAAGAGCCAGTAGGTACTCTTGGTATTAAACTGGGTGGGGGAAATGCCCACCCTAGCTGATAGTCCCATTTTCGGCTGAATACGTTACAGAAGACTGCTGAACAATCTCTGGTATCCAATATTACGTACTTTGGTACGATAGCCGTGTCTCTTGACGCGAACAAATCTACGTCTGGGACACCCCACACTTTGAATATAGCCTCCGTGGCTTGGGGCAGAAGATGCCACTCTAGTACTTTGCGACCCCTTGATAGGTGATACGCAATTCCATTTAGACTCCCCGGGAGGTAGTGGCTGAGAGAGTTAAATGTAACTACTCTGCAAGTTTTAGGACTCTGGTCGTCAATCCTAGCAGTGCCAGGGAATGTCCCCCCCCTCGCTCTTAAGGTATGTGACCAGGGTCCAGTTTTCCGACGGAATATGAATGTGCGCACCTTCCAGAGTCATCCGCTGACTGTTAATGGTGCTCTTGATATGATGCCCACTTTCCTGATAGGTAAGTGCTGTGTAATTGAGCTCCCTACCCTATGACTGCAGCATCTTGTGTTCAAGAAGTGAATCACACTTTTCTTCACTACTGGTGTCAAGCTGTAATCTACAGCTTTTAACCACCACCATTTTAGGTCTGCTGAATGGGTAGCGGAATATCTTTTCTTTATCTTAATATATTTTGGTATAATAGTTTTAGAAAAAGTTGGGCTCTGCGACAGCGTAGTCAATCCGCTGATACTGCGTAATTTGCCAAGTTCAGCAAACCTAATAAACTCTCGAGCTTATCGCAGAGAACTGTTTCCATTGCTCAACAATTTGGAAATTATTATTTTTATCTTCCTGGGAGGAAGTTTTACCCAGTTTTGCTGAGTTTTCCATACCAAGCTAAAATATTCTACCTCCTGAGAGGGCTCCAGAACAGATTTGTGATAATTTATGTGCTGTCCTAAAGTTTCCAACGTTCTCAGTGTTTCCGAAACCTGAGAAACCAGTATGGTCCGATCCTGATTGACCAGGATAAAATCGTCCAAATACACAATTATGCGGAAAACTAATGCTCGTAGGATCTCCGCAATCCCCAGGCAAACATCTATGGGGCCTATGACAGGCCAAATGGCAAAGCTGCCAATTGTAGCACTTCATTGTTGCAAATCATTCAGAGGAACCTCCAGTATGTGTCTGCAATTAGTAATCTAAAATAGGCCTGGTGTCTATTTTTCTTAAGCAATCGATTGTCTGTAGGAAGTTGGCTATATCTGTTTGCGAAATAGAAATGTTTAACTGACACATATGAGTTGAGACCTCCGAGGTAAAAGATGGGACATAGTCCTCCATCTAATTTTTTATTATTAGAAACATTCGCCATAGAAACCCTGGATTGAGGATTGGCAGTGTCTCTAATAATTTATCTTGTTTTATATAGAGGATCATGTCCGTCATGTCCTTTGTTATCTTGCTGCAAATATTTGTAACACATGCTAGACTGGATACTATTATTTGTTTCCTCCCTGTTGTTGCCATAAATTGCCATGGTCCTTCTGACAACCCTCTTTGAAAGTTTTGGTTTTGTAGTCAGTTGTTAATCGTGTTATAGGATGTGTTATTTCTTTATTTAAACTTTTCGCACAAAAAGGTACAAAGGCGGACTTAATGTGTTAGGCATTCTATACCAGTCAACCAAGGGTGGTGAAGAGATTTGATAGCAGGTGCTTTGGTTGAGAGGAGTAAATTTGTTGTATAACTTAAAAAAAAAAAAAAATGAAAAAGCCTGATCAGGTTTTTTTTTTTTTTTTTTTTTTTTTTTTTTCAACGTGGAACATGTGTTATTTCTTTTATAAGGGTTGTGATGTTTTTCTCTCTGTAATATATACAGGAGTGTTAAGCCGCACCTGAGATCCACCCAAAGAAGCTATTGCTGCAAAGCAACTCGGCTAAAAATATATGCTTGGCTAGGAGAAACATAATACAACAGTAGTATCTTTTCAATTTGGATATCAAATTTCTTTTAAAATAAGATCCCATCTAATTTCAATGCACTTTGCCGTCTTACCACACACAATCTGCATTGCAGTCTCTGAATTAATAAAAGACGGGTACCCTGAACCAAAAGTACTAGCAATCTTTTCAAAGAATGTGCTCATATTTAAACTATTACAGTTTGCTAATGCTCAGTCAAGCAATTCTTGTAATCCTGACTTAACAAGTTGTCTTGGTTCCAAAATATTGCTGGATAAGACTGCTAATAATTGTTACGTGGAAGCTAAGTAATCTTTGCCCTTATTAAAATGGCACAACTCTTCATTAAGTTTAAAACCTACAAAAACAGGACTAGAAAAGCAAGATTGTAGAGCTTTTCTTTTACTCGGGTAACTAATATTATTTTAATTGTTCTTTGTCAGCTTGTGTAATACTGGTTTTTTCATCAAACTCTGTAGGTACAAGTACACCTAAAAAAAGTTTACAATATGTGGCGGATTTCTCAAAAGATTAGATGTAGATGGGGTTGGATTTGGCACTCTCTTGTTGTTCCTGCATTGATGTACTAAGATTAGACGTTAGTAACGGTAAGTTAGAGTAACTAGATGTAAACCCCACTTGTTGCGAGTGTCTACACGCGGGTCCGGACATGTCAGTACTTACTTGAAAGTTTTCGTGTTTTGTTGGGCGGAGGTGATGCTATGCCCTCCTCCCTCATCCTCCGAGGATGAAGAAGATGATGACAATAAGTCATTACGTCTCGTATTACTCGAGTGCTGAACTCCAACCGAAACTTCAACATTCGAACTTTGCTCACTTCCAACCCTTCGGATACATCGTGATTCGCGAAACACTAATCACAGAACAATAATACTCCTGACGGAGTTTTCTATGTTGTACACTTATTCACAACGGAAAAACCCGACACGTATACTATATTGACACTGTGTGTTAATTTGATACGATAAATTATTGTATCTAATCACATAATTTTTAAATATGAAATTTTTTCGATGTTTTAGCGGCAAAATTTACAAACGCTATGACATTGACAGCTTCGCGCCAAGCGTCCTTCTTGAATAGAAAAGGACGCATGCTGGTGAGAGAGAGAGACAGGTATAAAACCATGGATAATTCGGTAAGTTTTAACCATAGATATCAATATAAAGGCAAATTTACATCAGCTTCTTCATCTAGCAACACTGTGTGTTTTAGAAAGCACATAATATATATAGTTTTATAATAATAAAACAAGTAAACTTATAAGACTTTGAATCCTTCAGGATTCAAAGTCTTATAAGTTTACTTGTTTTACTCTGATATTTTAAGGATCTTTTTTACTGTGTTATTGTGAATGCCCCGTTGGTCTTATGGTTGCAACCGCGACTGCTGAGCATGGGGTCCTGGGTTTGATTCCCAGGTCGGACAAAGTGTTATTATTTATTTATTTACTTATTTAAATTTTTCGCACAAAAAGGTACAAAGGCGGACTTAATGCCTTAGGCATTCTCTACCAGTCAACCAAGGGTGGTGAAGAGATTAAATGGTAGGTGCTTTGGTTGAGAGGAACAATGAGTGAGTGTTATTAGGTTTTCCAGTAGGAATTTCTTAGTAACAGCCCAGAGTTTGGAAGTTGGAGGTTTAATACCCCTGTGCCTCGGAAAGTACGTAAAGCCGATGGTCCAGCGCCTGATCTCTCCCCGGTTGTGTCGGATTGTCGTCCCATCAGACTATGAGAGTAAGGGAACAGACTGCACCTGTGTTTATGCATATACTTGTGCACTATAATATCTCCTACGTACCTGGTTAATGTCCGGTGAGATTAGCCACCACCGTGACCGAAATCGGTCGGGAGGCTATTATTATTATTGTACATATTATTTACCTTTCTGATGTGGCCCGGATGTAGTATTGAGGCGGTAACGGCTCGCTGATTGGTATTGTTATTATCAACTCTTGCGGCTCGTTCGTAATTACCTAAAGACATAGCAACATTTATTGAAAATTAGAATGAAAGCAAAAAAAAAAACAAAACTAAGATTAATTAAACGTTTAAAAGATTAGCTCCTGGTTTAAAAAAAAAAATTTTTTTGGACATCATAAGATCTCGCTAGGAGCTTGATAGTAAGCTATACTTAATTATAATCAACGCTTACGTAACTCGAATTAAATAAGTACATTTTTCGTATTCATCCATACGTAAGGCAGTTATATGTATAAAAAAAAAACAAAAGCAGATCAAGTTAGTCAGATCCGTTACGAGCTATTCTCGTATAAATTGTAACAATACAAAAAAAAAAAAGAAATCGCTGGCTACTTGCCTGTTTCTTAGTGATGAGGAAGTACTCGTGGTAGTACATGATATCTGTCTCTGGGTCCTCCACCCATATCCAGAATGCTTCGGGCGCTTTTCCGTGGTATTTGTCGTTCCATCTGGGTTAAAAGAAAAAAAAACTGGTTGTTAAGTGGTTTTTTACCGACTTAAAAAAAAGGAGGTTATCAATTCGACACGTATGTATGTAATATTATTGGGATTTCATTATATTCACATATGACAATCTATTAGGGTATGTATGTAATATTATTGGGATTGCATTATATTCACATATGACAATCTATTAGGGCTTCCAAACCACGCATACCTCCGTAACTATTAATCGGATCGTGACCATTCTTTTTTTATTGGCTTACATTTACTTCAACTTAGGGAACAGTGCAAGTTTCATCAAAATCGATTCAGTAATTTTCAAGATATGGACTAAGACGTGAAAGTGTGACAGCCTGGCTTATTGATACGAGCTACGGGTGTAGTGTCAAAGGCAAAAACATCTCAAAACCTTGGTCAAATTCTAGTGCAAAAACTAAAAACTACGAAATAAAAAGTAATTTAAAAAAATTAAACCGACTTCAAAGGAAATTAACTCAAAATTATGAAATAACTTTAATTTCGGTAGTCGGTGGCAAAAAACTAAAATACAGATCCCAAGACACCGACTTCCGAAATTAAAGTTAAGTATTTCATAATTTTGAGTTAATTTCTTTTGAAGTCGGTTTAATTTTTTTAAATTACTTTTTTTTTGTTGATGAATGGGGCCGCCCTTGACCTCGATCACGTCTGATGGAAAGCGGTGGATGAGGTCTATAATGGGAAGACCGTGCCCAGAAGATGCCTAAGGCACAAAAGGCAGGCAAGGCTAAGGCAGGTTTTTAAAGCATTATGTATGTTATGGCAGAATGAGATGGCAGGAATAGACAGTTATCACGCACGTCGTGGCTCTGGTCAGATTGCCATTGCTTAATAGGTCTCCTTGTTAATGTTTGTATAGGTCCATTGATGATGCCCAAAGGGCCTCGTGAAGATTTGTTTGTCAAAATTATCGTTTATAAAAATAAAGAAGTATGCCGTCAATACACAGGTAGCTTTTGGTGGCAGCGGATAAGACAGAAATACAAATAATGTCACAAAGATTAAACAGAAAAACTTACTTGAAATTAGGTGTAATAGAGAGTCGTATCCTTAACACAGTTCGTGTTATGGGATGTAAGCTGGCTTCCATTTCTAACAGCGGGAACTCATCTGCGCATTTCTTGAGATGACGTGCGTTTTTCGGATTGCGTAATAAATCGCCTGCAAGGAAAAATCAACATGAACTTCGTCAGCATCTTTCCGAAGGAATATTGAAACACATCGCGACTACCAAAAGATAGTCATTTGTTTTAAGTACTGCAAATATGTGAAGAATGTACTGTTTCGGGACTGCTGCTGTGTGAAAGTAAATTAGAGGTATAGAGCTATGAGGAACAGGGTGTAAAGTTCACTCATACTCTATAGAAAAGGGAGGATCCTCCGACCAGACGGGTGTTGTGTCTGGCGGGCAACTGCCCGATGATTCATGTCGGGCCGTTGTATCTATGCAAGTTGCGCGGTAAACTTTGCTTGCGAGATGCAGGATTTTGCGTGACGTCAGTATGACGCGTTCTTCGCAAGTGAGAGTTCAGAGGCATTGTAAATTCAACATCATAAATAAGCCTTCATCAGATGTTATAGTGTCCAAGAAAAAGGATCATATTCTAGAACAGATTTTTGGTTGAGTTTACAAAAAAGACTGTCACTCTTAAATTAAAACACTTGATAAACCAGACTTACCGACTTCCTTCCAAGCCATGTCTCAAATCTGATTGGGCTTCAACATCGGGTACTCGATATGCTTCAAAGTCTCTTTGGTGAAGCAGTTGAACTGTAGCATGTCGGTGTAGAAGTCCCACATTTTGCTAATAATTACACTAAAGATAACTTACCGACTTCCTTCCAGTCCATGTCCCGAATCTGATCGGGCTTCAACATCGGGTACTCGATGTGCTTCAACGTCTCGATAGTGAAGCAGTTGAACTGTCGCATGTCGCTGTAGAAGTCCCACATTTGAAGCTCCAGCATTTTCGCCATCTTGAGGTATAGGGCGGCCATGTACGCGTTATTCTTGCGAAGGGTTATCTCGAAGAGGGCGCGGATTATGCGGACGGCGTTCTGTAAATGACATTAAGTTTTTTGACACTGACGAAGTAGCTTTCAAACTTTTTAGAACCATACGTGGTTCGTAGGACAAGGAAAGGGTTAGATCAGGCCCAAATTTTCGGTGTGTGTTTCACCCATGTCGTCAGTTATAAGTCCCATGTAATAGGGGCAAGTGCATTATAATAATATTATAATAATAATAATATTCCACAACTATCACACAACGCCGTCTAGTCTCAAGCTAAGCAGAGCTTGTGTTATGAGTACTAGACAACTGATAAACATACTTATATATTTCTAAATACATACATATATAGATAAATTACACCCAGACACAGAACAAATGATCATGCTCATCACACAAACATTTGTCCTGGGTGGGAATCGAACCCACGACCTCCGGCATAGCAGTCATAGTCACTGACCACTAGACCAACAGGCCAGTCATTACTATCAAACGGACCCAAATTCAGGATGCCTAACGGAAAAAACTTATAAAACTCGGCGATTGAACCCAGGATTGCACGTTCAGCAGTCGAGCTTGCGACCGCTAGACAAACGAGACAGAAGAATTTTGACGGCACGGTTGGCGCAGTGGTTACGCGATTGACTGCTGCGCTGCGTGTCGCGGGTTCGATTCCCGCACGGAACAAATATTTGTATGACCTACAAGTAGTTGTTCCGGGTCTGGCTGTTTGTGTATGTGAGTTTAAATGTTTGTAAACGCACCCACAATACAGGAGAAATTCCTAGTGTGGGGCAACGTTTTCTTAAAAAAAAAAAAAAAAAAAAAAATTGAGTTAATGGACAATTTACCAAATGGCGCATTTGTATAAAATTCCCGTTCTAGTGCCATAACAAAACTGAACTGTATCGTAATAGGAATTCGGTACATTTTGTTTTCACCAAATAATGCGAATACACTATAGAAGTGCTGTTTAAATGTTTTTTTTTTTTTACAAACCTGACTGATATAATTAAGATCAGATTGCAGCGACGATCCATTGACGCGTCCCCTAGACAGGTAAGTTTGTAGTAATATGTTGATCTTCCAATGTATGTCTTCCGGAGGGTCATCAATGCGAAGCTCACCGTATTGGTCTTTGAGACTCCATAATTCTGTAAGCTCTTCTTTTCTTACCTGGAAAGTGAGTTTTATTAAATATGGATAAGTTATTATCGAAGATTAAATTGGACCATTTTAACGTGTTTAATTTATTAATTAAATTAATTATTAATTCGAATCTACAGAATCCTGCTACCCTACTAATATTATAAACTAGCTGCGCCCCGCAGTTTCACCCGCGTAAATGTCGATCCTGTGGGACTATCGGGATAAAAAGTAGCCTATATGTTAATCCAGGGTGTCAGCTACCTCCATACAAAATTTAATCAAAATTGGTCCAGCCGTTTGAGCGTGAAGAAGTAACAAACATATAAACACACCCCCACACAGACACACACACTCACAAACTTTCGCCTGTATAATATTAGTGTGATGTGAATGTTTGTGAAGATGTTTGGATGTTTGTTACTCAATCACGCGTAAACCGTTGAACAGATTTGGATGAAAATTGGCACATAGACCATTTCCTGGCACATAGAATACTTTCTATCCCGATATTCCCACGGGATCGAAACTTACGCGGGTGAAACCGCGGGGCGCTGCTAGTATAAAAATAATGTAAAACTTATTTTAGCGTTTACTTTTACAATTAAAAACCTTTTTTATTGGATTTCACATATTTTTTAATTTATTTGATACCATTTTTTACGACAGCCAAATGGGAATTGAGATGAGATGTTGCGTTTGCATTATTTCTTCTCATCTAAAATATTATAATATTATGGTGAAGGTTTTTTTTTTACTTTAATATTTTTTTATTGATTTTGATTAAAATTCATTTTCTTATCTAACTTACTTTGAGCTGCTGGAAATCAGAACACCTGGTTAGCATTTCGAGCACATATCCTTGCGTCATAGACTTGCGCACCATAGTGTTGAAGACGTCCATCGTCTCGCAAGTTATGTAGTAGTGACTTGCTGTGCGACCCAGATCTATAGACAAAAGAGTTTAAATTAGTTGTTGTTTCTTATAACTTTTTAGGTTTTTATGAATAATATAATTAGAACCACTTCGACACCTCACGTGACCAGAGGGCAGGCTCGTTCTTTAGCCAAAGAATTAGCATTGCCATTCAACGTGGCAATGCTGCCAGTCTTCTGGGCACGTTTCCGGATGATAGCGATGTCGACGAGTACTTTGACGCCTACCTTTTGTTTTTATTTGTATAGTTAGTTAGTCATTTAATTTAGTACTTAGTGTAAATAGTTGTGTTAAATATTGTAATAAATATATAGAGTGTTTGGAAGCTAGATGGAAACTCTTAAGGGGGTGATAGTTGACACCATTTAGAGCGTTTTGAGCCATACATGTCTTTGACGAAGTACGTTTTTTTTATTTTTTTCCCAGTTAAAGTTGGTATGTTATTTTTGACTAAATGTTTACAGTTAAAAATAAAAATACATACTTCGTCTAAGACATGCATGGCTCAAAATGCTGTAAATGGTGTCAACTATAACTCCTTTAAATCTTAGCACTCAGCTTCCAAACACCCTGTATAATATACTTAATAAATCTTAGCACTCAGCTTCCAAACACCCTGTATAATATACTTAATAAATTTTAAAAGTTTAAAGCCATAAAAGGTTTCTATGTTATGGGTTTGGTTTCCGCACTTAGTCCTTCAAATGGACCATTGTGCGTGCCATAAAAGGTTTTCGTTGAACCAAAACGTTGCTTACGAATGGTTAAGCCTAAGGCATTAAGTCCGCCTTTGTACCTTTTTGTGCGAAAAGTTTAAATAAATAAATAAAGCCTGAGCCTGCCTACCCTGCCTGCTAGCCTGAGGGAGTTCTACCTTCCGTTTACTGATCGCGGTCTCCACTCTAGCACACCAACGGTCATCGGTTCTACGGCTAATATGGCTTATTCAAATCGCTCAAATTAATGCATGTTAAACCATCAACAGACGTTTATATTTACCAGTAACATTAAGTTGTCCTGTCCGTTCGTTGTACCGTATCATATGTGTGTTATCAAGCTGCATAGCGGCCGCTGTTATAAGTTCACGTCGTTTAGTTTCTAGCATCGGTTCCTCTTGCACGTCTGTGTATGTTAGGCCGTATACCTACGGAAAAAATAGATAGATATACTCCTATAGCACTAAATATAACATTGCGCTTGTAATCGCCGAATGAATGTTGGGTAGAAGTGTCCTTATTTTGAGTTATGTCTTAAGGGGCTGTTCATTTATTACGTAAGACAATTTACCACTTTCTGACCCCCCCCCCTGCCTCTACGTAAGAAAAAATAAGACTTGGATGAATCCCCTCCGCCCCTTTAAATCTTACGTAAGATCAGTATCTACCAAAATTCCAAGGAAAAAGTAGCAAAAAAATAAAAAGTAATAATTTTTGCTTAATTTTGAGATCTTACGTAAGAACAATCTAGACCCCTCCCACTCCCACGTAATAAAAAAAAACAGTGGCACTCCGGGAGTGCCGACAGAGGTGAAAACAAAACACATCACACATATCGGATATACATTAAAACGGAGTACATCCCGAGGACAGCCGAACACATCCGTAGCGGGTATTTTTTTAATTGTCTTATAAACAAAACACGCGCGGTGTCGCTTACAGTAATAGTGGCGCGAGTTCAATAGTTTTTTTCCCATCTCAAAAAATGCCAAACACGCGTTATAGTATATTTCATTACAAGTGCGGAAAGGCTGTCATTGCAAAGAGTTCCGACAAATGTCTACCCGAGCCGAGGCGCAGCCGAAGGCGAGGGTTGACAGTCGGAACAAGTTGCAATGACGGTTCCGCAAGTGTACTGAACGACTATTTTTAATACAGTTGCGAAAAAATGAAGCAATTTAATAAAATAATAAAAACACAATATTGCTTTTTTCTCTTCTCTCCACGCAAAAAATTAGTCGTACCTATGTGGATATGTAACGACTTTTTGACTTTTCCGGTAAAATGTTCTCCGAAGCATTTTGTGCAATTATACTGAGTTCCGGTGGTGTTAATTTAAAAAAAATAGGGTCGAAATTACTCATTTTGTGCAACAAACAACTAAACTCGCAAAGAAAATTTCTGGAAAATGGCGCCAACCGTAGAATATAAGCAGAGTTTTTTTTTCTTCACCCATTTTGGTAGGCAAAAGGAACTATCCATACAGCTTAGTCTTCAGTATTTTTTTTTATTGATATGAAATGAAAATGAAATTTAATGAGATGAAATTAAATGAAACCTAACCTGACTCATTCAATTAGATCATTAAATCTGATATTGAAATAAATTAGTAGCTTCTTTTTAGAAATATACGTATTTGTATGAATCACAAAAACTCTTTAGTAAAAACTTCATGGTTGGTTTTTCTTTTTAATAGACATTATTTTGACAGTTGGGAAAGAGACACGCACGAGTTCGGGAAAGGTAAAAAAAAAGCACTAGTATGTAATAGCCCACTTCCCGAACGCTATACGTCCCTGCAATACACCACTTTTTGAGCAACTGTATTAAAAAGAAGTTTTCACTTCAATAAGGCTTGTTTGGACCCCTCCCCCCTCTAATCGTCTTACGTAATAAATGAACAGCCCCTAAGTGTTGTGTGTCAGGTGCAATAAAACCTTTTTTACATACTGTAAAGTTTCGTTAATAATTAAAATAGTCCCTGTATACTGAAATGAATAAAAATTACTTAAATTACCTGTGGGTTGATCCTCATTCTGACGAATAGGTAGGTATAACTGAGCCATTCCACTGCTTCATCAATATTAGTTACTGTGCCGAGAGCGACCTGAAAGATAGAATAATGTAATAATAGAATTAGAAATTATACGTTAAAATGATTATAAACGGTAGTTTTACATTGTTTAGTTTTATTATAATCACTAAAACGGAAAATAGTGACCAATAATATCCGTTTAACCGGCACAACTTAACGTGCTTATTTTCTGCATTTTCATTCTAAAATAAAAGAAATAACCAAACAAACGATGAGGGCGCCACTGCGCTGTCCGCGTTTGGTCGGCGCCCTCTTAAACAAAATATGGGAAATAAAAATCTTACCTCAGCATTCAAATTATCCGCCAACAGATTGATAAAGTTGCTCTCAATCGGGAACTGATTGGTCATTGACTTGAGATAGTGCGTCAATTTGTCGTGCGTAGTTATGATAATGCCCGTTCCAGATGTGTCAAACTGTGGCCTGCCCGCGCGACCGAATATTTGTAGAACATCCAGTATGCTTAGATCTACGAATGTTCCGTGGGCTTGATCGTAGATTTCTGTACCCTGTGAAAAAAACATCGTAATTTTTTTTTTATATTCTCGTTTTTACTAAAAGGGGATTTAAAGGGGGGGGGGGGGTTCCATTCATATAAATATAGAAAGATAGCGCTCAAAGCAAGAGATAATTTTTATTTTCAGTCCTTTATTATTTCGTACTTACCCTAATAACTACAGCATGCGCCGGTAAGTTGACACCCCACGCCAGCGTGGAGGTACATACTAGCACTTTTATGAAACCTTCCGAGAAGTATTTTTCCACCATGTTTCTGAAAAAGTTCAATAAAATGGATTTTAGTTTAGTCAGATTCTTTTAATAAAAAAAATGTAAAGTTATTTATTCAAACTAGGCTGAGAACCTTAAGCTTTTTGAACGTCAAAATTACTTAAGACAGTCCCCCCAAAAACGCCCGCCCTTCACCACTTCCTAGTGCTTTAGCTGGGAAGAAGTGGCGCAACAGACTCCCCAGCAGAACAGCCGTCTGTTCAGTTCGAAGAACTTGATTCTTAGAAAAGTAATACTTGTGCTTATTACAATAAAACTCAACGTATCTTGATATTTGACTATTTTGGAATTGATATTACTAGATATTATTAGGGTTTTAAGTAAATCGTCACTTATGTTAGGAAGTTAAAAAGCAGGCCTCGAAGAGATAGGAACTTTATTTTAAATAAATATTTTTGCGTCTTGCTCTCAAAAGTCGGCTTGCAAGCGAGACAGCATACAATTTAATAAACGAGTTACGGAAAAACTACGAGTAACTGAACTAGTTTTCTTCGATCATCAACGGCCTATCCTTTTCCCAACCATATTGGGGTCGGCTCCAGTCAAACCGGATGCAGCTGAATACCAGTATTTTACATGGAGCGACTGCCTATCTGACTTCCACAACCCAGTTACTGGGTAATGCGATACCCCTTGGTAAGACTGGTTGTCAGACTTTCGGGCTTCTGACGACCCGTAACGACTGTCAAAGATCAACGAACGACAGCCGGGACCAAAGGCAAGTTTTCTTTAGTGCTCGTTTTTAAGTCCTATAAAGCTGGTTTCTAATTTGAAATGTCAGAAACTTACCTATCACTCCTCAACATACCAGCATGATGACACGCGAACCCACCCGCGAACAACTCAGCCAGTATTTTATTAGGACTGCTACTTATACTCTTCTTAGCTTTAAGGAACGCGCCTGTATCGTCCGGCTCAAAGTGTTTCAGATGGCCCTTCTTCTGGGCTATTTCTTTGAGGACCATAGCCGTCTGGTGGGTGGCGTTACGGGCGTGGACGAACACCATTACTTGGTGGCCTTTTTGGACCATGTCTACCGCCTTTTCGTAGCATATTTCGTTCATTGCTTGCATCTGTTGAAGTTTTGGGTTGGTGAGAATTTGAACACCGGTTAAGCTAAAGATCCTCGTTCACTCGAGCTGGAGAAATCGGAATTCTATCTAGCATATACCAAAATGTTAAGAGGTGCGCTAAGGTAGCCCATTTTTTTTTTGCAATTTGCAGATCAGTGTCAGGTTGTATGTTGATTAAAATATGTTTCGCGACCGTAACAAATATGGCTTTACAGAATTATAATCATTAGAATCAGCAATATAACTCAAGTTAGAATTTACAGGACCTAAACGCAAAAAACGCAAGTTTTAAAAACAATAAATGTTTAAGATCGACTACAGTAAACAAAATCTGAAAAATATATGATATTCTTCAGGATATATGCTAGGTACATAGTGTGTTGAAAACATAATTCAACTAATTTGATACGATAGAAACAAATCATGAAGATACCTCTAAAAACTTTCTTTTTACAATAAAAACCATACTAATATACATACAATTATTTTGATTTTTGTCAGATTATTCTACAAGCAACATACATACTAGTGTTTTAATTTTTTAGTCCAAACAATAGATTTTTTGTAATTAAATAATTACTTCATATTTTGCAATCACCAGCGTTGTGTCATCGCGCTTCTCTTTCTTTTCTATGCAGTCCGACAGTGACCGCGCTTTAGGTCATGTAAGCCCCTTAAATGACCAGATCATGAAATAGTAATTCAATACTTAGAGTTGTATTAATGATTTTTATTATTTACTAGCTTCTACCCGCGACTTCGTACGCGGATCCTGTTGCTTATGCCAGCGACAACGGGCTTGTCAAAATCGAAGATCTGAATCGTCTGATGTCGAATTCTAAGAGCCCGGGGACTGGAAAACAACGGGATGCGCGAGACGATTCGAGACGTCATTTTCAGGCAATAATGAACCAATAAGGTGGTAAACTTGGCCTTGCACTTTGAATGTTGGCATAAATGGGCCTTCTGAAATCTGTTTCGCAACAAAAGATGTCATTTGAAAGGTATTATTGTACGAACGAAAGACTGCAGGCAGATGCTGGATGCGTGAAGCTGAAGACAGGGCGCTATATGGCGCTCATTAGGGGAGGCCTATTTCCAGCAGTGGACTGCTATAGGCTGATGATGATGATGATTGTACGAACGTATGTTGTCCAAGAAATGTTTTGACTGTGGATGGTCACCGATTAGCAGTGATCTTAATATTTCTGGAGGATTTTGTAATATTTCAATATGTACTTTCCCACCTGAGCAACACATAGCGTTTGTTTCTTTTTGCCATTTAACAGCTTCACAAAAAGTACAATTTTTAACCATACCTCCGATGGCGGAATATGTGGCGTAGTCAATCATAGGAGTATACGTAAATGCACTCCGTTCCTTATCAACCCAAGGAAGGTCGCCATGCCCTACGGCTATATCTTGAGACACATCCGATTCTTCAGATGATATCGACATTCTGTTCAGAGAATGTCGAAGTCGATCAGAATTCAAACGTTAGTTGCGCTCTTCTTAATCTGTCTGTTCATGCCGTACTCCAACAATTCTTTCTTTCTCACTTTCTAACTGATTATGAATATTTTGTTGTGTGTGTGTTCGGGACAATGTATGATAACCTCACGTTCATCACTCATTTCAAAAGACCTGTTAGTAGATGTGCGAATACGCTGAGAACTCAAGCGTGATTCTGTATCGGTAAACGTTTCCGATTCGCGAGACAATGCATGTCGCTCACGATCAGCGGACAGTCGCGCATCACGTTCCGCACTTGTCTCTAGAGACCTAGAAGCAGATGCGTAGATACGCTGAGAACTCAAGCGCAATTCTCTATCCGTGAACGTCTCCGACTCGCGAGATAATGCGTCACGTTCACGATCAGCGGTCAGTCGCGCATCACGTTCCCCACTTGTCTCTGGAGACCTAAAAGTCGATGCGTAGATACGCTTGGAACTCAAGCGCAATTCTCTATCCGTGAACGTCTGCGACTCGCGAGACAATGCATGACGTTCACGATCAGCGCTCAGTCGCGCATCATATTCTTCACTGTGGTCTCTAGAGATCTGGATGTAGATGCGTAAATACGCTGAGAACGCAGGCGTGCTTCGCGATCCGAAGAGGTTTCCACGGAGCGAGTTGCAGCCTGATGTTCTCGAACAGCATCAAGTCTCTCCTGACGCTCTTCGGTAGATTCTTGGGATCTTATGATCCTCAATCTTTTAGCTCCTTTGGAACATTGGGAAAGATTTGACCTCTTTCTAGGCATGGTTATAGTTTTATTGTGAAGATACCTGATCAATTAAAATCTAAGTGACTGCTCCCCTACCAAGGATGCCCAGACACGGGGTCGTCTGGCACCCATGTGCTGGTTTGGTCCCTGGGGTGGTCACGGCGTGCTATGTGTTCTGGTGCGCCGGTGATGGGGAGTACTCCCCAGAGGAGGGTCCGGTGACGGACAGCCGCGGCGGGTTCACGGATGAGTGCTAACGCGTGCCCATGTTCCCGCCGTAAGCGGCAGAGGAGGACACCGTGGAGTTTTAGTGGGTTAGAGTCCCATAACTGCACTATCTCCCCGTGGTAGTGCAGAATGCATGAGCATTAAAAAAATAAACGGGAGTTTTGGCCAGTAGAGTCAAATTTTTAAATGATATACCATCGTCATCGAAAATCAGTCCTAAACTGAAAATTGTGAAATTAGTGATAGCTTTGATTTCCACATCAGATGTTTCTGATTTTCGATTCATATAAGTCAACAGGAAATGCCTATCAGACCGAATAACTTTTACTAAGACATCATTCCTATATGTGTTATGGTGTAGCTGGGCTCTTGTAGTTCCCCATTAGGTGTTCCAGATCTTCAAATTTATTCTCTCAGCAGAAAATGCTCATCACGTGGAACAATTTTTGCTATGGTACCATTTTTGTATCTCTTATAGTTAAGCTGATCTGTTTCGGTTCTGCATCAGGTGTTCAAGTTTCAAAGATAAATTATAGCCAATATGTTGCCCAGCCCAGACATAATACATATACAACAAAAAAAAAATCATTCAAATCCGTCCAGTAGTTCCGAAGATGGGACGCGCAGGCGCGAGGCGTGTACGTACTCTGATAGAATAATACCGCCGTGATTCTTTAAATTGACATAACTTTTTTATTTATGAACCGATTGACATGAAATAAACACTAAATGTTAAGTGAAGCTTACTACAATATATTAGTGAAAACCGCATCTAAATCTAATAGGCCGTTTCTGATATTAGCGTGCACAAACAAACAGACAAACCGACAAACAGACAAACAGACAAAAAAAAATTAATTACAGTTTCGGGTTCGGCATCGATATAATAACAACCCCTGCTACTTTTTTTTTATATATTTCCATTGTACAGACACCACTTTTCTACAATTTTATTATATGTATATAATATATATATAGATATGGTGTACTTACATGATAAAGAGTGCTCTATTCTATGATTATAATAATTCTATAAATAAATATTTGTTACGAAATCAGTATGTAGTGTTAGTATGGACATGTTCGAGAACACTTCGCGTAATACTACGACTTGCACGCCAACCGCTCGTTAGCCTCTGGCGAACATGTCCAAATGTGTCCATACTATGTGCCTAAGATGCACGCGAACCGCACTGTTCGTGCGCGTGCGCAGGTGTGCCTTTATAAAAAGAAAAGTACCTGTCTAAGATGTGAACCTCCACCGCTGCCAGTTTCCTTGATACCAATGAACTGTTGCTCCAAAGGAACTGGACGGAAGCGAGAGTCGAAGAAGAAGAGACCGATGTTCGGGTTTACGCGCAAGAATCTGTAACAAGTCAACCGAAAAAAAAAGGTGAGCGAATGATATTGAAATTGATTGTATCTGCTTTCGATACTCAGCGAACACTTTAATCTATACTAATAATAAAGCTGAAGAGTTTGTTTGTTTGAACGCGCTAATCTCTGGAACTACCAGTCGGATTTGAAAATTCTTCTTTGCATTTGAAAGCCCAATTATTGAGGAAGGCTTTAGGCTATTTACCATCACGCTAGGGCTCTTAGGAGCCGAGCAAAAAGAAAAAAAAAATAAGAAAGAACGCGAAACCGAACTAATACCGCGGGCA
Organism: Oligia fasciuncula; assembly: GCA_963082905.1. NCBI lineage: Eukaryota > Metazoa > Arthropoda > Insecta > Lepidoptera > Noctuidae > Oligia > Oligia fasciuncula. The sequence goes on from OY720407.1 coordinate 10,971,178, forward strand.
GTCGTTGCGATGCGACACGCCGGGCTGGAACAAGAAATTTTACGCGAACGAAGTCGCGGGCAGAAGCTAGTTAATGATAAGGGCCACTAAACGCGTATTTATCTTAATCTAAAGCACATCGGACGTGATACTTGACGAGTCTTATGGCGAGATTTACAGCCCCTTACTTTGACTTTACCCCGCCAAGTACGTGTAAATGGTATGGAAAATTTGTTCACATTCGCTTCGCGACGAATATTTAAATTATTCTAATCGAAATAAAGTTCATATTCGTATGAAGGGTACACTTACTTATTTTACTTAGTGAGGAACATCTAAGTGCAGTCTTAGTTTTTTCCAAGAAATGTTTTAGAGTCACCAAGTGTTCTTGGTGACTCTAAAACATTTCTTCTTGGACTTTGGGAGTGGCAGCGAAGCGACCAAAAATGCTCGTGATTTTGTTTCCTTTATACCAATTTCAACCGTATACACAGGTAGATAGAGTTCAGTTTCAATTGCCATCAAGAAAAAAACATACTTAATAATATTCGAACTCACCTAGCAACATCCAAATAGTTAGGCAACGTGGCAGACAGTCCGACTATCCGTATCATGTTCTGCGTGGACTCGACTTGTCGCAACGTTCGTGCGACAATCGCCTCGACAATCGGGCCGCGATCGCCGTGCAGTAAGTGAACCTCGTCTATGATGATTAGTTTCACTATTGATGCTAGTTCTGTGTCGGCTGTAAAGATACATTTGTGATAAGATTAAACCGAGTTTTCAAGCCAATTAAAAGGATATTTTGATGACCATTGTATCATCGATCATGATCACTACTATGGTCAGAAAGAATTGCTTTACAGAACTCTTTCCTGTCCAAAAATTATTAGCATGTTTTAACATCCTAATGACAAAGAGGTTCTACTTATCGAGTTTTTTAAGAGGGACAGGCAACAACATGGTACAGGAAAAGGACAGAACTATAATAGTAATCCATACTAATATTATAAATTCGAAAGTAACTCTGTCTGTCTGCATGTTACCTTTTCACGCCTAAACCATTGAACAGATTTCGATAAAATTTGGCAGAGAGATAGATTGCATCCTGGGGAAGGACATATGATAGTTTTTATCCCGATATTCCCACGGGATCGATACTTACGCTGGTGAAACCGCGGGACGCTGCTAGTTTAATTATAAATATTCATCAAACTTACTTGCTCCCTTCCTAGTAACAACATCCCACTTCTCAGGCGTGGTGACAATCATCTGCGTCTGTTGCACTTCAGTCTTAGTTAACTTCATGTCGCCAGTCAACTCTCGGACTAGTATGCCGAGCCCTTTGAGACGCTTGCCAAAACTAGCTGTCATTTCTGAGGCTAAAGCTTTCATTGGGGCTATGTATATTATCTAGGAGAGAAAATAGTTTGGTTAAGTCAAAGCAGATTTATCGGCTATATGTAGTGTATAGTGTAAAATCAACTTTAGTTCCTGGTGCAGAAGGTTGAAATGGTGTTGAAAGAAAGTTTCGAATCTTCCATTGTGATTTGCTACATCTATATCAATTTTATCTCAATCATTTAAACACATTCTTATGTTTATGTAGGACTTACTGGCATTTGAATCTTCGTAAGATAGTGCATACAAAGATTAAAGTTTTATATAGTAAGTTAGACGAAAGCTGTGTGTCATTCAGGCAACGTCACCTACAGCTGGACATAGGTCTATGTCCAGCTGTAGGTGACGTTGTCCTTCTAATATTCGCCAAAATAACCGGTTCTCCGTCTTCCGCATCGTTTTTCCCCAGCCGCTTTTTAAACATCGTTACTCCACCTAGTGTAACATGGTATGCCCCTTTGCAGATTCAATAACTGTATGATAAATTAAAATTTCACTTCATCATCATCATTTCAACCGAAAGACGCCCACTGCTGGACATATGCCTCCTCCAAGCACCGCCATTTCGACGGGTTCTGTATTTCTCGCATCCAGCAGATTCCTGCGGCCTTCACCTGGTCATCAGCCCTTCATTAGACCTTGTTCATCATCATCATTTCAGCCGAAAGACGTCCACTGCTGGACATATGCCTCCCCCAAGCACCTCCACTTCGACCAGTTCTGTGCTTCTCGCATTCAACGGGTTCCTGCGGCCTTCACAAGGCCGTCGGTCCACCTTGTTAGAGGCCTTCAAACGCTACGTCTTCCGGTACGCGGTCGACACCCCAGACTTTTCGACCCCATCGGCCATCTGTTCTGTGAGCAATGTGTCCACGCACTGCCACCTTTAATTTCTACTTACCTTAAACTTATTCTTCATAATAACATCATTCTCAATATGCTGTTTGATTTGATGCACCACAGTTAGTAACGCTATGTTTGTTTTACCGGCTCCAGTCGGCGCGCAAATCAGAAGGTTCTCATTAGTATTGTACGCTGTTTGGAAAACCACGGACTGGATTCTGTTTAGCTCCTTTATGTTCTCGAAGGCCATTTGACCGATCTGTATGAGTAATGACATACGGGGATTAAGTGCGGGGATAAAAGAAGCCACGATAAAGTTGTTGGTGATTCTTTTGTAGTAGGCCTTTTTATCTGACTACAGAAAATTTACGAGTTGTTAGTGTATTTTTGTCTTATTTTATTTCTTAACGTACGTTGTACACCAACACAAAACAAACATTAAGGTGCCACTAGTCGATATTTTTTCCATACAAATTTCGAGAGAGTATTCACTCCACTGTTTGACATTGTGCATTCAAAGTTAAACATGATTTATCGTTTTGTCATATTATTAATTTTGTCTGTACGGAAACAGAATAGTAAAATAAAAAGCCATTAAAAAGTAATGAGCCAACAAAGATTCGTTTATCTTGCTATTTTTAACGTAACTTTGGGTGTAAATAAGTAATAATAGATCTGTAAAATCTTTAAACCAAAGTCGGTACCGCCATAACCCAGTTACCATAGAGTTTAATAAACTTTATTTGTAAAGCGACATACAATTTACTGTGTCATGTTGTGTCGTGACTCCGAGATACACCAATTAAACGAATCTGTTCAGAACTACGTCAAATCACAACGAGTTTTGATTGGCTAACACTGTGGCAGAAAGCGTTACGACACGACACACACAACACAGTAGTATGAATCCGGATTAATTGATTTAAGCAGTGGTTTTTTCATAAAACTCGATTTTCCAAAGCACTTCTCGAATTTTTTACGCGCCTTTCCGTTCGTAACGGTGTTTCTGTTCGTGAGAACTAGACGTGTGTGTAGACTAGCGTCTAACTGCTCATTAATGATACTATCTCTGTCGGACACAAAGCTAGGTGAGACAGCGTGCTTTTTGGCCATGACCACCAGTGAGTTCGAGCTCGCGACTAGTTCCACCTTAATTAATAAAATTGATTGTTACGTTGTGAAAGTGAAGTTGTCGTTGTCGCTACAAAAAAGTGGTTTTAGGAGACTGTCGTTAACGACAGTCGAAAAAATCGATTTCTGACCTTTCTGATTTTTTTTATTAATTCATCCATGACTTACCGCATCCAATTCAGCAACAGGTACGCGCTGGTTGCCAACAGTGAGAGGTGCTGCATCCTGCTTAGGTATGATTACCTCTTCATATTCCTTGTTGTCTTTTCTTATTGCGTTCTCGGGAAGAATAAGCTTGAGACCAGAAACGAATCCTGGAATTTAAAAAGTTAGTCTCTTAAGAATTAACAATGGTTGACTTTGGTCGAATGGCTAGTTGCTAGCAAAAAGAGGCGTCTTTGTCGTGTTTAAGTGTGGCATAACTTTACTCCAAGTAATAGTATTATTAGAAATTAGAGTATTTATTAAAACTTGTAGGATGATGCTATAGATAAGCTCTTCAAGAATTTTCCTTACCAGCTGAGTTTTTGGCATTAATGGACGAATCATAGACATTGGGATATTGCACTTTTGTTTGGAAATACGATATCTTCTGTAGAACTGGATCGACATTATTGGATGACCTTGTCGCAGAAAATGGTACCACTGGTTTTGATAACTCTGCTAGCCTGTAAATTAGTTTAACATTTACTATTGTTAAAACAAAAACACAAATCGCCGATGTCACCCAAAACGCAGTCAAGTTTATGTGGGACTGGGTCGGACACGTAAGCCTCATGTCAAACGAGTCATGGGCCAAATTTACCACCATGTGGGTCCCAGAAAAGGTCTGGCGACGAGGCAGACCCAAGAGAAGACAATGGACGACCTTGACGCCTACAGACAGGATTGGTCCAGACTTGCTCAAGACAGAAAAGCGGAAAGGAGAAAGGGACGCCTTTGGCCTGCAGAGCAACAACATAGGCTAAACATATAGTTACAGATAAATGGAGCTATACAAAACGCATAGCTCCATCTCTTTCCCACACTGAAGGAATATTAAAATAATACTGCTTGAGGTGGTTGTAGGCCCCCTGATCATTAAAATTTGCTGTCATGTCAGCTGTGATAATTGGACAACTGAAATGACAACAGTCAATCAAATCTGTTAGCATGACGTTTAAAGACAAGATTGATTTTAATCTTGCCTTTCCGAAACTCACGGTTAGTAACAGTCATAAATAAGTTTATTCATTGAATGAAACAGAAAATTAGGGGGTATTTAGAAATAACCAAATGACATGGTAAACCATTCAGTTGAATCCTGATTAATGTTAAAGAGGTTGAGCTTATAGAGGTTTGAGGAACAGGGTGTAAAGTTCACTCATACTCCATAGAAAAGGGAGGATCCTCCGAGCAGACGGGTGTTGTGTCTGGCGGGCAACTGCCCGATGATTCATGTCGGGCCGTTGTATATATGTATGCTAGTTGCGTGGTAAACTCTGCTTGCGAGATGCAGGTTTTTGTGTGACGTCAGCGTGTGGCGTTGTAGGCATTTTTTAGATTAGAATTATCATAAAGGTACAATACCTTTTAGCCCTCATCTGCCCAATATTAATCTCCTGTTCCTCTTCATCATCATCATTTTTCCTGTTCTTTGCCTTTTTCTCTTCTTTCCTCACGAGTTTAGCTAACATCTTCTCTTGTTCAGACAACACTGACACTTGGCATAGGTACTGGGGCATTTTGTTTTCAGGGAGAATAGCTTGAACTGAAAAAATACAGGTTGAATAGTATATTAAGATGTAGTTAAGAATGGCATCTTAATAAATTCCACAAGTGTTGTAACGAAAGTTTTGACAAAATAGAAAAGTAGTAAGTAAGTATAGTAGTGAGATATATATTCTCTTTATTGGACTCAGCCTCTTCAGCTTCATTTACATTGGATGTCTTTCATTAGAAATATGATAACAAAACCCTATACTCACTTTCAGCCAACGTAGGACCTGGTGGTGGTGCCTTCAAACTATTAATAATATCTGTCCTATGTTCCAAAATTTCAAGAATAAACTCAAATTTATCGAAGCCAAGTAACTCAAACAGGTCATTTTGCATCTCATCATTACTTCTAGGAGAGTTCAGTAACGTTATTATTGATTGGAGGATGTCAGTGCTTGATATGCCAGATGTGTTCTCGTATTGTCCTTTTACTTTTGTTTCTAGCCAGGTTTTGCCAAACTGAAAAAATAAGTTATTTTTCATGTTTTTAAGCGAAAGTTTAAAAAAAACTAGAGAAAATATGGCCAAGATGAGATATACTAATATATAAAAAAAAAAAGTGGGTAGCAGTTAAACTATGATGCGAAGCAGTCTATAAAGCACAGTTATTCCTAATAGGTAGAATTGAGAAAGCTACAATAATCAGCAACGGAATAGCAGAAAAAATCTGCTCTAAAGATGACCTACAAAAAAACTTCTTTTAACTGTTTTTAGCAGCTTAGTTGATTCACAAAATTTTCTATGATTACAAAATATCAAACCAACGTACAAATCATACTTACTTTAGATTCAGGAGTAGCTGCAGGAACTTTAGACTGACTAGCTTTTGCAGCATTCGCACTACTATACTTCATAGAAAAGTCAGTGACAAAGGCACTAGCGGTCGCAGGCTTGCTCGTCAACTTGGCCAGCGGTTTCTTGGCAGGTTTGTACGGTATGAAGTGACATTGAATGTGTTCTCCCCATAGTTTGATGTTCTCTTTATTGGACTCAGCCTCTTCAGCTCTTATGTAGTCTTTAGTCTCATCATTCAGCTGTTCGGATATTTTGGCTACTATCTGTAATGTGAAAATGTAAACCTGTGTTATTAAAACTGAAATAACAATAAGATTATTGTCTTTGAGTTCTTCAACTCATTAATAATTAAACAAGATGGGCTGATTGCATTTAGTTTTATTGGTGATTTTGGTGAAATCTGCACCCTAATTGCGTAACACACTATCAATCTCAATCATTTTGAAGGATATTGGTAATCCATTGCTTCATATGTTCGAAAAATGTGTATGCTCAATAACGTAAATAATGCAATGAATGTTGTTGAACTAACAAAATGAAACCATTGCTATTGACGGTGTTACGCAATAACCCCGTTAAATCCTACTACTGCCATAACCAGTTACGCAATTACCCCGCTGCTCTAAGTCCACCTCTGTACATTACATACATGTATATTGTAGGCCTTGTAGACTTTAGATCTGTAGACCATTTTTTATCTTATCAAGTACCTGATACTTGTTGACAGACCTACGCTATCCTCCCATACCTACTGTAATTTGAAAATATTGTAAAAGCCAATTATTTTTAAAAAGAGTAACCGTGGAGTTTCTTGCCGGTTCTTCTCCATAGGAAACGACTGATTGGAACCGTGCACCTAGCTTCTGACGTTTCATAAGTGCCCATGTAGGCTTATGAATTTTAAATAAAATATTTTGATTTTGATTGTATAAAATTTACACACCTCACAAATTTTATTAGCTGTAGCAGACATAACAGTCCCAAATGTCTGCCGTAACTGTGACAGATGTTTTAGCATCACAATATCCTGATCTAGGAACATCCTGAGGCTAAGCACTGTGGCATCTTCTATGATTTCATCAGGCTGGTCTCCGGTGAGGACTTTGCAGGCGTCTTTTAGTTGAGGGAAGAGTTTCAGTATTTCAGCTGAATTAGACTCATTCTGTTTGACATAGTTGTAGATGTCTGTATATGATTTGAACCTGAAATAAATGGAAATTTTTAATTGTTATCATACTGATTAACTAAACTAAAGCTGTAATTAATCTTTATTGATTTAAAAGTTTTCTAATATATACAAATACCAAACATTTTTAGGTTTTGATAAAATCATAAATCATTATTAATCTCAACATCATAATTAGAGGTAATGATTAATAGAATACTCAATCTTCAATAGAGAAAGGTGCCTGAGATAGGAGGGTCCGGAGTCACCTGGCTCTCCTGGCCCATATTACAGAATGTCAAGGAATACTTAAAACTAGTTTCAACCTAGAGTCAAGATATTTTTTTATAAATAAGTTTAAAATTGCAATGATAACTAGGTATGTAGTATATTTATTTGACATTGAGTGGTTTCATGAATAAGGTCTAAGTGAATATTTTTTCTAATAAGAAAGCTAATAAATTATTAGGAATGTAGCCGCTCAAACATTTTTTCCAATACTTTTTATTATTGGATGTAGACTTAACATAATAATTAATTCAGTGTTGTTACCTTTGTAAAATCTTCTTCTTCACATGCAGCGGTTTAGTCGGATCTACAATAGGTTTTAAACACCGTGGCTTGTCGAGTTGTGTGTGTGCCCTTAGGGCTCTCGTTATCCGAGGTAACTCAATCATAGCTTCCTTTGCCTACAAAATTTAAAAAGATAATAGGTAACAACGTTGTAAAAGTGGCCGGTGTAAGTGTTTTACAGTTTTGGTACTTAGATAAATTAGAATAACATACCCTTGATCAGTCGGTATAATAATGTTGTGAAATACTTCACAATATTTTGTAAAGACGTACAAGAAAACTTTAACTCTAAAGAAAATGAAGATCGGTGAGTTTCTTCACATGTGCTTTGATTTAATTTGATTATTTATTTATATATATATATATTTATATTTCTAATAAAAATTAATTAGTTTACAAATATTTTTCGCCACTCGACACCACTCGACACGTATCAAATGACATTGACATGACGTTATCAGCAGGTTATGACACTAATAATAACAAACAGATAACATTGACAGTGGTTTTTTTGAGCTGGTAATAATTGCATGGGGGTTAATCAGGGACCATCTACAAATTACGTTTCATTATTTGATAAAGAAGAGGTTTCCCAAAATGTTTATCTTAGAGGCTAGTTCGAATAGTGTGAAAAGGGAGAGTTAGAAATAACAAGATCTTATTGAGCCCTTTTTACTTGCAATAAAGGATAATGCAAGGCAAAGGACAAAGGGCTTTTCAATTTAGAGTAATAAGCTCAAATCAAGGTCGATATAAGTTTGGTACACAAAGTTTTGTCGTGCGGCTAATTGCATGATAATATGCGTTTGATTTGTTAAATGCCTATGTACCCATGAGTTTGTAGCCTTGAAGGTACCTTCCAGCTCTCTTTGGAAACCATCACTTCCCGCGGCATCCCACCAGAACCTAGATCGGCAGCGAGAGGTTATCTGCAGCACCGATCACCACCACTCAAGTTGCAAAGCATTGTTCAGGCCTGGCACTTTTCCAAAGTGTGCTACACCGTGTCGCCGTGGCAGTTATCACGAATTGTGTTGCACCGTGTCTTCGAGGCTGTTACCACAATGGTATGGGGAATTGGGGACGGCTCGAATTTGGGAAAATCCATATGCCTTGTCTACATTATTAAGGGATCCTCTGTGTATTTCAGTTAGGTTCAAGGGTTTGGGGTGAGCGTTGATGAGTCAGTCAGTGAGTTGTTATAATGATGGTCTGGAAGTTTGAGTACTTTTTGCGGCCTACCGAAATGTCCTTTCCCTAATATTTTTGAGGTCCTTACCAGTGCCGTAATTAGACTTTTATGCGCCCGGTGCGAGCTGCTATAACCGCGCCCTATTTTTTTTTTCTTTTTCTGATGGTAAATCATCAAATGACCCTCCCGCTCTGGATGGAGCGGAAGGGAGTGTCAGACTCTGCTCCCGCTGACCCGGCAAGCTTCGGTCCTAAGGGGCCCCTTCCTCGATGCTGACATCTCTGAGGCGCGCGTGAAACACGTACGCGCCGTCCGGCATGGGCCTGGTCCTGATCGGACGGTGAGCTACCCATTACTCTCCGCCCGCAGGCCCGCGCCTACGGAGGCCGGGAGTCGTCACGCGGCTGGCTCCCGACGCCCAGAGTGTCTCCCGCGGCGGCTGGGACGGGCGGCTCTCTCCCTGAGCCGTCCCGCCACCTCCTTTGCTAGCATGACTGCTTCGCAGAAGGAGGTGACTGCCTCCCACTCCCTCTCGCCCCGGACCATGGCTTGCACCAGGGTCGGACGCGAGAGGTCGCCGCCGCTGCCGATCGCCTCTACGGGGACATGGCGGTGCTCCGCCCAAGCGGGGCACACCTCCACCGTGTCCTCTGGGCGATCCTGGCTATGGTGACACCCTGGCGTTTCCTCCCGCCTGATGATGTGCAGGAACCTACCGAAACTTCCGTGTCCGGTGAGAACCTGTGTGACCTGCGTCAGGCGGTAGGTGAGGGCGCCGTGGCGCCTCTCTAGCCACTCCTTGAAGAGGGGTCTTATCGCCGCTATCGTGGCGTGCCCTGCGCTGGGTTGCGACAGTCGCTCTTTCCATGTCGCCATGAGATCACGCCGGAGTTCCGTCCGCTCCGCCGTGATTTGCCGCGGAAGCGGATTTTCCCCCCGGCGTAGTGCCTCCGCGCGCCACTCATATAGGCGCGCGAGGACTATCGCCTCCAGATCCCATGGCGGCAAACCGGCAAGGCTTGCCGCCTCGCCCGAGATCGTGCGGTAGGCCCGGATAAGCCTTACAGCTACTACCTTCTGGGGTGCGTTCAGTAGTGGGCGGCTCGCCGCCGCAGTGAACGCGCCCACACCGGGGCCCCGTGTAGGGCCATGGACCGCACGACCCCCGCGTAAAGCCTCCGGCAGGAGGCGTTTGGCCCGCTCAGGTTGGGCAAGAGTCACTTGAAGGCGGCTCCGGCCCGTTCCAGTTTGGGGGCTAAACGTCGGAAGTGCTCGACGAAGTTCCACCGGCTGTCGAGGACGAGACCCACGTATTTCATCGTCGTCTCGACGCCGACGTGAACCCCTCCTACCGTTAGTTGGGATCCCGATGGTGGCGCGTTCCGGGGCCCATAAAACGACATGGCCTCGGACTTGTGCAATGCCACCTCGAGACCCAACTGCCGGATCCTCTCCACGACTATCGCAACCCCGCGTGTCATCGCGTCGGCCGCCACCTGATGCGACCTCCCCTGCGCCAGGACCAGCGTGTCGTCAGTGCAGCAAACCACGCTGACGCCATCAGGGAGGTCGGTCCGCAGCACCCAGTCGTAGCCGATGTCCCACAGGAACGGCCCCAGAACCGATCCCTACGGGACACCGCACGACATCTCTCGCCGGTTCCACTCCCCGTCGCGACCGGGGTAGATGATGGCTCTGTCCGTCAAATACGCCTCGACTATTCGACGGAGGTAGGTCGGCACCCGGTGATACCGGAGTGCCTCCAAAATGCAGCTCCAGGGCAGGCTGTTAAACGCGTTGGCGATGTCGAGTGACACCGCCACGACGACCCCACCCCGGGACACCGCGTCCCCCGTCGTGGGCTCTCACGCGTATGATGTCCACCGTGGAGCGCCCCTTGCAGAAGCCAAACTGACTGTCCGCAAGATCCGGCCCCGTCCTCACCAGGTGCCCGGCGAGGCGGCCCGCAATCACTCTCTGAAAGAGCTTGCCGACCTCTTCGAGCAGCACGATGGGCCGGTATGCGGACGGAGAGTCCGCAGGGCGCCCTTGCTTCCGAATGAGGACCAGCTTCCCCGTCTTTCAACGGAGTGGAAACTGGCCTCTCTCCAAACATGCGCTTAAGAGCGCCTCCAGTCAAGGCCCGAGAACCCTCGAGGCCAGGACCCAGGCTTTACCTGGCAAGCCGTCGGGTCCTGGGGTAACATTTGCATTTATAAATTAGGTGAAAAAACGTTTATTCGAAAATTCGAATTCAGAAATTATTTTATCAATATTGCGTCATTTATATGAATTTTAAAGTTTTGTTGTGGGGTAAGATCGTAAGCTGGCGTCTGAACTTTCTCTCAAGTCGTGTCTCTTTATTCGCTTTTTACGCTTTTCAGGAAAATCGTCTTCGATATCACATTCTTCACAAACTTTTACAATTATTATTATTACTTCGTCTTTAATATTGATATTATTATTTATTTGTAAGAAGAATAGGTATACGCGGACGACGCGAATCCACACATATAAATAAATAAATAATAGGTATTGTTTATGGCCCAGGTCTGGTCATTTCTGCGCCCCTCCAGGGTCTGCGCCCTGTGCCTGGGCACCGCTGGCACCGCCCCATTTACGGCACTGGTCCTTACGTTCTGAGTTGAGACGATTACCTACTGACAAATTTTTGCACTGACTGGACAGGTAGCAATCAAATCTGATTTACATGGTCCTTACCATAATCTGACCAAGATTATGTCTGGACTTGAAAAGAGACTTTGACTCCTGAGTTTGTTTTGCCTTTTTTTCTCAGGGGGTAGTCAAATAGGAAATGTCAACTCCGTCTAGCTTTCATTTAATTTTTCTTTTATTGACTTGTAAACGTGATTCCGATATCCTATTTCAAAATAAATCATTTCATTTCAGTAAATCAGGAGTTTTCTTTTTATAGTTATAGAGGTATGAGGAACGGGGTGTAAAGTTCACTCATCCTCCATAGAAAAGGGAGGATCTTCCGACCAGACGGGTGTTGTGTCTAGCGGGTAACTGCCCTATGATTCATGTCGGGCCGTTGTATGTATTCTATGCTAGTTGCGCGGTAAACTCTGTTTGCGAGATGCAGGATTTTGATGTACCGACGTGGCAGCAATGTTCTTTTCGGATGCTTCCATATATTATGTTCGGTTTTACTATTTGGTGTATACAGGATGTATAAATTTAAGAGTGTGGTGCCTACAGATAATTCAGACTGGACAACTTTCTCTATGGGACCAACATCGTAACACAACCTTAAATTTGACCACACCTTTCTGCTGATACATTCTGTTTAAGACTTACTTATGCTATTCTTATAGTTTGTATCGTATTTGAGAAGGAAGATTGTGGGCTTTGGCCATAATTATAGAAATCTCGTAATATCCCATCCAATCCCAATATGATGTTTGGAAAACTTGAATCAACAAAAATCTAGATTCATAATTGGCCAAGCCTTTTCCAACCAAGTTGTGGTCGGCTTCCAGTCTGACCGGATGCAGCTGAATCCATACATAATATTATAAATGCGAAACTGTGTCTGTCTGTTAGTTACCTCTTCACGCTTAACACGCTGAACCGATCTATATGAAATTTGATATAGAGATAGTTTGAGTCCCGGGAAAGAATATAGGATAGCTTTTAACCCGATATTCCCACGGGATCGAAACTTATGCGGGTGAATCCGCGGGGCGCCGCCGCTAGTACCAGTATATTTCATGATCTAGATTCAATAGATTAAGGTTTAGTAAATAAGACAAGTTTTCAGTTACAACATTTTTATTTCATTTAATTATATTCATGACAATGCTTATACCTATGGCTTACCTACAATGTTGTTTAAAATATATAGCGCAACAACGTTGACTAGTGGTGACGTCACAATGTAGTAAACAACGCTATATGTAACAGCCAATTTATTATCTAATCCCATAACATACTTCTGGTGTGTTATCATTTTACCTTACAGTGAATGGTATTGGTGCCATCGTTTTCGAAATACAATACAATAAAGTCGTGTATGAAAAAGAGAAATTTAGTTTTCCTTACGTTTTCGTGATTTACCCTTTGTGTGCTTGTTTTAAAAAACGGAGTGTACATTAGGTACAGTCAACAGCAAAAGTAGATGATCAAAATCAGAAATTCAATAAGAGTCAAAACTGATCACGAATTATGGCAGCTGTACTAGTAGTAAATGTTTGGTATAATTTACAATCACATACTTTTGAATCACTTCGCCACACAGTACTGACACGAACTACGTTCACTATTATTGAATTTCTGATTTTGATCATCTACTTTTGATGTTGACCGTACCTACTCTAAATTTTTGAGTATTGTACATACACTCTTCATGAGTTGCAAAACCAATTATGATGTTCCTTTCAATGATATTACCTTTCAAAAAGGTTCAAGAGTAAAGAATATTACGCCAACAATACAGATGTTCCTATTTTAAGAAAATTATTTACATTAATATTCTAGAATGTCTAGGCATTTTAGACGTTCAAATGAGTAGGTAATAGAAATATGAAGCTTAGACTACTTAGAAGATGATTCGATTGGTTATTCGATTGGTTTGAGAAGCCGTTGGTGATACTGGCCAGAAAGCGCACAAAAATCCCCGCGTGTTAGTGTTGCAAGTTCAAAATATTGTATTTCAAATCCGTGACGTCATACTTATAAAATACGATCTAATTTCTCCCCCTAATGAGACTGTCAACAATAACGATGTGCAACTTACGTACTTTTTATTAAAAATCGGTTTCCATACATGATATGAATATTACCTATGTATACGGAGAACCGATTTTAATATTATGATAATTTTAATCCCATATTTCCCATCCTATATTAGTTAATAGGTACTGGCCAATCCTCCCAAAACTATGATTCTATATCGTAAATGTAAAGGCACAACTACATTCGGTCGATGCTCGCGTTTAATCATGTTTATATTAGTACGTGGTAATTATATTAGTCGTTACCGCAATCGCGATGGTGCAGTGCAGTTTACAGTGATAAGTAAAATGATATTAACTACTATGAAATGTACACGGTATGCGGACCACAACCAAATGTAGCTCAGCCATGATTATATGATTAATATAACTAATGAGTGGCTATTTATTTGAAACATCTAATTACCTAGTGTGAATTTTTACAATTTCTAACTACAAAGCTGTTTTTACATACATTAATACACACAGTAAAAAGATATTTAATGCATTATTTGCTGTAGTTACACAGGAGATTATATATTTTTAAAAATATTGGCCAGTTACGATTACAATTCATGTAAAAACGCAAGATAGCACAAGTCCTTAATATACTCTAATTTACTTAAACAAACAACAATTTGATTAAGTACAAATTTTTCGTTTCAAATAGAGATCACGGTTATAGATTACAGCTATAAAAGCGATTAAAACCATATAACGTAAATAATGAACTAACCGCTGTGGTGCTAACATGGGCCCAATACACGCTATGCTATCAAAATGGTATTGCATTTTACTTGTGATAACTTGAAACTTTGAATACAGAAACCAGCCCAAACGAGTGTCCATTTCATAAATGGACTGTTATTTATAAAATGTAAATATCTATCATATAACACCTATAAATTGGTAGGATTTACAAGCAGATAAACATATTGTATAGGTAGATAGTAGATATTATCAAAGTTCAACAATTTAAACGTTTAAAAAAAGTACAAAAAGAAATGACCCCAAATAAATGCTCAAGAAATTTGGTCCAAATGGAAATTATACCATTGCATTTGTATGAAACAGCCTATTTTTCGAAAAAGTAAAAAATATTCAAGAGATTTTACTGTATTTTTGATAAGTCTTATCTAATAGCAAATATTAATTTCTGTGGTAAAATTTATAACAAAGAAAGATCATCTAAAAATACTATATTTCGTATTACACAGAGCATTGTTGTGATATAAAAGAAATCATGTCAAAGACGCGTGATTTCGAAATTTACAAAAAGTTTTGATAGGATAAATAGTTGATATTTAGTAGGCAAAACATCGGATATATTTTGGTGATATTATCCAGAGGACATTTAATAACAACACTAATTTCTAGAAAAAAAAAAAAACTAAAGTTGTTTCAAAGTTCTTTGCAGATGTTACGGCAAACTGAGATGTTTCCTGAAAAATAAATTTTCGTTCAAGAATTTATTTACTGTCTTTAGATTTTTTAAGATCTACATGTTCATTCATTATTTTTTTCATCCGAAAGACGTCCACTGCTGTACATAGGCTTCCCCAAGTTCGGCACTTCGACCGGTTCTGTGCTTCCCGCATCCAGCGGATTCCTGCGGCCTTCACAAGGTCATCGGTTCCTCTTGTGTGAGGCCTTATAACGCTACGTCTTCCGGTACGTGTTCGCAACTTCGAGAGTGAGGAGGTAAATGTGAAGTACAACGCTTAAAAATCCTTGGCTCCCAGAGCTTTTAAACTGGGTCTCCTCACAGTTTTCTTATTAAGTTCGACAGCTTTAACGTTTATGGATTATGTCACATAATTAAATAAAAAAGTACCTGTTATTAATCCATACCTCAGCCTCAATCCTTCATTTAGGTGGTTTACAGACCTAGAAAATAGTAAAACAATTTTAATAATCACATTCAAGGGTAAAAATATTTTAGCAGCACAAGACGAATTCACAATAATATGTATGTATGTTCATTAATATGTATATAATTTATGTGCAATAATCAGTGAGTTTTATTAAAAAGACGACACATTAGAACAAAATATTTTGTGATTTAATCTTTTTAGTTCTCTTCGTCATGCAAATAGTTTATGATCATGATGAAAAACTTGTAATGGTTTAACACACCGATGATTTGAAAAACATGTTTATGATAATTCTGATTTCAGTGGTCCAATAAAAACGATTATTATTATAAGTCTGTTTTGACAAAATTTTATGTTTTCTTTCTTGAAAAAACAGGACACCCAATACTCTAGGGCTGCCATCTTTAATAGTAATACTCCATAATCTTGCATCGATTTTATACGTATCGCGGCTTGCAATACCGTTTTATTATTCACATTGTTCAAAGCGTTGAAAGCATCAATTAGCAGTAACGATATATATATTTGTTTCAAGCTTTTTTTTTTCATATTTTATATTCAAGCGTGTCCCTTCTCGAGATATATTTTCGTTGATCATGGAAATTATATTTCAATTTGTACGCAATTTTAAGAAAAGCAAAACTAAATTGGGGATAAATCTGGGACAAGCATCACATTCTTGGATAGAATAACTTTTTATATCAAGCAATTTAAGATCTAAGTTCTAATTCTTCATTAAGTCTTTGCATAATGTTTTTTTAATATATATAATTAAACCACAAGAGCAATCCCAGACACAAGAGAAAACATATTTGCAAAATAAAGCTGAACTTCATATATAAGTTACTATTCACATCAAGTTTTATATAGTTGAAGAAGATCATACCTAATGGTACTAGTAGAAAACGAATTAATAGATTAATTAACTTTGAAGAATCTACAAGAGATATGGAATTGGTTTCAAGTAGTTAGAGAAAAGAAAGAGATGAGACTATTTGAGTTGAAGTTTGTCTCAAAGATGTTACCACCGATGTGAATGCAAACTTATAATATGAACTAGAAGATGTCGAAACGGCATGAAACATTATTCGATAGAGACAGTAATACGAAGTCACAATAGAACAGACAAAGCCAACACTGATTATCAACAACGACAAACGATACGTCTTGCCCACTTACCAACATAGGCTTAGTACAACTAACGTAATTATTATAAAAATTAACAACATACGTTATATACTAAGTATTCATTAACATTATAACAAGTAACTTCTAAATTAAACTTCGGTTACCGAAACTTGTTCACACAAAGTTGGCTGAAAATGTGGAAAAAATAATGATATGGTTAGTCTAAAAACATAATAATACAACGTGTAACAGAACACAGATGTTACTGGTATGTGGACTGAGTTTGTTGAATTATATCTACTTACCAATGATTAGAGCCAAGATGATGATTCCAATTACAGCTGCGATTATCATCATCTGGAAGATTTAAGATAACGTTACTAAGACATTTTATTAAAACTTAGCCAAGTTATGATTGGCCAGCCTTCAATAATGAAGGTTGACCAATACTTTTATAGAACTTAAAAACAAATAAAATGTTAGACGATAATGTATCACCAATGTCTCTACATTGGTGACAAGCAACGCCAGAAAGAAGAACCGGTACATGTTCGTAAATTACAATATGAATGATCAGGATCTTATGATGAAATGATCTTACAGGATCATTTTCATTATTGATTTTGTAAGTGCTAATAATAAACTTTAATATACAACAACCTTCATGCTTAGCTTACTCTTTTATTTGATGATCAATAATTTGTAATCGTAAGCAAATCGCAGTACGCAGTGATTCTGAATCAATGCGATAAAGTCTTGGAAATTAGCTATTATTTTAAACCATTCTAGAGCAAATTATTTATAACCCCTCCAAAGAAGATTATATTTGAATCCTTTTGAAGAATGTTTGCGAATTGGATTCTTAACCTTCTTCTATTATTATAGATTTTTCTTCTTTCTTTGTTAACACAAATACTTAGTTACGCCAGAAAAGTTTAGGTACCTTTAAATTTTGCAGCCAGAATTTGCTTTTGAGTTTGCCAGCCTGTTGTTCAAACTGTGATGCGCCTTGTTGCAGTGCATCTGTAACGAAAACCATTATTTATTGCCAATATTCACTGGTTTCTCTTTCTTAACTTGGACTGGTTTCTTTGACATGATAAACTTTAAGAATCTTCAGCTTACCTGCTCTGTCATCAAGTTCTGACAGTTTCTGATCTCGCTCCAGCACTTTCTCAACGTTTGTCTTCATAATGTCGACCACCTGTAAAGAAAAATACCATAATTTATTTATTTTATTTAACAAAGTCGTCCACACGATTATCGAATGT
This sequence comes from Oligia fasciuncula, assembly GCA_963082905.1. NCBI lineage: Eukaryota > Metazoa > Arthropoda > Insecta > Lepidoptera > Noctuidae > Oligia > Oligia fasciuncula. Next base: position 10,989,024 of record OY720407.1, read on the forward strand.
AATAGTTAACATGGCAAAGAAAGAGTAGACGAGGCTGCGTCAGAGAAGGAAATAATGACGGAAGTGGTAAAGAGTCATCTAATTTCAGTCTCTAGTTGATATAGTAGATAGCCGAAAGAGATTCCTTGATAGAGTAGCTTTAAACCAAAGATGTCAATGAAAAATAATATCAATAGCAAGGAAGAACTCGTTAAACTATCTAGAATGTTCCTTTTGATCAGTATTCTAAGATATACCTCCTAAGAAAAATATATACCTAGGACATGGACACATTATTAGAAGACTCCATAATAATATATTAAACAAAACACCCATACTCTTCACAATCATGTATAATGGGAATAGTGATAAGATATCAGCAAACCCTTGCCTCAATTCCAAGAGCTATTTCTCCCAGGATGACGTCATTGGATACACGCGCAGACTCGATGACGTCAGAGACTGGGCTTGACAAATCGCTCTTATAGTGTCGTACAAGGACTATAGAAAACTTTAATCTTGGGATCTTAGTAAAGCCTTTTATCATCTCGAACTTCTCTTGAAGATGAAATGAGATTGCTTTTTCGTTGGAGTGGAGTTAAGAAACTGTATGGTATTGTTAGTAGGACCAGTTTCTAAGTTATATTTACGAAGAAAATAGAACGTATTTCTTATAATCTAATGAGTTTGTGAGGATTTCTAAATAAGTAAACATGGATGATATTTATTTATTTATTTTGTTAGGGAAAACAAACAATTGTACATTATATATTACACCTAAGATTACATTGGAAGTGGGTAAATATTGGAGAACGTCCGCGTCATTCTAAGTGGTATGTGTGGTGGTTTTATTTCCATCGCGTGAAACAAAGCCTTAAAAATATGAACATTACATTTTTTTGCTGAAGATCCCGTACCGAGGAAAAATTACTTCCTAATAAATTCTGAGAATCAGGGATACGGTACGGAAGAGTTCCTGTACCTCTAAGGGTTCTGCAATTTAGATACAATTTTGAGCCATCAGAGCCATATATAATCTCCGCAAGGGCGATTCTCTAAGGGAACTGTTTAAGGATATTAACATAATGACGGTGCCTCGTCAATATGTCTACGAAAACATCAATTATGTAAGGAAAAATTTACATCTTTTTAGTAAAAGAGGTGAAAGACATAATTATAGTACTAGAAATAGGGACCTATTAGTTCATCCAGGTTTCAGACTGGCTAAAGAAGACTGATCTTTTATGGGGTACCTACTGTTTAAAATGGTATAATAAAATAACTCCCCACATTCTTCAACTGATTGAGACAAAATTAAAGTCTTAGTATAAAACGCACACTATGCAGGCAGGCATATTATAAGT